>CM077631.1:5350842-6550842 GCA_039566895.2 Turritopsis rubra | reverse complement strand
ATCATTGAGCATGTGCATTGATTGTAATTTGGAAGTGCGTATATCAATAATTCTCTTCGCGTCCCAAAAAATGAAGTTGAATTGGATTCAACTTTTTTTTGCAATACGCGTATCACTGAGAACTCCGAATGATCGACACTCCCATCTTCTATGCTCTTCGAGATCAGCATGATCAGACTGTCCAGGATCGTCTGAGGAGCGGTAGCGATATCGCGATTTTTCAGTCTTTTCACATCGAAAGCTGAAGTGCTCTTCTGGATCACGATTAACACAAGGTTCAAGACGAGAGTTGTCACACAGAGCACGATGCTCATTGACATGTCTATATCAGAGACTAGACACGCGATCTCCTCGCCTGACAGCACAACACTTACTGCATTCAAAAAATATGAAAGATATGTCGCAATGATAGAGTAGCGTGTAAATTTTCGCTCTAGAGCTGTGCGACCATTTATCTCATTAGATAGGTCTACTAATCCAGGCTCGAATGCCGCTCGATACCCTATTGGAATAGACAAGGTTACACTTTCATTTGCATTTTTATCAACATACACTGTTTTGTTGCTTCTCGCGTTTATTTTTTTGATGAGTGTTGATATAGTGTAAAGACCTTTTGAAAAATCAATATACGTAGGATTTTGATAGGTAGCTTTCTGATCTTTCGATGTAACCACACGTGAATCCTTTTCTAGATTGTGCCACCCCACTACGAGCAAAGCATTGTCCAAGTACAATTCAGTCCCCGCTTTCAAAGTGATAGGGAGCTGCGTTTTACCTAGTATATTCACGTAGATAAACTGCTAC
Organism: Turritopsis rubra; assembly: GCA_039566895.2. NCBI lineage: Eukaryota > Metazoa > Cnidaria > Hydrozoa > Anthoathecata > Oceaniidae > Turritopsis > Turritopsis rubra. Next base: position 6,550,038 of record CM077631.1, on the reverse strand, counting down.
ATTTATTCTATAAAGAAATGATTAATCTTCTAAACTTTAACTCAAAAGTAAAATATGTACCAGACTATGAGAAACCTAGCGTCTTAATACCCTCAGAGGAACTATGGAAACAACGAATCGTTGTTAATCAAGATAGATTCTCATTCACTGCAAACTTTCGTAATATCTTCCTACCATTTCAACCTGAAGGCGCGATAGATCGTTTCGGAGAGCCGCTAGACTTTTACCTCAGACAACTCTCGTTCGGTTAATGGGTGAGTACCGTGGGATGTGGGATATCCACCTTTCATCTTAATCACAAGGTTCTGATGATCCGATCTATTTTCCGCTTTCACGTCTACCTACAAACGCGCCTTATTCTAGACGAAATGGAGGTACCTCTGCCAGGAGATCTTACCAGAAAAAATCCATACGAGACTGCTTTCTGAAGTATTTCTAGAGAATTCGGTATCATACCAGAGCCTACGTATTGGCGATATCTCTCACGAATTCAGATTGGTAAGGATAACCTCAAAATGTAGCTTGAAACCCATGTTGACGGATTAACTCGCGCCGGAGTGCAGAGGTTATCATAATCTATACGATACTACACCTATCTGATCTTAGAATCACAAGCGAGTGCTAGATCGGTTATTATAGGCGATACAGCACGTGCTTTGGAAGCTCAAAAGATCTTCACGTTTTCTCTAGAAAAGATCATTCTGAAGAAAAATACTCTGCTGCAAGAGGTTCAGAGTTTCAGAATGTTCTGAAGTATGCTAGGTCAAAACCAGATTTTGGTGTTGCCCCAGGAACCTATCTGATACTCAGCGACTTGAAGTTGGAAAATTTCGATGATGTTACAGATTTCAGCACAAAGTAAGTTAGTGCGAAGCATATCCGAGCGCCGTCGATTCCTCCTCAAGATATGGTAAAAACACATCCTCCTCCGAAACATGACGCGTTCAAAGGTAAAAGAACTACTGGTTTTCATCCACCTCATGATGTTGTGGAAACACCCAAGTCTGGAGTAAAAGTACCAGGATTCACCAAAGCAGCACAACATGAAGAGGAAAAGCAAGCTTTAACTATCGCTGGAGTATCACTTATTGCGCTTGGAATTTACTTTTCCAACTAACCAGTTTCCTAGCAGACCTACTATGAAACCGATGAGCAGCCAGACGTTTTCAGCTAATACCATATCTCCCTTCTTCAGAAAGTTCAGTAACCAGCTTACAACGCTTCCTATGATATGATAACTTCCAAGTAACACCGCTCCAAGCTTTCCTGCAAGTTTCCCGAGTAGTCGCCCAAGGGCCCAAGGACGTTGCGTTTTTAGATCAGAAAGTCGCCGCTTAATTTCGTTTTTAATTTGAACATCGTTACTTTCACCTTATTTACCCTCCTCGAGCGCTATATGCTTGTCCAAGTCACCTAGTTTTGCCAGACGGTCTTTCGGGCGGTATATCGGGTATAGCGGTATATCGGGTTCATATAATAAATGACTATCCACGGAAAACACACTTCCACCGAAACAGCACGTCAGAATCTCACTTATACAGAGTACGATCGATCAGAACGAGCTCTTACATGTGAAGATACCAAACCTTGGTGCGAACGATGTCAGGCTACCTGAAAGTTTGAAACTTACTTTTGATTTTGAAGTGAAGAGTACAGACACAGCGAGGTATATCGTGAACAATCTCGGAAAAGCCTTAGTTAGCGAGCTTATAATTGAATACGAAGGGAATATCGTGCAGTCGATCTCTGACATCGACATGTTTCATCTTTACACAGGTAAGTGGGCTTCGGAGAAACACAAGCTTTTCAAGATCGAACAAGGTGTAGATGATGAAGGTGATGTGAGCAAACTCCGAATTAAAACCTCTGGAGCGAGTGGTAGTACGAGTAAAATTGCTCTGGCTAGCGCTCATGGCAACAGATTCGCGATCCCCTTGTGGGAATATTTCGAATTACTGAAACATCTACCATTCATACAGCTTGATGATCGACTAAGTTTTCGATTGAAATTCGCTCCTTATGGAAATGTTATCAAAGACGCTGGAACAGGAAGCGGAGTTTCGAAGAAGGATCCTGATGGTACGTATACCTTATCTTCGATCGCTTTGGAAATCGACAAATTAGCAGATACTGGATATCAACGGGTTGTCGAAACCGCCTCGATAAATCGCTCTTTACCCTACACCAGAGTCTTGAGACACTGCGTGATACCACTGAAAAAAAGAAGATACTAGGTGGAACATACAAGTTAACGTACCAAGCGAGAGTTTAAACGGTATTTTGATGCTCTTCGTCAAACCTGGTAATCAAAAAGCGTACGCTTTCGACAACGAAAAATTTTACAATCCTAAAATCTCGAAAGTAGACATAACAGTTGAAGGTGTACCGAATCAGCTATACACTCACGGCTTAGTTCCAAAAGATATGTATGAGAATGCGTGGCGACATTTCAGCGGAGACAAGCACACGAGTGTATCTCCAGCAGACTTTTACGACACAAGTTATTCGTTGTTCATCGACTTCAGCACTACAGCTGACAACAAGCTACACGGAGCGGGTAGACAACTTGAGAACACGAGTGACGGTGTGACTTTAGCGATAACCAAGAAAGCAGAGTCTGCGGGGCAGATCAAATGTTACCTCTACGTCTTGCAAGATGGAGAACTCAACTTTGCAGATGGCCTTTTAAAATAAATGGATCTCGTGAAAGAACCTTGTTCCGCGATTTTTATCGCCCTTCTGAAGCTCAAGACAGGTGAGTTTGCCTTTATTGGAGGAGGTCTCTGTACTTAAGGTTTTTTAGTGTATCGCTATATATAATAAATGGATCTCGTGAGAGAACATAAATATTTTTTAACCACTTTGCAGAAAACATGAAGTCATCGAGAGTTTTACAGTATGCTGACGATACCGTTTATTGTGCAAGCAGTGACGTCAACGAAATTGAACGTACCCTAAATACACCGATGAAAATTATCGGGGACTACTGTAAACAAAATGAACTGCTGTTAAACCTAAAGAAAGGTAAGACAGAAATAATGTTATTTGGAACCTCAAAACGATTAAACCAAACTGGGAAGGGTTTACAAATATCGTATTATGACAAAACAATTAACTTTGTGAAGGAATACACATATCTTGGAAATATTCTTGACAACAACTTGAACCTTGGAAAGAATTTTGAAAGATCGTACAAACGAGCTGCTGGAAGATTAAAGCTTCTGTACAACATACGTAGATATCTAACTGTTGAAGCAGCAACTAAAATCTACCTGATGATGATATTGCCGACTTTGACTAATAATGGAACAATAAATCTTTCCTATACCACTACGCAGCAGAAAAAATGGTAACGATTAAAGGCCCGAGCTGAAAAAGTAACTGGTGCAACTGCTCCCAATGTAATGAATGCTCTTCACCGAAATAGTTGTTTACTCGTGAAAAAGTGTTTGGAAGGAACCTAAGAAACGTTGCTTTTAAGAACTATTTCCAAATGACAAACTCTAAGACAACAAGAAATAGCTCTGCATTGATAAGGTTGCCTAACATCAAATTAGAAGTTGTAACAGGAAGTTTTTATTTTGGAGGTGCGAAAATTTTTAATTCTTTGCCTTTGAAAATTCATGCAACTCCAACTTTTGAAACTTTCAAATCTCTTGTTAATGAGCATTTTAACAATTAAATGTATGTATGTATGTGTATATGTTTATATGTGTATATATGTGTGTGTGTGTATATATATATTACAGGGTGTGGAAAGACAGAGTTGACTCTTTGTCTTCTGCAAAACTATTTCAAGCATCACTTTGGCTACATCATCATCATCTGCCCTACTCTCGAGTGGAATGATACCTACAAAGCATGCCAAACCTTGTGGAAGGAGAATGATATTTTCCTCATAGTACCTGAAAATCTACCAGGGTAGAAAAAGGGTAGATGACTGGATCGCTAGATTTTCTAAACTATTTGCAGCTGAAGAGACACTTTTCATCATCGATGATTGTATAGCTGACGAGAAATCTGACAAACGAAGAAGCCCACTTTTAGATCTAGCTATCTCTGAACGTCATAAACACCATAGTCTCTGGTTATTCACTCAAGTCTATACAGCTGCCTCAGTCGCACCCCACTCTTTACACAGCTTGACAATCTCCACGTGACCTTCTCTAGCTGCACTATACATTGTTCTATTAAAGTCAGTCGCACCCCACTCTTTACACAACTTGACAATCTCCACGTGACCTTCAGCAGCTGCACTATACATTGCTTCATCAAAGTTAGTCACACATCATTCTTTGCGGAACTTGAAATAGTGTTGGATAGCCTGCGAAATTCCTCTGAGAATATGTCTTTGCTCTTCATTTACCGCAGTCATTTATTATACGTTTGGGTTATCCAACTAGCATAACTATATGGACAGAACTTGTAAGGGAAATTCCCCTTGTTTCCCGATCTTTGCTTTTGATCTTTTACGCATTTGCTATATATTTTTGACGCCTCACCCTTCAACTAGTCTCACCCTTCAACTAGCACCGAAAATAATAAAATCGGATTATTTTTAAAAAATTTTCAAAAATTAAATCCAATTTTTAAAAATAATCCAATTTCAAAATAAAATCCGGATTTTATTTTTGAAAATCGGATTGATGACGACATCAAAATTAACATATCCATTATACCCTATATTTTATAGATATTTTGACTATCTGCACAAGTACTCAATTTTTCTAGATTTTTATGATATTTTAACTAGCTCCAGAAGTACTTATTTTAGCGGTGATTTCACACTATTTTGACTATCTGCGGAGCTGGTCTAATAACGGGAAATTTAGAAGGCCCAGAATACCCCATTTCCTATCTCTCGTCCGACCTTCACGATTGTCAACTATGTATTGTTCAAAAGGGTATTCAAAGTAAGGGTAAGGGTATTCAAAGCTTCGTGATCATTAAACATCATTAAACTGGGTAAATTCGCGTCCAAGCAGATATAGTCTGTTTTTATCGCAGGCATAAACGATACTCAAACATTCTCGTTCTATTTGACTGTAGGGACTCTCTCTATCGGTTAACAAGCGCGATGAATAGGTAATGACTTGTACATCGTCTTCGTCAGGGGTACGTTGTAGAAGAATAGCAGATTTGCCAACAGGGCTCGCATCGCAGTAAATGAAAGGTTTTTTTTGTCGCTAAAGTACGATACGCTCGATTTTTTGGAGTGTGCAGAGACAATCGTTTGAAAAGCAGTTTCGCATTCGTCCGTCCATGTGAATACTATGTCTTTTTTAGTCAATTGTCTAAGTGGGTGTGTAAGAGTGCTGTAATTTGGTATAAAACGTTTCAGGTAATTCGCGAATCTCAGAAAACTACGAACCGCAGTAGCGTTTTCCGGTCGTTCCATATCGCGTAAAGCCTGAATTTTTGAATCGCTTGGTCGCATGCCCGTCTCTGAAAACACGTTGTCGTAATATTCAAGATGATGTTTTTTGCTGACGAGGCATTTCTTGAGGTTTAAGGTAACACCATTTGTTGTAAGCTGCTCAAGGGTTTGAGTGAGTGTTCTATTGTGTTGTTCTTGGGTAGCGCCGTAAACGAGGATATCGTCCGCGATATTAATAGCTCCAGGTATATCAGCCAAAAGTGTACGAATAGCATGTGAAGTTCTTCGGAAGCAGAGTTAATTCCAAACGAAAGCCTCTTAAAGCGTTTTATTCGGTCTTCGATTTGAAAGGCAGTTATCGTGAAGCGGGGTCTAACTCCAACTGGTGAAAGACTTTTTTCATAATCAAGTTTCGAAAAGTACTGTGCACCCGTAAGTTTAGCAATGAGATCATCAACCGTAGGGGTGGGGTATCGTGTGCGACTAATAGCCCGATTTGCATTTCTCATGTCTATACACATTCTCAAACCGTGTTCCCCCTGGGGAACTATAAACATTTGGCTTAACCAGAGAGTTGGCATAGAAGTAACGTCCTCTATTATATCGGCTTTTTTAAGTTTTAATTTGGCGTTTTACTTCATCTCTTAAAGCAAATGGAATACGCCGCTCTCTTTCTGCAACCGGGGGTACGCGTTCATCAATATGTAGTTTAATTTTAGTATCCTTTATTTTGCCAATCTTTCCAGAAAATAAGGAGTCTTTATATTTAGCGACAATATCTCTCAGATGTTCAGGTATCTTTTGTAAATCATTCTCAAAATCGTTTGTGAGTTCAGTTTGATTGACGTGGGGCGGAATTAATTCAAGTTCTATCAAGGACTCTTCCGAAAGGATGTTTTTGTTTGCCATATCAATGACGTAAAAGTCTTCAAATCATTTTGTTTTTACTTTCACACAATAAAGTTGTGACACTCATAATATTCAATGAGGGCTTTGTTTGTCCATATGCCTAAATTTTCGTGTTTTTTTTTTTGTAGTTTCAATGACTTCCTTTGATTGATTTTTTGAAATGTTTTTAAATTCAAAATGTTCAAAGCAGAACCACTATCAACGAGAAAATTATTTTTCCATTTTTAACTTTGAAGTAAATTTGTCAAGTGAAGTTTCAGCAGTATGGACGGGTTGCTTTTCCCCGTTTGTAGACATAGACCACACATTTTCACCACCCTCAGTCCCAACCTCAGATTTAGAATCACAAAGAACAAAAGGAAAGAGAGGAGAGGAATGTCTCAATTGCGTTACTTGATTTTTGATCAGCTTTTGTTTGTTTTTGCTTCGACTTTGACAAGCAGCATTTTTCAAAATGACCAATTTTCGAACAAAAATTGCATTTCTTTCCCAGAGCAGGGCACTTTTTGTTGTGTGGAAAATTTCTACCACAACGATAGCATTTCTTTTGAGACTGATTATTTGCAACTGAGTTTTTCCCTCTCCTTTCTTGTTGTCGACTCTTACCAAACTTCGTGAATTTGCTAATCTTGTTTACCTCTCGAAAACGTCTGTACGAAATTCCGTAGCTTCCAAATCTTTACCATAAGTAAGCAACTGTTGTAATGTCTTCTCAGAGTGTGCTTGCTCGTACCGTGTTCAATCTGTCTCTTAAGTTCCTTGTCTAAAATAGTCCCAAAATCACATTTTAACGCTTGTGTTCGGAGTCGAGGATAGTATTGGTGCAGCTTCTTGTCCGGTTCTTGATTCAATCTTCGAAAGTTGTAAATCTCAACACTCGTGTTGGCTTGAGGTTTAAAATGTGCGTTAAGTAAGGTAATGGCGTTCGCGTACGTTTCTTCATTATCGGTAAGTAGACTATCGTAAATATCATTCACTGGCTGTCCAGCGTAATTTTAAAGCATAGCAAGTTTCAGACGATCGTTTGTAAGGGTTAAAGCGATGCATAAATCCTCAAAACGATGTTTGTACTTCGTCCAGCGCGTAAGCAGCAGTAGTAAATTCTTCCACATCGAAAGTAGAAAAAACAGGCAAGGAAATAGCCACTGGAGCAGGAGCATCACTTGTTGAAGCAATCGATATTTTCAACAGTAATCAGTTCTCGTAATAACCAAGTAAATTAAAATCATAAAATATGCTAATTTATGTGTTACGTCACAACACAACAACACCAGAACGATTTTTTACTTGGACCTTACATAATTTTGTCTAATGATGGTTAATTAGAACTTCCGACAATTTTAAAAGCTTATAGAAATGATGCATTTGCAACGTGATGTAAGAAATTATAGTGGATATATGATATACAAATGGAACAAATGGACAATTTTTTTGCTGAATTTTATTAACCCCGAACTATAAATGCATTGAATGTTTTCTTGGAACAAACTCTAGTTTTTTTACAATTGATTTAAACCAAGAGATTTTCCAACTGACAGTGTTGTGACCTGTTATAATTTAAGTAGTGGTTATATCTGTTCAGATACTTAACTTATAAACACGTGTGTATTTTTGGACATAGTTCCATCATTACAACGACGGAAAAACGTTGTCTTGAAGTTGTTTTATCGCCGTCTTAATTCAGTCTGGTTTAATATCGTCGTCGATTGTTTAACATTAAACTAAATTTTAACATTTATTCAATGTCACTGATGTTGTCGTTCAACGTTGAAACGACGTAGATGTGACTTTGTTTTGAGGTTGCTTTATCGACGTCGATATTCAGTCTTATTTATGACGTCGTCGATTCTCATTTTCAACTAAATAATAACGTTGTTTCAACGTCACTGACGACGTCCGTCTATGGTTGAAATGACATAGATGTGACGTCGGAACAATTTTCTATTGAGGTTGTTTTATCGACGTCGATATTCAGCCGTATTAATGACGTCGTCGATTGTTTCATTTTTAACCAACTTAGACGTCGTTTCAACATCGCCAAAAATATGATTTTCATGTCTCTTCTGCCCTCTATTCACTTCCACCGTTCATAATGCAATCAAGATGGCTCGTTTTACCTTACAATTCGGCTTCTTTTATGGGCTTTTGTGAAATATTAATCAGTTTTCCCCGATTAAAGGGTAGTGAAAATATTGTACAGTAGAATCCACTTTACTAAATCTCTCTCATAAAAGACTCTCGATAACTAGAACATTCGGTATCTCGAACAACGTTCATCGGTCCCATGGATGTTCGAGTTATCGGGAGTTTACTGTATTTTAAAAACGCTTTGTTATAAGACATCAAACGGCGGTAGGTTAGTTCAAAATAAAATGCAAAATAACGATATGTTCTTAAAAAGTCCAATTAGAATCAGATTAGTTCACAAGGTTTTGCATAATTTACAGTTTGGAGGAATGAATGTTATACAAACAAGATAAACCATAACTATGTCCAAAATTAGCCAAGGAAAACATCAACATCTGACACAGGCTTTATTTAAACCTAAAGCCTTTAACTTTTCTGATTTTCATAGGGCTAAAGGAAGTTATAAATTGTGTTGAAGAGTTATTGATAACATCCATAAGTGGTTCACAGTATCAAACGCGTGTCTTTCAAATCAGTCCATTTGACGGAAACCTTAAGAGAAAGAAGTAGACTTTAGAAATTCCAAACACTTCAGAAACATCATTCGCTTGTCATTTAACACGCTAACACATTCTAACACTGTAACATTATATTCGAAAATTTAAAATTTACGACCAAAACAATAACAACAACAACACAATAACAACAACAACAGCTTGACTGTCGTTGTTTTTTTTAGTTGAATAACTGAAAATTCAAATTCGACGCAAAAAAAGACGACCGGGGCGGTCTATGCAACCGTTCAAACATTAACAAATCTTCAAAGAATTTGGAGCATTTCTGGAAAACCAAAATCAAAACAACTTAATAGTTAAGAACTATACCAGATCGGGCAATCCGTTTTGTCCATTTTCTTCACTTTCCAGTTCAAAACGACCTGTGATATTTCCATCACCTAACGGAAAAAAATCTTTTTAGTGAAAACTAAGACGGAACAATCCACAAATAGAACTGCTCCACTATATTCAGGTGACAAAACTGAGAGGACACGCGTTACTATACTTCCTCGCAAAAACGTCGAACAGCGCGGAAATTAACCTGGGGTTCTGGGATTTGGAGTTACTTCGAAAGAAGATGATGAAAGAGGCGTATGACACGGGCTATGTTATTGAGAAATACTTCGCAGACTGACAAATCTATATAAACAAGAAAAGTTTATACAGCTTTTACAATACTCACCACCCATTATACCCAGCAGCAGACACACGTCGCGTAAATGTTATACGTCTTTACAACGTCTGAACGTTGTCCGGACGTTGAAGCAACGTTGTTTGCGTGCTGGGTATAAGTAAAAACAGACAAATAGAGATGTTCTTTAAACTTCCATACCTCGCGATTTGCGCATTGAAACTGTTGAAAGCTTCAATTCAAGTAGACCGGTTTCAGCATCATAATCATTCACAATAGCCTCCTGCAACGACCAAAAACAAACGAATTAGAATCGGCAAATCAAGACATAGCAAAAACAGGCTGCTTCGGACAGCAGATATAAGTAAAAACATAGTGTGTCATCGCGAAAACAGATACAACATGGAACTGTTCCGGTTAAATGATTCGTTCATGGTAACCCCGTCACTGTCGAATTCCATTGAACATTTTGGACATTCAAAAAGGTGGATACTCAGAACAAAACCAAATATCAATGTGTTGGTTTGTTTAACGCTGATTGAAAAACTTGATCCACATAAAAACAACATTATACATACCTTATAACAGGAAAGTTCTGGAGTATAAGACATTGAGATTTCCAGAACCTTGAAAATACAAATCGAAAATCATTAGCTAAATTGGTTAGAATAGAAAATAAACCCAAAACTCCAATATTCCAAATGGCCATCACACAGATATACTCGAAGGGGGCATCATAATACATTCTTTTATTCACATAAGAAACAATAGTTTTTGTTCTTAAATGCTTAAACGATTGCTTGTTTTAATATTTTGGGCCGAACTCGCCTTGAATTTAATCTACTCCCATGTAAACGGAAGAAACCACAGGCTATAACTTAGAAAAAATCTTCTGAAAAACTTCAGATTCGGATTGTTCTTAGGTTGTTCCTTAATTTTTTTTTGGCGAAATGCAGTCTGTTCAGTTCTTATAAAGTTGTTCTGATAAAAAAAAACTTCAACTCAGTAATACATGGTGGTGACACTCACAATTTTTGTTTATTTATTTATTTTATTTTTATTCATGGGTGGCACTCACAATTTGTCTTGAGAAATGTTAACTGAAAAATTGAAATGTCATTCTGTTGGTAATCAAAAGTTTTTTTAGAGAAAAAATATCATGAAAAATCTCCAAAAATGGTTATTGATCATAATTTTAGAAGCTGCTAAGGAAATAAAATCCTATGAAATTTAAGTCGCGAAATTTTTTTGAAAAACAAAGATTATTTTAAATGAATCAAAACTTTTGACCACAAAATGTGAAAAGGTTACATGAAATTGACAAGCGAACCTAAAATCGGTAAAAACAAATTCTATATTTTTCAGAATCGATTCAAGAAAAAAAAAACCTTTAGGTATTTGAAAATGAATATTACCCTGGAAACCTGTCGCATATAAACCAAATTTCAAAAAGTAAAAAAAAGGTTATAAATACCTTGTAGGCTATAAGGTTTCCTCTTGATGGTACTTCAGTTATTTCAGGATAAGTGCTGTAATCAAGTACAAGCTAAAAAAGGCATATATGGAAGTCAGTACTTTAAATATTATAGTTCTATACATCAATGCAAGGAGCACAATCATATCTAAATTAAGTTGAAAATTCATCTATGAAGTTCAATGCCTTTAGCACGGATCCAAGGATCAAGGAGTCACAAAATTTACAGTTTTATTTGTAAGAAACATTGGATTTCAACAAGAACTGGGTTATCATATTTGTTACCCTTACTTCAGAACCCGAGTTACTTTAGTTATTGTTTCTTAAAAAAGTTACAGATTGAATAACTAAATCACAATACAACTACACCCTTAACTGCAAGGGTTTCTTGTAATACATTAAAACTCCCAAGCATGTCTTGCAAGGTCTTTTTCAACTTGAACAATGTGCTGACCAGCCTAAGCCACACTGATGTTCACAATTTTGACAACATGTGGCCAACATTCTCACCAACATGTTGTTTCACAACATGTTGGCACTGTTTCAATAAGATATACTTATGTTTGCCTGTCAAACATGTTGGCCTTTGAAAATGGTTGGCCAACATTTCTGAGGTTCTTGCAGACACTCATAATGTTGCTGCAATTTGAACAAGAAGCCGCCAACATGTTACATAAACATTCCAACTTTTCAATAATTTAATCTGGGTTCTCACTTATGAAAATAAGTTCCTCGCTTTTAAATTGGAAATATGACATCCTAACTAAATCACTTACACATCAATATAAATTTCAATGAAGATAACAACTATTTGTTCATAAAAAAGTTAAACATACTGGTTGTTTGTTTTCCTTCAATTTAGTATCACCATTGTCTGTACTTGGATCTTTTTTTACTTCAGATGAGCCTTTTAGATCATCCTGTAGAAAAAGATGGAAAGGAAATGCAGTGTTTGTGGAGAGTTTGGAAAACGATGGGATAATAGAACCTAGGTCAGCTAAAAACACTTTCTAATAAACCTGAATTTCTAATGTGCAACAAAAACACATATTAAGATGGATTTCCATTAAAAAAGAGAATGCAGGATTTAATATTATTTATGTTGATGACCAGTAGAAATTAATTCAAAAAGATTATGAAAATAGCAACTTCCTAGCTGTGCACTTATTCTTTGCAAACAAGATCAAGGAGCTGAAGTACAATCTTGTAAGCAACCATTCTGGGTTTGCCATTAGAAAATTAAAAAAAAAAAAAAATTAAAAAAAAATTAATTAATTAGAAAATTAAAAAACAAACAAGAGGATACCAAAGGACGACTATGTGTCGATTTTAAAAATGAAATACTTGAACAGAAGCATTTTTTCCTCCTTTGTTTTCTATCTAAATGCTTCGATGCTTCGATACACCAAACAAATACCAAAACAACAGCATACGGTATACATTAGAAAACAAAAGGAAAACATCAAAGTTGAATAGCAGGTTAAGTTCATGATGGGAACAAAAACACATTTTAGGATACTTATGTGTTTATCGTACATTTGAACCCAAGTTGAGAGGCCATGTATCATGTCCAGACCAACTGATTTCTCCGGCAAAAACTTTATAAAAATCTTCGAAAGAACAAGTTTGACACTTACTGACACTGATCCATCCAAATTTTCACATCCATTGTCAGCATTTCCAGTCTTCTTGCTTCTTATTAGTTCCAGCCTTCTTTGCCTTCGCCGACGATTTCGAAGTGTCTTTCCAGAAGTTTGCAAGGAATTCTCAACTGCATTTTGCTTCTCCACAACTTCTTCAAGAACAGATGTTTTTTCTTTACTTTCATTCATTGAAGCACCTTCACTATTCTTCAAATTTGATCGTGAAAAATTCTCAACACTCACGGATGTATTGTTATTACTAACAAGGGAGCTATTATTCACATATATATTGGAAGTATTAGTATACCTATCATTAGCAGCAAGAGACTTAGCTATGTGATCCTTGTTCAACTTGCTCTTAGTCACAGGTTTCCCTCGAGGGGAAGGCGTGGCTATAGGTGTAGAAACTGGAAGTTTGGACAAGTTCGAGACATTGAAATCGATTTTAGTGGTGTTCTGTGAAACTGTTTTGACACTATGTTTAGCATCTTCATCGGCAGATGAACCAGAACTGGAATCAGAACTTGATGAACTACCACTACTGTCTGAACTTGATGGAACTTTTCTCTTGCTTGCTGTAATTTTTACTGGTTCTTTTTTTAAAAGGCTGGTGTTTTTATGAAGCTTCTTCAAGTTCTTCTCACATTCACTTTCTGTTTCACTGCTACTTGAAGATATCCTAATGTTAGTGGACTGATAAGCTAATTTGCTTATTGGAATATTCTTCTTAATTGGCACTTTAGTAGATGTTTTTGTACATGTTTTTGGTGCGGTCTTTTCAGATTTAGATGCTTCTTCAGTCTTCCTCTTCTTGTTTTTTGTGTTACTACTAGCAACAGAAGACACGGACGATGATGAGTCAGATGAAGATTCTGACGAAGACAATACTACATCAAGTTTTCTAAGATAAAGAAGTTTAATGTATTTTATATCCATTAGAAAATTCCTTGATCTGGAAATCTATGTCATAATAATCTTATTGCCATTTTTTTAATCTTTTCAATAGGCGAACGTTTTTTGCACAATGTTTGATCACATGACAAAATTCCAACCAATGCACATTACTTATTCACTTCCATTAGTTGTAATCAAGAAGTGGGCAAAAAAAGTAACTATAAGTAAACTTTTTACTGTAAGGTAAAAATACAGACAACAGAACTTAACAATACCAGGGCATTCAACCTTTCAAATACTATACAGAAAACAGTTCAGACAACACAATTGAATTACAAAATCAGACTTGAATTTATAGATTATTCATGTTTATTAAACTGTCAGTCGACAAAAATAATCATTAGGGGTCTTCATCAAGGTGCAAATGGGTTGTGAGTATACTTAATTGCCCTGACAGAAAAAGTATGTACGACAGAAAAAAGCAGTCTGTCAGTGAAACAAAATAATTGCAGCCCTGTCTTCTCAAAGGTTTTCTCACAACAAAGAGACAAGAATTCCAGAATGATTTTGGAAAAGGTCCTACTATGGGGTACTGAGTCTCGAGTCCTATGTTAAAGGTACAGTGTACTAGGTGCAAAAGGTCCTAGCTACAGGGTCTGACTTTTCCCCTATGCCAGTTTTTACTTTACAAATCTAAGTCTGGTAAATATGTTTTGATATGTTTGATATGAAATGTGTTGATGTTATTAGGTTGTTGTTTGACACATAGTTGACGTACCTTTTTTTAATTTGTGAACTTGATTCTACAGAAGAAAAACACCAAATATAAAACGATGACAATTTATATAAAAAAACATATTTCATTTATGAACTAGACAGTGACAGTAGATTACATACAAAACAGAGTAAAATACCTGTAACTATATCTTTTGCTTTCTTGTAAGACCTAAAAACAAAACAAAAATTATACTTTACAACTTACTCGTAGATTTGACCTTCACTACTCTCTGTACAGCAATTGAAACTTGTTTGTTCTTTTTAATCCAGGAAACAAAATTTCTTATGTAAGCATCATATATGTAGTTTTCAATCTTTCGCTATCTGTCTTGATTTTAATCATTGGTGTTCAGTAAACTTCCAAGGGAGGATGAACATTGTTAGAATTACAGAATGTTCAAGTTAGCAAGAGGCTTTCTTATAAGAGAGCATTAGTTCAAGGGAGTAGCTGAGTTTGAGTTATTGAAAGCGAAGTCACTTGCAGCAATAAAACCAGTCAGCTTCTGGGGTTTTGCCCTGGACTCCATTTTACACAATTTTTCACTGAATTTATCCCACTCGATGTTTGAATAGAAATTATGGTCATGTTGAAGATTCGAGTTACATCGGGATCCTGCTGTATTACAACAATCATCAAAATCATTAAAGAAAATGGGGAATGTGTTATACAAGGCGTAGCTAGAGCTCAGTCAAAATTTGTGGATGAGAGTTTTGTCATTTAAAGTACAAGTGCAAGTAACCTAATCGACACTTAACACTGAAAAGAAATATCATAACGTTAAACTCCTTCACTTTTTTTACTGACCCTGAATACGCCTATGCAAACTGGCTGTAATCAATCAAATAAAACGGGACAATGACAGCAAATTATCCTTGGCGGTCCTCACCTTACAGTCAGAATATCATTCTCATGGACAATACTGATATCTTCTTGTGGCGGACAGTAAAAGTCATCGATATAAATTGAAACACTCCCATTTGTGGAAAGAAATCTTTTGTTGATCAAATAACAAAGATCTGCAACTTTCTTACAAGAATCTCGATTAATTAGATAACAGACTTTTCTTTGTTTGGAAGTCGGAAAATCCACAAAATTCAGCTTCACTCTCATTATAATTCTTACTGAAGAAAAAAAACGTTTTAACCAAATCAAAAATGTTTATAAGTTGGTAGAATAAAATTCAAAATTATATATAATAATTCTCTTTCGAAATAGCTTTCCAAAATGGGAGTTGTTATGAACAATATTCATGATTCATATTCCTTTAGAAGAATGTAATAGAAACACAAAAATAGAAAATAACACATCCTTTGGAAATTAGAACTGGCACACCATTTGTAAAGAACAAGAGTGGAGATAATTTCTCACAAAAAAAAGTAATGAAAATAGAATTGTCAAAAACAATATCTTGAGTCACAATAAACCTTCCCCAGTTGATGTTTACATTTAGATGTCAGTACGGACCTTCTTTTGACAATGTTTCATGGTAATTATTAGTTACACATTCTTTGCTTAACTCCAAATTGTTGTGACAATTTGATTCAATTCTTAATACAGAGGTCTGTACTGACAACCAAGTTATTAAGGAATACTTGACTTTGGCAGATTTTGTGTGTTAGAAAGTCTGCCAAAGTCAAATCTGCGTGGGCCATCCCGCCTAACGGAAAATCAGCTTTTAAGATGACTACAAAACATAATATTCTGCTTGATTTTAGATTTTATTAGTAAAAGATGTAAACATTATTACATATTAATAAACACTGTCTTGTTTCCTATGTTTTGGTTTTGAATAATTTCCATGTCTTTTATTCCCATTTTTCTAGTCCTTGTAAGCAAAACGTTTATCTAGCATCAAATACAATCATTCTCCTTGTTCGTTTTTTGTACATTATTCGATAACCACATTCTCGACATCTGATTGGATCCTTTGCTTTTATTTCATTTTCTGAATGGCATTCTCCACAAATATACATCATTGCGGTGTTAGGGTTAGCTTGCTGTGGGTTATCCATTTTGTTTATTTACTAAAGTAGACAGAAATTGGTTTAAACATGTTTTTATGAAGCTTTAAACATTTTATATAACTGTAATATACTGGGGTTTTCAGTTTTTATACATGTTTTCAATCAACCGTAATGTTAAACGAGTACTTAAATCAAAGAAACTTTCGTAAGAGAAACTTTATTAAAGTTGAATTACTTTTTAGGAACTAAGACACAACGTTTGGATGTAATAGTTGCTGAACAAGTTTGAAATGTAACCGAACCATTCTAACCTTCGGCCCGTATTTGTACAGTAGAACCATCACTTAAGGTTGCGATACATGGATTAAAATTTTGTTTGACTTTCATAATCACCAATTTTAAAAGTTATAAACCAAAAATACTTTTTTGATAATAACTATATACTCAATACTTTCTTGATATCAACCCGTTTTTGTTTATTTTCGCAAAATTCCAAAATTGAAAACGGACTAGCTGATGAGTGTGTCTTGTTGTGTGTTATATTGAGAAGTAGAATTTGTAGACAAAAACGAAGAAGTAAGTGCTTTTGATTTGTTTTTAAAGGAAAACGAAGGTTTGGAAAAAAAAATTTGCGTTTGAAGGTAAGAAAATATTACAAAGATTTAAAAACAAAGAGAAAAATTGAAATTGATTTACTTCCAGCCTGATAATAAGTGTTTTGTAAGTATAAAAATAAACACTGTGTTGGAGAATGGAGTGCTTTCATGACGTCAACGACGCAGTTCCAGATTTATTTGTTTATTTATTTATTTTTGAATTTTCATATAGTTGAAGATTCATCAGCTTCCACATTAAATGCTAACAAAATCTTTTCATCGCTAAGATATTCAAAACTAAGAATTATCGAAACACTGAAATACCGCTGCACCAATGACCATAGCAACAAAAACAAAACTTTGACGGGCCATAATTTCCGTTTGGAAAATAATTAGAAGACAAATTATACCTCATTTTTTCTATTTTCAAGTGTTTTTTAAGATAATACCAGCAAAGTAATAAGTTTTTTTTTTACCTCTGTTCGCTTTAAATTAGAAAAACTTCTTTCATCTTTAATAATGACCTATGTATATACAGCTACTTAAGATGAAAGGGTCGAAGAATTGTTTGGCATGTTTTCTGAGAGTTAAATTTGGGTTTTTACAGATAGATGAGCATGTGGAATCTTCATTGCATAAGTATTTTTATTATTTTTCAACATAATTGCAGTGGATTAAAAAAGCAGGTAGCCTCTTTTGTTATCTAAAATTTTTGACAATGAAAGAGGCTACCTGCTTTTTTTTTATCCACTGCAATAATTGAAAAGTCAATCCAGATTCTGAAATTTTAAGATGTATTGGTTGGGACTCATTTGATATCATGTATAAAAAGCAACTCGTTTGTCTACCTTTCAACCTATTCAAAAACCAACTACCAGAATGTTTTAAAAGATGGCAGACAGAAACGAAAAAAATGCTGCGTATTGAGGAATCACCATCATGTTAAATTACCATCTTTCAACAAGTTTTTGTACGAAATGTCTTTTGTGTATCATTTGGCAATCATATGGAATCAACTTTCAAATGAAACAGTTGATCAAACATCAATGTACACATTCAAATGCAAACTGAGTAAGGAAATAGATTCAATTTCCTTTGCTGCTGGAGCTATGAAAAAGAAAAATGATAATTTTATTTATTACTTAAAATTCACTAACCTATTACTACATATATATATATATACTAATTTAATAGTAAGATTTACTTTATCACTAAGATTTTTACTAATTTTAAAATAACTTATATCTTTATATTACAAATACTTTGGGGTGCTTCATTCAAACTTGTTTTTCACCGTTTATACCTTTTTATAATTTGTAATTTGTAGGTCCACATCAGTTTTAAACTGTAAATTTTAACGTATATGTTATCAAAGAAAAGATGAATGAATGAATGAATGAATGAATGTGTTAGATTGCCAAAATTTACTCAGATTTTGCACTTTTACCTTTAAGATTTTGCACTTTTAAAGCTAATAAAATGCAATCATCACTACAGCCTTTTTTTACAAGAACCAGTAAAGTTTTAGCTGAGCCTCAGTATTCTAATTCTTTGTTTGATTTGAACCTTTTGTTATTTTGTATTTTTTTTTTACTTTTGAACATGGCTCATCATTGCAGCGTTCTTATGAGCAAATTCAACCAAATGAAAAATGTTGAGAGGGAAACTTTAAGTTTTCAATACATTGAAATTTAAAGAACTAACAAACAAGTGTGTTAAAACTATATTGTGTTTTTATAGCTCGATTTATGATGGCTGAAAAAAGGTAAGATCAAGACCAAATTTTTCTATAACTGATTGTTCATTTTTTTTATTGAGTACTTTAAGACATACCATGATCACGTGACCATTTTAATCTATCATCCATAGAAGTTTCTATTTTTTATCATTTATAACTTTTTACTTTTACTTACTTTTTTTATTTCATTATTTAGAAAATGGTCTGCATAAAATTCAAGACAAAAAGGCCCAACTAAATGTATTGTCCCCTTCTAAATTCAGGAAATGTCTATATATTTAATTAACAAGTAGTTGTATCAAAACAAGTATCCGTCCCAGGAAACATGAGGAATGATAGACGTCCTTGAGATGTCCCCTGCATGACTTATCTTTCAAGGTAAGCATTTTGATATCAAAATGCTTTAAAAGAAATTCGCAGATATCATGATATCCGCAAATTTCTTTTAATGACAATGAAAGCTTTCTTATTTTTGACGTTCTATTAGACCTCTAGGAGGAGGGACACCAAAATGGGGATCATGGAAATGGGGATCAAGGACATGCCCTTTCGGATAGGACAGGAAATCAGTTTCATTTGGCCCGTCCTCCTAAAGTTGTCTCTATCTTTGAGGGGTGCGGGCGTCCTCCTCCTCATGTGTGCCGAATGGACCTCCTCAAGAGTGGACGTCCTGGGCCCCTGCTGGAGACATCTCTGCTGCTAGCAGCATAAACTGATAACAGCGCTGTGCCTGAGAAACATGTTAAATGTTTATCAATCCAATTCTGATGATGACAATAGGTAGCATAGACAGCATCATCAGAACAAGCAAAAATATAATAGTGCCTTCTCTTCTCTTTTCTCCCACTCACTCCTCTATAATATTCATAACGCATACACACGAAAACTAAGCTTTTAAAAATACCCTATACCACGCGCTCACGTCACCATTTTAACATGGTTGTTGATCGAATTGCATTTTCAGAACAAACTCGCCAAGCACGTTTTCCATCAACCCAAAATTTCTCAAAATGGAATCTCTTTTAAAACCGCGATTTCTTATGAATGATTTAAAATGTTAATTTCGACGCATTTAGATAAATAGTTAATTTTAATTTTAAACTATATACCCTCGAATTTCTTAAAAAATGGACAATAATAAAAGATAATATTTGAGTAGACATAAAGAAACCATGCTTAAACATCACTTAATTGTCTGATTTTTAATTCATACACGGCCTGAATCACGTGAATGAAATTGGAAGCAAATATAAACCCTTGGCCTCACTTTCCAGCATAATATTGTGCTGAAATTAGGTGAAAGGTCATTTTGTGTGTGTGCATTCATTTAAAACCTTTTGTTATTAAAATGAGCACGTTACAACATTACCCCGGACGATCGAAACACAATTTACATAGAAATGACAAGACAATTATAATAAAAACTTGTTGCGAATGAAAACAAAGATTACTCAACGTAAAGCTGTATCAATGATTTTATATTAGTGAAAGTGTTGGCTCAGGTATGTTAATATATTTGATAACATTTCGTTATTTTCATTTTTTTTGATTTTAATGTTAAACATTTAGTTTGTTTTTTTATTATGTAACGGAAAAGTGAAGAATTAAAAAAAATAGGTTCATTAAACCACGTCGGTAAAAATATAATTAACGTTGATTTTTGACTATGTTTTTTCTTAAAAAAGAAAGCATGTTGAATGTGTTGTTAAAATTTTGTTATCAGATATTGTGCGATATGAAGTTCTGTTTTATATATTTTGCTAAGGTCTATTTGTGGAATTATATCAATTTTTTTTCTCTGTGTGTGTGTGTTTTGTTTTCTGTTTTTTTCCAGTGTAGATTTAAATTGCAAGTTTTAGTGATACAGGAAAACGTTTTTCTGTACCATCTAAAAAGGAAGTAAAAAAATATTGTTTACAAATGTTCATAAAAAATTCTTAGTTAATTTTTGGCTTTTAATTAATACTTTCTCACTGTGTTTTCAACAGATATTGGTAAATGTATATCTGCCACATTCATCTGTGTTTATCTTTTGATCAAATTTTATTTTCAATTTTAAAGAAATCTATTGTTGGCCACTTTTTATTGACTCTCTTTTTATTGGTCGATTTTTGCTTGTATTTACTTTTAGAGATTTGTTTTGCAGTTCTTTAAAACACATTTTGCACACACAAAAAAAAATTTATCAAGAAACTAAAAGAAGTAAAAAAAGCAAGACATGGATAAAGAGACGTTCAGTAAGAGAGAGGACTTTAAGAAAACACAAAGCAACAGCCTTGATGGACTAGATTTTCTGGCCACAGCTGCTGGTCAACTAAATGCAGAAAGTCAGAAAAGAAGTTTAACTCCAAACTCATCTTCACATTCAGCAGAGTACCTCAGCATGCCTCACTTTGCGTTACCGAATACAAGTTTGTTTTCACCGTATTCACAAAGTAATTTGCACCATTACACCAAAGCGTTTGGAACATTTGGACCTATAGTGAGCAGTAACAAGTTAATGACAGAAACTCATCACATTAATCATAGTTTTCTATCGAAGACATCATCCATGAAGGAGTTAGTGGAATCGTGTTTAACTTCCGCATCATGTTCTACATCACAATCACAGAAGCAGAATTTCTATGTCAATGCTAATCTACCAAATTTACCTCGCATGAGCTCTGCTAGCCCTCTACCAGGCGCAGACTTGTATCAGCAATTGGCTGATTCTAATAAATCTGCTTTTAAAGTTGTTCAACCAAAAACATTTGAAGAAACAGACAATGGTTTACAAGGTATAATGCCATGCACAGTGAGTAATGTTCCCGAAACACCGCCAACGTTGTTCAGAATGGATACCCCAGAGGCCAAGGGTACTTATCTGTTTGAAACACTGGTCCAGGAGAGTCAAAAGATTCTTTCCGGAAAAGAAAAAAGTAAAGAACGACAACATAGCGAATACTCTGAAAAGAAAGAGAAAATGACAAAGAAAATGACAGGCAAGGAAGACTATAAGATGGCAAAAAATGGTGCCCAGATGTCGCCACAGAAAAAACTTATCAGGAAACGTAAACATAAGAATACTTTTATTTCTGGAGTTGACTCTAAGAGAGCATACGGAGGTCCACCATTTAACCCAACAGCTACACCTCCCAAGCCAAACACTACTGAAAGTGCATTGTGCACCCTTCATGAACATACGTTACTGAAAATGGCCACGCGAGGCTTTTGGAGTGGGGATCGTGGTCCGTTACAAGACGTTTTCCGTTTAACACGAGTTGAAAATTCTGACCTGCAATATAACATCAGTGAGATAACAGAGCATTGTTACAACGTCGTCAAGCAAAAACTCGAAAATGTTGCTCATGGGAGTGAAGAGCTTGACATAATGCTAAAGCATATGAGATGTTATGTTGATGAACTTGACAGGTATGTATGTCATTCACAATGTTTCTTCACTGTCATCTGATTCATAAAGTATATTTTATTATATAATTGCTTTCCTTGCTTGGGTTTTCAGGGATTTTTAAAGTGGTAATAGGGCTGTTTATGCAAGCACAAAAATCAATTAAATGACCTTTTGATATTTACCCCTCAATTATAATGATGCATTTTGGAAATCTTAAAATTCCTTTTTACATATTTATTAACTTCTTTTTTCTCTAATTTTCAAATTATAATAGACTGTGTCCTCCATTAATAATAATCATTATTCCATTACAATCATCAAACATTTTAGTAATTTAAGCTTCTGACCACTGTAAAAAGCTTGTCACTTCTGTTTTTAGGTTATCTGTTTTTAGTCATAAAAAATTAGCAATTAAAATGTTTATGCATTCATAGTAACTGCATTTATAATAGCAATAAAACATGTTAAAGACAGGGAATGCTTCTCTGCTTTGTTGATAATAACTTTTTCACAAAGTTATTGAAAATATTCGTGTTTTTGATAGATTGTTTTTAAAAAATGCTTGTATCGTTTTATAGTTACCTGGAACGAATATACCCAGTTTCATCTGTGGCCATTAATATATATCTACCCACAGCTATGGATTACATTGCTGCTACATGGCATGGTATTGTCCCTACAGGTATAATCATTTTTGTATTTTGAGCATTTTTAACTTCATTATTATCAATTACTCATCGACGTTTTTGGGTCTTACAGATAGGTTTTAAAGTGAAACAGCTGGATAAAAAATCAATTTATTTATTCACCTGTATAAAAACGACAGGTGGATAAAAAAAATACTCTTTAAGCCACCTTTGATTTATCCAACAAATTGGTGGATAAAAAGAACGACAGGTAAATAAAGGTGTAAGCACATTTATAAAAAGAGTAAAAGAATCTTCATTAAGTTTTTTCACTGAAAAGCAACGAAAAGAAGTATATAAACATGTTAATTAAGAAAACTTTTTCTTCGTTAACTTCTAAAACTACTTCTAGAAACTACTCGCTTTTACTCACCTGGACTTGCTTTTATTCAGCCAATCGTGTGAGTTGATGTTTGAAAAATATAAATTGTAAGTGAATAAAAGAGTTCTGATTTATTCAGCTAATTTATTCAGCTTGTGTAAAAATGACTATTGAATTATGATGAGCAACTTTTATTACGTATTATCCGGAATACTTGAGTTAACTATCTATGATTGTATAAACTGGAATGAATTTTTACATGAAAAGACAAAATATTTTTTGTACATTTTTTATCATTTACATAAAGTCAGTATATTAAAATCTGTTGTGTTCAACGAGAATTGTTTTTACAAACGGGATTAAACTGAACATGAAAACACATGTTTACAAACAAAAGAAGGTTAATTTCTAAAAGACACAGTCTCTTTGTGAAAGTTAATTATCTGAGGTGGACATTTTGTAAAGTTTCATTTGGGCTGTACTGTATTCTGTGGTAAACCAACAAAACACTTTAAAACTGTTTTTTACTCAAGATGCACATGGTTTTCTTAGAATAGTGTGAAAAAGTTTTTTTCTGTGTCTCAAGCTTCTAAGAATAATGTTTTTAAATTATGTTTCATTTATTGGATATGATAAGAAAATAAAAAACTGAATTCTGATTAAGAATTTCTTTATGTTCTCCAAATACAAATTTCTTTGAAGTGAAATATAAGACTAATATCTAAATTATGGTGGCATTACATTTGTAGTTTACAGTTTTACTAGACATAAAGACTGTTCAGCATCCCAAACATTTTCATGCTGTTTGTGTTGTTTTGTTTTGTTTTGTTTTTTTTACTTTAACTTGGTCTAACTTGAACTTATTTTTTTGTTATCAATTTTTTCCTATTCTTAATTCTTTAAGAAAATGTGATGAAAATTATTGTGGCCAAAGAATTTTCTGAGTATCATTATAATAAATTATTAATTATTTTTGTTCTAATAACGGATATTAAGGAAAACTAAAAATTGAAAACATTTAAAATTGATTGTTAATGGTTCAACTTTTTTCTTGATACAATCTGTCCATCATCACGTTGCTTTAATGTCATGTTTTGAATTTGTAACTCAAACCCTTCTTTTATTTCCTTCAGTTTATTTCTAAGTAGTTTTGTTTTGTTTATCTTAACCTGTTAAACACTTTGGAAGCTTTAACTATTTTCTGGTTATTTCCATGTAAACATTTTGTAAATATGCTTCAATCACCATGATCACACAGATTTTTTCTATTTTTTGCCTTTTGGGGCTGTTTATATGAGAGCCAGGACAGGACGATTGCCAGGATATAAATAAGATCCCGCTTTCCTTAACATTTCTACTAAAAATTAATTCTGTGTTTATAATAAAGACGTTCTGTCCTGGGACGATTTTGCCACATCTCAGCAAAGCAGGATCTGGCTTGAGCTAAACCTTTTTTCTCAAATAAATACTCAGCCCTCTGAATCCACCAAATTTTACATCGGCACAATTTTGCTGTTGTGGCTTCCTGCAATGACAGCAGAATAATATGGTTGCCAAACTTTGCATACTTCATAACAAAATGTAACATGACTCTTTTTAATTTAGTTTTTTAATACTCCCCTTTTCTTGGTTAGAAAAACGGGGAGACAGGAAATATTATGTGTGCATAAAATGAGCAATATGAAACAAGATTAACCAAATCCTGATTAACAAGATTCTTATAAATGTTTACGTTTTAATCAAGAAAATGAAAGAAAAGTTGTTTTGTTGTCAAGAATTGAGGAAAAACACTTTTTCGTATCATGGTTTTCTGTTTTTGATGTTACATTTGCATTGCGATATAATATTAAAACTGAGTCTCATTTATCGATTCCCAGTCATTTCGTTGGACCCTGAGTACCATCTTGATTATATAAAATATGATGCTTTTTTCGTGATTTGTTATCAAAGGTCACTGGGAAACATGTTGAAACAAGTTGAAACAAATAAGAAAATCTTTCTTTTTTAATACAACAACTTAATTGATCGGAGAAGAAAATTGTATTATGATACAAATGATGCAAGCGAAATAGAATGGCAGGACAGTGAGATGAAGGAAACATAAAATGTCCATGCTAGAGAAAAAGAAGAACAGGTCAGAAACCATACGTGTGAAAAAGATTTGTTCTCAGGCCAACCCAAACTAGAGGTGAAAAAATGGAGGTCTTGGGATCAAGGATAGTAAAAATTTTATTCATGTAAATATCAAATATAAAAAACAAAAAAAAACAAACAACAACATTATGATAAACTGAACGTTAAAATATTGAGATCAAATGACAGGTCAAAAAGTATTGTGTTTACTCAACCTAGAGTCTAGTGGTGAGGGATAGAAGCCATAAAATGAAAGTCCTAGAATCGAGGTTGTTAAAAGAGCCACTATGAGAAAGAGATAGGAGACAAGCACGTAAAGTGATTGGTGAAAATATTTGTAACTGAATTCAAAAGTAATGCGTTTTGATAATAATTTTAAACAAAACAATTGATTCAAGTGATTTTATCTTTTGTAGTAGTTTGTTAAACAATAAAGTTCCTTGAAACTGAAATGTTTTTCTTACTCTCGGTTCTTACTTTGGGCACTTTCAAATAACATGATATTGCCTCCTGTATTAATGGCATGGTTGAGTTTCTCGAAGTAACAGTGGAAAGGTTCAGGAGCGAGATTGTTCATGCATTTAAAGACTTTTAAAAAGGCTGTGTCTATGGTAAGTAACAAGACAGCCTCTTTTTTATTTTGGTTTATTATCTGGACTGTCTTTGCCTGCTGCTTCAACATTTTTTGAGATTGAAGTTATCGAAGCCAAACATTTGCTTCATTGCTTTAACAAATTATTACCGAGCCTCAAAAACAAAGACGCCCACAAAGACTTATTGTGAATTTGTCCTTTTTAGGGCATATAAACAACTTTATAAAACCGAACTGCTTAGCCTTCTCATTCCTCTTCTCTATACACTGTACAATGTGCTATTATATAACAGCTTCGGTTTAATCATTGTATTGAATATTGACAGTGCAACACATGGTGATATGTTCCTTCAAATTTGTTTCAAGTTAATTATTTATTTACTTTGTTCAACTGCTCAGACAGGTTCAAGTGATTGTCCAAAACAACTTGCAAATAGTTATTGCATAACCACTGAGAAACATTATCAGCTTCAGGATTCAATGTGTTTTGTATGACTACTGGATCTCGGTATGCAAAGTATAGCACAGTATCATCTGTGTAAAAGATTACCTTGGGTTTTTGAAGCATGAGATAAAAATGGTTTAATAGTATAGTGAACAATAGAGAGTCCAGGGTTGAGCCTTGAGGTACACCATGTGTAATCTTATAAACATCTGATGCAGAACCATCAAAATTTACAACTTGATCACGATTGAACATGTAATCAGTGAACCATGATAATTCGTTGTTGTTGATACCATAACATACCTTAAGTTTACTGTATGCTACTCCCTCCTAGCCAAAATTATCATGCCAGCAGATTAAGAGAATGGTTTTGAGTGATGATTTATACAACAATTTTTTATCAAGTTGGTTTATTATAGCAGAAGTAACTGTTTATAAAAACATTGGAACTTTCTTTTTTATTTGTTTGTGTTTTTAGGATGGTCAGAATATCGCCGAGCTGTGGTTATTCGTGAAGTGTTTGAAGTTTTATATCACCTGAGTTCAATGTATGTAACAATACCACCATACAGCAAGCATTTTTTTAGGAAAAAGTTGTCAGATCCAACCCTATACCCCTCAACATTTGCTGAAGAAACTAAAGCAGACGAACCTCAAAACAAAAGTATTGAAAATGAAACGAATCCATCTGATTGCACTATTGATTCGTCAGATATTAAATATTCACGAGCATTTGAAGCATTGTGGACTCGAACTGCACCCCATGAACCTTTTCTAATTATTGATGACACAACTCAACTTAAACTACGTGAATATTTAGAAAGATATCCCATTGAAACAGCTGCTCCACCTGAGAACGCCATAATCGTAATTGACGACAAAAAGTACAAAGCACGTCAAATATTGGGATACTTCCGACGAGGCGTTCAGTTGGTGGACTATTCCAAAGAGACAGGAAGCATGGTTATTGATACTATCTCCACTTTCAGGAGAATTTCAATAACGAGTGCTGTGAGAAAAATACCTCCTGGAAAAATAAGTAAGCTTATCCATCCTGACCTACACCTGGAAAATTACACAAATGCAATTCTACAAATTGGCAGTGTTGCGCCGGACAATCTGACTGAGGCACACCCAGCGAAACTGAGACCTCGTAAAAGACGAATAAAAATCGGAAGTGTGTCTGCAGCCAATAAAAAAGATGTGAAGGTAGAAGAAACAGAAAGGCTTGCTGAAGAAGAATCGTTAATACCTGATGTCAGGAAATTGGATAGTATAGCTACATTTTGTGCACCGTTGGAAGCAAAGACAGATTCTAAAGAGGATTCATTGTTGCCCATATCACATCAACTAACTAATGAAATAAAAATGTTACAAGAGCCAAACTCGCGGGAACCAAATCCATATGATAGAATGGCAGCAGACGTGGAAATACAAAGAAGGAATATGGCTACCAAGAAATACTGGGATTCGTTTTTTAGTCAATCGAATCCAAGTAAGTTTCAATTGTATTCCATTTGCCTATTTTTGTTATCCTTGATCCTGATTGAAAAAAAATTGCTGATTATATTGTTTGTTTGTTTGTTGTTGTTGTTTTTTCTTTTTTCTTTTTCTCCTTTTTTTTTTGTGACTAGATATCCATACTTTTTGTCATTTTTGGCAAGTCAGAAAACAGGTCATTGGTGCACAATGTCTGCTCAATAGTATAATTTATACAGACATTATTATGTGACAGTTTTAGGGTCATAACAAGTTATTTTATAGATACAATCATCACTAAACTGATAAAAAGACAATAGATTTGTGCAATATTATAATTTATCAATAATGTTAAACAGGAATTTATTAATGAATTCTGCATAAGTTATCAAGAAAACAAAAGGGATATGTTTTTGATAAACGTGGGGACTTTATACAATACTTAAGGAATTATTGTATGTGGAGCTTGCATTGAATTTTATAAGGGATCTATTAACAATTTGATACCACCTTACAGATACTTTCCTCGATTGGTTCCCAAAAAATAGTTGTGCGTTGTAAAGCTCAATTTTGCAAGATGGGATTCCATTGCATTGCATAAATTATCAAATTAATCACTATTATTGATAACTTATCAATACTATTGAAAAATATCAATAATGTAGCTTGATTTCCCCTAAAACTGTCACATATAACAGACAAATCGCTCAAGCGATTCAGAAATTCGAGTTTTCTATAAAACTGATGGAAATGGACAATACATTCATGGGCACTTCTCCTGCTCAACACCACATGATAACATAAGTATCTGTCTCTCTTGCAGGTTTGTTTAAATCGAAACCCGAAATACCATGTTTACACACTCCAGATATATTATCTTCCATGTACCTTCCGCCTGGACCTTGTGGCGACATGTTTTCCTTGCACCTGATGATCGACAGTTATCGACGAGCTGCCAAATACTTACTAGACACTGCAAATCATTTAGAACTTGTTGCAAAGCGTGGTGCTAATACCTCTCGTATGAAAAGAGACCAAACAAATGAGAACGAAAGCTAGGTGGAAGTTCTTTTTTAGAGATCCTATTGTTATATATTATCGATTCTTCCTCTGACATCTTATGGTGTGATTCTATTTTTATATTGTTCTTCGTCTTTTCTTCAATAGTTCTTTGTCACTTTGTATTAATACGTATTTTTTAGACACCCAGTATAAACTGATAACAAAATCATTATTATTGACTAAAAAGGTGTTTACCCTTTCCATTATTTTATATATTAACGTTCTGATTTTGATTTCTGGGTGAAATCTTTTGGTATTCTTTAGTGATCTATTGTTGATCAATGGTTGACGTTTTCGTAGAGTTTGACAGAAAATCTTTGGTATCTGAATTTGGGTTTTTCACTTGATACTATTACCGACTTGATCGACTCGATTGTGCTTTCAATTATTTTTCATGTAATGGTTAAGTGAGTCATTTTAAAATTTGTTGGTAAGCATCGATTGAATCTTTTTTGTAAATGTTAGACAGGAACGATTGAAATGCAAACCATGAAAATTATGATACTGCGCATCTGTGAACTTGATCGATTCGACTATTTTTTTTAAGTGAAACCTTTCCAGTGGTTTTAGACCGATTTTGTTAAATTGCTGTAATATTGGACTTTGTGTTATTTTTCTCTTCTCTTATGTTTGGCATTCATCCATAGAATATACATACATGTTGACTACACTTACCATTAAGAAGTTGTTAAGGGCCATGACATTGATTATGTTTCAAAATGTCAAATCTGGGGAGATTTGTTCAAAGTAAAGCTCTCAGGTGACGGATGTAAACCTCTCACCCTTGGTTCCCACCTGCGAGAACTACAAAATGATCGCTGGATTTAGCACCAGATTCTCACATTTTGATATTAGTTGTCACTGAAAGTTTCTGTGAAATTTTTTAATGTTGCCACCAATTGAATGTAATTCTCATTGGTGGGGAAACCAAGGGTTTATTACCTTTAAACTCCTTTTCTGTATTTTCTGTTTAAAATCACTTAACCTCCACTGTTTTGTTACCGGTTTGGATAATCAATTCTTTATGGATGTGTTTATGTGTGTGTTTTTATACAACAAACGCTTCAGGTTTATATTTCTAAAGTTAACTATTTTAACTACTTTCCTGTGTAGTTTGAAATTGCTGAAATTGTCAGATAAACAAAACTGAATTATATCGCCTCTATTCCTATATTCAAAAAGATAACCGATATTATAGAATACGGAAAGATTATTATTTACACACACTGACTGAAAGTGGAGATAACATTTTTTTATATCCTGATAGATGGTGTTAACATTATGAAATGGAACTGACTCTCACTTCTTCTGACAGGGGTGCTATTTTTTCACTTTGATTTTTGAACTACTTTACATTCACACTGATATACGTAATACAGTGTAATTTCTATAAAGCGTGCACCCTATAAAGTGGACTATTCCGTACAATGGACACACACCATGTACCGATGGGTGGATTTACAGTCAAAGTCAAATAGGTGAAGTCCCTATAAAGTGGAGTGCTTTTTTATGCACTAATGTTGTCCGCTTCATAGAGATTCCACTGTAGTTCGAAGACAAATTATACCGGGCAGTCAGTTCTTTAAAGAGTTTTTACAACCTCGTACTATTTGTGAATAGAGCCTTGAGTTTCTGTCTCTGCGGTGTATGTTACCTGTGGGTAATCTTTAAAGTTTGCTCTCTTGCTAATAACTTTATCTTTCCAGTGTCATACAGTCCCTTTTAGTCTCGCGAAACATACAAGGTAACACATGTGGGATGGTGCGTTTTTTCAAAATTTACGAAAACCTTAGCCTACTTGCACTCATCCCACTTGTTATTATGACACTTTCCAGGCTAATGACAACCTATGAGAATTTATGTCGATTTAAAAGTAATAGTAAGGTAGATCTGACTGCTTGTTAAAACTACACGTGCGGATATATTATGGAATCAAAATTTTAATATTTAATTCTTCGCTCCCTTTGAACAGAATACTATAAAATTGTGATAAGCAATATTCCTTTCCTATAAAGCTGGTTTAAACACCGTATTTTGGCCTAGTAAAAGTAATTTTTCCCCCTCTTCAACATCAAAATTGATTCTGATTCTTTTACGTGGAGTTTGAATGATAGAGGCTATCTATAGGTTAATGTACCAAGATGCGATTATCACTAGTTTGCGGTGACAACCTTGTTATTTCTGTCAAGGTAAAACGAGGTAATGGTTATATACTTGCCTCGTTCTTTCAAACCGAAAAGAGAGACTTTCAACCAAAAAGTTTAACGATCGCATCTTCTTAGATTAACACACTCCTATGGACAAACTAATTAAAGTCGTTAAGTTAACGCAGTTTGCGGTGAAAACAGCGAATTAAGACATTTCGCCCGTATTTCCCAATCATTTTTCGCTTTGGTCTTAGTCCACCATTCCAAGGGAGCAAAGGGATGGATAAGAACTATAAAAAATCTATTTGGTTTTGTTGATGTATATATTTTGATCATATATATGATAATTTCATTTTTTTTTTATTTTTTTTTTTCATAACAATGGCTATATGTTTTTGCTTGCGAGAGTTTTATTTTTCTGATGTTTGATGTAAATAACATTGTATTAATTCACAAAGAGAAATCCCCAAGATTATGTTTCAATCCTTGTATTTTGAATGTCCGATTCGAAACGTACTCTCTTACTAACTTTAGACAGAACTACAAATTTTAAACGTGTGAAGCTTGCGATTTATAGACCCCAATAATAATAGACCCAAAGGTAAACTATTAGATAAACTATTAGATGTTCAAAACTTATATACTGGGAAATAAGCACTCCACAGTCATTATTTCCTGGGAAAAGATGACTCCTGAGAGTATTTATTTACCAGGAAAAAAGTACTCCTTTGGGAAATATCCACTCCCCTTTTAGACAAAGTCAACATAGATGAGGTAACTTCTTCTTAGCAGTAAGGCTAACTTCACGGAAATACATTTTTGCCGAATCTTGGTATACTTAACGTTTTACTGTGTGCTATAGCTATAGTTAATTTTTGGTGAAACTTGATATTGAGTATTCTAGATATAAGAATGTTACATTTTGTTGTCAATATTGTCTATGTTCATTTATAACGTCGTCAATTTTGGATTTTTGGTACTGGAATAAAAAGCTTAACAACTCTTTGCAGCTTTGCTTATTTTTAACGAAACTTAGTATGCGAGTATTCTCGATAAAAGACCTGTTATTTTCTATCGTCAATATTGACCATGTCCAATGCCTAATAATTAGCATTCAAATAATGCATTATGTTAAATGCATGATAGTAAAATATTTTTTGATCTTTTTTTCATTTCTAAGATTTTAAGGAGTTATAGGACTTTGTTTGTAAAACTAGTAACGGGCATAATTGTCGTGTTGAAGATGATGGCTTTGATGATTTCGATTGTGGAGATGCAATGATGATTCTGGTAATTATGATGGTTACTAGTTGTGCAAACGGCGCTTACAGGAGTACCTGACATTATAAGGACGTAACCAAGAAACATTAATTAAATGCATGATTATCATAATCTATTGAAAGTTTAAAACGTTTTTGATATTAGTAACTATTACAAATAATAATATCAAATAGATAAACTGTAATTCTAACCAATTAAAATTTATGAAATCAAAAACTTGAAATAAATGAAAATTCCTTGAAAAAAGTACTTTCACTGAAAAGGGTTCAAGATCTAAATAAAAGAAGATCTTTCTCTTCTTTTCAAAAACCAAGAAACACAACTACAAAAAAGTAACGAAATAAAACTCTTCTCCTAAGTACAAAGAAACTCTTGCACAAGTATCGGATTCAAATTAGATTATAAATACTTTAGAGATTGATGTGACGGCAGTATTGCCCAACGAAAATGTTGAATATTAACAAAAGAGCTACGTAGATTGTTAGCTAGACTAATTATTGCTTAAAATGAAACAAATAAAGATTTTTACCCAATGGTAGTCTTCAAAAAATTAACAAAAGAATAACAAAAAAATCTAAACTTTCGGAAATGGTGTCAGTTGCTGCATCTGCAAGCAGGTGATTAAGTGTCCTCTCATCTTATTTACATCAAATACAGCGTCTACAGGTGAGCGCCCGTCAAGAATCTCCGCAGCGTAGGCAATTGCGAAAGGTCCACAATTGAAACTATCTGGCTGTTTTTGTACAGGTAGAAAAGTTATAATTTGTTCTCCACAATTGGCTACGTAGTGCCTATAAAGAGATCGAATTGATTTCTTTGATGAGCGGGTTAAACTTGAATGAAGGCTATCACAGATTTGTACACGCGAATTTGAACAAAAACTTAGGAACCAATGGTTTTCTCTGTTATGAAGAAGCTGAACATGCTCTTAAGATAAAGGGTGGAAGGGATCGATGGTTTTCTTTTCGGAGTTAAGCACCGACTGATAAGACTCGTCATCTGCACCAATTTCTTTGCAGATTAGTTTCTGCGCTGTATCCATAATGGGATCATTTAAACAGGCATCTTTTGATAGCAGTAAATCACGTTCTTCTTTTTTCAGAATATACATATCATTACTTAGCCATGGTTCTTCATTTTTTCCTTCATCGATTATATCTGATTGTTCAAGAAGATTGATAGTTTGAATAGTTCGTTTCTGTTTCCAAAATGCTCGCTCGATAATAAACCAATTATGTTTACGATTTTCAATTAATAACCAAGCGGAGCGCCATAGCTTATTCTTTCCGATGGCTTTTTGAACACTTTACACCACTACCAGGCCCAAAAAGTTTTGATAATTTCTTTACACTAATTTTCATTTTGTTAGATCTTCTCGGAAGACTTTGGAAAGCCTTTTCTGGAAAATTGATATGAACCATTGGTAGCATTTCGTCTTTTTTCCCTTCAACTATGGTATGAAATCTTTTACAGGTTCGGCTAATGGAATAAAACGCGTTGGTTGGATTGGACTTTATTGCATCCATCAAATTAATTTCAAGTATTTCTTGAGGCAAGTTGTCAAAAAGATTCTTACCAGTTTCTTTCTGCGTATCTTCATCAACGCTCTCGTGGTTTGTTTCGTTAGTCTCTTCAAGGTTGGAAGGATCTGAATCAGAGGAGGTAAATGGTTTCAACAAACTTACAGTGTATTTCTTCTTTAGAGTAACATCTTTTTCATTAACGAGTACACAGAGTCCAGTTTTGGATACTGATTTCATGGTGTAAGGTCCAATCCATTTGAATGAGAATTTACCCCCTTTTCTATCTTTCCTTTTTTGGTTCTGTAACAGCACCTTTCATCCTACAGGCAATGTTGTGGAAAGATTGGTATGGCGATTGTTTTAATCCCTTTGCTGTTTGGTCTGCGCCTTCTTTATATTTTGAGTGACTTTCTCGTTTGTAGTCTCTCTAAGGAGAGCTGTTGATTCAAGTACTGCCTCAAATGTAGCGGTGTCGTAGCCATTCTCCAATTCATCTTCGGTATTATTGTGGTGTATGGTGTCGTACTTGATATCTATTGGCAAAATGGGATGGCGGTTATACATTAAAAAAATGGTGAATATTTGGTTGAATAGTGGACACTCACTCTATGGGCGAACAATATACCATCGATGATGTTTGGCCATTCATTCAGTTTTCCTCCAAGACTTTATCAAAGAATCCTTGATGGTACGATTTTGACGCTCACATAATCCATTTGATTGGGGGTGATACGCAGAGGTTATTCTTTGTTCGGTGCCTGTCATTTC
Organism: Turritopsis rubra; assembly: GCA_039566895.2. Lineage (NCBI taxonomy): Eukaryota > Metazoa > Cnidaria > Hydrozoa > Anthoathecata > Oceaniidae > Turritopsis > Turritopsis rubra. The sequence goes on along the minus strand of CM077631.1, from coordinate 6,515,521 downwards.
GAGGAGGCTCTCCGAGACTTCATTGACAAACTCTTTGCCTTCGTCATTAATTTGTATTTTTATACACCCATGCCTGCATATAATTTCATATAAAAAATTTGCAACTGTTGGTGCAGTTTTGTCCTTCACAGCTTTGGCTTCGGACCATTTCAAAAAGTAGTCTATGCAGACTATTAAGTGTTTAAACCCATCAACTTCAGGAAGAGTGCATAAATCTATGCCAATTTGCTTCATTACTTCATTAGGCACGGGGATACTTTGTAGCTCTGGGCTAATTGTTTTAAAAAATTTCCCTTGATGTTGGCAATTTTTACAAGCTTTGATATAGTCCTTAACGTCTTCGATCATGCCATACTAGAAAAATCGTTCAGAAAGTTTTTGGTATGTAGATTCACGGCCACGATGAGCTGCCAATGCTTTAGCCATTAAATGTTCTCCGATACCTTCATGTACATCATGAATAATTGTCTTTCTTCTTTCTTTTTCAAATACAACCCTTCGTTTACATTTGTACATCAATTCTCCATTAAAAAGGGTGAAGTTTTTACAGGCTCTTTTGAAATTTGCTTTTTTACCTTTATCTTTCGCTATTTCTGGTGAATGGGTTTTACTTCTTACAAATTCGTCAACCGCTTTCAGATCCACGTGTTGTCGTTGTTGGTTCGACATTTCTACTACTTTCGACACAGTTTCGTCATTGAAGTTTATTATATTATAATAATCAAAACATTCGATAGCCATATTCCCAATGGAGGGGCTTCTTTCCAGGAAACAAAACACTCCCCAGTGAAACAAAGGGGAGTTATTTTTACCCAGAGGGAGTGCTTATTTTCTGGGGGAAAAAGACTGGGGGAGTGCTTATTTCCCAGTTAAAAAAGACTCCGGGAGTACTTTTTTTCAGGAAGTACTTTTTGACGGTTACACCGGTCTTTATTGTCGTTATTTTTGAAAAGATCACGGCCAAATCTACACAGACAAAAACGCCATACACGGCCGGCCTAAAAACAACCAATTAGGTATGGCTAAATCATATCAACTTTCGATTAATATAGCAGGGTGTGGCCACCACTCCTAAAAATTTCAGGAAGGACAGATAAAGTAAGTAAAACTGGCGATTAAAAGTCTGAACCGGCAATCGTAGTTTGAATAACAGCTTATCGGTGCACTCCATTCTCCATTTTTCAAAGAACTCTTGAAATTTTAAATTTATCCTAAAATTCTATCATTCTATCATTTTCTAAAGAAAAGACATTACCATCGCTTGATCTTTCTTTGCAACGTGCCGCGGATGAGGAAAATGAAATAGAAATTACTGACCATTCCGTCATACTGAATGTACATAAGAATTAACTCTCTCTTGCACACATCAACACTCGATCTCTTCTTTCGTCATTCGATGAATTTTCGCTAATGCTGAATAAGCATCAGTTTGACATCATCACTGTCAGCGAAACTTGGATGAAAGAAAACCACCATCAACAAAACTACGTTCAAACACCCAACTACCAATCCTTCTTCAAGCATCGAACAACGAAAAAAGGAGGTGGAGTTGGTATCTACATTAGAGACCATCATGCAGTAACTGAACGAAAAAACCTTAATAACATAGACTGTACTATCGAAAACCTTTGGATCGAAGTTAAAGGAAAAAACAAGAACTCATCCTACTTAGTCGACGCTGTCTACCAACCGAGCTCCGTTGAAACAGAGAAACTCGCATGGCTTGATAAGTTTGAATTCCTACTAAATAAAACAAGAGCCTTACGGCTTGAAGGTCAGCGCTTACTTAGACTTTTTCCATACATGATTTGAAATTGGATAAACCTTCACACTGAGGACATTTTTTGTGGTAACATAAATTTGCAATGCTTTCGTAGACTCGTGGCACAACAGTTCTAAACAAGTAGTTTTTGGGCACAATTTTTTTCCTAATGCACTTTACAGAAAACGATACAGGGAATGATGGATGTTTTCAGTAATATTAGTATTGCTATTTACTTTTTGAAGTAAATCTAAAATTATCTACATGTTTTACCATCATCACCATAATCGCCTAAGCATCCCTTTCTACTGTTTCTTGGCCATGTCAACATCCACTGTGACTATTGTTTTCATTTTTTATATGCACGCCAGCTGCCTTTTTTATTCTTTTTTTAAAGAATGATAAAATGCACGAAAAACTGCTTGGCATGGGTTTTTCTAATTTCAAATCAACCTGAATATTAGAGGCCTTTTACATGAGACCTGAAGTGAACTCAAACCGGTTTGAAATGAAAAACTTCACTTCGATGCATGGTGCAATTCTTATTACTGTTTACATGACTTCGGGCGAAGTGAAACTCACTTCGGGTGTAGTTTCACTTCAGTCAATTTGACCTAAGTGAAATCTCAAACCGGTTTGAAATTTAAACACTGCTCCCCGAAGTGAAAGTCTGTTTATCGATACAGCGGTCTGGTTTTTCTATATGGCACATGCGCAATTGTTTTCATGCACATGTGATTTTGGCTAGTTTGTGAGATGTCCGACTCTGAAAGGATTAGAAATAATCCGTTGATTCAGCAAAAAGGGTTACCCGAAGTGAAATGTTTCATGTAAACAGCTCCATGTTTCAAAGCGGTTTGAGTTGACTCATGTAAACGACCTCTTAGTTCCAGCATCACAAAATTGCCCGGCGTAAAACAGTATATATTTGTCCGACAAAAGAACCTAATCAACAGAAATATTTGTCTGGCGAGAAATATCAAGTGTGGTGCAACGTAAATAAAATCCCAAAGGCAATCAGTATCCTTATGTTTGGGGTTCACAGGTTAAATCGTCCCCCTTTTTACAGTTCGTTTTAATTCGTATATATACAGAGAAAACACTGTGATGATGTTAATGTCTGGACCGGGTTTACAGTTCTACTGGTGGACATCTCGTCCGACATAGAAAAAATAATCTTCAGGCCTGCACAATATCATCCCACAAAGTTAAATCCACGCAAAAACTAATTCACATATAGTTTAAGTATAAAGTATGCAAATTCCTAAGATTAAGAGTTTTGATGCATGAATAAATTATATATAGTATAATAGTAGTACTGCTATTATACGCATGCATACCTGAATTTAATCCATAACATAAAGGCCAGTGGCGGATCTAGAGGGTAGTCAAAATTTGTGGAGGAGAATGTTAGCTCTTAAAGTATAAGGAAAGCGTGCAAAGTCCATTGGTGATACAGACTGAAAACAGAAATTATGTTAATGTGCTCCTCCACAAATTGCAACTACCCTCCAGATCTGCCGCTGAAGGCAGTTTATATAAGATGCCTTCTGCATGACCAACTGTTTCTTTTGTTTTCTTAGCCTTATATGACTGGCAGTTAACTTAAGCCCTTTTTTATATATCTATATATACATTGTGACACTGGAATGTCTTGTGGCTGTGCTGTCAGTTACAAAAATCTGCCAGCCACAAAAATATCGGGTTAATCCGTTTGATGAATGATTTAAAAACTTCAACAAATAAAACATTGGAGATTTCTAAAATTGATGGACTTTTTTACCCGTTTATTTTCTGAGAGTTCGGATTAGCTGCTCTGAGAAATAGTTCAACTAACCAATCGCAAATGCCTTGATAGCCTCGGTTACTCTCGATTGATAGCCTCGGTTGCTCTCGTTTTTTTCCTTCTTCATTTCAAAGGTTACTGTGCTCTGTAGTGGTGTTCTTATCCAAAGAAGAAATGGACACTTCTACTTCATGATGACTTTGACGGAGCAATCGTCTGAGCTGACGTCTGCTCTTCTTGTTAACGCTTAAAAAAATTATGGCGTTCGCAGACGAGTTGCAGTATGTAAGAATGTAGCCAAGAAGTAAAGCAAATTCTAACCATCTTCTCTTACTTCCACTCCACTTCCACTTTGCTAGCGGAGAGAGAATGTGGCATCGAAATGATAACATAAGGGAGATAAAAAATGACCACGGCTAACAAGATTCGGGAAGAGATTTTCTTGACGGTCTTGTTTACTTGCTTCAGCATATCCTTAGTGGTAGTCCGCGTTTTGTGATCACGTACAGCCTTGATCGTCCGCAGGTACAGAACAAAGACTGTTACTGCAATAAAGAAATCGATGATTACTGCCACTTTCTTGGAAGTGGAGAAAAAATCGAAATGCGTACCAAGAACATACACGCTTGCTTGTAGGAGTGATAAACATACGACGCCGACCATAATGAGTGCCGATCTTTTGTAGGACATGATCTTCGAGTAGCCGGTCAAATATTTCATTCGAACATACCTGTCGTAACCGATCACTGCAATGGTAAGACCTGACGTGTGGGTTAAAAATATAGCAAAAAATTGAACGAGCATTTCAAAATCGCAATGCGATCTGTCGGCGAATTTAACGAGCATTACCGTAAACAAAGATTGCGGAACAGCAGCAAGGCACGTGTCAGATACACTCAGATACAAGATGAGGCGAAAAGACACGTTAAGTAACTGTTTTCCAGCGTAAAACGAGTAAATAACAGCAATGTTTACAACCAAATTGGATACCATCACTACAACGTTGAGTACAATCAAAACGTTTATTTGTGCAGTGGTTAGAACCAATTTGCCGGTATACGATGTTTTACAATATGGCTGTTGAGATTCTCCATTTCAATCGATAAAATCATATAACAGTTTACTTTTATTGCTTAATAGGTTTATGACTTTTTATAAATGCTGACATTAATTATGGCAGAAACCTGACTATTGTATATGTCTTTGATAAAAGATTGTCTGAAAGGCTTCATTTTAGTTTCGAGATATTTTTATCAGCTCACAAATATACGTCATAATTATAGCATAGTTATTATCGATTTCATCAAATATTTTTCTTATAAATGAAAATCGCTCTTCTCGTCTGTTGTCTCTTTATTTGTTCCAGTTATCAGTGAGCTATTTTTGATAATATTTTCTGAAAGATGGAAGAGTGTATATATTTCAACTGACAATGGTGATCCTCTTTAAAGTGTTTGTTAGCAACGGAACGGATTTCACTTACAAGAAGCCCCAACGACATATATAATAAACATTATTTTTCACATCGAAACATTGATTTTTACGTTTGGGTAATTTTTCACGTGGATCGTAGACAGGGATTCCAATTTTGCTGCTCCGCGAAAATACATAATAGTTGAATTTTAAAATGTAACAAGAGCCTTACGGCTTGAAGGAAATTGGATAAACCTTCACACACTGTAGATAAATTTTGCGGTAACATAATTCACAACGATATCATAAACCCATAGCACGAGGGTTCTGAACATGTACCGGATATTCCAATTAACGACAAACTTTCATTTTGTTATCAGGTATACGGAGATTTGAATAAGAATTGAATTTGCAGGATACGATTTGTTTGCTAACGTCATAAGCCAAATTTTCAAATCGATAGGGTTGTGTGGACAGAACACAAGGAACTATGACTTGAGAAAATTGTTTGTAATTGTCAATAAGATTGCTACAGCAGAATCTCGATATGACGAACCTCGATATAAGGAAATCTCGTTATAACGAACCTGGTTCTCTTTTCATTCCCTAAACAAAAATCCTCTTAAAATCTCTCGATTTAACGAACTCTCGATAAAACGAACTGATTTCAAGTTCCCATCATGGTTCATTATAATGGAGATACTACTGTATTTAATTGTCGAATTCTATGAACTCTATTTTTCCTTTCAACCGCATGGGCGCTTATTAATTTTTCGCAACTTGAATTAGCGGTCCTGAGGAGAGGAGGGTGCTTATTAAGAATTTGAAGAAGATCGTTTTCTCTCCTATTCTGTTATACTTATTATACATGTGTATATTCATCATTATTATCAAAGAAATTCTAATAACAACCCCGGCGTTCTTTTACTAATTTACTGATTTCAACACTATGTCAGGGACTATTTATTGATGTTTAATGGTGTTCCTAGACTGAAAAATGAGAGAAATTGAAGTTAAGACATGTTCAGAATGTTTTTGTAACAAAATTGAAATTGAAATTAACAAAACCTAAAAAAGACCTGGAAGAATTTCTTGACCATGGAAAAATTAAGCTCTGGTTCTGGTTCCAGGGTTAAGTACTATCCAAAAAAAGGACGTACTTTAGTTACAAACGGAGAATTTTTAATAATTTTCAATATTATTGCAAGTTTTGGACTTGTTATAAAAAGAAATCCTACACCTACACAATTCAAGGAGACAGAACTCTTTTTGCAAAGAACATTATTTTGATATTGTCAGATCCATGTAGATTTCACGATTATCGTATTACAAACTGTTGTCTCTTGCCAAATGTAAACATTCTAATTTTATCGTGAATAAACACACACCACTTTACACACCCTTATATTCTTGTTGAGAAATCGTATGTGTTGAGAAAAGTATTTATTTTGTTACATGAGATAGTGACACATTTGATGGAGCGCTTTTATGAAAACTTTAAAAGATTGTTATTTCTTCAGTAAAAAAAAAAACTGATCATGAAAAGTTATGCTTTGAAATCGTACTGAAAACAAAGACGCAAGAATAAATGTATTTCTTACATCCTGTTCCGATGAGTCATTTCTCTCTTAGTTAGTTAGTTAGTCCAACTTCCAAACTTTCAGTTATAACAGACTAAAGGTCAGTTTCCATTCACCGATATCGTCCGAGCGAGCGACTGTTTGTCACCGTCGTGCATCAATCGAGCGTATATTTTAATTTCCATTCAATTTTAAAAGCGTGCGCATTAAAAAATCTTTCAATGTCTTTTCAAAAATCTTCTCTCTTGTCAAAACAAAAAGAAGTTCTTGTTGTTCAGAAATAAATAAATTAATACAGAATTTTCTAAAATTTGATTGGTTGATAGACAGGCGGAAAAAACGAGATCAAAAATTTTGGATGTGCACGAGCGTTGATTTTTCCGACTGCATCCGCCGGCTCGAACATAATTCCAGCTCCATTGCGCATGCGCTGACGTCAGTAGCGTTGTTTTTCCGAGCGAGCGGGCGAAACTGCTGAATGAAACTGACCATAAATCTTTGAACTTTCACTGATTTTTGATTGATAGTTTATGGGATTGCTCTCATGTCGCCGTCCTCATTGCCGTCGCAGTTTGCGTAAGGTCCCTGATAATAGGGAGTTTTAGCAACGACGACGACAACGACGACGGCGATGTGAATGAAACAAAAGACTCGTTTTCCATGTGGATATCGGACTTTGATTTTGATTTTTGAAGGGTAAAGTACACAAAAGCGTTAAATTCCCATTAAATTTTTTTTTAAATTCGAATTTCGGATATGATAAAAAACATTTACCCCAAAATATACAAATATACAAAACGGTTTCTCTTCTTCACAAAATAAAATCTCATTCTGAAAATTCCGACGAAAAGTCTAGATAACAGATCCAGAAGGAGGGTTTTTTCTTTAATAGCTCCTTGAAGGAATATTAAGGCTTTGTCAAGTTTTATCACCACAACAACAGAAGCATGTCAACAGCAAAATTATGATAAAAAAACTATACTTAATACTAAACTGTTTGCCACAATTCTATGACACATCCAAATTCAAATTTCAAGGAGTTTGTGAACATGCCTAGTTTGTTTATACATTTGCTGTAGTAATGTTCTATTACACTTTGGATCGGGCGCTTTGTTCAAATTGAGATAGAGCTGTGTCCATCATATCAGTAACTAATCCAACATGCTTCTCTGTAAATATCAATGCAGGTCTGAAGCGTACAGATTCCTCACCACATCCACCAATTTCCAAACCTGTAAAACAAAATGGAACAGGAGCCCAATAGAAAGTGTTTTGTGTTCTGAATACATTGAAAACAAAAATGAAAGCCAAAGAAAAAAGGGCTTTAATACTAAGCCATTGGCCTTTTATTTTTGAAAATATTAGTTCAATTAAACTTTCGCCTAATTACTTTAAACTGAAGCAAATTTTCATAAGAACATGGCTTACCTAAGTTTCGCATTAATGTTAGCAATTGATTTCGAACTTCTGTTGATGGGCAGTCGAACGCACAAAGAGTACCTATACCTCTTGGGTTGAGGATTAAACCTGGATGCAATCTCTAAAATGGTACAGAAAGCAGTAAGTGAGTGCTTTTAATATTAAAATCATGGAGAGTTTCGTCATTGTCTGGCATGCACAAGTTTAAAACTCAACAAAAAACCCCAACAAAACCACCCAAAAAGCCAAATGCATGAAGAAATTCACCTGGAGTTCTTTTAAATCTCTCAGAATTGCATTACCAGCCTTTTGCGTTCTTTCTAGCAAGCTATCTTGCTCAACAACATCAATGACAGTCTTGAGCATACCAAGTCGAACAGGGTCACCGACCCATGTATTAAACATACGCAAGGTCTACAAAAACACACACAAGTAATCACAAGTTTTTGCAATAACAACAGGAATCATCGCGATTCAGATCTTAGAACATCAAGAAGTCCACTTTACGACTGACGCCTTAAATTTCGACAAACTTAATAAGAGAACTCGATGTCTTCTGAGATCAGAAAAAGAAGAATTCGTGGTGAAAAATTAATCGACGTAAAATGAAAATACTGACATGTGAAGGCATGAAATCTTCCTTGAAATATAAGCCTCCAATCAGCATTTTCTTTGCAAATGTTACAATGTCAGGAGACTTGGGTAAATTCCAGTGCTCGTGTGCCCTATAAAAACAAAATAAAAAAATAAAATGTTTAGGCTTGATTCACTATGTTATATATTGCACGAAAACATAGTTCCCGTGAATGAAGACTATTCAACATACCACCATTTTCCGGACGGTCCAGCACCAGTTTGCACTTCATCAACTATCATAGCTGCACCGAACTTAGAGAAAAAAACACTATTAAAACAATGCAGAACCATAACCAGGCGAATATGAAATGGAAATCCTATCAGTACTTGGAACAGTAAAATGAATTCACCAAGACTTACCTGCTCACATATAGATTTTACACCTTTGAAGAATGCTGGTGTGGCATGTCTATCACCACCTTCTGCTTGTACAGGTTCCACAATTGCTCCAGCGACATACATTCCCTTTTCATTGGAGGCTCTGATTATTTGTTCAAGCTGTTAAAAATTCAAATTGGGAAATATTTTGAGCTCAAATTAAAGACCTCAATCGGACATCTAAATGAGTGGCGGAGAACTTAGGTTAAACTTATTGGTAAAAGTTACGGAGAAAGCAAGATTATTTGAGAGTAGAAAAGAAAAACGTGCAAATAATCTAATCAATACTTAAGATTAATAAGCAATTTCATGACACTGTACCCCTCCACCTTTTTTGGACTAATGCTAGATCCACCTGTGAAATGGAACTTAATTGTTAATGTGAATGTTTTGCGAACCTCGTCAAGACATCGCATTTCTTCTTCGTAGTTCTCTTGTACGTGATCTTCCAGCGGATATTTCAATACCGGATATGGTGCAACAGGCCAGGGATATGATGGAAAGTCGAATTTGTGCAACGCTTTGGAGTGAGACACAACAAGGGTACCTTAAAAACAAAAGATTACAACGAGGGTACCTTAAAAACAAAAGATACCAACGGGGGAAAATGGAATGAACAGAAGAAATACCTATTGTCCTCCCGTGAAATCCCTTCTCAAATGATAATATACAGAGGTCTGTTGGGGATCCTGGAGCTTCACCACGCATACAGGAATCCAACTCCAGTTGTGATGGCTCGACACTGCCTCTTCGAATTGCCTATAGGTTAATCAAACAACGTAATGTCATTCGGTGCATGGATAGGTAAAGAAACAAAACATTATTGCTCAATTGATTGGTAATAAAAGATGTAAACGTACATTGTATCTGTTGAATGCAAGTTTTAAAGCGTTTTCGTTGGCACATGAACCGCACATCATTTGCTGAGGCATGGTAAGACCTTTAGGCGCAATCTAAATGATATAAAAAATTGAACAACACAAAGGAACGGTCAAAATAATGAATATAGGGAATAATCAATAGGACATAAATAGAATGCTTACCCTGAATAAAGTGTCTCTCATTTGATCAATGAAATTTTTGTTTGGTAAATAACCTTGGGCTGCTCGACTCAACACCATAGCCTATTTAGAAGACGCAAAATATAAAATGGTGACATGCCGCGTATTGAGGCGTATTTTGGTTATATTTTGTACAAGAACAACAAGTTGATCTTTGACATCTGTGTTGAAGGATCAGTAGAAGGGAGAATGAAAACACAACTGAATTCAGAATCTTGTGAATTGAAGCAGGTTTGTGAAGATGATAAACCTCAAATCCTACGTACGATAAGAAAAACTCAGATCATTATAGTGCAGATTTGTGTCTTTTCAAAAGTTTTCCTTGTTATAGTTGCACGTTCCCATCTTAAGTACTTCCCATTAGTTACCTCAAACTCGGGCGATCTTGCTGTTTCTCTAAGAGCTGCATGGTTATATCCTACACACAAAAAGAAGTTGATTGTCATCTTAAACCTAATCAATTAGCTGTTGACAAAGTTTTAGTAATTCGGACCAATTCTTCAATTCATTTCCAATAATAGTTCGGAAAACGTTTGATTATTACTTACCAAGTGGCAGTGTAGAAATTTGTTGGAATATATCCAACATCAAATTGCCATCTGCATCAACTAGGTAGTTGCCTTGACTTTTTTCAAAATCAACGAAAAAGTGCACTTGCTCAGTCAACTGAAAAATGCAAAACGAAGACATTATAACAATTGAAAGATGACCCAATACTGCTTGCCGACACAAACATAATATACACCTACCATAAACTTCGATAATTCTGCAGTTTTTTCCTGAATAAAAAAGTACAATTTAGTACAATTTTACTAAATATGTTTTGTCTACAGGACTTCACTTTCAAAATTGGGTCCAAATTTTTCCCAAATTGCCCTTTTAAGTCAAAACCTGAAATATCAGTCGTAGGTTTGAAATCAATACCAATGGAATGGCTCTGTGTGAAAGTTGTTTATGGAGATGAAGCATTTTTGACATTTACCCCAAATTTTCCCAAATCGTGACATCACCAATGGGTGTGGTCTCAAAAACTTTTATTTTCGAACAAAGGAATCCAGAAAGCGATCTTCTTCTTCGTAAGAAACGTAAAAGTAAACGTAACTCACAAGTTAAACGTAAAAGTAAACGTAACTCACAAGTTAAAGCAGATGATAGATTGACATTTGCTACATGGGATAAGAATGTCCTTGCGAAAGAACCACTTATTAAACATGACATGTGAAATCTAACCTCACTCCTTTTAAAACGATATTATGTTTCTTTGTAATAACTGTTGTTTTTGTAATAAAATATTGCGCACGTATTTGATGATGACCTTCCATCTTTTGTATCATTTGTTTAAATGTCTCAGGTGAGAGTCGTATTTCAGCAACAAAAATGTAGACGATTACGAATTCTTAAGTTATTAAGAATTATTTAATTAATATAGAACAACTGTATACGAAACGTTAGATAAACATTACGAAAAGATATTGAAGAAAAATAATAAATAAACTTTATAAGTAAATAAGGTCTTATGACCGACCTCCCCTTCATCGCACTGATTTCTATGAGATTTCTATGAGATTCAGAATTCTGTTTATTTTGCAATACCTAATTCACATGACAGAATACGCCTACGGGTGCTACGTACATAAATTGCCCACGTGGAGACCGGGCGGAATTGATTATACAAATGATAAAGTAAATTGTAATCCTATACATTGAGACAGTCAGACGGCCTCCCAGGTAATGACCATCTTTTCACGGTATCGTTTAACATGTCAATAAAAAAATGAGATGAAAACGTGCAAATAAATATTATTTAACAAGGCGTCTATAAGATAAACATAACATAAATGTCTTTTGTCATGGGTTGCGAAAGAACGATGCAACTGTCGAAAAGTGCGTTGTTTTCACAAGTGTCTTTTATAAGTTTTAGTTTTGCCAAAACAGCTTAGTTGATTAATTTACCTTTGATATTGGTCCAGGAATTTCTGTTTTCATGTTGGGTTGCGCGTAAATACCATCTTCAGGACATAATGTAGCTACTGCTCGGTTTGCTGCAATATGAGATTATTACGATAAATTAAAAAATCTTCCTAGGAATAAAAAATATTGTGCTTATCTTAGGAAGCAACTGAAGAAAACAACAACATACCTCTAGTCTTAATCGCAAACGCTTTTGAAAGAAATTTCTTGGCGCAACGTTTAGAAGAAATTCCAGCGATCATCTTGGAAGAAAACCGACAGCTCTAATACCAACCAAAACCTTTGCACAAATGCCAAGGGATACTTAAGTTTGCAGCTACTGTGTGATACGAACTCTTGCGTGGCGTTCTCTATCTGTTCTTTTCAATGCGTTAGCACGTGAAAATCCATATATGGTAATGCTCATTGTTTTTAAACGTTTTCACATTGGTGCAATTATGTTTTAAAAACTCGTTTTATTTCGAAAATATGACACACTTAAACTTGCTAAACAAGTTTACGATGACCTTCCAAGCTTATTGAAACATAAATATTATGCCATCGACGGGGTTTCTTTTAACTAAATTATTCAAATATCTACTGACATTTACCACTTGAAAGAGACTTTTTTGTGAACTTGAGTAAAAATTAACTATTATTACTAAAAACTATGTATAAGTGACTACGGCGGATTTAAGGGAATGTTGAAGTTTGTGGTGGAGGTGAATGTTAACTATTAAGCGGGATTTCCACTTCAAAAAATATAATACGCGTATCAACATGTACCAGAGGTCAGTCAAAATTTGTGGAGGAGAGTTTAGTCATTTAAAGTAGAAAAGGAAAACGTCCAAGTTACTTAATCGACACTTAAGACTGGAAAGAAATATCATAATGTTGGACTTCTCCACTTTTTTTGACTGACCCTGAATATATGCGTACCGTATCATTGAGCATGCGCATTAATTGAAATTTGGAAATACGCGTATCAATAATTCTCTTCGAATTGGATTCAACTTGTTTCCTTCAATACACGTATCATTGAAAAAGGTAACCAACCAAACTACTAAAGTTTTGCCACGTCTGAGTTTTGCATGAATATTCTGGTTAATTAAAGCATATTCTGTCCAGAGTCACTGGCGAGTGATCTCCTTTTAAATTCTGGATGAGCAAAGATTTATAATGTTCTTTTCAATATAAACCTTTCTTGAATTTCTTATAAACGTCGATATTTTGCCAAACTATTCTACCACAACTCATTTTGAAGAGATTTTTTTTATTGAAGCTTATCATACCGTGAAAAACAGCTCGTCAAAACGAGGCGGGGTAGTGCGTTTAAACTGAAAGTAGCGTAGCGTGTAAAAACATTTTACAGTTTTTCTCCATAAATTGTTTTTACACGCGATACTGCCATGATAAGTCTGTGTATATACAAAAATTATTGTGTTTCTCCATGTTGGAATTATATCATATTTAACACAAGATTGTTATATGAATATTTTGGATTGATCATTCAAAGAATGCTATTATCCCTATTTTTCAGTGCTATTTGGCCTATTTAGAGATTTCTAAAGTTGTACAGGTAAACTAAAAGCTAAATTTCCAATGTTCAGAGATTTAGAAAAAAGACAATACAATGTATACTCCTACCTAACCAATGTATTCTCCTACCTAACCACGATTAAACTTCTGATATATAAGAAAATACCTTCAAATTTCCCTATTAACTAAAGCTAACAAAAACAATACCTTCTCAGACGTTTTTATCTTTCAATTCTTTATTCTGCTATGAGTTGTGGAAATGTCAAAACCCAAAACTCCACTTGTGCATCGTGATACAAAAACCATTTAAATAAGTTTCGAACGCAAAAAATATTACATTGCGTTCTCCTCCGTGCGGCTTAATGTCTTCCTTAAGCCACAACACTCCACGAAGTAATAAAACCCGTAACATGGAGCTAGAGATTCCCCTAATGTGAGATTCCCCCTATACTAATACAAAAAAAATAAACATCAATTGACGAACTCTCCGAGAAAATTTCTCTAAAGTTCTTTCTTTCAAAGTTAGGTAAAAAAAAGCAAGATTTAGTATTAGTATGAGAAGATTCGGGAAAGGTCTGTTAAATAAAACAGTGCTAATATTCCTGGCTTTACATTGGCAATGACGATGATCGCTTGAAAGTAGAAGTGGATTTGACTTCCAATACGATCGTTCATTTTCTCTTCCAATACTGCACAACATCTATTATTGTTGAAATCTCATCGTGAAGCTGGAAGCAGCTGGAATGGAGAGCAGGTCTTTAAACAAAACTGTACTATTCGGCGAAATGCACGCGTACGTAAGAGTTAGGGGTGTTTTAACACCGATTATAGCAAGTTCGTATTAACAAGTTTCGCCTCGCCTCTATGCATTTAATTTTTAATTGATTTCATAACTTTATTACTTAGTAATGGTCACATATTATTCCAATACCTCATAATTTCTTTGTAAATGAACCTCCGTAACTCGAACTCTCTATAAATCGAACCATTTTTCCTGCCCCTTGGATGTTTGAATTACAGAGAAAACGAGGGGAAACTTGTTAACTAGGCCATAACACAGCGTTTAAACAGAAATTCGGGAAAGGGCTGTTCCATTCAACATTGAAAATATACGCTATATGACGTCAAAGAACTGGAAATAACACTGTGTTATGCTCATGAGGAAAATCGCCTCAAGCACAGTCAAAGAAACAATAAATCGCACACTTCCTTATGAACCCGTAAAAATCACCGGAAGAGTACACAAAAGAAAACATCGACATTTAAGTGAATGGTATATTTTTTTATATTATCGATCGTGCTTTGTATTCAATAGATAACACAGATTTACACGAAACTGTACAAATAGTTAGTTGGCTCCACTTTGTGTATTTCGTAATACTCACACCTTATAAAGCTTGGAGCAGTGTTCTATAAATATAAAGTATAATATGCATCAAAACAGAGCATGACGGATCTGGAGGTATGACAAAATTTGTGGAGGATAATGGTAGCTATTAAAGCATAAAAGAAAAACGTCCAAATAATCCCATTGGTGATACAGACTGAAAACAGAAATTATGTTAATGTATTCCTCCACAATTTTCTACATACATATCCTAGATCGGCCGCTGGTCAATCCTGATGTCAACAGCTCCTTTTGCAATTACTTTGCATCCTTTCAAAATCCTTAAAGAGCTTTTTAAATCACATTTGAAACGCTTGGTTGTGCAAGAAGTCCAGTATAAATGATCACAAGGCCAAAGATCAATACTCTTTTACTAGAATTAAGAGAAGCAGTTTCTGTATAATTATATACATACAATAATCTTTATCTTATTCAAAATTAATTAAAGAATATTACCTTAAAGTGTATAAAAGATAGTGGATTAAAAAGAGTACGGAATGAAAGAATACAGAATCGATGTTAGTGAATTTAGTTGTATTTGAAAACATAGGTTCCCCATTAAGCCGTGACATTCATTCACATTTATTCACAATTTTAAGTCTTGATTATCTAGGGTTACAATTGAATCCTCATATTTTGAAACAAACGTTCAAAAGGTAGACTTGCAGAAAAAACAAACCTGGTGATTCACATTTATATAAAGTTCCCTATTTTCTGGTCAAAATGGCTTACCTTAATGGTAATAAATTTTGCGAGTATATATTTAATTTCCAAATTTTTGGCACTTTTTAAAGTACAAAACGACGAATTAAATACCTTGGAAAATTTTTTCCAGTGACAAAATTGTGAAATTTAGCCCGCGAAATTTAATACCTTTAAGGTATATTATGCATTCTACATGTAAAAGAAGGTTCATTGACAAAATTAAAGTTCTGCAATCTTATCCGATAAACATTTACAAAAGGTAGTTAAAAAAGTTTTGAAATTTTAGTGTAAATACAAACATTACACAGTAAAATGGAAACATGATCTTCTATTTCGACACAATCTTTTATGCAAATACAAAACAGAATAGGTGCAAACTAAAGGGCATACTGTACTGTGATTTAATAACATAACAAAAAATATTTTAATGTAACTTTTTGATGCTAATCATGTTATCAGGAGACATTCAAACAAGAACAAATATGACCTTAACTTTGAATGGTAAATATAATTTTATGCGATGATAAGGTCAATTTTCTTTTGATCAAATGATAATATAAATATTTTCACAGATATAACGTGACCAAAATATCATTAGCTGAAACATGTTGCGTGGTGTTTTAAAACTGTGACATAATTCTTTCTCTATATAGACACATTCACAGAACAAAGAGAACATTATGTTCTTGTATTTCCTTGGACTTCGGTGTAAGTGTTCATGGTGTTTGACTCACCAGGAATTTCAAGAAAGAAGAATATCTCAGTCTTATCTTATTCACTTTTCCTTAAAAGATACTAAAAGATGACCAGGCACATCAGCTTTCTACCATTCATGCAAGTAAACAAAAAACATTGATAATATAAATATTTTCACAGATATAACGTGACCAAAATATCCTTAGCTGAAACATGTTGCGTGTTGTTTTAAAACTGTCATAATTCTCTCTATATATAAACACATTCACAGAACAAAGAGAACATTATGTTTACACCTAATATACAAAATATAAATAACATGGTTTTCAGTGACACAAAATATAATTCTCTTGAAACAACATTTTAGGTGTCTGCATGGCTGGCAGTATACCATTCACACACTTTTAGTGTTTTTTTTTTATTATTATATAAAATGGTCAAAAGTCAAAACAAGAGAAACTGCCGTTCCACACAGATTTTATTTTTTTGAAGCTAATTCGTGGAAAAATATATAAAAATCTTATTCTCTCTCTCTTTCTTTCTCTCTTTGCTTCTATTATGTTCTTGTATTTCCTTGGACTTCGGTGTAAGTGTTCATGGTGTTTGACTCACCAGGAGTTTCAAGAAAGAAGAATATCTCAGTCTTATCTTATTCACTTTTCCTTAAAAGATACTAAAAGATGACCAGGCACATCAGCTTTCTACCATTCATGCAAGTAAACAAAAAACATTGACAAAAAACATTGATAATGGCACACACCCTCACAAAAAGCACTTTTTATATACACATACTACACACCTGAAATATATTATACAGAAGACAGGTAAATAATGTTTCCTTTTTTACTGAAAAGCGGCCCGAAGTGACCGTCTTTTGGCAGTCAAAAGAATAGAATTTGTTACTTTTGACTGCTGAATCGGGTCGCATTTCAATAAAAAAATGTAAACAATATTTACCAATCTATATACAGAAAGAAGTGAAATAGTTGTGCTACATATTACTTTAAATATATTCTACAAGAGTAATATGGGCAAGACTCTTTCATAATTTTGTATCCTCGTGAGTTGAGTTTTTTATTGGAACACCTTCTCTTTGACTTTTTGCATTCAATTCATCCTCCTCCTCCTCCTGTTGTTGGTAATTTACATCATCGTCATCGTCGTCGTCATCATCATCATCATCCTGATGACTGTTGCATCGTGCTTTTAAATCATTTATTTTACCACCAAGTACAATGAATTGTCTCGTTAAATCTTTATCAATAGTTTTTACTTCCTTCATTTCATTTCTTAATTTGGTCAGCATGTCATCGAGACGACTTTTTTGCTCTTTCCATGATTCCTGGTTCCGAGCAGAGCTCATTTTTGTTTCCTACATATGGTGTATTAATTAGTCGAACCTTTTTTGGAGGTTAGCAAGGGAATCAATAATAACGTGGTTAAGTTAATTATTATTAAAATTCCAACGTTCACCACTTTTCTACTCTACACTCTGCAAAATGCATGCCAAGACATTCGATTCGATGACATTTTAAAAAGAGGCTTGACGCGGAATGCGAGTCAATTTCAAGATGGCAGCTGAGAAAAGCGTGGAAAGCATGGATGTACCTTTCAGCAGGAAACAAGTATATATGATAATTCTTTAATCAAATTTTAGTATTATTTACATCTAATATTATCAGGGGCGTATTTGTGAATATAAAATACTGAATATTGTATATATTTAACTACAAGATTTACTAGATTCTATGATTTTTTTAATAAAGGTGAAAAAACTCTACCAAAATGAGAAAAATATGTTAATACACGATTTCACAGCAGTTTGGGAAACATAATAGCTTACTTTAAATTTGCATTGTTGTGAAACTCTTATTGGGTATGTGAATTGGGAAGTAAAATAGAAGAAATTAACAAGGCTTTGACCAGAAGCAGAAGTGAAAATAATTTTTTGAGAAAAATTTTGAAAAGAAAGTTATCAATTCCTTCATGCATATTCCTTTGAAGAAACTTATTTCCCATAACATATAAAAAGATCTAAGCAAAATACTCAACATTTCAGGAAATAAAAAATATTTTCAATTTTCCTTTGGTGGTCAAACTCTTATTAATTTGTTCATTTTTTCTTCCCATTTCTAATACCGAATGTGTGCTGGAAATCTGAAACTATGAAATGGTGTATAGACACTCTCCTGACAATTTTTTTATAAGGCATAATACCATCTGTCATTTTATGCTATATTCATATGGGGTAATTAATTGTTATCCCCATCCACAATTCCCCTAATTAGGCTGGCCATTTTTCCTGACTGATCCACATCCTTCTTCCACATCACGCTACGAGATCTCGTGCCGTCTGGCATAAACACAAACTACATGTCAACCATGTCAAGAAAAATATACCAGATGTTTATGTTCTTCAACAATGCAGATGGAAACCAAACATTAAAGGGATCCTACCGTCTAAAATGAAAATTTGTTATTTGTTTATAAACCAGGAAAAAACAAGATTGCCATCTGACTTTTTTGACGGAAGTGAATCACGTCCAGTCCCCACGCGCCGTGTGACGTATGAGTGGACTAACGAATATAGAAAGACTGTACTCACCCAGTGGAGATCCACTTGTTCTGACCTTTTTAAGGCTTGTTAAACACATTTATCTATACCATGATCAACCACAAGTATAAGAGAGGTAAAATAACAAAAAAGTGTAATGAAATTCAAATCCATTTCCACAAACAAAACATAATATTTTGTTCGAAATTCCCAAGAATCGACTTTTCGGTCATTTCCCAGAAGAAAAATCAAAACAAACATTTGTCTTTACAACCCAAATTGAAAGATTCGACCCAAATTAGCCATATAAACTCTTTTAAGTTCATCGATTTGTTCAAAGAGATAACAAAGGTTATCTTGGAAAAGTGCTCACTGTGCTTCTCTATATTTATTCACACTAAATTGAACTCTCTGGTATGATAGATCAACTTGGCGTTTATCATTAGGGACTGGGGGCTACTCCGAAGTTTGTCTTTATAAGGAAGAAGCGAATTCTCGGAAAGACGGTACAATATTAAAAAATAATTTGGCTGATTATCGACCCTTGCATTTTTTTATACCTTCTAAGATATGGCAATCTTGTTTTTTCCTGGTTTATAAACAAATAACAAATTTTCATTTTAGATGATCCCTTTAACTATTATAAACAGGATATATATATATATATATATATATATATCCATCAATTTTTAAGGCCAACCTTTAAAATATGTTGTGGCCATTAAAAATGAGTTGGTCGGTCAGGCATAACAAAATAAACCGTCCAGTTTGCACAGTCTTCTGTTGGAGGACGCTTACACAACATATTTTTGATAGTGGATTAACATATGGGGCCTTGTTTTGACGAAAAACACCAGTTTAAACGAAGGAAATGTTGGATTTGTTGGACAAATTTTGTTTAGAATTATTTCAGTCTATGAATTGTCTGGTCTATGAATTGTGTGATCCTGAAAGAACACTTTCAATCAGTATCAATTTCTGTTTTGGATATGCAACCTCTGGACAATTTTATTAAATTTTTTGCCAGTCTTCTACATCATAATGCTGAACTAATTGATCGAAATACAAAAGAAAATGCATAAATAAAAAAATAAGCATTTTCATTGAATATTGAAAAATTAATTGTTGTGGTTCAACTGTTTTTCTTTGTTTTTTGTGGAAAAAGGGCAAAAATACATTCCTCACAAATAATTTCCGCCAAATTTTCTCTCCACAAAAATTTCTACCATTTAAAATGAAAATTTCTTATTTTGTTTATAAACCAGGAAAAAAAACTTGCCATCTGACTTTTTTGACATAAATGAATCATTGCTATGTAACACTGCAAAAACAGAATATAGCCGTCGCCTCTTAAGGACAATTGAACACTTTTATTCATCTTATGATCTTCCACAAGTATGAGAGAGGTTAAAAATAGATGAAATAGTCTAATGAAATTCCAATCCACTTAAAAAAACAAGCAAACATTCATTAACATTTCTCAGAATTGACTTTTCAGTCATTTCCAAGAAGAAGCAAAATCAAAACAAATATTGGTCTTTACCACCCAAATTGAAAGATTCAACCCAAATTAGCAATTAAAACTTTCAAAAAACGTTCAAAGAGATGATGAAGATTATAATTTAGCCATTCCAGAAGTTCTTTCCGTGATTGTCTTTATTTATTCGCATCTACATCTTCCGTATGATTGACCAACTTGATGGTACTGATTTGCAAACTGTGCAGGACTAGGGGCTACTCTGAAGTTGTCTTGATGAGGAAGAACCAAATTCTTGGAAAGGCAGTACAATATTTAAATGTTATGTTGGTTGATTATCGTCCCTAGTGTTAATTATATAGCTTATAAGATATGGGGATGTCTTATTTATGACCTAAGGAAGAATTTTACCAATTCAGAGCCTGTCACCACCTCCAGGAAACTATTCTGCTGACTGGGCTAGATCAAGTCTCCATTGAATCAGGAATTACAATATTTGTAATATCTCTCAGAAGTTATTTCTTGACTCTCATAATGTCAATAAAAATGTGTCGCTGGATCAGGAACCTCTATTTGAAGACTTTTTCCAGTGAGGAGAATGACATAGACATAGACGTTTTATGAATAAATGGCTTAATGCAAGCAAAAATGAATGAAAAAGGTGGTTAGTTGTTACTCAGTAGACTTTTCTGCAGGGACATGCCTTATTATGTATTATATTTTAGTAAGAAATTGTGATTTTGATTTACCTTTATGTGAATTATTCTATTGATTTATTCACTCTTCAGATTTTATATTTAATTTTTCCTTCTTTTCTTTTTTTAAGGTAAAGCTTGCTGTGTCAGCGTTATTAGCATATCTCAAAGAAGAACAAGCCAATCAGAAAAAGAAAGACGAGCTGTTTGAAGCAGATGATTACCTGTGGCTTTTAATTGGCTTTCGTAAAATACCCCAAACTAATGGAAAACCGTCAAAAATGTTGGTACTTTATAGGTTTTTAGTTCATTGAAAGTCACTTAGGTCACAAGTTTTAATTTTAAAACAAACTGAATAGTGACTGACTATGAAATTACTTTCATTTCTGTTTTATTTACTTTCAGACCTTTACCTCATTCTATAAATGGCAAGTCTGAAGTATGCTTGATATCTAAAGAACCTGGCAAAGTACTCAAAGAGAAACTTTCTGAGAAAGGTGTGACATGCATTACAAAGGTATCTTAACATTTGGCATTTTATTTGTTTTCCACTTGGATGATAGTTAAATGCTCTCTGTTGGCCCCTATATTGCTGGTAGTGTTCATGGAAATCAGGAATAGTCTTGGTTTGAAACTTTTATTTAATTGTTTCCTTGATAATATTGTTATAATTTGATTTTGAACAAGTTTGTGAACCCTTGGTTGTTTACATAATGTACAAAGTTCACTGTCTGGTGCTGTATCATGCAACACACAGGAAACTCACGAAGTCCCGGGATAAATAAGTTACTACAGTTAACTTTCGATAAGTGGAACCCCAGATAAGTGGAACTTTTGATATGTGGAACAGTTTTTGCCGGTCTCTTGGATTTGTCTTAACAAAGGCCAACTTCGGATAAGTGGAACATTCGCAAAGGCGAACCATTTTCTTTCGTCCCGTGGAGGTTCCACTTATCGAGAGTCAACTGTATAAAATGAATGTGTGTCGAAACACTTTTTCGGCCAACAACAAAAGTCTAAATTTACTTCTTTTCAAACCTTTTTCAAACATCATTTTTTCAAATAAATTTTGTCGTTTCTAATAAATTTCCAAGAAGCTTTTTGGACGAAATAGTGTTTGGGAGAATAAAGAGAATAAAAAAAAGGTTTTTACTGTTGTAGTGCATTTTTCTGGCGGACAAAGATGACTGGCATTTTGTTATTTTTATGTTGCCATGGATATTTATTGATGTTCAATTTAATGCTTCTTAGGTCATCAGTTTAACGAAGCTTCGTAAAGAATACAAAACATTCATGCTGAAGCGTCAGTTAGCATCAGCGTACGATGTTTTCCTATGTGACGAACGAATACTTCATTTGGCCAGTAAAACACTTGGAAAGGAATTCTTCAAGCGGAAAAAGTAACACTCATTTAATATATCTCTTCAGTATCTATTGATAAAAAGAATTGATGGAATTGATTTCAAAATTATGATATTTTAGAGAGCCTATACCAGTGCGACTCACTTACCAAGATTGGCAAAGTGAAATCACAAAATCATTGAATTGCTCACTTCTGAGAATGGGATATGGTTCGTGCAGGTTTGTGGAATTTGTGACAGTGTGACTGTAATTTTTCAATTCAAGGGAACTTAATACTTTCAAGCACTATAGATGATAAAAAGCTTACGTTACTAAAAAAGGGATCATTGTTATATTTATGTCTAAGGGCATGTCCTATTTCATCTAACTTGTTTTGAATTGATTAACCAAGTCTATCGACCATTGTGAACCAAGTGTATGACATTCAGATTCAAAATTTAACATTTTGACAAAAGCGGCATTACCTGTTTTTAGTGTTCTCTAACGTGATTGATTTTTTTTTGACATCGCTTTTCCATTACGGAAGCTTATTAGTTCATCTTCTGTCTTGATTTGTTTTACAGTGCTGTTAAGGTTGGAGTTTTTGGTGCACAGAAAGAAAAGGAGTTAATTGAAAATGTCATTCATGCAATGAAAGTGTGTGCGCGTAAAGTTCCTGGTAACTGGAAGAATATAAAAAGTGTTTACATAAAATCTGCCACGTCAGTGTCGCTACCTGTGTATCAAGGCTCGCCGATGGATGTTGTAGAGATTCCAGATGATCCCAAGGAAAGAACGAAAAGAAAAAGAAAGGGAAAAGTCTTGAAACCGACAAATGAAGGTGACGAAACCAAGCCTGCAACAAATGAAGGTAACAAAACCAAGCTTGCAACAGATGAAAGTAATGAAACCAAGCTTACAACTTCCTCCAACGAAGATGATGATAACGAATCTTCAACAAAATCTGGTGAAACACAATTGGTCGAGATAGGTAGCACCGATGATATTGCAAATGTCGATTCGGAAAACAACAAATCTTCAACAACCGTTAAACGTAAGAGAAAGATTGTTAAAATAGCAACTGCTGAAGAAGAAGAAGAAAATGTACCTGATGATACGGGAGAAGGAAAGCGAGGAAGAGGAAAGAAAAAGACTGCTAGAACGACTGATATTAAGACTAGAACTCGTGCGAGACGCGTTGATGTTGTTCCAGCGGAATCAGCAGATGATGAAGCGAATAAAAAAATGTCAACAAAACAGAAGTCGACGAAGAAAAAGCCAACAGCTAAGAAAACTAAGTCCAAGTAATAATGAAGAACGGCCACGTCCACCTATAGAAGTAACTTGACCAACATTTAGTGTAATTGTTTTCGCATCATGTACGTGCATTTTATATCCTTTTAGGTGATGGAAGAGTAAGCGGTTCTATATGGTTTTTTTTATTTTCTTTCCGTAATTTTCATGACTTAGCGTCAAAAGGGCTGGCGTTAGATGTTTGTTTGTGAGAGTTTCACCGTGGACTTACGCCAATAAAAACCCGCGTCAAAAGGGCCAATACGGTATAACATCTCTTGACGTCATGTGTCCCGTAAACAGCTTCCCTATCCTTATCCGTTTGTCTGTTAGTCATGCCTGAATAAGAGCAAGGACATTTTAAAGTTTGAAGATGCTAAGGGCAGTATATTCTCACTGATTTGGTTGTATGTACTTTAGCAACCATAGCTGTCTTTTGTTATGTAAATAAGTTTTCGTTCAAAATTTGTCGAATTTGTTCTTCTTTGTCTCAAAAAATGTTACCTGTAATTTGAAAATTAAGCGCTTATTCGTTTCTAATATTAACGCAGAGAAAGGACATCTTCAAAGCAATCAATTTGTAAAGAAATGTCAGATGACCTGATCGGAAAATATAGCGGAATTTCTATAAAGATGACCCCATTGGTGCCAAAAAGGTTTCCGCACTACTTGGTCGTCCCCTCTATGGAGATTTTGCCTATCAGAATTTGACTGTACATCCGTCCATCCGTCGTAGGTAGGAGTATGTGTCCGTTATACAGGGATGTCCGCCTTATAGAGATAGACCTTTTCATAAATTACGTCACAGTAAACCAACTAAGGTAGTTAATGTTCTGGGCGAAAACGAGGCGATGGATTTAACGTAATTTATGAAAAGGTCTATTCCACTTCAATACGGAAGAGAAAACGGAATTCATTTAGCCTTTAAAATGGAGTATGCATGATCTGCGACTGTTTCTCGAAGGCTTTACTAAAGCTCCATTCACATTTATTCATCCTGTAATGTTTATGTTAAAAAAATTGAACTGTCTAATTGTAGTTTGTTTTCCACATTTTGCGATCTCATAATGGTAAATAACTACTGTGGATTGGTTGGTACCTATATTTTAATGTAACAAGATGCGATCATAACTATAGTTTGCGGTGAAAACCCTGTTATTTCTATCTGGGTTAAACGAGGTAATGGTTATGTTATGCCTCGTTCTTTCAAACAAAAAAGAGAGGCTTTCAACCACAAAGTTTAATGATCGCACCTTTTTATTAACGCACTCGTAGATATTTTTTCATACTGTTTTATGTTGGAATGATACAAAAAATTAACAATTAGTTGTTAGAATATAATTCCAGACCAGGGAATTTTCTGATGTCATCTCACACAGGAGTTGTCGAAATGGCAACGACTTTGTGTATCACTATTTTAAAGAACGATCCGACATCTCTAAGAAAGCTAGACCATCAACGGCTCCCCCCGGGTCTTTTTCATGGATAGTGATACACGAAGTACTTCGAAACGTACGTCGAAACGGGAAAAGTGAAAATGAAAGATTAAAAACTTTATTCAAATGTTGGAAATAAATTCAGATTTGCGAAAAGTAATTTGTCAAACATTTTAATTTTCGAGATCATATAATGTTTAACACCCCATGGCAACCAAAAGGAATCGATCAATTTAGATAAATTTCCGCAAACGCCTTTTTTTTTAATGGTTATAATTTGCGTTGTTATATCATCAAACAAAATGCCTCCTCGCAAAACAGCATAGTAGACATAGCATAATAGACCGTGTTATATAATTTATGATAAGAGATAGGACAATCATTTTTATTATAAAAACTAATCAAAATTAAGTAGTTTTCGGGAATTTCCTATTATGCTGACAACAAGCCTCCACAAAATATTATGAGACAATCTCAAATTTCAATGAAAATGCTTGTGTAATTCCTCAATGAAATATACATTTTAAAGCCGAAGGGGGCTCGGGGACATACTACAATGTTGTTTCTACATCGCCGAGTGGTTACCCAGCATAAGCGGACGCTTCACTTACAAGCTCCATTCACACCAACATTGATAACAATGCTGTTTGGGGGGATTGTCTCAATTTCGGTTGCTTCCCAGTGGGCAAAATCTTCAAAAAGTCTCTGTTGAGGAGTGTTTTTTTATTGAAACAGCAGAGAATATTGCTTGTCATCGCTATAGAAAACACTCCTCCACAGAGATTTTTTGAAGATTTTGCCCACTGGGTTAGTGCGTACGTGCCTAAACTCCACCCCATTGTTGCAGTGTTCCATCATTAATCGCCGTCTCGTATTAATAGAGACCTTACTCAACTACGACGAGAGATTAATCCATCAATATTCGGAAAACAATGGATCACAAAGCAATGAACGTTTCAGTCTGTTATAACTAAAAATTTGATCGATGGACTAAGGAGGACAGAAATGGCTATCTAAACTGTATGAAAACAATAGAAGATACTTCTCTTCTCACGTCTTTTGTATTCATTACGACTTCAATTAAAAGTTATCATGTTGTGTTCACGACGTGCCAATGTGCTAATAATGTAATTAAATACTTGTAAATATTTTGTAATATTGTAGTATTGTAAACTATATACACATTATAACAACACGGGGCTTGGTGATAAGGCACTCCAGCCTTCTGCTTGCTCCAGCTATGATGCACAATTTGATATGTATGATTTGTTTTATTTGGCAAGTAAATAGATAAAATAATAATATAATAATAAATATATAGATAAAATAATAGATATAATAATAAATAGATAAAATAATAATAATAAAAAATAAAGTTAACTAACAAAATTTTCCCAATTGTAATCCACAAAGGAAAACGATTCTTTTGTTTCACTCACGTCGCTGTCCTTGTTGTCGAGGAGGATACGCGAACAATTCTCGTTTAGATGAACTCTTATTTAATTAACTGTTAGCCATTAAGCAAACTTTGAAATTAGCACATTGTGCAATCACGATAATGGAGGAGGTATTGTGTTAAAAGGAAAACACCCTTCATCAAATTATGCATGGTAATAATTTGGTTATGTAATCAAATGTTAATAGTAATTTTCAACACCCATATATTCTATCCTCGATAACATCAACCTCGTCCCCAGGGCTTCTTGCCTTTTCGACATACTGGATGGCGGCGAAGTTGCAATAACATGCCTGAAATGCGCGTGTATAATTTATTTCTTGATTCTTTTTCTATTTACATAATCACTCTCGGCCGACAAAAAGACGTCTAGAAGTCGTCTATGTCTTTAAAATGTCTTTTAGACATTTTTTCTTTTCACGTATAATTTTTAATGTATATATCAGTTTGAAGAAAACCAAAAAAGTCTACATTGGTATAGGGAATGTAAAATGTAGTTTCAAATAGAGAATGGTTACTCAACTAAGATACAAAGGGATGTTCTTCATAAATAATACAATCGAAATATTTAGCCGATTGTGGTTTCTGTTCTGTACGGTTTTAGTTGCGGTTGCATACCATAGTACAAGATTGGTATTTATGGAGGAGAGTAAGGTCATTTAGAGTATAAAAGAAAAACATGCAAATGACCTAATCAACACTTAAGTTTAATTGGAAAAAGTCATGACACTATACTCCTCCACTTTTTTGCCTAACTCTAGATCTGCCGCTGAACACCGAATGTCACCAAAATCTTGCAAATGCTTATAGAAATTACGTAATGTTCAACACGTTTTCACAGATTCACTGCGCGGCGGAAACCTTTGCAGGATACGCATTCATCATGAAACATCATGACATAAAAATTTGTGGTGGAGGAGTATCAATTATTTGACAAATGTTTGTTGCTACTAAGTATCGTCCAGTGGATATCATCGATTTCCTTTTATCCTCTTTGATGAAATATATCTAATTCCTGTCAAGTCGATTTTCATTTATTTACCCTATTCCTCCATTTTTAAGCCACCTTGGGTTTAAATCCTGATTTAGCCACAATGGGCTACGACACGAATCACGTGATATTATGAATTCTGGTGCCGCACTAATTCATGTCGTAGTCCCTTTAAATACGGGCCCATTTTCAGCATAAATCCAATATCATTGTAACATTTTTTTATGAAGTTTATGAATCAAATTTACAGGAATTCCGTCTTAAATAGCCTTGAATTAACGTGCGCATGTTTTTTGTGGAGTGATATCCCCCTTAAACTCTGTACAGTCCATTTCCTCTCGAAATTTGCCTGTTTT
Organism: Turritopsis rubra; assembly: GCA_039566895.2. Classification (NCBI taxonomy): domain Eukaryota; kingdom Metazoa; phylum Cnidaria; class Hydrozoa; order Anthoathecata; family Oceaniidae; genus Turritopsis; species Turritopsis rubra. The sequence continues at coordinate 6,487,610 of CM077631.1, read as the reverse complement.
TTTTTAGCCGATGGGGATTAAACCTGGGTCACCTTTTGAAATTTCAAAAATCTTTCGACGTAAAAGATGAATAGGGTAGAGTTAGTCTGGGAGAAGAATTTCTGCCTAATTTGATTGCCCCGTGTGTTCTTCCCTATGAAATGTGATTGACCCGTGTGTTCTTCCCTATGAAATTTGATTGGTCCGTGTGTTCTTCCCTATGAAAACCGAGGAAAAGTCGGAATTAATTTCAGTTGTGAAATATTCTGCATAACCATTGGTTCTGTATATAAACAGATAAATGCTCAAAAACGTCAGTCAATCCAATAAAGCTCCAATGCAGTTAGAATATCTCAAAGAAAATACTAGAACACTTAAGTAGCACATTTGATAGACATTAGGTAAGTTTTATGCTGCACAACGCTTCAAGTATTGTAGACGCTCTTTTTAACTGTGCTTCCCAATATAGTTCCTAATATAATGGGGTATTAAAGGGTAAACCCAAAGAAAAGCAAAAAAGTCATTAATGGGATGGTAATAATTGTTACTAGAAAACTAAGCATTCTTGGATTAATGATTTCACAATATTCAGTTGGTAAGTAGTCCATTTATCTACCGCAAAAGGAAAGACATCCATCAAACTTCCCACGTGACAAGGTAAAATCCTTTATAAGCAACGGATCTTCTTTGTAAAGTACTCATGAATATTTAACTTGTATAGGAGAGATCGTGATTACACAAGAAGACTTTCTAAATCAATATGAAGGTAAGAAATCTTTCAGTAGCTTTAAAAAGCGTGAGTGGTCTAATGACATTTTGAGGAAATAGTGGACCCAGTAGTAGAATGAGGTCAGGGTTCAAATCCTGGCCCAGTCATGCTAGAGGCTATGCCAGTAAGAATCAATGCACTCAGCTTTGCACTCAGATTGATAGCGGGATTGATGCCTAAGGGGGTTGTCTAGTTGAGCGGTTGGAACAGACATGCTGCTTCTGTAGCCCAAAAAGTTTTAAGTGTCGATTAGGTCACTTGCACGTTTTTCTTTTCTACTTTAAATGACTAAACTCTCTGGCTACGCCTCTGTTGGTCAAATCAGGTTTTGATAAATTTTTAACTGAATCTATTTAGATATCATTCACGCTTCTGCTTGCTCTACTCACATTGACCAATCACTACTCGAGTTGCCTTGAAATAAAGCACTTTAAACAAAACAAGACGACCGACATAGTAAACGTTCGGGCAAAATCAACCATTCAGGAAATAAAGAAAAACACTGACTTGAAGGTAGTTTTGATCAACAAGCATGAAAAGCAAGGTAGATATAGCAAGGTTAACAACAAGACAACAGAAATCAAGCCTGTTACTGTGCAAGAGGCTTACGAAAGAATCAAACAAGAGGAACAACAGAATAATGCATTAACAACTTCAAAAATGATTGCTGTACCAGTTGAATTTGTTAAGTCTGTATTACCCCTTATTCGATACATCACTTTAAGACTAAGAGGCAAACAGACTTTGTTGAAAGTCGCTAAGAAGCAAGAAGTTATAAGAGATGTCCTTGACTTAACTGAAACTGATCATTGTAAAGTTCTATGTATGAATTGTTTGTGTTTTGGATTCTTTTGCAATGATTGCAATATGTTGGATGGAAGTTGCCCAGACTGTTGTAGTTCTTTAGGAAAAGTAAGAGGATGAAACGAAACTAGAAAACAAAAGCGACAATGAAGGAGCTGGCTCCAATTATGCTAAACAGCATCAAATGAAATGTAAATTTATGATATTAAAAGCAGGCATTTTAATATCTGTACGTAATCGTTTTTAAAGACTGTATTATATTTCTGTAATTATATTCCCTAAAGAGAGAAAAATTATGAGTTGGTTGTGTACATCCGGAACTTTCACTGATTTAATTTTTTCCCCTGCCCCTTCCCCACCTCCACACCACCACCCACATTCAGCCCAGAGATCACGGTCCTTACAATCATTTTCTCTAGGAGATGGTTGTAAATATCGTAGAGCATTACACTCTAATTGAGTTGAAACAATAACATGTAGCAAAACCGCAGAAACAGAATGGTCCTTGTATGAGAGTATGTTTTACGGACGATTTGTCCTCACTATGAGTTTCGGTGAAAAGTCTTATAAAAGTGTTTGAAAGAACGAGGCATAACTTGACTCTAGTCTCACTACGCTCAGACAAAATTGCAACATTAACTCAGGTTAGTATACTATACGATAAATTCGAGGCTATTTTTGCTACTTTTATTCTGATATCTAACAATTTTTCGATTGATTCTATAATGAATTTCTGATTGGCAAGTTTCAATAAAAAAACACTCCTCCACAGAGACATTTTGAAGATTTTGTTCACTGGGTAAGCACTACCGGCTCAAATTCACTATAAAGATAATCACCACCCTAGGCTCAAAAATCATAGCGAAGAAGAGAAATACTCTCTGCCCCGCATAGAAAGTCTGCCTCTAAAGTTAATTTATATGTTAATTTATATACTCTGATTTCTTGATAATAGTAACAATAACACTAATCATTTATTTTGGATCCAATAGATACAATTGGTTCTTCTCCCTAAGTTAAAAGTTAAATAAAGATAATTAAACTACTAAATACAATGCGTATACAATTCTAAAAGCTCCAAATGTAAATGAACTCCAAATGAACCTGGTCGATTTTTACTGGCGCTAATGAATACAAATGCGTGAAATCTGATTTTTCCGTCGTAATAAAAAGATAATTTATGACCACATGAAGAGGAGGATGCACCGTTAATGCTGACTCATTCAACATGGCTTTTATGTACGTCACGTACTAATTGCATTCCCTTAAAAAATATCGGTGATTAACTGCAATTTTCTTACAAACCTTTTGGTGGACAAAATGACTTTTACCAAAATCAAAGTGTATTGAAATTGCATTCTACGATACAATAGCAAGGGGTGTTCAATGTGTTAATCTAAGAAAACGTACCTAGATTTTTCTTCGTCCATTTCAGTGGAGCTTTTTTAACTCGCCATTGCTTAGCGACCACTTTCCACCAACAAACATTTGAATGAATGAGGAAATGTCTCGTGACAAGAGATTTGAACATGGATGACGGAAAAAGAAAGACCAATTGAATATTCTGTCGCTTGTTTTCTTCTATCAATGATATAAATTACGCTGTTACAGAGAGAGACACTGCCTCGTATATCCCACTTTTCTGGTACAGCAGGTTACTTCGATTCTTTATTTCTTTTCTCTCAACTGCTATATTATTACGGACTTTGAAAATTTGTATGAAAATTTCAAGGGACGCACCGTCCCAAGCGACAATTTAACGTAATACATTGTGAAAAAATATTTCCATAATTTAAAATGAGGCAAGAGTTGTATGGAACAAACGTTACGTAAAGGTCTTATGATTCGTCTTTGTGAGATAGTTTCGTGAGCTTTCTGTCATTGGACATTTAAGACTGAAATAAGACATCTTTAAGACGTCTTCCTAAAGACTAGAAAAGGACTTGAAAAAGACGTGTTAAAGACGCACGAAAATAAAGCATGGATAACTGTTAAGAAAAATGTGTTTTTCCTCTTATTTTTCTTTAAAACCCCAATTATTGGAAACCCCTGTTATTCGAACTAATTAGCTCTAATTTTTAACTAGAAAATGGTCCTCCGTACTCGTTAAAATTTCGCGTTTTTTACTTACTACTCTTGAATTAAACTGTAATTGCGCCCACGTCCATACGATTACTAGTACAAAAAGTAACATATGTATGAGGGCACATGTACGAGGACACATGTACGAGGGCACATGTACGAGGGCATTACCAATGGTAACCTCTTTTATTATTGGTAGGCTATTATTCACACATAAGGTTTTAACGAAGTTAAAATTAATTCCACAATGTGAGGAAATGGAAAGTATGAGGAGCAAAACTCACCATTGATTATTCCAAGTAGGATAGGAAAATACGGGAAGTATTTTCTTGAATAGAAGCCGCGGCTTCTATTTGTTTTTTCTTTAGAAAAATCGCGGCTTCTATTCGAGGGCGGCTTTTATTCACGTTACATTGCATTCGTATTTGTGAAACCACTACAGTGAATTCGAACTTGCTTGAAATTGTGTAAAGTGTTTTGAAGTTTTAGCTTTTCTTATTGTCAGTGTTTGAGTGTTGTCACAATTGTAGAAACTAACAAAAGAAAGTGTTATGAGTGTCATTTCAAAGAAGCTACGGTAAAGGAGTATTACAATATTTGTGTTAATACTTTTCTGTGCAATGTTTTTACCCATAGTTACTCGTTTTATGCCTGAGAGTGTGGATAAATAAATGTGGCTTCTCTTTGAGGGCCGCTTTTATTATTTATTTTTTCTTCCAAAATTGCGGCTTTTATTCGAGGGCGGCTTCTATTCGAGAAAATACGGTATGTCAAATGCATTTACGAGAGTTCATAATATACCACAAATGTGTTTCATGAACAGCCCACACGATTGATCGAAATCCTTTATAAAGGACACATTCTGGTTCAATATGCACAATGCATTTTAAGAAGTATAATACATCACAAGGCAGGATACACACAGAAGAGAAAAGGTGTCAAAATGAACAAGGAATAACATGTTTCAGTACTTTTGAGGAAAACCACTCTACAGAAATTCTATCAAAAAGGTTTTAGTAAATTAGGACTTTAATATGGGGGGGGGGGGGGGGGGGGGGGGGGTGGAAATGTTATAACAATTTGATAACTTGTGGGCAAAATACTTGTTCTTTCATGAATATTTTATTCTTCTTTAGGGAACTACAACATTGCTGTTTCTTCTGTTGGTGATATATAACTTCACAAATTCTCAAACGCTACAAACAAAACCGAACGAAACTGCAAACGCTCAACCGGAAATCAACCAATCACCGCATGCAAAAAAGGGTTGATTTAAAAGTAGTTGCAATCAACAACCCAAAGACACAAAGGCATAACACAGTTAACAAGACAAAAGGAATCAAACCGGTTTCCCTCCAAGACGCCTACAAAACAGTCAAGCAAGAAGAAGAACTAACCAGTCGGCACAAAGAGGTTTTTAAGTGGGTTTGAAAAGTTTTTTTTAGAAGTTTTAAAGAGTTTTTTTTATTGCCTCAAATGTCCGCTTTCGAAACCTTTTTTCGAAAACGTTTTAAACACCTCTTTTTGGAAACGTTTTTAAAACCTATTCCAAATCGTTTTTAAAACCTCTTCCTTATTCTTCTTAAAAACCTCTTTAATCGGTGTTTTTACATAATTCTTCGTAAAAACCTGCTAAAAAACCCTTTAATCGGTGTTTTGGCATTATTCTTTGTAAAAACCGGCTTAAAAACCTCTATAATCGGTGTTTTTGCATTATTCGTAAAATCTTTCTGTTTACGATATTTTACGAGGGTTTGGCGTTAATCATGTACCTACTGCTGACATTTATTTTCTCTTTTCATTGTATGAAACGATGATGAAAATGATGCCAGCTCCAGTTAATTTTGTAAAGTCTGTTCGTGCCATTATTTGTTGAATACATCACATCAAGACTAAGAAGAAATGTTCTTGATCTGACTCAAAAAGATAAGTGCCTATTTTTATGTTGGAAATGTGTGTGCAACGGGTACTTAAGTCATGAATGTAATATTTTGGACGAAGGCTGTCCGGATTGTTACGTTTATAACTTTCCACAAAATCCGTGAGCTGTGATTATAACCATGATTCTAACAAAGTCGTTTACGTTCAATGATTCAAAATTATGTTTAACGTGAACGCCTGGTACTTATACTTGATTTAAATATGTAAATACACTGTAAATGTAAGGTAATGTCGTCTTTAAAACATGATTTATTTTGTGGTTGCTTATTTCAAGTTATTGCAAGTTATTTCAACTTTTTATTTTAATGCAATTATATCATTTGGTTCTTCTAATACATTCAACCTTTGACATTTAAAACATCGTGAGGGAAATCAGATACAACTACAGAGACACAGCTACTTTAATAATCTTTATTCCCTTCAGGTTGTTTATAAGTTTGTTTTTCCCATTTCACACTTCTCTTGTCTGTTGATATTCTATGTGTTTTACATTTTAATAACGCACAAATATTTACTGTTTTGTTCTTTCATATTATCTAGACGAAGAGCCACATTTATGGAAAAGCTAGAAATATATCCGTTATTATTATTATTATTATTATTATTATTATTATTATTATTATTATTATTATTATTATTATTATTTTCTTTACCTCTTTTAAGCTCTTAACGTTAAGAATATGCTTAGGGCATTCGAGGCTTAGGAACATTTCGTTATGTTCTTAAAAATGTATTTTAACATTTTACAAGAAAACTTCATTATAGTTTCCTTTCAGAATCAAATGAAAAGATATTCTTTTACCTGTACCTTTTCAGGCGTCATGCAGGCATCTTTCTAAGTTAAGAATTTCGTAAAAACTACATCCAGCAAAACTGCTACATAACTCGTCAAACTTTCGCTGTGAACGCACATCAGACATTCTGAAAACATTTCGTAGTGAATGTTCCAGATAAGCATACAATTCATAGGTCGTTTTCTTTGATTTTTCACAATGTGTCAAAGATAAACATTGGTATAAACGCCCTCGTGTAAATAAAAATCCAATGAAATGCGAGGCGAGATTTACATCAAAGCAATGCCGTCATAAAGGCTTTTAACAATGGAGTTGAAAAGTTAGGTGTAAGTCCTTCTTTTTGTTACACTTCCATAGACACATAAGTGGCAGGACAATTAACTGTCACTGGGTGGTTATATCTCACTTTTCCCCTCAAATCATATCAGCTAATAAAAACAATCAAAAACAAAAGGGTTAGAGTCAGGTTTCCTAGCAACAAGATGAAACTTGCATTTGTCACGTGTCAATTTTTCTTTTCAGTTCTCCCAGCACGAAAGTCATCAATTATTAACAATTTTGAAAGTGAATATGTTAAATATTAATAAATAATAATGTTTATACGTTGGTAAAGATATGTGAGTGTCAAAATAATGTATACTTGATTCTTTCAACAATTTCAACAGTTATTTTGGGACAAATACAACTATATGTGACGTTTGGAAGGAAAATCGTAACAAGTTATAATTACTGATAAATTTGGCATTAAATACTGATAAAAAAACAATAGATTTTATCAGTAATTTGTTCGATTTATCAGTAATTCATTAGATCAGGAAGAACTGATAAATAATCAATAACGAATTTATCAGTAATTATCGCTATGTATTAATATTTATCAGTATGTATCAATATGATAAATTCATCAGTAATAATCAGGAACTTGCTGATTATTTACGCATAAATTATCAATACTCAAATTGGAAACTGCAAAAATAATTATGCATTGAAAATTAATATATTCTAAAATCATTATGATAAATTATCAGAAACTGTTAGAATTACTGATTAATTTATCAGTATTACTGATTATTTATAACTAAATACTGAATTAGTTATTATCTTGTATATATATACTAGGCGACACGAACGTTTAATAAATTGGAGAATAAATAAATAAATAAATAAATAAATAAATAAATAAATAAATAAATAAATAAATAAATAAATAAATAAATAAATAAATAAATACTGATAAATTTATCAGAATTACTGATAACTATTACATGTTATGATTTTTCCACAAACTGTCACATATAATGTATACACAATGTTGATAATACGGAAATGATGTAGTGAGGACGAATTTGTTATGTTCTGCTGAAAATTGCAAAAAAGTAATTTGAAATAACTGTGTCAAGTAACATGACCAATTGCAAGTTGAATGTAAAAGTATTGCATTAGAATTTCGTTCTTTAAGATTTCTCAAGGCTAATAGTTTTGTTTTATCCACCGAATGTTAAAAAGTAATTCTTCCGTTTAAGAGCTTCCGTTTCTGAAAACTGCCGTTGAAATGAAATCTTTAAATGATATACAGCAGGACTCCGTTAAGTGTGGCTCTGCATTTGTAGGACCATTTGCTTGTTCTGCTCTCTAAGGCAATAGAAGCATGGCATAAATGGAACCCTAGATAAGACTTATGAGTTATTCTTCATGTCCCTAAAAGTCACACATATCTGAGGTTTGCTTAAGTGGGGTCCCCGCTATGTGGGACTCGTTCTTGTCCATCTTTGGTGCCCAATTTAACGGGGTCCTACACTGTAGTGACATTCTGTGAAATATAAAAATTTCATGTATATATTCGGTAACACTATTTACCCCCTTAAGAGAGGTTTCAAATAAGAATGAAATAAATTTAGCAAATCAGTGTTTGTACATAGGAAATAGACCATAATATTTCGTTGAAAATTTCTATTTCTTTCAATTCTGTTGAATTGGTTTATTTTTGGTGTATTGAATATTTGTAATTCATGGTGAATGTATAATCTTAACCAATCAAAACCCGCGAGATTTTCCTCAATTCTATTCATTTTCATTCAGTTTAAATAATAAATCCTTCATAACATACGATAGAAACTGAACACCTATTCAGTAAATTGTTTGCAACAAAAATAGATTCTCGAGTAAGTTTTCAATCAATATTTTTTTTTCGTGTACGGAAAGGGAGTTAGTAGGATAACATTTTATCAACAAACTGTACGATATTTTACAGGTAATTCTCAATTGTTTATTTAAAACCAGATAAATGTTTTTCTAACTTGGATGTCTACGACTGTATCTATGATTTGCAGAAGAATGTTTGTTAAATTTCTGATGCTTACTCCAGCACACCGCGTCGTTTTAACCCTGTACATGTCGCTGATGTCACATAACATTGTGCAGCGATGGTACAGTGGATATTACCTTCGAGTGCGACCACTGAGGCCCGTGTTCGATTATCAGTCATGTCGCTTTTCGATACTTCACTACGCTTTAAAACCGGTGGGTGGAAAAGGCAACCACTTTACGAATGAAAGGATAATTGTTCTTTGAAAGGGGAAACAATTATCAAACAAAAAGTGGCTCAATTATTCTTCGACTTTATTTCCCCCTAACTTGATTTAAACTCGATTTTTTTTTTAAGGTAGTCAACATTTACCGATTTGATTAGTATTTTATAAGATATTGGAGAAGAGTGAACCAAACGCTTTCCAGTAACGTAGTCAAATTTGGTTTGAACTCAATCTACCTTGTTGGCCCTCATTACGCCGGCCGTTAATGACGTTATTTTCGACCCCTTGGCGTAATTAAGGCCGGCGTTAGATATTCGTTTGTGAGAGTTTGACCGTGGACTTCTTAAAAATAACGCCAATAAAGACCGGCGTAAAAGGGGCCGGCGTTAAATTTGGGCTGGCGTAAAGAGGGCCAATGCCTGCTCCTGCTTTAGCTAGCTAAACCTTGCTTCTGAAAATTTTTCTTGTCTTCTGAGAGCTTCAAAAATTCTTTTCGTTTGATTGGTGTGTAGGTGTTAAAAATGTTTTTTACAAAACGTCTGCCTTAGTATAGTTATTTTGGAACTTTAATTCGTATGTTGCTTTAATCTGGACGGCGGGCTTAAAATATGGATGACCTCTCTTAGCATCATTACGCTCCGAGAGCAAACAATCATTCAGTATAGAAGTAATTCATACAAATAAGCTCTTGATGAAAACTGAATTTATACTCCTCCACAATTTTCGATATACAGCTGGATCTGCCACTGACCGTATGTTGTTTTCTATAGGAATGACAAGCAATATCGCCTGCTGTTTCAATAAAAACAAGAGCCGAGAGGTGCGAACACGGTTGCAATATAGCCAGTCAGTGTCATTATGTGCACTTTGCCAAAAATATCAAAAATTGCCACGTGTATAAAACATAAGAAACTACCAAACTAATTGAAATTAAGAAAAAAGAAAGAAAAATGAAATGTGTTGTTTATCTATACATTGTCATTGTGAGCATTGTTATTTGTTGTTTATTTCATCCGAAAATGGGTGTGGCACTTTGCTTTTTTTTTTTTTTTTTTTTTTTTATCAATAAAATATCATAGCACTGCAAATTGATTGATCGGTACAATCTGTTCCCAGTGGGCAAAATCTTCAAAAAGTCTATGAGGAGAAGTGTTTTTTTTATTGAAACAGCAGGCGATGTTGCTTGCCATTCCTGTAGAAAACACTCCTCCTCATAGACTTTTTGAAGATTTTGGCCTATGGGTTATATTCAACTATCAATTATAAAGATTCCTACCATTTCTCTCTAGTGTAGATGGGCGAAATTCCCGTTTCGCGCAGGAGTAGTCGGAGAACGCCTATTTTAAACACAGATTTCCACTGCGTTGCAACAGTAAAAAACACTCCTCCACAGAGACTTTTTGAAGATTCTACCCACTGGGATCGGTCCATTGAGAGTTTGAGAGTGCAGCAGTTGACTTTAATCTAAGCCCTCTAACGTTCTATCTTCTCAATTTTTGTCTGCTGGTATTAAATTTCTTCTGCATTATATTTCTTTTAGAATGGGAAAGAAAGAACAGTACCTTAAATTTATTTTGATATTTGGCAGCTTACTATCAGCTACCGTTATCACTGTATGTTGCGTTCATAATGGATGGGTCAAAATGATCAAGTATGATATCAAGTGGGAAATGGGTCTGTGGAAAGAATGTTACGGTTCAATTTGTACCAGCTTGAAACTGGACGATAAATTCAGAAATCGCGGATGGTTTATCCTATGTCGCATTTTGTTAGTTTTCAGCGTGATAGCAGCGTTTACTGCCGTAATATCGTCTATTTTGATTGTAATATTTCGTAAAAGAGGATGGATTGTATCACTTTTCTTGTTAGCGGCTGCCTGTTTCACTTGTACAGGCTTGATAATTTTTGCTACAAAAATGCAGGACGAAAAATGGTTCGATGGAACCATTTACTGGACCTATATAATTGGATGGCTTGGTTTTTTGACATCAACGTGCACATCCGTGGTTGGATTATGTGTTTGTCGCACAGCGACTGAAGTTAATTACGAAATGTGGTCGCCGAGTGATGACGAAATACACTAATGTCTGAGAAGCGAACTGTTTAGACTTTAAAAGGAAATTCCAGGAATAAGTTCCTCTTGGACAGTTGCTATCGGAAAAAAGTAGAAATAGCGAAAACGACGTGAAAAGACAACGAGTAACACTACAAAAAATATCGAACCTAGTAGGCAATATCGCTCGCTGTTTCAATAAAAACACTCCTCCACAGAAACATTTTGAAGATTTTTACCACTGGGAAGGGTGATTTGCCTATCATTACATAAGATGAGAATATATGCGAAGACTATTATAAATGGCTATGTAAGAGGCCGTTTGCATGAGACCCGAAGTGAGCTCAAACCACTTTGAGATTCTGAAGTATCAGTATATTACATATGAAACATCGAAATATTTCATTGTTTGACATCGAATTATTTTATTGAGCTGTTCACATGAAACATTTCACTTTGGGTAACCCTTTTTTGCTGAATTTATTTTGCTGAGTTTATAATGGTCTGTGAAAAGTGAAGTTTTTCATTTCAAACTGGTTTGAGTTCACTTCGGATCTCATGTAAACGGCCTCTAAAAACGTTGTGTGCTATTTGCAGTGACTATTGTTTCTGTGAAATATCAAAAGACGTTTGATCGTATTGTTTATTATCCTAAATAGGCTTCCGTAAAAAACATGTAATTAAAACATTACCACTAATGCTTATTATGAAGATGGATTATAGATTAATAGAATTCTATTATTTATGTGACGTGTCAGAAATTATTAATTAGTTGACGTGTCAGAAATTAATCTTATTGCACAGTAATTGAATCCGTAATACAATCGCTTAATCTCTTTGCTCAATCGAAATTAATCTCATTTATATTCTGTATAGTATTGCTGGACAAAGAGAAAAAACAGTAATTTTAGAGGAGCAAGCCATCTTAGCGTTTCTTGTGTGTACCAATAATAAAATGTTGGTCAAAACATGTTGACGCGTATAGCAAATCGAGCAAACATGCGTATTTCACTAACCATGTTGGTCAACATTTATAAAAAAGTTAATAAATGTTAGCCAGAATTTTTTGATGATTTTTTTCTTTACTAACATGTTGGTGATCATAGCAAATCGCGCAAACATTGTTGGCCAACATTGCTTGTGAGAGATGTCAGCCAATATGTTTTACAAAGATTTGCAAAGGGCTTTAAACAACATATTATTGTTTACACTGTACAATAATTTCTGTTATGGCTGTTATTTTCAAGAGAAAATTCTGGTAAATTCTGCAAGGATTGCTAAAAAAAAAATAGAATCAAGAAATGGTTTGACGAATTAAATATAACACTAGCCGCCAACGTGGCGTCGCTCGCCGCTCATATTCAGCCTGCTTCCTCTCCGGAAACTAAATTACGTATGTTTTCCCAATAACTTTTTGTTCCTTCTCACCTGAAGAAACAAGTTGGAGAGAGATCTGTATGAAGCTAATTACCTTCATGAAATCGTGAGAAAATATGCAGGTCTAATTTGATGTTTAAGAATAGCTATTTAGAATGAACAAATAAAAAATTTTGATTGCATAGATTCATAGTAGACAGATTAATAATCCGATAAATAAATAAATTACAATCTTGTTTGTGAAGGACGTTTTAAGCCCATTTCACCTCTATTGCTATCACATGGAGCAACGACAATCACCAGAAATCATAAATAAACATGATTTTCAGTTCATGTCAATCATATTCAAGGTACATGAATAGACCATCCCATGAATTACGTCACGAGACAGCCGTGCTTTCGTTCTTAAGATGAATGGTTATGACATTTGTGTCGTTTACAAATATAAACGATACCTCAGGAAAAGATTTTTTGCGTCGCTCGCCGCCCATGAAAACTTTCAGAATGCGTTCTCCAAGATGAAAAAAAAAATAAATAAAAAAAATCGGAAAGCTATTTGAAAATGCTACTTATAGAACTCGAAATGCTGATCAAAAATGTATAGGATTATACGTCTACGACGAACCGGTACAGAGATATCCTTGATCAAAGATTTTAATGACGTCACAGCGCCCATTCCTAAAATTTGGCCCAAATCTTTTTGTCACCCCATCGCGGATCCCCAAAAACGTCAGTTATTCCTATTGGTTCTCGAGATAATTTTCCCTAAATCTCGCGTTCGATTTGAGTCGCAATGCATTGGTTTCATATTGACGTAGAACAAGAAATAATAATTGTGTGATCTTACGTTGCTGACTCCCAGATCTCTTTCACTACTCGCGTCTACCATTTTGCGTGACAGACAAACAGACAGACAAACAAACAGACAGACGGAGAATCGGATATTAATATTGCTTTTGGAAATGTTTAGAAAATATGAAATGTGACTCCTCTTTATAGTCAATCATCTGTATACCGAAACAATCCTTCGTAGAAGATTCATAAAACTAATTTTCGAAGTAATTGAGGCAAACTACGCATGCGCCTGATATAACGCATGCTTGAATAGAGCGTTCCCACCCATCTTTTTGCCCTTTAATTCGCACCCATAATTAAAGGGCAAAGTTCTAAATATACGTCAAAATTTTCTTTTCCAAGCATCCACAAAAAATTGCGTCAGAAGCTAAATTTAAAAATCAAAAACAAACTTAAGGGCGCTTTGAAGGCATATTGCATATTTTTATTATTTTTTTAAATAATTTTTTAAACTGCATTTTAAGAATAGGGTAATACCATTACTCATTAATCCCTTAATTATGTAGGATAAAGTTTAATTTGTGATATACCATTAAAGAGGCTTTAGGTAATTTCATTAATGTTTAGTAAGACAATTGTTAGGTAGACAAAAGCCAGTAAAAACATAATGATAAAAATGGTAAAACAAAAAAAAAGGGGGCGTTGTCTAGCGTTGTCTGGCGTTGTCTACAAATTTTCGTGTGGAAGTTGCAACACTTCTTATATTGGCCAAACTAAGCGCCATTTAAAAGTCAGAATGAGTGAGCATATGGGTATATCGCATTTAACAGGAAAACGTTCACATAGAACCACGGGTCATCTTACAGCTGTGCAAGAACATACTTTGTCTTGTGATCATTTTGTTGATTATAGTAATTTTTCTGTTCTGGCACACGCTAAAAATTCCTTTATGTTAGAACTCAAAGAGTCTCTTTTTATTATACGAGACAACCCGGTCCTTAATAAAACTATTCGCTCCACTCCATTATATCTTTATAATTAACGTGTGATAATTTATGCATATAATCTTTTGTTTCTTATATGTGTTAATCTGGTAACTGCTTGTAACATAGCTAATTATGCTTCACGCGTGTGAATACGCCTTTTATATAAAATGTTAGTTTACGTTGTATAAAAAATTGACTTGATAATGAACGCTGTGTCGTTCGAAACATTGTCAAAAATACATGGATTAGTCTAAACTTGTGTCGCCTTTTTTTGTTTTGTTTTACCATCTTTATCATTAAGACAATTGTATTTTGATCAAAAGATAAATATAGGTAAACAAAATGGATGGATCCGAAATATATTTTTACGATGTTTGAACTTTATGATGGCCAACGTTTTTGAAAATATATATCTTCGTTGGTCAAATGTCGTGTTATGGGCTATATAAATATAGATTGTTATCATTAGGTCAAAAAATATCTGCAATCTGATTGGTTAATCAGTAGGGTATATCTTGCTTATCAGTGAAATAAAAAATAAATGCAGTGCAAATAAATGATTCTGTAAAATCCATAATGACTTCATTAAAAAATGTAAACAAAGAAATAAAATGATGAGGAAGACTCTACATTGCAGACACAGAAAATATAAGAAAACAGAAGGAGACTATGGTATCTTTTTACCGATTTTTTGTGCTAATGATAAATATAAAAAAAATGTGGTGACAACTGTATGAAAAAAAACTAACTAAGAAAAAAACCAAAATATATTTCACATAGAAATTTCTATGTGGAAAAATTAGAAAAAATCAAAATTTATTTCACATAGAAATTTTTATGTGGAGATTTAAAAAAAATATGAACCAAAAAATTTCACATAGAAATTTATATGTGGAGAAACTAGAAAATGGCACTAATACGCTTCCGTAGTTTTCCCCTTATACTAATACGCGTACACAGATAAAAAACCTTGTCACATTTGAATCCTCAACAAAGTTTACGTTTTTTCGTTTTCTTGATTTTTTGTACTAACGATAAATCAGTTATCGCACAGTGCCGAGTGCAATATGGCGAATGTTTTTCAAGTTTCTTATATTTTTGCTGCCTTTAGGCACAGTGCGGTTAATAATACATACCGAAACATGTAAGAGTGAGATATTTTAAAGGAAAAAGACATTGGTTGAAGAAACTTTCTCGACTGGAAATAAAACCCTGCCAAATTAAGGGAATACATTTTCTCGAATGACCCTTTTTGAAATTTTTCGCGAGAATAAACTTTCGCGATTGCCTTGAAAGAGGATTGTTTTCTCATTTTTATAGAGGGTAGCAATGTTTGGTTCTAATATTTTTTCTTTTCCGTCTGACAAATTTTACGTGATCAAACCTTTGCAATTACTGTATAAAATCACGAAATCGCGAAAGTTTCTTCCTTTAAAGTACCTTAAAACTAAGTATCAAAACTGGAAATCTTGGAATTTTCATCAAATTCAAATTCTAAACTTCAGAAAGAATGTAAATAAATACTCAAAAGGATTGAGATTAAAGCACTCAATGTCAAAACTGTGATTGTATATTTCAGATAGGTTAACATCAGTTTTTTATCTGATTTTCCACGTTGCGAGTTTGTATAATCTATGTGTAAAGTAACATTGTATTGTTCGCAAATTTTGTCAATTTGGTCTGCCAGCGATGGTCTTCCAACGAAATAAACGCAGCTATTTTTTGGTACGGCAGATATGATTTGATCAACCTTCATACGCCCTATAATAATAATGTATATTGCATTATATTCATTCGGTGTGGGTAAAGAAACGCTAAAGAAGAAGAGAGAAATTCTAGTTTATACCTGTATTGATATGAATTTTATCCCCCTCAACGCAATCTAACAGTCCATTCTTTTGTGTCTCGGTAATGTAAAAATTGAAATTAATATCAGTCGCATTTCTGTTGTCAATTTCATTAAGCAAACATTTGATTTGTTGAATAAAATGATTAACAACTGACGATTGCCGAACGGTGTAATGAATATTAATTTTAGTGAAACAGGTTTGTTTTGGTGTTTTATACGCCAATATTCCAAGTATATCTAGCAGGTAACCAAATCCAGAACCAGACGCCAACAGACAAAATTCACCACCATCATTGTTGTACATTAATTTTCTATAAAGCTGATAAGGGGAAGAACGGTATGGACCCCAGGTTTGCACGCTGATGTTACCTACGTTAAAAAAATTTTTTTAATTAGTAAAATAGTGTATTATTGTCTTAGACAATAAGAAAAAACAAACAAACAAACAAAAAAACCCTCGAAACAAAACACGCATTTCGACCAATTAATTGGCTGTCAGAAATTACTTTAAATCTCACCTGTGTTTTCAATTGCAAGTAGACGTCGTGTCCACGATGGGTACCATTGATTATCATCAGGCATAATTGTTACTAAAAATCCAATATCCCACGACCGATCAGAATGAGAATGATTACTGAACGAGGTAAAGGGATGCGATCGTTCAAACAGAGATGAAAGACCTCGGTAATTTGATTTTAAATAATAAACGTCTCCAACACCTGCTTTGGGGGACTTGTTTAATTTCAACTTCAACACCACATAGTTGTTTTCACCAATAATTCGTTTGCTGATGATTTCTCCGTGACTGGTGTGGTATGATGTGATGCTCACTAAGCGATCAAGGCACCAAAGAATCAAGAATGGTAAATTAAAAATGTGAGCTAAGCCATGTGTTATTTTTCGAATGTTATCGATTGCGTACCAGACGCCAGCAAACACATGTATGACCATAGCGAATGAGTAGGATCTATCGTTTAAGTATCTGCTACGACTTAATGGAAAAAGTAAACAGAACAACACAATCATCAACAAAAATCGATACATTTCATCAGCAGTCAAGTGGACACCTTTAGCATCATTAAAACTCCAATTTTCCACTGCTGCGGGGTCCCAAAACTTTGTCCAATTCAAGTTCCCCAACTGTTTACTGTAGTTAAAGTTACATGGCGGGCTATATGTTAAACTTGATTTGTTCATCAAAGGTGGGAGGAATATCACCAATACGTGCGCTAATGATGGAATTCCAATTAGAAAGATTCCAGCGATGCGATGGATTTTGATATGAAGGTCTCGGATTCCATTAACGGCTACAAATCTTGGTGCAATTTCAGCAATAATGTTTGGGAAGCACCATAATGTAGTGTAAAACATTAAATTCTGTGATGTTATGATCAAGCGAGCAGTAACACCCCAAATGACATTGGTGGCTGTTTCAGCAAAGGTGCTACCCCAAAGGCGATTCAATCGTTTTCCTAGGAATCATAACACATTCATTGCATAATAAAGTGGCTATACTTTTCAAAGCAGTATTGAAAGAAACTCCAACTATCGTATTGTGTTGAATTCTGTCCTTTGTGTTGGAAGATTCAAAAACTAATCTTCACGGTCCTTTAACACATTTCTCAACCGTTTTAGAAACTTAATAAGTTAATAATAACTTAATAATAATATAAGCTATAAAACTTATCTATTTTGAGTAGCAACGAGATAACATCATACCTTTACGTTCCAACACAATATCTCCTTTATCTACGAAGCGATCGGCAATGCATAATGCAGTGGTGCTCAAAAATATTGCCCAAACTGCATATTCATAAGGTACTTGGAACCTTCGTTTTCTTTGGACGATTAATTCCGTGCCAATATCCACTGACGACGCTTTCGATTTAACATTAACAACCCGGCTAGATGAATGTGGCTCCCTATTATCATCATTGTCAGTTGATATCACTGAATCTCTTGATCCATAAGATCTCCTTTCACTTGGTGTATTATTCTTCGAGTTTTCTCCTGTCTTCCATTCAATATCATATACGTTTTTAATGATTGTACTTGCTTCCCTTTCTACTGAGTTATCGTGGGTTAGTTGAGCTTGACCATGGAGAAAGAACTCAGTACTTACATATCCGTCATTTGAAATTCCATTAGCTTGTTGTTTACTTTTCTCATCCATGTCTTTCTCTATTAGATGAGTAATTTGATATAATCGTTAAAAGTTAAATAAATCCCTAAAATAGTTAAACAAATTACTATTTATTTATGACTAAATAAGTTACAAAAGATATAAATGTATATAATTTAAAAGGATTTTCAACGTTCATCAGACGTTTAAGTATGCTGCACGATATGATAAAGGACTTTTTTTAATAAACATCATCTAATGATGCTTTTACATCGTAGAGCTTTTAGACCTGAGGTGAAACAAACATTATCAGATACTAAATAGTGTGGAAATAGAGTAGAATGTCTCTGATCATAACAAGTTCTTTTAAAAGAATATAGACGTTGACTAACATAAGTGATGTAACATCCTTTTAACAACGTCATCAAAAAAAGTTCTTGTCAATACTAAAAAATGTATGCATTAAAAGCAAGTTATGCTTTTATTTTATAAAGTTATATTTTATATTAAAGTTATATTTTATTTTATAAAGTTTGGAACATCTGAATGTTTTAAAAAATCTAAAAAAGATTTGACACAAAAAGTATCAAAAAAAACTTGTAGGAAACATAGGTATTAGTTTCAGGGTAAAGTATGTAACATCTTCTAAAGATTATGAGTAGCATTGTGCAAGGTTACCCTAATTTTTAAGAGCAAGTTTTTCTTTATAATGATAGCTTTTATTGCTACTAAATGTCTGCTGAGTGAAAAACAATAACCAGTAATAGGTATTAATTTCAATTCATTAAGTATTTTACAAACATGATTATTCGATTATCAAATGTTGCATCAGCATTTTCAAAATGTATATATTGGAGTTGTACACAGCGAGTTTCTACACGAAAACTGAAAATGATATCTAGTTTATATCTGTTCTCAAACATTTTTTATTCCAGTAACGTTTTTTTAGACATTAGCGTCAGTTGATAGCTAACTATGATATAACCAGAAATAAAACAAGATCATCAAAGGATGATTGCACTGGGAACTTGAAGTTACAAAGATCTTAAACTAACATTCACTGACTGAATGTTAAGCCTGATTCACACTAATGATAGAGACGACGCAGGGATATCAAAACGCTTTGTTGTCTTTTCCTTCACGTAAAACAATTTGTTGTTGAGATACGTATACGTATGTTGCGTTTGGTTTCGTAAGTATCAATCAGACCTTAATATCCCAGTTCCCCATTTAGAAATCTTGATTCCCACTGCAGTGAAAAAACTGACAAAGAAATTAACTAGCAATTTTAACGTTTAAGCCGTTAGTATATTTTTAAAAATAAAAAATTATAAAAACAAAAACGGAAGCGAAAATAATTTAAAGTATCCTTCTTTGCCATTTTGTGGAAGTTGATCTATCACTTAAAGAAAAGGGATCTTCCGTTAAATCTGTCTATTTTCCTGATATATCGCCTGTTTGACATTCCCATTAGATACAGTAATCCTTCATATCATACGCAAACGTAAAAATATATTTTGAGAATCGATACATCTATTGTATAACAGTGAGCAAGGCATTATATCAGTTGCCTTCTAGCAATATTGGCAGATGAAGTTGTTACATAAGGGAAACGAAAAAAACCCAAATCATTGCTTTCGAACTAAAATATTGAAATTGAAAAAATTGAATTGAAAACTTACGTTTTATTGAAAAACAAAATTTTACTCTTAATTGAGAGTAATTGAATATTTATTAAAAGCGCCAATAAATATAAATAAATATAAATACCTTATGCAAATTTTAACCGAATCGGTAATGACTCAAAACAGTTCACATAAAAGGTCTGAAATAAATAAACAAATGTTTATCCTTCATAATAGAAATGAACTGGTCTTACCTATTTCGATGCTATAGTGTTGATTGGTGTTAAAATGAGCAGTTGTGGCTACTTATATGCAGTTCTGGTAGAAGGAAGGGTAATTAAAGAACAAAAAACTTAAATATTAATAGTTTCTAAAAAAATTATAATAAAACAATTCATATTATATAAGATGAAATATTTCACCATGTCCATTGTTTTCTAGAACAAATCGTGTATTTTAATCTCATAATACCCTGTACGTCTTTTCCCTAACCAATCAAAATAAGTAATTCAATGTAATACCTGACCATTGGATGAAATTGGTTTACATGCTGAATAGAAAAAAATATAACTGAATGTGCGTTTTCGTCTCTCAAAGAGGGGTGTCTAATATGTTCTATATTACTTATTAAATTGTTTAGCCATGAGAACACAATTGCGAAAGGCAGTAAATTCGAATTATCTCAAATAATACTACTTTAACCACTTTATTTTCACCTAGTGAAGTTGTAACTTACACTAAAGATTTGTCGTTTACCCGATTTCAAAACTGCTTTCAAAACTGTTCATCACTGTCACTCTCATCGTACTCTCATACAGCAAAATTCATTGGCAATTAACGTCTACGTGGCAAACTACAAGATAACGTGGGTGTGGATAACAGCGAAAGTTGCTATGGTAAACAAAACTTTATCCTTATATACGATTATGATAAAAAAATAGAAAGTGAAGGAAGTGTAAAAAAGACTGTATAGAGTCCATCATTTCATTAAATTAAGAATTTCTTTTTTAATCACTGGATAGCACCTGATATAGCAATCACCTTATTTTCACCTAGTGAAGTTGTAACTTACACTAAAGATTTGTCGTTTACCCGATTTCAAAACTGCTTTCAAAACTGTTCATTGGCAATTAACGTCTACATGGCAAACGTTCTAGCAATTGTATACAATATTCCAGTTGACTTTACTGAGATTACACCCACTTGATGGCAACAAAAGTAATTTCCTATTTTCGTCATGTAATTATTCTTTGTGTGGGAAAATGACATAGGAAAGGTGATGAGAGCATAATCAATGCATGAATTTCGCAGCACGTTCTCGAAGATGACAAATAATAAAGTTCTATAAAGTTCTATCATAAAGGATTATGATAAAAATAATAAAAAATTCAGGAAGTGAAACAAAGATTGTGTAGAGTACATCATTTCATTATATTAACAATTTTCCTAAAATCATTTTTTGCTGTCATTTTGGAAGATAAAATCAATAAAGATCTTGAAACAATGCAAGTTCTGGATAACGTTTCCGTAAATTCAGCGAACTACGGCATAACAGATTGTTTAATTCTACTGTAAAAGTAAACTTCTAATTTCGTATTCCGAAAGTAGCTAATACTTCATCGATAATCAAATAAATTTATTCAATTGCTAATCAATAAATATTTTCATTTTTACCGCGCCCTGTAGGTAACATCTAGGTGACTAACTTTCAAATGGTTACTTTCCAAAAAACTTCCTCCTTCAGACATCTTTTGCATTAAAGAATACTGAAATCAGCGTACATGTTATGCTAAATCACAAAAGTACATGCTTTTATCTTCAATCTGTTTATTATTCTATATATTTTCGTAACAGTAAAACATCGACTTCACTTTCAGCTTATTGGCGTTCCTCTTATTTGGTTATTTATCTCTTCAATACATAATACTACCACAAAGCAATAAAAAAAGCGCTAAAAATATCTCTTTGATATTTTGAAAGGTTTTCATCAACCAAACTGATATTCATACTGCTATTTAAGGACATGATAGCTGATAATTTTACTACCATTTTTGTTTTGTTTTTAGTGGAGAGGAGAGGATCTTATTAGCTTAATACTCTTCATTGATAACATCTACCTTTCCATGATGGCCACAGCCATATTTCTTTAAATTATCTCTGTTTTATTTTGTTTGTTGTTTGTTTTATTTTGTTTGTGGCAGGGAAGAGGGAGTGTGTAATGTGTAATGTATGATTTCTTTTCAAGTGGCTATTTTGCTGCATCATGTTTAAACAAACCCCAAAGCTGATCATTAGGGCATTGCATCGTAGCAGTTGTATGATGTATTAAAGAGATAACTGCAACGGAAAGGAACGGCAATATCTTGTTCAGACGCCAAACAATTGAAATTAAAACAATCCCCTTCTAATGCTTCTCAAAACTTCTTGTCAAAAAGATCACGAAGTATTAGCAAAGAAACGAAACAAATAAAACATTTTTTTAAGTCGAATTTAAGAAATAAAGAAAATACTATTTTTTTAGATTCTATTAATTAAGACAAACAAATGTGACTCAACATACGTTTAATACATGACAAATGATAAATGTGATTTGTTCAGCTAGTAAATTGTTTTTGTAATATTTTTTGTAAACCCGTCGATATAAAATACCTATCATTTTTGTGAATAAAAATCTCTTGAAGGTCCTGAATTTGAGACATTGCTTCGTTTTCGATTACCGTGTAAATTGCAAATTTACTTGCAACCGAAAATTTAATTGTGTATGGTGTAATGCCTGGTTACATTGGTGAAACCACTAGACACTTTTACGCTTATGTAAGGACATAGAATATTAAAGTGCTGATACTTTTTTATGTCTGGTATGAATCGGACCTGAGACGATATCATTTTCTTTAGGACATAAGGAATAAGGGGAGACAAGAGGGAACAAGGGGGGATAAAAACGCTTATGTAAGGAACTACAATATTTAAGTGCTCATACGTTCTTAAGTCTGGCATGAGTCGGACTCGAGACGATATCCTTTTCTTTAGGAGATAGGGAATAAGTGGAGACAAGAGGGGACAACGGGGGATAAGGGGGGGGGGGGGGAATAAGAACGCTTATGTAAGGAACAAGAATATTTAAGTGCTTATACTACTTTAAGCGTGCTATAAATCGGACTTGAGACGATATTTTTCTCTCTAGGACATTGGGAATAAGGGCGGACAAGGTGGGATAAGAGTTGATAAAGGGGGATAACAATGTTTATGTAAGAAACTAGAATATTTAAGTGCTCATACTTTTTTAAGACTGGTACCAGTCGGACTTGTAATGATAACTTTTTCCTCAGGACATAGGGAATAAGTGGAGACAAGAGGGGACTAGATGGGATAAGGTATGATAAGAAAGTTGATGTGGAGAACAAGAATTTGTTAAAGAATCTGTGTCTTCGTTATTTCCTATTGTTTGTATTGGTTACAGATTTATTCTGTGTTTTAGGCTCTGTAACCGGGATTAATGGATACAGGTATTAATGAGAAATTCTTTGGTATTCTATATTTCATCGTCACTTATTACAATTAGATTTTGTATTTTATTAGCTTGAAACCTTTTAAATGGTTTGACGTCTTCCTTTTCATTTTCATCATCACTAATAACAATTAAATATGTTGGAATTACACAAGTAGCAAAAGGCTTTCTTTCCAATATACACTCCTGATGATTTTCAATTGGCACGAATATATAGACGTCATTGTCATTATCGTTTGGCTGACTCTCTGTTTCCAGCAAAGCATTATTTTCTGGTTCTACGTTTTCAAGTGCTTTAATTCTTGTTTCCCAATCTGGAAATCTGTGTTTGAATACATTTTAACGGAAGGCCTTCCTTTCATAACCGTCATGGAAAGCCAAGCGTCATACAGAGAATCGGACCCACTCCAACCCACGATTTTGCGCATTTCATATACCTTGAACACCTTATCATCAAGGTTGGATACCAAAACATTCATTGCAACATAAATAGCAGTACGTTCTGCATGTAATACACTTCATGTGTTTCCCGTCCAAAATCCAAATGATCATTTTCTATTGACAAAAGCGGATACAAATTTCCTTCTAATTGCTCAGCTTCTAAAACTGCATGCGCCACTGCCTTGTCGGATATTATTATGGTATTTTCAGTTTCGGGCATAACACTTGGGAGCTGCGAATATCTGAATTCATCATTTCCAGACATCATTGCTGCAGGATCGCAATCAAAATTGTTATAAATTGCCCCAACACCAAGCTCTTCCTCGTTGTTTGTTGTGGCGAATATGGGTGTATCCTTTAATTCGTTAGCCAAATAATTTCTTTTTGCGATAACTGAATAAGTTCAGATGCTTTTAGTGCGTTCTAGTCCTTTAACATAACAAACAATGAAGCAGCATATGCATCCAATGATGTTTTGCAGCCTATAAGTCAAATTTCAAAATATATATGATAAGAAAATATTGAATTGAAAACGTGACAGCTAAAACTAAGGAAACTTTTACCTCTTCCTTTCACAATCTTGCAGCTTTGAAGTTCAATGCCAGACCCCATGTACAATTCAGCAAGTATATCTTCGTAAGAAGACAAGCTACATGCTGGCCAATCAAGAGCTATCCAGAAGGATAATCCTGGCTTCTTGATGTTTCCTTCTTCTTCACTGTCAGGAATATTCTCATGTTCAACGTCACTAAGAACTTCTTGCGTTAGACCAGCCAACGATTCACTATCGTCAACTTCCGACGACCTCTCCAATACCTCAGTTTTTCTTTTTGTAGATTTTCGCTGGATAGCAGTAAAACATGAAATGAAGGCTACCACATTATTTTGGTCAATCAAAATTGAGTTAATTTTCTGTCTTTGCGCCCAGGTACTTCTCAATGAATAACCAGCTTCCCACAAAACACGAACAGCGCACACATGATATTTGGATACAATCGGTGACACGATATAAGCCCTTAAAGCTTTCTTTAATGTAGTATTTTTAATACATGTTTGACACTAAATTCAGAAGACCTACTAATGCTGCTTTCTACCAAGTTTGATTCATAAAAATGGAACACTTTTTTTCTTACACGGTTACATAACGTATTATAAATTTTTTGTTCCCTTGTAAAAATAAAATTTAAAAGCACTGGAGTGTAAATTTATGTTATTTGCACGTGTTCCTTTTTACAATAGTTCCTTTTGAAGAAAACGGAACAGATTTTGAGAGACACTTGGGACATTTAAGGTTAATGAATTAATAATCATCTATTAAAAGAGAAAAGAGTCTCTGTAAGACCGATATTTTATGTCGTTAACGGTCTTTACTGTTCTGTTTTCCACTGGCATTCAACAAATAATAGAAGACATCTTTGTTCCGTAGTTTGATAGTCAACATGATCCCTTAATACATTTGTTATTAAAACAACACATGCGTGTATGATGCCGAATGTTAGTGGAAAACCCTAAATCAATTTTTACAGACCTATTTATTTAGGTCTGTAGATGCCCGCACGCTTGCAATTAAAAATGTAAGTTTGGATTGGGTAAAAGTGACGTGTGTTATCATTAAAATCTAGCATAAAGAGGATTGCATTAATCATTTAAATCAGTGTTCGAGAGAGATGTTGAAAAAACGTATTTTATCAAAAAAGAAGTGGCGAAATGCTGTTGGAAATGACAGGAAACCAAAAAGATTAAGTTTGAAACCCAATAGCGACGGTGTTTACGTATGTCCAGTTGTGACATGTGAAAGTGAATGTTTTAAGACACAAAGGGGATGCAGGAAGCACGTTTTTACGAAACATGGGTGGTTTTATTATTTTGACGAGAAGCCTGACTTTAATACTGTATTTCCTGAATTGGAAACTCGTCTATTCACTCAAGAAAAACAAAAACGATCCTACACTACTTTAATGCCGATGTTTGTTAAAAACATGCACGGTTGGCAGATTATTTTCAAAATGGCTACAAAGTCCAGGTGGAGAAGGTAAAAGTTTATGTCAAGCAGAACAAGTAACAGCCGAAACTATTAAAATATGCCAAATTCTGTTGTGATGACGTATCTATTCTCTGGGATGTACCAGAGTGTGTTATCGACTATTGTATTGGATCTATTACAATGCTTTCCGACTTTGTGGATTACTTGAAGAACACTTGGAAACTTGGTCGTTCTGGAATTATTGGTTATATGAACGCTATTTCTCATACACTTGACTATAGAAGGAGTAATGCCATTACAAGTAAGAATATCCCTGTGTTCATTGCAGCTGAAATTTACTTAGCCAGGGTAAAAAAGTGCTTAGCAAAGCAAATGAGGATGGAATGGAGCACAGTACTGAGCATGGTATACCTGACGACTATTAATTGTTGGGCTAGTCTTGAACATCTACAAAGTGTTATTCCTTTTCATGCGGACAAATTTTCACAGATATTGATTAACGCCAGTAATGCGACTGCAGTCATTCCAGCTCACGATTTGTCGTTTTGCACTTCGTTTGTCGTAGCTGTATTGTTCCTAATGGTGAAAGCAAGTCGACCTATGACATATCAGTATTTAACCGTTACCATGGTACGTGGGGTTGGAAACGAAGGTAGTATTATCAATCAAACTAAATTCAAGAAAAATTATAAATATGGATTTGACACTCTCATTATTTCAAAAAGAGTTGTTGATATTTTGAATGGATATATAGCTTGTATTCGGACTAGACTTGATCCCATTTGTGACTACCTTTTAATAACAAAGAATGGGACTCAGTTGAAATAATTAAGTGAGATTTTTGGAAGAATTGTTTACCAGGCTATCGGAAAGTACATAAACCCGACACGATATAGGCAGATTATCGAAACGGAGAGCATGGCTAAACTTAATGAACGTGAGCAAGCTGATTTATCACGTGATCGAAAGCATACGTCACACGTAGCTAGAATACATTATCAAAAACTTCAATCAGCCGAAGTAGCACGTCAAGGACAACAGTGTATGCAAAAGCTAGTAGCCATGGAAAAGGAAAACGATCATTTTAACGATCATTTTACGATATCAGCGTCTAACGAATTCAACGAAAGTAGTGTCTACCGAGAGGGTGAACGAGTGAACACTCTCCCTGACGTGGTGTTAAACAGAAATTATCTGCTTTAGAAACAACTAAGGATAAAGCTACCAAACGACAGGGCAAGGTTTCGTTTTCGACTAATGAAGATTCTTTTTTGTCATATGGTATCAAGAAATATGGCCCTGGAAAATGGACAACGATTTTACGAGATCCGGAATATAGCTTTCATTCTTCACGTAAACCAAGTACTTTGATGATCAGAGCAAAAACTATAAATATGATATAAAATCACACCTTGTGTGTCAGATGGGACAAATTTATCCAAATAAGGTATTAATAATTAAGTATATCAATGCACCGTTTACAGAAATTGCCTTCTTTTACTCTTTCTTTAATTACAGTGAAGATGTATTTTAAATTCAAGAAAGGTACCTTTACAAAATGCGGCGATATCATTTCAAAGCACCATCGCAATGACCACAAAAAAGACTGCTTGAAAGCAATCTTTGCAACTCACAAGTTGAAACCTGATACATTGTTTAAAATTGCAAAGAATAAAAAACAAGAAGGTCTGATGGCGAAACTGTTACTGTTAAGAAGAAAATAGAATCAAATGTTACTCTTACACAAAGATACAAAATATATTGTAATCGTCAACAGAGAAACAAACAAATGTAAATAAACAGTAATAAATAAATATATAACTTAACAGAATGGTGATGTTCTTTGTATTCCCGTTGCAATATCTAATGTTGAATCCACGATTGATTGTCAATTAAAATATTGCTATTATCAGGACAATTGGCTAAGTTTCTTCTTACCTGCTTCTTACGCAAGATGGGTTGTTTCTGACGCGTTGTCTCCTCTTATCCCCTATGTCCTAAAGAAAAAGATATCGACTCAAGTCCTACATACGAAGACTTAAGCAAGAACGAACAATAAAATATTCTTCTTCCCCACATCAGTGTTCTTATCACCCCGTATAACCTCTTGTTCCCTCTTGTGTACCCTTATTCCCTATGTCCTAAAGAAAAAAATATCGTCTCAAGTCCGACTCATACCACACTTAAGAAAGTATAAGCACTTAAATATTTTTGTTCCATACCGAAGCGTTCGTATCCCCCCATTTCTCCCCATGTTCCCTCTTGTCTCCCCTTATTCCTTATGTCCTAAAGAAAAAGAAAACCTTTCAAGTCCGACTCATATCAGACTTAAGAAAGTATAAGCACTTAAATATTCTAGTTCCCTACATAGGCGTCCTTATTCCCCCTTATCCCCCCTTGTCCCCTCGTGTCTCCCGTTATTCCCTATGTCCTAAAGAAAAATATATCGTCTCAAGTCCGACTTATAGCTGACTTAAGCTAGAATGAGCGCTTAAATATTCTATATATTCCACCTTTTTATGTACAAGGGGGGACAAGGGGGGGGGGGGATAAGGGGTGATAAGGACGCTTATGGAGGGAACTAGAATAGTCTGGCATGAGTCGGACTTGAAATTATATCTTTTTCTTTAGGACATAAGGAATAAGGGGAGACAAGAGGGGACAAGGGGGGATAAGGGCTGATAAGGACGCTTATGTAGGGAACTAGAATATTTAAGTGCTCACACTTTCTTATGTCTGGCATGAGTCGGAATTGAGACGATATCTTTTTCTTTAGGGACATAAGAAATAAGGGGAGACAAGAGGGGACAAGAGGGGGATAAGAGGGGATAAGAACGCTTATGAAAGGAACTAGAATATTTAAGTGCTCATACTTTCTTAAGTTTGGTATGAGTCGGACTTGAGACGATATCTTTTGCTTTAGGACATAGGGAATAAGGGGAGACAAGAGGGAACAAAGGGGGATAAGGGAAGATAAGAACGCTTATGTAAGGAACTACAACATTTAAGTGCTCATACTTTAGTCTGGTATGAGTCGGACTTGAGACGATATCTTTTTCTTTAGAGGAGAGGAAAGGGGAGACAAGAGGGGACAAGTGGGGTTAAGAGAGGATAAGAAAGCTTCTGTATGGAACAAAAATATTTAAGTGCTCATACTACTTTAAGCCTGCTCTAAGTCGGCCTTGAGACGATATATTTTTCTTTGGGACATTTAAGACGTGTATGGTGGCCCATGACTGCCACAGAAACTTTGTATTTTTTATTTTGTTTACAGCAATTCAGAGTTGAGAATAAAACTGTATCAATTATAATTCATTTTCATTCAAAAACATTTATTTAAATCTATCATGATTTTTACGAAATTAAATTGAATTTGATTCCTGGCCCATTGCTGCCAATGTTTTGATATTTTAAATTATAGCTTTTAGTAATAACTCAACGATTTTTAAATGGAAACAAGATATTTAACTAAAACAGGATCTCATAAAGTATTTAGCCCAGAACTTGCCACGAGGTGACATCCTTAATTATGTTTCGTGACTTCATGAATATACCTGGAGTTTGAAAACGCTAGATAGAAGACTAAAATTTTTCGAAATATACTATTCCGACCAAAATGTTTCCGTTGAGGATGTCATCCAAGCCGTACAAGAGGAGCTTGAAGGTCCTGGATAACTGCTTGGATATAGAGGCATGCATCAAAATGTTAGGTAAAAACACGGATTGAAGGTACCACGGACTTTAGTGCACAATGTGATGTATGATATCGATGGCGAGCGACTGAAAAAAGATCGCCGCCCAGGGAGGAAAGAGAAAAAAGTTAAAGGGAATTTTGTGCGTAAAATTGGGTCTGGTCATTTGATGGACATGACAAATTCATGGGATACCAAAATTCCACTTTCCCGCTAGCAATTTATGGATGCATAGACACGGCTAGCAGAAAAATCCTTTGGCTGCGAACCAAAGCTTGTAGGCAAGTGGTTTTTAAAACATTTGTATGTTCATCGGATTGTGCCAGAATTCATTAGAATAGACAAGGGTTCTGAAACTGGAATATGGCTACAATGCAGTCTTGCCTGCCGCGAAATGACCAAGACCTGGAAGACCCGACGGAATCCGTTGTCTATAAACCATCAACAAGCAACAAGGTATATCGTGTTTTGCATATTATGTTTTCAAATCAAGCTTAAACTGTAATATCTAATAATTTGTTCACTTCTTCATACTCGAAGGGTACAAATTCTTGACCCCCAGTTCGTTGATACTTTTTTGCACTACCACTGGGTTTACATTCTAAAGGTTGTACCACCATTTCTTTATTACTTAATATGTGACTTCCACTATTTATTCCATCAACCATTTTTTCTATCCATTCGCTTTTTTTCATCTTACTTGCAAAATTATCCCATTTTCTTTTTCGGTCCGCCATGTTGTTTATGGATCACGTTTTCGAAAGAAATGTTAATCTATTGTTCATTGGTCAAACCACCAAAACATTGGCAGCGATGAGCCATTTAAATTAAAAAGAAAGAAAGTCGGTAAATGTATTAAGTTTTCATTTTGATTTCATTTTCATTTTCAAAGATGAATCTTTTTTAAAATTAAGAAATCAAGCAGGATCCGTGGGAGAACAGAAATATCGTACAGTTGCCGCTCGATATGTGGAACCCCGGATAAGTGGAACTTTCACTAAGTGGAATCATTTTCCCTGGTCCCTTGGATTTGCCTTATGAAACTCTCTTAATTTCTTTGGATAAGTGGAATCCCGGATAAGTGGAACATTCGCTAAGTGGAACCATTTCTCTGGTCCCTTGAGGCAAATTACACCCTCGTAACTGGAACTTTTGCTCGATTTTCAAAACAAATTCCGGAATTCCAACGTTCGAACGTGTTTTTTTTTACATTCGAATCACGGATTTTTTAAAACTAACACGTGCGTGGTGGCACATTACAGCTAATTTTCTGAAGACAACATGGCGTCGGTACAGGCATCGAAAGAAAGATTCAATCTAAAAGTTTGCTTGAGAAATACAACGCCTTAAAAGAGATTGAAGAAGGTCAAAGCTGTATTTCAACTGCTAGAAAGTATGGTGTCGCAAAAAACACAATATCACATTGGTTGAAAAAAAAACAAAACATATATCGGGTGATCGATGAGAACAATGCAGGAACGAAACGAAAAAGAATCAAATCAGCTACTTATGAAGTGTTAGATAAAGCAATTTACAAATGGTTCGTTAGCGTACGACACAACAACATTCCTATTTCTGCTAGCATCATCAAGCTAAAGGAAAAGGAAAGTTGTATTAATTGTAGACAACTTCCTAGCACATCCACATGTTGGTGGCTTCAAAGTGATTCGTTTGGTTTTCCTACTCCCAATACCACGTCTAAGACACAGCCGATGGACCAAAGGGTGATTCGCTCTTTGAAGGCAAAGTACCGTTCCCGAATGGTCCTGATGATAATCAAAGCAATTGATGCGAAAAAAGAAATTCCAAAAATCAACATTCTAACGGCTATGAAATTACTTGTGCTGTCATGGGAAGATGTAAGTGAGCCAACAGTTCAAAATTGCTTCGCCAAAGCAGGCATTTCTGTTGAAGAGCAAAATCGGGTACAAAATGATTTGGATGATCCATTCAGTGAGCTAAGGGGCAACTTGAAAGAAATAGAGACTTGGCAAGAGTATGTAACCCCTAGCAACTTTACTCCTGAAGATTTTGTATGGATACCATTGTGGTTGATGATGATGAGATGGAAGACGAAAGCAAAGACGATGAATGCTTTCAAAAGCCTAGTTGCACTGACGTAAGAAACGCAATCGAAACACTTTTAGACTTAAGCCTATTTGTAGAAGAAGATGGAATACGTTCATCGATCGTGAATGTGTCCAGGTTTTTCGAAAACGAACTGACAAGTCACTTAAAACAAGCACCATTCACGATTTTTTCTACAGAGACTAAAAAGTTGTAAAGTTTCGTTCTAAGTGACTATATAAAAGTAACTCTCATAAATTGAACTCGCTATATCTTATTTTACTCCTTCTGGAACCTTTTGCACCTGTATTTTTAGGGCTTCTAAATTTTTTTTCCAGAACTGCGTTTTTTTGACAAAATTAAAATTTTTTGAAAAAACTGCGGATAAGTGGAACATTCGCTAAGTGGAACCATTTTTTTCGGTCCCTTGAAAGTTCCACTTATCGAGCGGCAACTGTATATATTATGTAAATATCGTATATTGTTCTGAATGGTTTATCCTGTTTATCCTGTTAAAATATTCTATAATAATAATAATAATAATAATAATAATAATAATAATAATAATAATAATAATAATAATAATAATAATAATAATAATAATAATAATAATAATAATAATAATAATAATAATAATAATAATAATAATAATAATAACTATAATAATAATAATAATAATAATAATAATAATAATAATAATAATAATAATAATAATAATAATGATATATAACCGTATAAGAAAAAAAGTGTTCCATTTTTATGAATCAAACTTGGTAGAAAGCAGAATTAGTATGTCTTCTGAATTTAGTGTCAAAACGTGTATCAAAAACACTACATTAAAGAAAGCTTTAAGGGCTTATATCGTGTCACCGATTGTATCCAAATATCATGTGTGCGCTGTTCGTGTTTTGTGGGAAGCTGGTTATTCATTGAGAAGTATCTGGGCGCAAAGACAGAAAATTAACTCAATTTTGATTGACCAAAATAATGTGGTAGCCTTCATTTCATGTTTTACTGCTATTCAGCGAAAATCTACAAAAAGAAAAAATGAGGTATTGGAGAGGTTGTCGGAAGTTGACGATAGTGAATCGTTGGCTGGTCTAACGCAAGAAGTTCTTAGTGACGTTGAACATGAGAATATTCCTGACAGTGAAGAAGAAGGAAACGTCAAGGAGCCAGGATTATCCTTCTGGATAGCTCTTGATTGGCCAGAATGTAGCTTGTCTTCTTACGAAGATATACTTGCTAAATTGTTCATGGGGTCGGGCCTTGAACTTCAAAGCTGCAAGATTGTGAAAGGAAGAGGTAAAAGTTTCCTTAGTTTTAGCTGTCACGTTTTCAATTCAATATTTTCTTATCATACATATATTGAAATTTGACTTATAGGCTGCAAAACATCATTGGATGCATATATTGCTTCATTGCTTGTTGTTTTAAAGGACTGGAACTCACTAAAAGCATCTGAACTTATTTAGTTATCCCAAAAAGAAATTATCAGAGAAGAAGCAGGGAAATCCGAATTTCCAATTGCAAATGTTAATTTGCATGACGAAGTGCTTTCGTCTGGAAAACCTAAAGAAATTGTGCTTTGCAAGAGCCTGGACATGGAAACGAGGGAAAATCTGATTGAAGGCGTAACCAAGATCCAGTTTTCTATCCAGTTGTCCTTAAAGAATCTGGCAGACAATGGTAACATGTTATTAAAATTTTGTCATCTTAAATTTTTTAATTAGTCCTATTTATCTAATGTTTCCTTTTTGTTTACATATATTTAGATGCAGTTTCTATAAAGCAAAGAAAGCCAACATCAAAGATTTGCCAAGCTGTAGATTTACTTAAGAGAATAATGGCTGATAATGGATATGGTTTGAATGATGGATGTGTTAATAAGAAGATCGATGAATCAGCATATACGTATGTTTACTGTAGTCCTGTGAAGCAGTATCTATTATCTTTGCTTGGCAATGGTCATATTGCTGATGCTCTCACGCTATTTGTGTCATCTTTGACGACATTGTTGTCTAAAAGTTCGTGTCGCCTTATTGAACCGCTGGTAATTGACTACAACTACATAGAAGTAAACGAAAATTACTGCTTTGACATTGAAGGCAAAAAATTTGAAAAGAATCCTCGTTATCTGAAAGGATCTCCACGTGCTTTCATACGGTACCAGTACGATGAAGGGGTAATTCCATACCCTGTCAAGTTCATTGAAGGTGTGTATAATCATTTACTATATTGAATCATTAGTTCTTCTCCTAATGAATAACTTCCGTCTCTGAATGATACTCTTTTCAGGGGTAGAGAACAGTTTTCCAGATCCGGTGGTTCGAAAACGATTCTACCAGAAGTATTATCAGATACTTATGCACGGCAAGTTTCCCATAAAAGAGCCGAAGTTGTGTTTAGTTGGACCACCAGACAGCGGTAAAACAAGTTGGTTTTGCCCATTTCAAGGTATATAATTGATTATTGCTTGTTCCCCAGTTCTCTCAGTTTTGTTCTTAGTTTTGAATATTAAAAGCTTTATTTTAGATATTATACCCTCCCGTTACATAGCTGGTGTCGTTGAAGATGGAAGGTTTTCTGGCCACGTGATCAACAATAATTCTCAAGTGGTGTTTATGGACGAATGTACGTCTAACAGTCTTTCGTGTGAAGATGCTAAAAGAATCTTGCAAGGTAACTTCTACCTTTCAAACACGAAATCCTGAAACACAGGACTAATTGCTTGAATTTTTGTTTTGATCTTTTCGCAGGTGGTTTGATTATGGTTCCACAAAAGCACAAAGAAGCATCGCGATTTATTTATAACAGCGGTTTTTTTATTACCACAAATATTTACCCTGACTTTGGTGATAACAGTGATGGAGAAGCAGTCCGTAAAAGACTCGAAGTTTTTAACACTAAAGCATTAACAAAAAAAGATGGAAGTGTATCCGGTGAGGACTGTGCTTTTAAATTTCAGTAGATTAGTGACCTTCGCAAGGTAAATACAATGTTTGAATTTCCAATTTTAATTTCTAGCTTGGCTTCAGCGACATTGCATGGAAGTGTTTTATTATTTGGCTAACGAATTAAAGGATACATCCATATTCGCCACAACAAACAACGAGGAAGAGCTTGGTGTTGGGGCAATTTATAACGATTTTGATTGCGATCCTGCAGCAATGATGTCCGGAAATGATGAATTCAGATATTCGCCGGTCCCAAGTGTTATGCCCGAAACCGAAAATAACATAATAATATCCGACAAGGCAGTGGCGCATGCAGTTTTAGAAGCTGATCAATTAGAAGGAAATTTGTATCAGCCTTTGTCAATAGAAAATAATCATTTGGATTTTGGACGGGAAACACATGACGTGCATTACATGGAGAACGTACTGCTATTGATGCTGCAATGGAATTTTTTGGTATCCAACCTTGATGATAAGGTGTTCAAGGTATATGAAATGCGCAAAACCGTGGGTTGGAGTGGATCCGATTCTCTGTATGACGCTTGGCTTTACATTAACGGTTATGAAAGGAAGGCCTTCCAAAAAAATGTATTCAAACACAGATTTCCAGATTGGGAAACAAGAATTAAAGCATTTGAAAACGTAGAACCAGAAAATGATGCTTTGCTGGAAACAGAGAGTCAGTCAAACGATAATGACAATGACGTCGATATATTCGTGCCAATTGAACATCCTCAGGAGTGTATATTGGAAAGAAAACCTTTTGGTGCTCGTTTAATTCCAACACTAATAACAATTGTTTGTTATTAGTGATGATGAAAATGAAAAAGAAAGACGTGAAATCATTTAAATGGTTTGAAGCTAATAAAATACAAGATCAAATTGTAATAAGTGACGATGAAATATAGAATACCAAAAAATTTCTCATCCATTCCTATTTCCGGTTACAGAACCAAAAACGCAGAATAAATCTGTAACCAATACAAACAATAGGAAATAACGAAGACACAGATTTTTAAAAATAATTTTCTTCCCCACATCAACGTTCTTATCACACCTTAGACCAACTTGTGAGGATGGCTTTATGCAGTGAATCCCCATTGGAAATGCGTCATCAGCTATAAAAACGTTGGGAACCAGTTCGATGCTTTGATTGATAAAATAGGGATCATCGGATGCTGGGAAAGGGTTTGTGGCCTGGAAAATTAATTTCTTCAATTTCTTCAAGCATATGAAAAACAACGGTTACGTTAATCCGACCTTGGCAACATCAGCAAATAAATATTTGTAGTCCAAACAATCGAGAAGAACCCCTTATAGTTTATAAACTCAGCACCACTATGGTAGGGTGAATAAGACCAACATGCTTCCCATCAGCTCCACCAAAACAGTTTAGGTATTGCCATTGTTTTAAAATTCGTTGTACAGTTCCATCCAACACGTTTTATCCAACTTGTCCATTCAATTTTTTATTCTATATTAAGTGAAAGATGGCAATGTACATACTTTTGCCGGTTATATTGTGAGAGCTTATATACTCTGATGATGAAAAGCCACGGCGAGGCAAAACACGTAGATGGATAAAGCGGAGACTTCAGTTAGATTATCACCAAAACATCATCAAAGAACTGATTGCTGGGGATAGATGTGGTTTTAAGGAAATGTTCCGAATGAGTGTAGACGATTTCGAAATTGCTTTGAAATGTGTTCGATTGATGAACGTTCGAAATGATGTTCGAAATGTATTCGATTGATGTCATATAAATGAAATGTTGGATGAAATATGGAGTAAACAAATTCAACATTAAGATCTTGTTGCATGAACCTGCAAATGTTGGATGCAAACCCTGACCATTTTTACAAATGGATGAAATGAAAAAGGTTGAATGGAATTTTCAGTTTCACGAATTGGGAACAAAAGCTTTTTTGCAAAAATGTTTCCTTATGAAAATGTTTCAGGAGATCTTCTAAACAATCAAAACAATCTAACAACAATTTACCTGAAGGGAACTAATGAATGTGGAAGAAGAGATTGCAGAAGTAATGATTGCGAATTTGACTTGAAATTCAAAAACTTAACTTACACATTTTTTAAGCCATGGCAGGTTTTGTTAATCTTTTATTCCACAATTCATGCTATTTCCGACTCCTCATTTTTAAAGGCATTCAAAACAGTTTGCATTCTTATCATATTGTTTCACCCTCTCTGATACCATAATTTGGAACTTTTGCAATCCTTCCATTATGAAAACTATAGGCTGGGAGAACAAACCTAAATTTATGAGATTTGCAATTTAAAATTTCGCAATTTCAGGTCAAAATTATTTTTTTGCATTCTTCTATTCTGCAATTTCAATAATAATCTGCTCATTTGCAATTTTTAATTTCGCAATTCTTGCCATTTCGCAGGTTAGATTCGCAAACTGTAGTTATGCAATTTTTTGATCCACAACCCATTACCCCTTAAGTATATTAAATTAAATAAACGCAAAACTTTCTTTAAAACGTCATTCGTGAAATATGCGTAATACCCATATTTCACGAAAATAAACAGATTTCACGAAAATATATAATACAGACAAAAGAATTTTGGTTTATTTTCCTTTTTATAGAACTTATTAATTACATTTTTCCCCCGCCGTTGTTATCTGTCTGTCATCTTGTCGGTCTTGCTACAAACATTTGACAGACTATAATGGACCAAATTAGGATGATGACGGAGATACTATGCATGATGCGTTTGAAACGTTGTGTGAATAAACAATATATATAATTGAACTTGTATTTTATACCCACTGAATTGGCTATATTTTGACTATTTATCAAAAGTAAAACTGGTAATTCTTTTTAGACCATTTACAAACAATTATACTTGGTTTCTTACTAACATTTTGGCGACTCGCAAAATTTTAAAAAACTTTGCAGTTTCTTTTAGCTCCCAAAAATAAAAACACGATGTGTCTTAAAAAGACAAACACATCATCATTCAACAGCAATAGGAATCCAAATCATAAAAATATTGAAAATGATAAAGAATGCAGCAACACACCTTTGAAGGATATGAAGTTCAATCAAGTCGCTTTACACCGTAATTCTCACCTCAAAATGCAAAATTTCTCTTCCTTCTCATCTTACAATTCTGATTAAATGTGTGTGGCAAAACCATTTCATTGATTTATTATATTCTTATCTTGCAGTTCGTTGTCACTATATACAGAATATTGTGATTTCAAAACCACAATATTTAAAAAAAAATCAATTTTCCAAACACCAGTTCGTATTTTATACACTACTTAATTATTTTCTGTTTGTAGTCTGAAAAATATAATCAAACTAGTATACCGTGTAAAATTTTTTTACATCTTTCCCAATAAGATGTTTTTACACGCAATACTAACCATTTGATAATAACTCTATGAAATACAAAAACGCAGTCCAAAACGCCGCCCTAAAATCTTTCATCGATTCATGAATTTTTTACCCGAGGTAAAACTATTGATTTCTCCTTTCTTTGTCGCCAAAAATAGAATTCACGGAACACGGAAGAAGTTTGTTTGTTAAAAATGTTATTACATCTTTACGTCGAATCATATTTAATGTAAAGTTTTACTGAAGAAATCAATTTGAGCCATAACTCAAAGCCAATATGGGCCCCAAACGGCAACAGTTAACGCAATAATTATGCGTTTAATGTCATATATATTAAGCCCAGCGAAAAATTGCACACAAATTCAATTGTGACCGACATGTAGTCGGCAATATATTTTAACGTCATAATAATGACGTCATAGTTCCAAGTCCCTCAAACAACTTGCTACAAAAAAAATTAATAAAATAAGAAAATTTAAATAAAAGGCTGTATTTTTTCGACTTCTGAATCCTAACCAATTCTTAATTCTTTCCACTTTCTAACTTTATTATCAACCAAAAATTCTTTCAGTCTTTGTGGTAAACCTATTCATAATTATCAATGCTAAATCTCAGAAAAATTATTCACAAATTGTGAAATATCTCACTCACCCCACACTACAATACCCATCGCAGAATTAACTTTTGGAATATATACAGATTTACGTATGTAAGATATAAGGTATTAACTAAATTTTAAAAAGAATCATACCTCCGAAGAATGTTTCTTTCTTCAAAGCTGAGTTTTCTTTCTCTATAAATTCCAGGAACAGAGAGATCGCCAATTAGAAAAAAGGCCATCGGTATTAACTAATTTTACTCACGGCCAAAACCAACAGATTAATCAAATCTCTAATCTTTTATACCTTCTTGACTTTCTTCTTTCTATCATTGTACTAAAAAATACCATGCTCAACACAGTTTTTACTAAATTTTCTTTCTTTTCTCTGGAAATCTGAAAAAACAAACCGAAACTGGATAAAATACCGTTTGATATGTCTTATACCTTCAACATTACATATAACTCGTAAATATGTAAAAACTATTCTTCGTAAATAAAAATTGTCTTTTTTATCCATGTTTCTTATTATTACTTTGTCTTAAAAAATGTAAACAAACGCTTCTTTTTTCTTCAAACAACTATTTTACATTCGTTGTCAATAGCTGCTACGTTCGATTGTAATTCGAAGTCTCCGCCTGAGATCCTATATCATGTCTTCCCTTACGTATTTTATATCATAAAACAATTATAAGCACTAAGCCGGAGTGCCTTATGCTAATACGGAATAAACATAAACAAACATCCATTGACGAACTTTCCGAAAAATTTTTACTTAACGTTCTTTCTTTAAAAGTTAGGGTAAGAAAAAAGCAAGATTGCGTATTAGTATAAGAAGATAAGTTAAAAGCACATTGCATAATAATCAACAGGGTTTACGTCAAATAAATAAAGCGTTGCAGAACGGTAAAGAAGTGAACAGAGCCTTGAAAATTAAAAGTTAATATTAACCAACACAATTTGTATCTTACAATAAACCTGCAAGCTAAATGCTTGATAAAAATCTTACTTAAAAAAGTGCTGACCCACTATCAGTTCGCCTTAAAAACAACAAACATTAGCGGAAGCATACTTGTGACCATCGAAGAAATGTGAAGAGTCACATTAATCATATACAATGTACACAGATAAAAGAAAGTTATCGATAAACACAACTTTAAAAACACTACAACGCAACGGCAAAATAATTCCACAATATCCATCTCAACAGCAAAATAAAGCAAGAAAGTTATTCCCAGAGTGTAGCCGATACTAATTCAAGAGAAATATTTCCAAAATGTATGAGATATAAGGCGATTTTTTCTGAACAAAATCTTCGCTCACAAAGTTGTATGCTTCGTCGTGATTTCACGTCCCATCTTAGGAAGGTTATTAACGATTACCCGAACGTGGTTAACTGCGTTTGAGACAGGTCTTCGCGGATCTCAGACCGCACTTTCCAAAAAAAAAAAAGAAGGATTTTAATGGTAATGCTTTTTTTAATATAGGAGGAGAAACCAAGATTGACAAACATTATAATAAGACTAGTGGAGCGTGTAAAAACATTTTACAGTTTTTCTCCATAAATTGTTTTTACAAGCAATATTGCCATGATGAGTCTGTGTATATACAAAAATTGTTGTGTTTTTCCATGTTGGAATTATATCATATTTAACACAAATATTTTAGATCGATCATTCAAAGAATGCTATTATCCCTATTTTTAAGTGCTATTATATGGGCTATTTAGAAATTTCTAAAGTTGTACAGTTGAACTAAAAGATTTAGAATGGAGACAATACAACGTATACTACCTAAGCAATGGATACTCCTACCTAACCATGATAAAACGTCTGATATATAAGAAAATACCTTCAAATTTCCCTATTAACTAAAGCTAACAAAAACAATATCTTCTCAGACGTTTTTATCTTTAAGAAGATATAAAACTTTTAATGGAGAGAATTGTAACTCATAGGAAGTATGATAAGTTTAGAACCTCTCCCAGATTCATGGATAAATGCAATTAGAGATAAATTTTAGGTATGAAAAGTACAGGAAAGGAAGATTTGATCCATTATATGCAAATAAAAAGTAACGACATTATGGCATCCAGAAAAAAACAAAAAAAAAACAAAACAAATGCATAATTGTTAATGGTAATCTATATAGGTAATTTGCAGGAGCGAATGGAGTGTGTAGGGAGATGGGGTAGGGGAGCAAATTCATAAAGAAAAATTATAAGGGACAAGATAATACTTTACGCTTTACTTCACAAAGCAATTCATCTACATTATCCGCCGCAAAAAAATTGCTCGCTGCGAAGATTTGCATTTACATGATAGGTGGTATGAAATTAAGGTGAAAAATGAAACGGTTCTGGTTATATTTGAATTTCTTGTCTCTTCAGCATTCATGTCGGAGTTTCTGAGACTACACGTTTTGTTGGGCTTTTGTTTTTTTTCTAAATCTTTTCGAACGCTTTTTCGAATTAAATATAAACATCATAACCCGAAAGAAACTTAGATTAGATTAGCTTTCACAAAAAGACAGTGCCTTTAAAAGTTAAGAGCCTTCAATCGCATGTATATATAAACAAATTACGTTGGAAACAAAAGATTTTATTAATGACTTCAGATAAATACGTTACATCTAATTTATGTTTTTTCGCAAATGCGTAAAGTTTCTTTCGGGCGGTTCTGTAGTTAAATACACAGTAGTTTACATATTCTTTTGAAAAAAGAAACTCGTTAAGAAACTTTCAGAACTAAATTCACTATACATATACACTATACACTATATTCATCTGATCAAAAACCTGTGTCATCCGTCCTTGTCACTGTCAATAAATATCAAATTAAATTAAATCCAAACACTGTACTCAATTCAATAAATATCTGTAAGCGGCAGCAAATAATCCTTAATCATTCACTGAAAGTTGGGAAGAAATGTCAAATACAATGGCACTTGCGCTGAGCAATAACAGCAACACCAGGAAGGGGAAGGGACAAGCAGAAGGACGCAGGTCATAGGGTCTAAACCCCAACCCTTACACATCTTCAACAAAACTCAAATGTTATTTTCATAATACATAAAAATTCCAAGCAGCATCTATTTAGCTTAAGTTCGATAAGTAAGAAAGATATTCTTTTCTTTCACCCTTTGGCTTTTTCCAATCTTCTTCCCACATGTGAACGAAACTTTTATGCCATTTTTACAAGTGTTTACATTAGTAGCTTAAAGGCATACCGAACTACCCAGGGTATCACATATTTTGAGTTGGAAGACTCGGGGCAAGTCACCACGTGTTACATGCTTTTAAATTATGCAGACCAGACATTTTTATTATTATT
Organism: Turritopsis rubra; assembly: GCA_039566895.2. Classification (NCBI taxonomy): domain Eukaryota; kingdom Metazoa; phylum Cnidaria; class Hydrozoa; order Anthoathecata; family Oceaniidae; genus Turritopsis; species Turritopsis rubra. The sequence goes on along the minus strand of CM077631.1, from coordinate 6,445,955 downwards.
ATTTTGAACTTATAATAATTTATTATTCGCACCTTCATTAATTTACTGACCGTGGAAAGTTTGCTGGTCTGTATATTGTTCTAACAATTCTTCGTCGTTTTTAAAGCAAAACAACATGGAGAGAATAAGAAGAACCACGATCAACTTTTGCCGGCAATATTCGATGCACAGACACAGTTTAGTGCAACGAAGATAATAAAAATGTATTCTTTTATATTTCCAGTTATGTTATATTTAATTCTTCAAAACTTTCTTGATTCCGTCTATCTTTTTTGAGCAATCTTCACAGACACTCTGGTAAAATTTTACCAGAAGTTTCTCTTGAAAATCATATTTTTCTGCAAAATGGTTAGACATAACAGCCTCTCTTGTATAGTATAAACATTATTGTAATGTTTCAGAAGAAAATTTACACTTAAATACTAAATTAATGGTGAAAGCAAGTTCGTAATTTCTGTTTGTATATTTCTCACTTAAATTTTAATTACGTGGAACCCACAAAATTAAAAATAGACCCTGGGTGGTTCGGTATGCCTTTAAACTTAAGGAGAACGTCGCAAAAAATATATAATACGCATAAAACATACGCCGGGAATAAAGCGGCTAGAGATTAGGAAGATAATCGTTATTAGGAAGAGGGTTCAAACTGTCTGCAAACAAACAAAAAAACAAAACAAACGATTTTAATACTCAGCGTGCTAAAGCCGATGACTAATTAGTAAGTGCGGTAATTGCAGTAATTATGATCTCTTTGTCACAGATGTGATGATCGCCGTTCTCTATATTCTCTATATTGTAGTTTATTCCAAATGTTTTTATGAATATCTACGGAGGAGGTGTAATTATTTAAAGAAAATGTGTTCAACTAACAATCATCAATTTTAGCTGAAATGAGAGTGTGGTAGGATAAAATCTTATCAATAGTGATGGAGACAGATAAGGTAATAGTCAATATCTTTTTTTGGCATTTCAATACCACAAATACTTTTAAAAAAAGACATGGGTGTGCTTCGCATGATTTTCTTTTATTCATTGCTCCATCTGGCCGGTTAGGCATTGAATTTCATCTCGCCTTGAAGCGAGCTGGCCCGCTAAACCGGAGTGTGCAATGTTTTATTGTTATAAAACAAACAATAGTATAATTAAACAATGAAACAGCTTATTGTTTCTAAACCGAGCCAGCCCGCTTGTGTGTGTTTATATGGGAAATTTTATCTGGGTTAAGCGAGATTTCGGATAATTCAACCTAGATCTCGGTTAGGCTTCTCATATAAACACATTTCGAGAAAATGAGAATTTCTCAATACATGCGAGATCACGGCTAAGCCCCTAATGCCCTTTGATGCGCTTTTAGTGTCATTCGCATTTATTTAATTATTATGATATCTTAAGTCCTTGGCAAAACGAGGAAGAAAAAAACGAAAATTTGAAACTCGAGTGTATTTAACGCGGATATCTTTATAAGTCATCAAGTGACTTATAAATGCCCTTTAAAGGTCCCCTTTTCATTAGGAGACCACACCGGATTTTCAGGTTTCCTTTCCTCAAGGTAAAAAGTAATTTTTACGTAATTAATTTAACATACCACGACGGTTGGCTTAATATCTCGGTGGAGTAAAAGAGTTATATTAACGTTATCATTTTTAAAGCTACTAATAATGCTTTTAAATCATGCTTGAAAAGCTTTTACAAATAAAATAGAATAAAATAATTCTTGATCGCTTTTTATTGGCTTTCTGCGAAGAAAAGAAATACATTACAACGAGCTGTGTTTTTTTATCATCGTGTCCAAACCTAGCGTGATTACTATACGTCCGCATTCCATTACTATGAAAAAAATGGCCGGCAAAACTTGGTGTTTAACTTCGAAAGTTCTTCAATCTTCATGAAAATTTGAACAATTCAATGGTGCTGGTTTCAAGTTTGTGGATCATTTTTCATATTTTTGCCAAGAAAGGATTTTCATGAAAATTTGCACTAAGAAGAAATCAATGGTGAGATTTTAAGAAAAAGCTTTTCTTCAGCTTCTACTCAAAAATCCATTTCCCAGTACGGGCACCTTATTATCTGTTCATTTCCTTTTTGAATTCTGCGATGTTGTAAAAAGTATTTTCATACAGTCTTAACGTTGTGTGATACTGAATTTTGTGAGATTTGAATCAAAGTATTATCAGGCAAAAAGTATTATGTGAATCCGACTTGCAACTAGAAAATTGACTTACCGCCAGAGATACGTATATAGCATTGCTCTTACTTACGCAAAGGCCAGTGTGCAGTGAATCGATGGCTCCTAATGGACTGATACGCTGCTTTTAAAGCGCGATTCGATGTTATTAAGATAGCCGCGAAGCGAGCACCTTATTAAAACAGACTCCTATTCTTCATACTACTCCGACCGAAATGACAGTTTCGCCTACACTTAAGGGCTATTTAGAAGGACACAAAATCACTTGAACCAAATGAATAAAAGAAGGCTAGCTTCTTTCAAAGATAAATTTTGCAGACTACATGTTGTTCAGGCGCGGATTTAGCGGGTGGCTTAGGCGGCTCGAACCGCCTCCAAATTTTGCCAAAAATAACCCTATAACACTCGATAGAGTCTTTGACCACAAGTTTATCGATGGATGCTGGGCATTGATCTTTCGTTCTGCCGGTTGATATACTGGAAGCGGCTCAAGAAACGGCTCAAATTTGTTAGGTTTCGGAATCGATATGTTTTTAGTATGGAAGAAATGTGTGAAAAGGCTATCTCATCAAGTTTTGTGCTACCGGTTAGATTGCTGATGCGGCTACGTAGTCGATTGTCACATATTTTGATATTTTTTTAGTAAATCGTTTGACAAACTAGGTGTATAAGCTAAGTATTATCTTATCAAATTATCCATCATATACATCCGAGAGAAGTTGTAGTGGTGATTTTGATGGATATATGCACATGGCTAGTTTATATGGAAGTGTTTTCACCAGAATATTCAGCATGAAAAAATAAATCAGAGCTCATATTCCTTATTAAACAACTAGCTAAACATTCTATTATTCCATTCATGGTGTTTGCTCTGAAGATGAGAAGAGGGAGAGCATGCAGATGGTCATTATCTCGTAGCTAGTTAAACTCATAAATTTTCCTGGACAATCAGTAAGTATTTTTTTGTTTGTTTTTATTTCATCATTTGTTTAAAAAATGAATAAATCCCTGATTTTCATTTTTCACTCCTGTGAGGAGAGAGAGAGAGAGAGAGTGTTCTATATAATTAACTCCATCCCTATATATAGACGGATAAATAATGTTTACCTTTTTACTGAAAAAAACCGGGTCACTTTTCAGTAAAAACGTAAACAATTTTTATCACCCTTCTATTGGATGGAAATAGAACAGTCACATCGATTCTTTCAGAACAGTTCTGGTGAATAGCAGCGTATCATCCAATTCAAACAGGAAAACACACAAGTAACCTAATCGACACTTAAGACTGAAAAGGAAGATCATAATGTTGGACTTCTCCACTTTTTTGACTGACCTTGAATATGCATATACTCTCTTGGGAATGAACATAAATAAGATTTTTTCAATAAGCATTAGCATTGATCTGTATTTCCATTAAATTTTGTTTAATTACAAGTTTACGCAGAGTAAGCTTGCAATTACCTGATGAAAACATTTTAAAGTCATCTATTAGATAAAAAGGGTGCAAGCAAGTCAGCTGCCATGTATGTGTAAACACACACACACACAAAAACATTAGAAATTATCATACATGCAGATACGACCTAATAAATTCCTTTTGTATAAAATTCTCTTCAACAAGATCTTTATTCCCTCATACAGTCATGATTAACTTAATACAAGCAGGAGAATGCATGTCTCTGCAGTTTTCCTCTGAAAGCAAAAGAAATTCCTAACTTTGTATGTTCGGTTCCATGTTTTGAAAACCTTTGTCCGTTTGTTGTTTTTTTGTTTTACTGTTGTTTTAATGATCAATTCATTTTCTTCAACATGTGCAGCCACATCAGTCCCTGAACTGTCAATTTAGAGATGTTTTAATTTTTTTAAATTTGAGCCTTAGGTTCCTAGTTGTTTCTTATTTTTGATGTCTTTTTTTCTCACTATTTTCCAAATATTCTGGAGGTGTTTCTTAAGAAAAATACAGAAAATGTTGTTGTTGTTGTTTCTGAGTTTACATTATAATCATCATTTCCTGGATGGTTCATTATAACTGTTGCCGTTGTTTATCTTTTTGGAATACATTTCATATTATTACCATGTTGAGAAATTATAATACAATTGTTTATTTCCTAATTTTATGTACTTCTCTGTTGGTGACCCAATTGACTCCGTTACTGTTATTGCTGGTTGTTGAAATCAGAATCAAATATCGCTCAAATTATATGTTGGAATTATATTGTATGAATAAATAACTGCCAAATAAATGCTTATTATTTCAAAAATGTGTTTTTCTTGTTTGAATGAACCTGCGACTGAAACTTATTTTTGCTTTCATTATTATTGCTATGGTTCAAGCCTTACAACTTTATCCTATTTCATAGATTTTAGCTATATCTTTTATCACCTGGAAGTACGCAAGGCTTTTAACACAAGAAAACAATAGATATAGTCATTCTTGGATGTGTAACAAAAATTTGAATTGTTCTCCAATAGATGCTTCCTGAATTTCTATTTAAACCCTGTGTTATGGCCTAGTCAACAAGTTTCGCCTCGTTTTCGTTATCATAATTGCGTTTAACTAATCCGCCGGGAAAAAGAAATAACAAGTGACCATTCTAAGTAAGAAACTTTTGAAATCAGTAAAACAATAAAATTCATAGAAATGAGTTGTTCAAATTCGGGGAAGGACTATTAATTGAAAGGACGTAAGTTTGAATTATTGAATAATGAGAATATGCTTTATAGTTTCACCTTTCCATTATAATTGTTGGGCACCACAAGTAAATGAAAAGCCAAAAAGTATAAGAGTATATTTCATAGCTTTTCTATACTGCAGAGAGCTTTTACTGAATAGGAAGTAAAACCGTGAGCTTTAATGCTCGGGCTTGTGTTTGGGTTTCATAAGTAAGTACCTGGCCAGTACAACGTCTCCCGTCTGCATACAATTCGATGATCTATTGGATGTATACGGAGTTAACTAAATATTACGTATAACATCTTCCCAACCGGAGATTCAGTAACGATACTGAAGCAAATACGGATCACCCAGCTTGGTCGAAGGGCTTACTATACTGAATTTACTTGGATCCACCCCTGATTGGAATGTTCCGGTAAAATATCGGGATAATCGGAATTTAACATTAAGACCACAACATTTTGTGTCGCCTGCAAAAAAAGTGCTGGAACCGTCCCTGTAGTTGCAGCAAAGTCAAATGTTATTCATGGAATCAACCTCTGAAAACTTCGCGTGCATCACTGGTGATATGTAAACACAAACAAAAGCAATGAAAATGAAAAATGGCTTTAGAAATTCAAATTAGGCCAGGTATTGCATATTGCATTTCTTTTATGGCATACTCATCTGCAGCCAATAAGAATAATTGATCATTTTCTAAGCAAATTCGATTTTCTAGGATTGAAACAGAAGATTACTACTTAGAACCTTGAAACAGATGTCTTGGCTTTCACGATAACTGCATTGGTATGAGATACTTCGCTGAATACCCAAAAGATGGGTAAAGTATCCCCCTTAAAAAACCCGTACCAGACAAAGATACAAAACTATCGTTTTTAGAATCCTTTTGTATTTTCTTCAATAGTCAATTGAAATGAAACAAAATAGAGCGTAATTTCATCATATGACTTCCAGAACTCCCGTTTCCTGGAGTAGTAGTAGTAGTAGAGCCTTGGAGTTGAAACACAGTTGCAACCGTGAATAAGCATAAGTGTGACTAGGGCTTATATACGCGGTAATCGCGCGCGTTGATTGGCGCCCTTTGCCCTTGTCGGGTTTCTAACGTTTCTTCTGGGTACAGTTTAATATCATTTTTGATAAGGAAGTCAACAGAAAAAAAAAAAACGTTTCAGTACTCGTACCCAACTTAAGTTCTTCCTTCAAAAACGTTTATTTGTTTTTAAAGGCGCTTGTCTTTTTTATAGGGAGCACCTGGAAAAAGTCATATTGACAATTTGCCCACATGGTTGGTTGATTCTTTGCCTGTACATGTTCGAAAGGAAGAGTTGCAAAAGCTTGGTACCTGGACAGAAATACGTCTATTTATTTCCTCCACTTTTGTTGATACGCATGCAGAAAGAGATATTTTGATAAAACATGTCATTCCTAACATTAATCGAAAATTGTCCAAGCGCTTCATTCGCATAGTTCCTGTCGATTTACGTTGGGGTGTTCTTGCTGAAGATAGTAAAGACTGCAAGACGATACAGAAAACTTGCCTTAATCAAATTGATAAATGCAGACGGTCAAAAACAGAAACACCGTGGTTTATTGGGTTACGGACACAGCGATATGGATGGGTTCAAAACGAACTGATGCCAAGTCATGGCTTTGAAAATCCAGAACTTTATTCATGGATTGATATGTGGAATAAAAACGTCAGCATTACTTCTCTTGAATGCATGCATGCTGCACAGGTTCCTAAGGAATTGCCATCTTGTCCAACAGTTTTCTTCTACGAAAGAGTCCTTGAAAATCTGGAAAATGTTGAAGAAAACTTAAAATGGCTGCTTGATTTTGAGTACGTGACACCTAACACCATCCTTGATCCTGAGATACGTTTTCAATATGCTGTGGCGGAAGAGGCAGATACGTACAAATCAGATCAAAACGAATTAAATCATGCCCTGGACAGTTTACCGTACACGAAGTATTCAAAATATAAATGTCATTACAATAAGGGGAGGGCTCGTTACACTTTGAAAAGGGAGAACGCTAAAAGTTTCGGTGTTGCTTATGTTGATGGCCTGCAAGAATTCCGAGAACAAGTTGAAACAGATCTTTTAAAAGCAATTGAAATGAATTTTCAAAGGGCCGTTAGCGATGAATTACCCAGACATCAACTTGAAAACATTCAACATGAAATTAGCATTGGAGACAAGGCTTCTGTATTTGTTGGGAGAAAACAGCTGTTTAAAACTGGATTGACATTTTGCACCAACAAATTGTCAGATAGTAATGAAAATGTTATGATCATCCATGGCAACCCTGGCTGTGGAAAGTCTGGATTACTATCTGCAATCTCACAGGTATGCCTAACTGAGTTACCAAAGAATGGAGACTTTCTATTTACACATGTCGTAGATTCTTGCCCTGGATCCAGCTTACTGGGAAACATGCTAAAACGGCTTCAGCTAAATTTACGACATTATCGCAGAAAACTTGGTGAAGTTGAATTACTTTCAGAATGCCAGGCTTCTCCTAGTGAGCTGAAAAAGGTACATCATGAATTTTTGGAAGAAAGTGCAAACAAATATCCAGATAAGTTATTTGTAGTGATCATTGACGCGGTGAATCAGTTTCACGAGTCGCTACAAGCTTGGACAATGTGGTGGTTACCGCATCATTCATATCCGAGCAATGTTCGGTTCATGATTACTACTTTAAATGAGGAAAACTCAACATTTAGCAACGCTTGCAAAGTATCATCGAATGCTGTATGCGTTCCAGTAAAAGCCATGTCTGATAATGATCTTCAGGAAATGGTAACAACAACTTTGGCAAGATATAATAAAAAATTAACAGTCACTGATGATCGAATATTAGGAAATCAGATGGAACTTGTTATATCAAAGAATAAATCACCACTCTACGTCACTGCAGTTTGCGAGGCTCTTCGAAAATTTGGCATTTTTGAAAGGATTTCCGGATACATAGAAAAGCTTCCGACAAATGTTCAAGCCCTCTTTTCGTTTTTACTAGATGAATGGAGTGAGGAATATGGAAAAGAAATTGTTGAAGATATTGCTGGATTCCTGTATGTTTCAAGAGACGGCTTGCTAGAAAATGAGATTAATGATCTGTTGCGCTTCAAGGAAAATGCAATAAAAGGTCCTGATGGAATTCTTTACCAATCATCTTTCAGTCGACTCTATGATTCTCTCTGCAGTTTCTTATCTTCTGGTGGTGGTGGATATTTACACTTCTTCCATGAGCAACTTAAGTACACTGTACGGAAAAAGTACTTCGACACAGAGGGTTTTGAAAGGCAATTTCATGATTGGCTCTCAAAGTTTTATTATGATGTCATACAAGATCAGATGAAGGTTAAACCTACCAAAGAGCCGCTTTCCTACTATGAGCAAGCACTGCAGCAAATTGTTTATCATCAAATGCATTCTGTTTCACCAAGAGAATCAGTATCCAGTTTGTCACTTACACTAAGGAATATATATTTTGTGAGGGAACGTGTGAAAAACAATCAAGTACACGATTTGAATCAAGAGTACTTGGACGCCATTCAAAGAAGCCATAACGAAGAAGAGATTTGGGCATTAAAAGAATGGGTTAAGTTTGTTCAATTATACGCGTCAGCCATCTTTGAATTCCCTGATTTCTGTCACAATATGGCCATCAACCAAATCGTAACTTCTGCAGTAAGAGTTGACACCGAACGGTTACCAGCACCACAACCCAGTTCAGGCTATCCACTTATTTGGGTAAATAATCCCGATATAGTGGATCCAATGGTTGCAAAGTATTCTTACGGAAGAAGTGAAAAATTTGTTTGCGGATTTGAAGATTGTGTGGCAAGCACACCCGAAGGAGATATCTGCTGTGCTGTTAATGGAGAAAAAGCGGTATTATTCGATCAGAGCAGCGGTGAAGTTTTACATGAGTTGGAAGTTGAAGGCTTCTCATTAGCGTTATCTCCAGATTTTAAAAGCATTTGGATCGGAGATGAGAATGGAGTTGTTTCTCTATGGGATGTTAACACAGGCACATTGATAAAAGAAATTAACGTGGTGGATGGTCGAATTGTGTGGTTAGACCTCATTATAAATGGTATGTTGGCTTGTGGAACTGGCTCGAAGGGTAAATCAATTGCTTGGAAGAAGCACGAGCAGATTTCGCATATTGCTTTATTAAGTATTGAAGAGAAATCAATCTCAAAACAATGGAGTACAGAATTACCAGGACATTGCTTTTGTTATCATAAAACACAAACGTTAATTTTCTCTGGTCATAAGGGAATAATAAGAGGCTGGAATTTATCTGGAGATCTGCAATTTACTTTATCTGATGCTGGTGATTGTGTATACAGTTTATGTTCACATCCTTTTAAGGATTTAATTTTGTCAGGATCAAACGATTCCTATATCAGACAATGGTCAATTACAAATAAAGAATTATCTTATTCGTTTCTTGACCAATCCGAATCGCCTTCACAATTTGGAAATTGGTGTGTGCAATATGACGCTGCAGGAGAACGCATTCTTACATCTGCACCAGATAATTGCAGTTTTAAGATATATTATTTGAATGGAGTACTTCAAGATGAGTTTAAAGGTCATCTTGAACCCATTAATAAGATCTCACTTGTCCCAGGTACGTGCGTTATAACAACTTCTAATTTTGGATCCAAGAAACGTAACAGCACAATGTTTGCTTATAAAACTTGACAACCATTTTTATCTTCTCTTACATGGAATTTTTAAAGTCTTTAAATTTCCATCATAGTACAATACTACATTTGCCATTCGATGTCGTTTTTTGTCTTTGTAGGAAGCAACCAGATTTTGACAAGTGAGTTTGGCAGACTGGTAATTTTATGGAACTTGCCACCTTTTGATGCACAAAAAGGCAAGGTTTGCAATGAACTTGTAAGTTATCTGAGCCATCTTTTATTTGTTCATCTCGTTTGCATTGGCGAAATCTAAATCCTAATCTTCGTTGCTATCAACACACTACTTCAGATAAATCATTATGTCTGTTTATATAGTTCCGTTGGTGTGAATTTATGCCTAATGGTGAAAAGTATGTAACTTTGTCGATGGATTTTATTCGTATCTGGGAGACCAATACACATGAAGCAACAAGTTTTGTTAATATCGACAATAAGACAATTGATTCAGATGCAATTTGCGGAGCTGTTTCTCCATCAGGACAGTATTTTTGTCTTGGAAAAGCAATGGACGTTTACTGGTATAAGCTTCCTGATTTGGCAATGACGCACTCATTTCATGGTATGACATAATACAGAGAAGATAACAAATTCCATTAATTGTTTACACTATTTATGCTCAGTCCAAGGCAATTAACAAAAAAGATTTCCAATTCTTAGTCCATACTTATTTGTTTTTGTAGCTCTTGACGAATCACCGATAGGAGATTCCGTTCAAAGAGATATAGAATGCTTTATACATGCGATGAAGATTTCACCGGATGGCTCAAAGCTTCTAGTTTCGGAGTGGAGACATGGTGACATAAAAAGGGGTCAAGGAATAGTTTTTGATATTACTGACATCAAGAAAGCTAAACGTCGTGTTATTTACAGGTGGGTGGACTAACTTGTGTTTTCAACATATTCCTCAAAATATCGTTTTCATTGTGCTAATAAAGAATTTGCCTTACATGAGAATTCGCCTTACATGAGATAGCTAACCCGGCAGACCACTAACTTTAAAGGAGGAAAAGATCATTATTCTAAATAATGTACGAGGCTGTCCGCATTTGGAAATCTCTTAAAAAATGGTAGCTATCTTTGTACACCTCACAAGAATACGATGTTGTTTGAACATTGCATGAACGTCTTTGCTGAACGTTGCTCGGACGTTAAAGCGACGTTAAATGCTTGCTGCGCATTTGCTATGTTAAATGAGATCAAATTTGTATTTGTATTGTGTTTTGTATGCTTTGTATTTTAGAGACCACGAGTGGCCCATTGATGCTTGCGATATTCATTCTGATAACATCCAAGCGATTACCTGTGGAACAGGCACAGACAATGGTTTGGAGTATTGATACAGGGGAAACGTTTTACAGTTTCAAAAATCGTGGACAATCTTTCGTAAAATTCTTTTCACAGAGTAAAAGGATCTTCTACGACGATGGTAACTTCAAAGATATAGAGTTCTTCACAATAGACCTTTTCAAAAATTACGTCACAACATCTATAGCCTCGTTTCTAATCTTTATAATTACTCCGTACTTAAGTGTAATATAAGAACAGCGTGAAACATTTTCCCCTGAGTTATCGTTTCTCTTTGTTAACCACCCGAACGTCGTTAATGTTAAGGGCGAAAACGAGGCGATGGGATGTAACGACATAAATTATGAAAAGGTCTACTCACCTTTCCCGAATTTCTTTTTAAACTTTTTAAAGTGCTTCTTTTTGGCGTAATTAGTACACCTAAACTCGTTTTAGATATCAAAATTCCCTTTTATCATTCTACTGGGAGTTTTATTAATAGAGATAGTTACTAAGTAATAAAGTTAAAATATTATTGAAACAATAAATTTCATAAAAACGAGGTTGGATGTACTGACTATGCTTAAACGGAAATTCAGGAAAGGTGTAAAGCTTTTTATTGAGTGACATCACTTTTGTTCTTCTGTAATCGTACAGATTCTTGACTTCCTTCAGATGTATCATCTCTTTTTCATGCGAAGGGAAACTTCATTATTATTCTATTTCGGGCAAACAAGACAAAACTCTTCTCAAAACGAAAGTGGTGCCAATTTTTGAAAATGTCTTATTGCTTATCTGAATTTCAACATCTTCACCCAAACAATTTTAATCTTTGTTTCAACATTTAGATGATTCCACTACGTTGTGGATACGTGATTTGAGCGACGCCAGCAACGTCATTAACTTGTCTGGTGATAAATTCAACGCGAACACATGTATGACAGCATGTCTATATGAAAATGAATCATTGATAGTATCAGCTGCGGAAGATGGTACTGTTCGTGTATTCGATACTTCATCTGGCAAATGTGTCTATGCTTTCTTTCAGTCTCAGGCGCAAGGTTACGCATCTCTTTCTGTTCATCCGTCAAGTAAATTGATTTTGGCAGCAAATAAGAATGGAATTCTATATGCTTTGAAAACGGAGCAACAAAATTGACTTAATCTATTATGTTTTTGTTTGTTGTTTGTTTATTTGTGTTATTATAACTGGAAATTTATCAAATAATATGTGGCAGGAAAGTTCATGGAATAAATAACTGGTTAGGAAATTATTTCAAATCATCTATTGATTTTCACATTTCGATGCACATCATCAGGCTGACAAAACAAAGCACCCCGAAAAGAATCTAAGTATAAAGTTTTCATCATCGCGAGACAATTAATAACGATAAATATCGGTGCACAAACCTGAGAAAAGGACTGATTAACATATCTCATCATATGAGATGCACAATTATTCTATTCTGATTGGTTAACAGGGTGTGCAATTACAGTGTAATTGAACTCTGTACTCGCGAAATATTTACTGCATAAAAAAACGAAAGCGTGATAACTTTTTTTATATCCTTTTATCAAACATCTAAGTGATTACGATTTCACTTGAGTGTACATTGTTGAATTTTTTTTTTTTTTTTCTGTTGTAAAGTATTTTTTCGAATGGAATGACTAAATTACGTGACACTAGTTTGTGAATATACAGTTTAATTCACTCGTAGTAAGTAAAAAACAAATTTTAAACCTGTCCTCCGTACTCGTTAAAATTTCACCTTTTTTACTTACTTCTCGTGAATTAAACTGTAATTGCACCCACGTCCATGCAATTGCTGGTACTAAAAAATTTTTTTCTTGTTGTTGCAAAAATTCCTCACCAGTAATTTGTTCTATGAACTTTGATGACAGTAACCATTATGTAAATTTCAATATCTACCGAATTATTTGGCGACTGATAAAAATAGTTAAAAAATGGTAAAACTGTAATTCTAGCACCTTTAGCAATCGACAAAATTCCCTTTTGCATGTAAATTTTACTTAAAATTTGATTCTTTATAGCGGCTTCTTATAGCAAAATAAAGTATGCTTTTTTATTTAATAATCTGTATCGAAGAAGGTTAATAATGTAACTGAATTTTCTATTTTTGACTCATACCCCTCGTGACATATCGGGCCATCCCTGGTAACTAGAATATGCAGTAATAATCAAGTCCTTTATTCTTCCAACAAAGAATTAATACGGAAAATGTTAATTGAATATAAGAATTTCTAAGATTACTTCTCGCCATGGTTATCTTGAACAACGACACATGAATTTTATTTCTTTATTAGTAAGCTTTTCATAAAATGTATAAAATGTTAGAAAAGTTAAAAACGATAAAATATCATCTATATAATATACATATATACAACACTTAAAATATTCCATCCTTTGTACTTCTACTTCGAAATTTGAGCTGATTTTCATTGCTCTGTTTAATTCTCCTTTTATAATATTTCTATTGTAGCGTTTGAGAATAGCAGATGACCAATGTAACTTATTTGGGTTGTCATAAACTCGTAAAGAAATACTCGTGCTGTCCTTTCGAATGATTTTAGTATCCAGGAACTTGCGTGGAGTTTCTCTACCGTTAATTTTATGTACTTGTGATAGTTATTCATCGCTGTGAATAATTCGTCAGATTCGTCTACGTGTCTCTTGTAGAATTTGAATATCTTATCTTATCTTATCTTATCTTATCTTATCTTATCTTATCTTATCTTATCTTATCTTATCTTATCTTATCTTATCTTATCTTATCTTATCTTATCTTATCTTAGTTTCTTTGCATTATATAATCCACCGTATAATTTATCATTTTTTATGATTGTTTATCATTACTTGGCTGAAGATGTAAATACATTTTACGAAAAGCTTACCAATCTAATAAAGAAATACATTTTTTTGTGGTTATTCAAGAATAGAAATTTCCAATTATAAGTCTTATCATTTTGCCTTTCCATTATAACAAATTTAATTTTGTTGGGTTAAAGACAAAACAAAGTTTGTTTTGCGGTAAATTTTCTCACCGAACTTTATCAAAGGATCTTCAAATCTAACAATAAATCCAATATTACAGCATTCCATTCCATTTTCAGTTGATGGGCAGAATATTGGAAGTAAACCAAGCGTTAAATTAATAGACCAGATCAAGATCAAAATTAATGAAGCCAGATTCACCATTTCTGCTTTTCCTGAGTTATATATCTGATTTTTTTTAATAATTACAGTAGAAATCTGTTTATCCTTACGACTAGAGAAGGTAAGGTTACGCTGTTTTTTGCAGGAGACAACCAAACTGAGCATTCACGAGTCATTCTAAAGGGTTTACACGTATAACATATCAAAGGAACAGTAGAACGTTTTGGAGCTAGTCGGATTCTTGCTCGCTGCAAAAGGGTCAAGACAAATATCAACCCCAACTATCTGGGTAAATTCTGAATTATGTCGCAAATATTTCCTTTCAGTTCTTTCATCAAGTTTCAACTTATACTGGGCTTCGTATTATGCTGGAAAGATTTTAAGGACACAGAATGGAGTGTCATATCGTCTGATATTTCATCACAGAGTTGCTGGAAATGACTTTCATCCCATGGTTGTTAATGATATGGTCGATTAAGGATTTTGACTTTCTGGTTGGCGTGGATAGATTTTGTTTGGCACTAAATGTTCCATGGATATTGAAATCACCAGTGATAATCTGGGATTAGATAATTTCGAGTTTTCCGAGCCACGGGATCTTTTCAGCTGATTTATTATTGAGCTGGTAAACAATGGTAAATAAAATATTTAACTGCTTCTCCTTGTCAGCTACCTTATGGGCTTTTTACACCAGCCCCCTTTACGACGGCCCTTTTCACGCCGGCCCTTTTTACGCCGGTCTTTAATGCCGTTGATGTTATGATATAAGTAAGGCAATAAAATCAATGGAATTGATTGGAAAGTTGTTATGTACATAATTTAGTGCTTAATATCTATTCGGGAAATGTCTGTTATTTTCATAAAACGTTTTTTTATTTTTTTTATCCCCTCCACTTATTAAACCCTACCTACCTACAGTAAACGCCCGATAACTGGAATCTCCAAACCAGTGGGCACGCATCCGTCCTCTAGACGTCCTTCGGCCAAAAGGACGTCCTTTGAACGTCCTATTCAAGTCCCTGATGGACATCCTATTTGAGCGGACGGACTATATTTCACTTTCGACGTCCCCGGGTCGTCTCCGGGACATCCTAACTGAACGTACATGGGATGTCCGTGTGCCCACTGGGAAAAAACCGAAGAACAATGTTCGAATTACCAAATGCTCGAGTTATTGATAGTCTTTCATGAGAGAGTTTAGTTCAAGGGGAATGCTAAAATAGTTCGAATTACTTAAAGTTCAAGTTATCGAAATCTGAGTTATTGGAATTCGAATTATTGGGATTAATACTGTATTCTGAAGTACCCAAATTGTAAATAAACAAGGAATATTTTGAGATCACAAATGCAACTTGCCACGTTTAAATTTAGTCAAAAATGAACAAATGGTGCTGGTATTTGTAATGTCGTTCATCAAAATTTCAATATAAGGCAAATACTTGTAACAAACAGTAACACAGTAAAGTAAATACATAAGGATGGCTGAACAAATTTCTGAGAAAGACTGTTTGCTTTGTAACATGTGTTAAGATTCATAGATCTATAACAAGAATGAACTGATGCGAACTTATGATTTAATGTTGGACTTTAAGAAGAAGACAGCAGGTATCTTTTCTTTACATGCATTTTTGTCATGAATTTTTATACGTAATCGCAAGCTATGAGTATTTCAGGACAAAGTGACCAATGATTTGTTTGTCCAGAAATAACGAATAATTGTGAGAGTGTGCACTTATGTGTACTTTCACACGGGTCGCCAAATATTTTCATTGAAATGAGGTTGTTGTGTTTGGTTTTGCATTAAACAAAAGCCTTGAAGCAACTGAAGTTTGGTATCCGTGTTTTTAATTTCTAGAATGAAGTTTTTGTTGTCAATTTTACCATTATTGTTACTGGCAGCTTCGACTCCTCTTGAACACGATGATAAAATTCATATTCCAGAGAAATGTGAAGATGTTCTTTCAGTCAAGGTATGATGCAGGATCTATTCTTCTACCTACAATTTCTGGTGATCGTAATCACTTCTTTTTTCGCTGTTCTTTTCAACCTATGTTATTGAATAATTATAAAATATTCTCACCTTGATCGAAGGTTTAAAAATGAGGTGTTTAGACGTGAAATCTATCTTGGGCTATAAGTGACATTTTCATTAAAAAAAAATTTACATTAAATTAAGATTATAACATACATCTTGTTGCAAGCTATAACGTACATGATGCATGTTATAACGTTCGAGAGGCCACGGTAGAAATCGAACTAGGCATATTTCAAAATGTGAGCTTATTGGAATGGAAAGTTGGATCTAATCATTTACTAACCGTGCATTGTAAAAATATCGTGAAAATTTGATTCCTCTCAAATTCTATTCTTAAGGTGTGTAACCAACTCAAAAAAACTGCCATAAATCTCAAATTGACATCTGCACAAGTGAAAGAAGCCGTTATTGATGCTGTCAAAAATGGAAAAACCAAAACTGAAGACATCATAAAGTCTGCCAAAGACTTTTTGCAACAAAAAGTCCTATCAAAGAAGTGTGAGGATTTTACAACGTCAGACGTAAGGAGTTAATTCAGTTTGTGATGAATTTTGACCTTTGACTTTATCACAGTTAGATTGAGTTATTTATGATTGTTAGACTTGCAACAAACTCCGTACTTTGGCGGGTAAATTGAAACTCAAAGCAGGTGAAGTGGAAAAGTTTGTGATTAAAGCAGTTGCTGAAGGATCTGTAAAGACTGCCGAACTCTACCAAAAAGTGTTGGAATACTATAAGAATGAGATTGCCACAAAGAAATGTGAAGATTTCTTGACTAACAAAGTAAGTAGTTCTTACGCGAATGTCTTATTTTGCACTTGTTATTTTACAAGAAGGGAATAGCCTATCCCAGGGAGCATGAATTTGATATTAGCCAATATGACAGCATATATATCTATAGCCATGTTCATGTTAAAAGTCACATTATTACCCATTTCATGAGCTATGCGTCAAGATATATCCAATGATAAATAAACTATGGGTATATGATGATTTTCTGTCTCATAAAAAGTCTCTGTAAAGAACTCCACTTCCGCATTGAAACACACAGACACCCAGAGGGCTAAACTTCCAAAAGTCTACGAGGAGGAGTGTTTTCTATAGGAATGACAAGCCAATATCGCCTGCTATTTCAATAAAAAAACACTCCCCCACAGAGACTTTTGTTGCTGCTTGAATAACTCAAGAGGGTTTTCATAAGGCAAATAATTCACAAGAGGCGTTTAAAAATTTGGTCAGATAATTTGTTTCAACAAAAGTATGATTTTTATGCGAAAACTTTGCTTTGTGGAAGTAGCTCCCACTGTACATAGAACCTATCTCGGCTATAACGGCAAAGTCTTGGGAAAAGCAACATCACTTGGCGGCAATTTGTTTTCACGGAGCAATATTCACATGTTATTTTTTGTCTTACTCTTTTTTACAATACGAACTGTTGGAAATGAAATGACAGGTATTTTTAAGTCCATTTTGGAAAGATAACCGAATACTTACTCAGTTAGGGTCAGTATATTCTTCAATAGAATAACTGCAATTTAATATATGTAATACTGTGTTTTCCTTTTATAAAGAGTTCCTTCCCGAAAGGTGTATTAACGTTAACAAACAATGAAGTTTCACTTTGATATCAACTTTTTAGCAATGCGAACGTATACGACAAGGTGCATCGGCATTGAAAATCAAAGCTGACAAGATCGAGAAGGTTATTACTGACGCTATTTTAAAAGGATATGTTGAAGGGAAGGACAGTCTAAAAGAGGCTCTGGAAATGCTTAAGGACTTGGCCAAAAATACATCCTGTGAAGATCTCTTGAATCCTGATGTAAGTTATTGAATGAATTTGTGTTTTGACGCCTGAAATAACGGTATAGATTACAAATTAGTTTGTAAACACTGAAAGTCTTGAACGTTTGACACATTGCTTGACATATAGAAGAATGTAATGGTTTACCTTATAAGGGAAAACAAAGGATAACATTTAGTTGGAAAAAACTATTAGTCAGGAGAACACCTGGTCATCAATGCTTAAAATTAATCACTTTTTCCCGGCCAATTTCTTTAGATAAAATTTTATATTCAGATATCAAAACTATGTTCATTTGATGCTCTGCATCTAGATTCTTTGTCCTCGCTTCATGTTGCTTTCTGAATCATTGTAGCATACAAGTTGCTTTCACAGTGTGATGCAAGTCATCCAACTTACATATCCTCATTAAATCCTCTTTGTCGTCATCATCATCTTTTCTCACGGTGACCCAGGTGAAAATTCGGGGAAAATAAACCTATCTATCGGGGACAATTTGTCCACTACCTTCTGAAATTTGTTTTCTCCGATAAGGTAAACGTGTAGTAAACGGAGTGATTTAAATATAAGAGAGAAGACATGTGATAATTGCATTCTTATAACATTATTACAATCAGGTTGTGATAGATGAGACAGAGTAATGCTGAAATACAATATTGTTTAATGACCTAGACTAGTGTTAATGCTGAGAATTTTAGCAGGTTGTAGAACGAAATAGACCATATACAACAACAACTTTAAATGTTCAAACCAAAATTACCAAGGTCGGATCAAAATACTCCAATTAAATAAACTTAATTATTTTTAGGTGTGCAAGAAGCTTCGCAGGTATGCTAATTTAACAAAGATAGGATTTCCAAAGTTAATGGAAACTGTGCGAGATGTCATTGTAAAAGGTTACTCTCTTGGTAAAGGATTGCTTAAAGCAATTTACGCTGTCACCGATTACTTCTATGATTGCACAGACGTTTTTGATAAAACCGTAAGTAGTGGTGAAGTGCACATGCTCCGTAGCTCTTAAAACGTAATTTTAGACAAGGGAGCATGCGAAAAGTCCGCCAAATTTAAGTTAACGCGGACGATTTCAATTTGTGGAATTTGAAAGTTTAGTGATACAACCATCCGCTCAATTTATTTTGAAACGTCAAAATTAACATAACGTGATTGGTTAAACTTATTTCGTTACAATTTTAAAGAAGTTGATTGGCTGACGTTACTGCTGATACGTTATTAATTTTGACAAATTTGATTTGATAAATTTGATTGTGTATCGCCCTCTTTAAACAAAAAGTACGAATTGAAGACATATTTGATAGAACGCTTGATACGTTTACCTTAATTCCGTTGCTAAGTGAATTCCGTTGTTATGTTTCAGTCATGTGACCGCTTGAAATATTGGCTAGGCAAATTGGGAATGAAGGCAGCTGAAATTGATCGCATTGTTCGTGAATACGCCAAAAAGGGAATAGCTAAAGCAACCGAATTGTATAAAAAGATTTATGACTTTT
This sequence comes from Turritopsis rubra, assembly GCA_039566895.2. Lineage (NCBI taxonomy): Eukaryota > Metazoa > Cnidaria > Hydrozoa > Anthoathecata > Oceaniidae > Turritopsis > Turritopsis rubra. The sequence goes on along the minus strand of CM077631.1, from coordinate 6,426,564 downwards.
TGAAACAGAAGTTTGTTTGTAAAATCAGTCCTTGGTGTAAAAGTTCAAGTAACATAGTAAAACGAGAGATAAATATGATGTCTTTGAAGAGAAACAGCGCTTGTGAGTATTAATATATTTTCTGAAATGCAGCGGACGAAGTAGTTTTTGGGGCGTTGTGCACAAGCGATAAAATTAACATGTATGTCGTCATTCCAATAGAATGAAAGCAGACACTCGGCAGAAATAAAAGTGAAATCTATTGACATATGGTCATAATTTGTTTCTTTTAGGCAGGCCATAGACAGGCAATGTGTTCGAGGTCGAATCTTAAAAAGGAAGCAAATATATTTTTATAACCACCACCTCCTTCAGCGCGGACAGCAAATGCTCAACTCACTAAAACGATAAGCACCTCCTAAGGTTCAAAATGTAGGCTCAAAATCATAGCGAAGAAAAGAAAATTTACACTTTCTTTGCCTCGAGGAGATAGGTAGTTTCGTCCTTCCATCTTAATTTAAGATCGGTAGGAGGTGGATTTGAAAGTTTTGAGGATATATATACTATGATTTTATGATATATCAATAAGCCCTACTTGTGCTTAACTTGTGCTTAACCAAAATAGGCTTAAAAGTGGCAAAAAATAAGGGTCGATTTTTAATGGTGCTTATAACAAAGGTGGGTAATTATATTTCAAGAAGCTCGGGCCATTTGTTTGTTTAATCATTGTTAAATTTGTGATGTTGGTGGAGATCTCAATTATTACCAACGTTGTCAATCACAAATGCAAGCATGTTGGTTTTCGTTCTTATTTAGTACTCGCGCTGGAAATACCAAAGGTAAAAGAAACCCTTCGTCAACATTTAAAAAACATTCTTGAGAATGTAAAAACAGTTAGTGCAGAGACAAAGAAAAAACTGGAAGAAATATTGTTGACTGCTAAAGTAAAATCAGCCATTGTAGCAAAATTTCTGAAAGATCTATTCAAGATACGATCTAGTGGAAAAATTGATTGGATTACAAGTACGGCCATCTTTATTTCTCATAAGTCTTCCTTCTTTTTGCTTCATTTTTTTCTTCGTGTTTTTCTTCATTTTTTGTTTTTCTCGTTCTGGAAATTCGATTCCATTTGTCCGAATTATAGGATTTATGACACGCATAACGAAACGAGACGTAACTGAGCAGTTGGAAGACGCATTAGAAAAGACTCATGCTGAAATAAATCGTTTTATAAAAAAATTGCTTACTGCGAGTAGAGAATATTTAAAGAAAGCTCACATCACTGTAAAAAGTGTTTTTAATAAACTCCTCCAAGTGGGACAGACAAAAAGGGAAATCGGTAAATGACCTTTATTTTTGTTGTAACATGATTATGGTATCATTGCTGACTTAATAATAGCAACTTTTTGAAGTTTCTTGTGACTTCTAAAACTGACATTTGTTTTGGCATATTTTGTAAATTCCACTCAAGAACCAGGGACATGAAAATTTAACAAATACGACTTGATTTGCTGACAAGAAGAAGCTACACTAGGTTTTCCTGAGTTCTCTGTAAACTGTTAACTTATTTTTGCCATGGTGTAAAGACGTGGCAGACGTTTTGTCTCATATAGGAAACATTGATGCAATGGAAGTATTGGCTGAAACTTTGATCAACGAAAGCTTTAAAGAAATTCAAAACGCTGCTGAAGAGGAAGCTGACTTCCGTATCGACACAGCTATTCTGGAAAATGATGCAAATACTACTGAAGATGATATCCAAAGACGCGATGTTTCTGAAGGTATATTTGCCGTTGATTTTAACATAAAAACCTAGACGATTTTGAATGTAGTCAATGACAGAAAAATATCATAGACATTCAGAAAAGTTTGACTTAAGGAATTAATTGGGTTGTAGGACATTTCCCCGAATGGATACTTACCGAGGACAGATCACTGACGGATAGCTCCCCGACTAGGCATTTCCCCGCCTAGACATAAGGGGCATCTTATCATCGGCAACATTTAATTCACTTAAAACTTAACGTTTATTTAGGGAGTGGTTGTAAAACTGTTATCCTGAAACACCCTACATTGACTTTTGGCTCCCTCTATTTGATATTTCTGCTTCCCAGTGGGCAAAATCTTCGAAAAGTCTCTGTGGAGGAGTGTTTTTTTAGTGAAACAGCAGGCGATATTGGTTGTCATTCCTATAGAAAACACTCCTCCTCATATCGACTTTTGGCTCCCTCTATTTGATATTTCTGCTTTGTTCTGCTCCTGGCGCTCTATTGCTATTTCTTTTTTATAGTTTTGAAGAAAACGAAAGAAGTTTACAGAGAGTTTAAAGGGAAGTTTCAAACTGGATTGGATAACATAAAAACATTGAATTTGAATGAATTCAAGAAGACTTTGGAGAATGCTTCAAACATTTTGGTTGGTAGCTTAGAAGAGCTAGATGAACAGATTACAAAAATGATTTAAGGGACTTTGATTTTAAACGAAAACTCGTTGCTATCGATAATACTTGAAAATCCCCCCAAAAACCAAACCAAACAGAATATCTATTGCGAATCTGACAATGTAGCTATGCGTCAAGTTTCAAAGGATTTATCTCAAAAGCTTTTTACCTTTAGTTCGTATGTATTGGGGTTTGACTGGTAAATTAAGTAAGCGTTAAATCATAACTTAAACAATCAATTTTTCAATATGAATATTGAAAACTTAAAGTTAAAACATCGGTGGAACTTTATTGAACCGCTTGCAAGACATCGGGATATGAAAAATCGCTGGATAATAAATTTTTTAGTTTTTATGAGACAGCGCTATCAGTGAGTCCTATCAGGCACGCCTAAAATAAGAGCATCTTGGAAGTAAATTATAGGTATATCTGAAGTTATCACACTTTTCCAGCATGCCGAATGAGAATGAACTATATATGCTCTAAGGGGCAAAAGGATTTCTGCAATGTCAACACTAATCATTTGTAGAATTTAGAAGAAGTTTCCTTTTAAGACATTTACAGACCTTGCATCACATTACACCAATAACTGATTCAATAATAACTAACTAGCTATTGAGTATTAGCGGTTACTAACGATAGGGATTAATGTTGCTTATAATAGTAAGCGTCATTAAAGACCAACAAAGGCGGATTGACGAAAAGTTGCTTATTCGGCTATAGATTGTTGGTAGAATTTACTTCTAGCGCGTTTCGTCTTGATAGTCACAGCAGCGGCGTGCTGGAGATCTAACCGTTCCTCTTAATTCTACCAGAGCGTTTTTCATTAACGGGTGTGATTGCCGCTAAATTTGATCTTTTTAGGCTCTCTTGTACTACAACAATATTTATCACCGAAAATTAACATATATAGCGGATTTTCACGTAGCAAATAGATCGTATTATGGCCTAGCCAACATGTCGAACCTCGAGGCTAGACATGTTGACCTGATCATAATACGGTAAAGGTGTAATAAAGCCGTCATTTCGACATTGAACAATCACGCTATATATTATACACGTCTATACCGCTCACGACGTTTCAAACATTCACCACACAATGCCTCTACTGTTCATATAACGGCTAGATATTGGCATGAGAAGAATATAAGGATAGGATACGTTCATTTATACGATGACAAGAGAATGGAGAGAATTTGCCATGGTAAATGACTTTACATTCTGAAAATAACTCTATCGAATCATTTACCATAATCACCATGACTGCTATGAATCTATTTCCAAACGGATAAAACATGCATTTATGTGTTAACCAAATCTCCCAGCAACAGTTTGTGTGGCTATTTCAGACACTAATGATATTTTTTGCGTTAATACGACTGACTTATCAACCTAACACTTGCGTTGGAAACGAGTTATTTTTCGCCTCAATTGATGGATAATTATGATAATGCTGATATGATAAAATCTTGAAATATGGGAGAGAGGCGACATTACTCATTAATTATTATATCCCTGCAATATAGAGTATGAATGAACAATTTGGATTGGTTAATTGACGTCACGTGGCCGGATCGATATTTTTCCGAAGAGACCGGCTCCATGAAAAAAGTATAAACAAATTAAAAAATCTATATATTCAGCAGAGCTATTAAATTTATTTTGGAAGAAAATAAAAACAGAAGGAGAATTTGTCATATTTAAGACCTTCAAAGGTTTTATCAGGGATATAAATAGCTCACTACGTTCGGTCCGTGACCTCACAATCTCGGTCGGTATTTTCCCTATTTTCTTAAATCTGTTAAAAAGTCATTATGCCACGAATTTTGTAGAGTGATCTTTGCCATATATGAAATTCAATTATGTTTGAGACATTACAACCGTCCGTGTTCTTCTTGTTCGTGTTGATTTCTACGTAAGCCGGTTTTCCACTAGGTGGAATATTCAGCTTGCAGTCTAGCGGGGTTTTTTTTTAAAAAAAATCCGCGGAAATCGTCCGCGGAAAAGGAGCCTCAAGTTCAACTTTTCCGCCGCCCATCAAATGGCTTAATTATTGATCACGTGGAGAAAAGAATAGCTGCTCCGCACTGAATATTCGGTCTAGTGGAACATTGGCGTTACTCCTTGGATGGAATGCAGAATTGTTAATTATTGCAATTATGTAAATTATGGCGCTTCGTCGAAATAGTCATTGCCGTGAAAGAAAATGGCGATATGGTGAAACGCCATTTGTTTTTCTTTCAACAAGTTTTTGTATCGTTCAATACCTTTTTATTCGTTTTAAAATGAAATTTCAAAATTTGAAGAAATAGTAAAGGAATGTTTTCATTTAATTAGTTCAGTTTAAACATATATTTGCCAATTTTTTTAAACGTTTTTAATGACTACATTTAACCTATTGTTTTTTTCTCAAAATTTTAAGAAACATTAAAAAAACAGTAAAGAAAGGTTTTCATTCCGTTATTGTAATTGATCAGCTAATGATGCAGAAATCCTTCTGCCTGCAAGGGCATTTCATTGTTCTTCGTATTTCCTTACTGTCCAAACCTAGCATATGATTACTACCACGTCCGCATTCATTGCTGTGAGAGAAAATGGCGGATATTAAGTGGAGAGTAGGCAAAACTTGAACTTAATTTTGAATGTGCTACAATTTTCATAAATATTTGCATGTAGAACAATTCAATAGTGTTGGTTTCAAATTTGTGATCCATTTTTCATGTTTTGTCACAAAATTGCAGATTCATTTATCATACTGTTGTGACGCGATTTATGTAAAGCTCTCTTTCGAACTCGGGGGCTGTTTTTTTTAACATTACAAACGGTCTTTTAAGACACGGTTTCATCCGAAAAAATGTTGCTTTTTTAATTTTTATTTTACCATTTATTTTAACTTCTATTAACTAAAGTTTTACTACACCATTTTGATTTTTTAAGCACCAGAAAAATTAGACCAAGCTTATTGGTACTTATTTTGTGCTATTTTGAGTCTACCTATTTGGTTCTTATTTGGTTCTCAAGTGGTGCTTATTTCACATACTAAAGAAAACAGAACTATATCATATTCCGTGAAAACTTTCAAAACCACCTATACTTTTATTTCAGGGAAAGCGACTACCTGTCTCATTGAGGCGGAGAAGGTATAAGGGACAGTGAACAGTTCTGTCTTCCCTTAGGCTTCGGAACCCAGGGCTGTGCTTAGATTATTTTTTTAATGCTTTAGGCCTCTGCTGTTTATAAAATTACGGCTTATAAAAACCGTGTAATTGCACAAAGGGTTGTAAAACTATCCAATAAAACTTTTTCCTTTATTACTTGAAATTTGTCGAGTTCAATTTCAAATCGATGATCTGCATCAATTTAAGATAAGAAAAAAATTAATGAAAACAGATTGTCAATTTAAATTGACCGTGTAAAAAGATTTAGGCATCAGATAAATTATTAAGAACTAAATTATTAAGAACTTTATATGAAAGGAGATTTTTTGTATCCATAGGCGGTCTGATTATATTGGTGAAAGTTTAATAAAGTTCCTTTCGGAATTGATTTTTATTAGTCATTCAGTTGGAATTTTGGCTGTCTAACACCACCCATTACAATCACGTGACGCACAAGAAGTTACTGTAAGTCACGTGATCAAAACAAAACGTAATAGATATAGCCGAAGGGAAAACTTTCATTGATAAAACGTCAACAGATTTTGCTATTGTGGAGGCTACATATGGCCGTTCCTTATAAGGCAAGATATAATCAAAAAATTGTTTACAAAGCTAAGGTGTCTCAGAAAATAGTCTAACTTATACAAAGTTACGTATGGAGTAGCGTTTTTTCAAGTAAAAAAGAGGGTTTTTCGATATTTCATTTTGATTGCTTCGTGCCGCTTCGCCGCCATTTTGGACAACACACATAGAACCGTTCTTTGTCTTCGTAAAACAAAGGGAAATGAATGAACATTTTTGCTTCTCAAATCTCGCGTTGCATCCTGCTACACTTTTACATATCCCTGATGGTATTAAGAAATATATAGAAAACCAAATAAGACTTTCTTGTAAAAATTGACAATAGAAATGTTATCATATAAACGTGTTTTGTTCTCATTTCATATTTTTAAATTGATCTGCTGTTGAATTCAAGTGGTCTTTAGATCCTTGGAGATAAATTGTGAAAATAACAGATTGTTATGTACCACGGAATGAAAATCAAACTGAAGTAAAATGAACATTTCGGCGAATGGTGTCTGAGGGATGAAATGATTTCGTAAAAACGAAAGGACTTTTTGGTTGAACAAATTTACGTCAGAAAACAGGAATTAACTGATTCACGATGTTTTTTTACGTTGATCTAGCAATTGTGAACACGTACACGTGACGTGCTCGTGGCTATGTTAATTTAATTTTTATTGTCTTTTGTGGTGAAAAGGTTAATCCTGGTCCATTTATAAAAATACTTAAATGATCATCAGATAAATAAAGCATTTAGATTTTAGATTCACAATAACATTAGCCATTGGAATAACGTCCAAAATATCTTGAGAAAAATGATAATGTCTTTATATTATAACAAACCTCTTATTCTGGTCCAATTTATAATGTTGTTTCATGAAAGTGAATTGTATTTGTTAGTCAGAAGTCTTTCAGTAATGTTTGCATACACATTTTTTTAGAGCGTTGACCGTTTCTAAGTTGTTTTCTGAAATATTTTGCACACGGTTATGGTTTAAAGCTAACATCGTCTTGGAGTGTAAAACACTGTAAAATTTTCATGCAGACAGAAAATTGAATGATTGGATACTTGTATGATTGGGAATTATTGGGAAAAGTCTAAAAAGAAATCATGGTAAGGGACAGTGTAAAAATGCGTAAAACGTGTTGATGTTTCATTGAATGGACAAAGGATTTCAATCACTCTGTGATATATCTTCACAGCGATATTCTTTCAATCAGGTAACTAAGAGATTTCTATAACTTTCTCCAGGAGAACAGAAGAGTGTATGTTTGTTAACATTACCGGATTGGTAATATTAAAAATATAATATAATAATAAATATAAAAAGTAATAAGTAATATAAAAAGTATCTAAGGTCAAAATATCAATTTATCTAAGGTCAAAATATCAAAGTTTTCTGCACGAACTAGTAAGATATAAAACCGTTAGATAGACATTTAGAATATAAAATTATAATTTAAAGGAGCTACGACATGAATCATGTGATCTTGAGAATTATGGTGCCGCACCAAAATTGATTTGAGGCGAGAAGAAATGAACACAGAGATAAGAGGATAAAAAGAGCTATATAAACAGCAGAAACTATATTTTTTATAACAAATTGGCTATATTGAAATAATAATACAAATTTTTACCCATTTTTACATAGAAATTGTCAATCCACATTCCATGTTATAGAAAAATTTCCGTAATGTTTTGAAAAATCTTCATCTTTCGTTTTCGTGTGCTCCAAAACGTAATCTTTCATTTTTGTAAAACTTCTGTACTTTTAAATCATCTTGCAAAACAAGATTAAATGAGCCTTTGGAGCTACGAAAACTTCGAAAGTTATCTGCAGCATGAGCATCAAAACAACGTCACTTCTTCTTCACGATCATTGAGGAAAGGTAAACTTTGCAGACCAAATCAAGAATTAGCAAACTCAACATTTGGCCAGCTATAACTTGCACAATCATAGCTAATATTATTTTTTCCTTTATATTGATTTCTTTAGTAAAATAACCTTTACCAACTTTTTGCTAGCTCACAAGTTAAGTTGGAAGATAAGAAGATAAGTTAAGTTTCAGATCTTCCGGACTTTGAATAATATAGTAATACAAGTTATTAATATGAAGCAGAGGAAATTCACAAGTACGAGACGTATGACGTTTCAAAATATTTTATTTTTTTATTTTATTTTGCGGAAGGACAGAGAATATGGAGTTCGGCGGTTTCCTTGGAAACCATAATTAGCCGATTATTTCAAAATGAGCATCTTAATTGCTTTCATACTGAATCCTGATGCTCAGTGAAATTACTTGGTCAATTACCTTCGCCTTACTCACCTCAAGTTCGTGTGTTTTTATATTAACAATTTTGTTACCGATAGAAGACGGCTTTTGCGCTTTAACGTTTTCAAAATCCTATAAAAAATTCGTGATGGACATCAAACTAAAATTAGAATCTCACCATAATGTTTTGTTCGTGTAGAAATTTTATGATGGAATGTCTTAAAGATAGAATAACAAAATGGAACTTCAGAAGGAATGAGGAAAAAAGCGAAGAGACAAGCGAAGACACAACACGAAAATATTTTGTTGTTTATATGAGAGGAAAACCTGTCATGCTGCTGCCAGTGTCGTGTTCATGTTTATCACTTATACCGAGTTGCTTTAATTTAAGACTATTGTCAACAAATGAAGAGTTTTGTTTAATTGACACGCATATTTGCGGCACAAAGGATTCCGCATGTATAAATGTAGTTGTTCGGGTTAATTTTCGTGTGGATACCAGTTCCTATTGTCGGCTAATGAAAGCACTATCGTCAGTTGCCGTCGACGGACGCGTTGTATCGTTCCTTCCAATCGTATCAGAGGTGACGAAAAGATCTCAACTGATTGTGGCGAATTCCATGAAAGCAGAAGATATATTAAAAATCGTTTATGATTTTGAAGTCCGTGTGAGAGAGGAACTTACGAAACAATTACCGGAGTTTAGCATAGTGTTCCAATCTTATAAAGTATTAACTGCAATGGTGGCCCCTGAACAACACAACTTGGTGATAAAACAAAACAGTTTTTGAAGTACGAGGTATCATCAAGCGCAGATCCAGAATGCTTATTGTGGCGTCACCGAGTGGCAACATGCACACTAATGTATATTCTTCTATGATAGTCATCTGCCAAGTCACTCCTCAACCAGTCCAGAGGTAGATCCAGAGAAATTTAAATTTAAAGAGAAGAAATTAAAAATTTAAAGAAATTTAAAGAGAAGAGTTTATTAATCAACAGTAGAAAAGAAAAATGTCCAAGTAGTCAATTATAAATAAATTCACAATACAAAGAAATTTAGTGACGTCGTATTCCTCCACTTTTTCTGCCTAACCCTAAAAGTCCCACTACAATTTTTGACACGCTTTTAAATCTGCCACTACCTGTAATATGATTAGATAATATGATTTATGGTTTTTAGGAAAAAGCTTTATTTATTTTGTGTGAGAATAGATCTAGTTATGTTATCAATTACGTGTTATGTTTTTCAAGGACTACTTCTGGAAACTCCCTTTAAATCTTCAGTCCATAACGTTTTGTTTTCGCCAAGCCTATAATATTTAAACTTTCAAGCCAGTAGCTATGATAGAGGAAATTACCGGAGAATATTGACCGCTATGACGTACATTTTAACAAATCATGTTGCGCTATTTTCAAAAATACCGATTCAGCCCTACTACACAGGGAATAAAGCTGTATATTAGCTTGCAAGTTTGCAGTGCATTGTCTCTTTTTTTTTCTTTTGTTTCTTTACCTTTTTCAAACGATTACGTCATGCCGTGACAAGGCATTGGGAATTTAATTCACAAATCATGGTGTTTGGGAAGGACTATACTCGAACTACGCCAGATTCAACGGGGGGATTGAGCAGGTCATTTGAGGCGTATAAAAGAAATTGATAACTGAGGAAAATGGGTAGAAAGGGTATATTAGATGCATGCGTAGCTTCCTTCAATTACTACAAAAATCAGTTATAGTTCGTTCTGCTTTTAGTATGCCAACAAAACAAGCAAATTATTATTATTATTACCAATGAGGGTCCTGCGTAGGAGGTCCTAGAGCATTTAAAGCTACGGAAGCTTCAAGTACGCCTCAACCGCTCAACCAGACAACCCCTTTAGATATCAATCCCGCTCTCAAGCTGAGTGCTAATGCTGAGTCGATCGATAAAGTCGCTGCCCAGGACTTGGCCAGAAACCCTGACCTCCCGCACTGGAGGCGAGCACTCTACCACGAGGCCACTAGTCGGTAAAGACAAAACAAGACAAATTGTTCGAATAACCCGGTGCTCGGATAACTGAGGTTCAACTGTATTTACATACTTTGGTTTGGTATCATCGTAATACACAAGTTGATTTTCAGAAGTAGAATAAAACGGTATAAAACAGTACAAGAACAGGAGCGCGAGAAAAGAACAAATCAGCTAGTATAACGAATCCAGATGTTGAAATGAAAGCAGGACGCCTCATTATAAAGATGCGTTATACTGTCATCGACGATGAAAGAAAAAATGGAAATTTAGACTAAATACAAACTATTGCAGAAATATGTTATATTTGCCTGGTTCTATAATTTGAGCCAAGCTCGCTCCGAGGCAAAATTAAATGTGTAGAATATTTATCGCCATCCACAGGGATTTTATGAAATAAAAGCATGCATTAAACATATAAGAGCATTGAAGCTCAGCGAAATTTTACTGCTTCTTATAAAAAAAGAGTGTATTTTGATTTAGTTTTGTTAAGGATACATCGATTTTTCAATTTCCAATTCTGTTCTGACACTGGTATATTTCAATTCTGAAATTTTCAAGTCTGAGGCTGTAGGAGTTCCTAACGAATCAGATTTTAAACTTGGGTTCAAAATATACGGAATATCTTGAAAATCATTTCTGGTTGGTTGTTTAAGTCTCAGAAGCCAATAGAAGCATGTATTTTTAACTGTGCTTGACAATTGTAATAACCGCTCACCTTTCAGTGGATGGTAATTACAGGAAACACTTCAGAGAGAATAATCTACTTTCAATTTTAATTAACAGTTGCAAACAATTGGAATCTAAGGAGGGGCACCCATAAGCCAATCTCTCACGAATGGCTAATGATGACATCCGAATTGATTCACAATATACAAATTAAGATGTAATTTTGCAATGTGTTCTGACAAATTGGTCTTTAAATAATTAATTGTTAAAACAAATGTTTACGCAATGAATATTAATGCTCCTAGATATATGAAACTACTGATTCTGGCTGTGGGTAAACTATCATCGATTGAATTACAAATTATTACACGTGCCTTACCACAAACGATTTACAATTGCGTCACGACATGGTACCATTTTGTAAGAGCGTTTTGCGTGACACTGCAAAATATTTGGTTTGAAATGTTATTGTTTCCCAACAAACAGTTTCCTAGTTGCCATGTTACAACAACAGCTGGATTGAGGAGGTGATTACATGATCCCCTTTTCATCACGGGTACCGTGTTTTTTACCCCGTTATTATGTGAAAGAAAACAACATTGCAGCCCAAGATGAAAATAGGCGTTAAAAATAAAAGATGCTAATGTTTACAAATAAATTTGTGCAAACTACGCATGTCATGTGCAAACGTAATTTTTATCCCGGATACCTGTCCAGCTCGGTCGATTTAATATTACATGTTTATGTTTTGGCCCGGTCCCCGGGATATTTTTGGGGCCGGAATGAAAAGTATACATATAATAATCATGCTTTCATGCTTTTCTCTGTAGAATATGGAATACTAAAAGGTTGTAGCGTTCTCAAATATGCCTGTCTGTATCAGAACTTAATGAAATGTAAATGCATTCAATTCAATCCATATTGATTCAATCTCAATTGTTTGTTCAATTCTAGTGCTATTGGGTGGGGTAATTGAATTCTTAACATACAATAATTATTTGACTACGCCGTAAATTAAATCTTCAAATGGATTTTGATAAGGTTACTTAGGTGAACACAATGCAGGGAACTATAATTTGATACAGTTGCGAGTGTTTGCCAATTTTATTGTTGCCTTTCTGAAATCTATTATTAGCTTTATTTTCACTGTCAACTGCTGGGGTGCTTATAATTTTTTCTAAAATTTGAATGGGCGGTTATTAGAAGAGGGCACTAAAAACATTATGTTGAAAATCATCAACGGGCTGTGGAGAATGATTTGAATAAAACCTTATAGTGTTTTTGTTGTTTATTATTATAATATTTTAATTAACAACATATCCTATCAACCTTTACCCTTTTCTTTCTAGGTGGTTAATGCTTCTTCTAAATTCCCAATCTTCTAACATCTATCATAAATTCCTACATGAATTTCTATTCTTTCACTGGCAGGATTTAGACTTTTAACCCAGTGGTTTCAAGTGCATCTTCTACAATTTTTACTTATTACAAGTTAGTTTACATTTTTATGTTGTAGGTCCACATCAGTTTTCCGCTGTAATAAATTATGAATGAATGAATGTTATTAACGGTAATAAACATTCTCTCGTATTAATGTTATACTTTCGCTAATTTGAAAATATTTTCTTTGTCTAATTGCCGCCAAGGCGGTTTAGAGGGAGGGCAGAGCCAATACAAGTCTTTTAGGTGGGCGGTTATCGAAGAAGTGATAAGAAGAAGGGGTGCTGCTAAAATACAGTATTCCCATTTTTCTTGATATCATTCCTATACCGTAAAATCCCGCTTATAAAAACCCACCCGCGTATAAACCCACTCGCGTATAAGCCCACTCTTTTCATTGAAGTTTTTTTTCGCCCACCTATAAGCCCACCCGCGTATAAGCCCACCCCTGAATAGGTCTCAAAAAGATGGTACGAGAATGATTTAGTTAACATTAGGAGTCTAGTAGGTTATACAATCCGGAAACCTGAACAGGTATTCCACTTTGAAAGTAATGAAGATGAATCCGAATCGGAAAGTGTGCACAAAGAGAGTAGTGAAAGATCGCAACATGATACTGAAAAACGGAAGCTTCATCAAGTGAATCGGATTAAAACTTATTACTTACCATGCTTTGAATATCATTTTTGAATAACGACACTTTTGTGTCGTGTTGTGTCGTGTCGTATTTTGTATTTTTCAAATCCTTTTTAAACTGTAGTGGTTGAAAGAGTTTCTGGTTTTCATCCACCTTTAAAACACTTAGTACTCGAACTGTTAACGTTTTTGTCCGTCCACGTATAAGCCCAAACTGCGTATAAGGTCACTCGCAGATAAGCCCACCCAAAAAGTGCCTTTGAAACCAAGGAGTGCCTTTGAAATCAGATAAGTATATGGCTTATGAGCGGTATTTTTGCGGTATTTTATCTGTATGCCAAATTGAAAAGGGAAATAAAAACTTATAGCGTGACAAGTTCATTTTTTACCTTGCATAAAAGAGCATGGGCATATAAGCGAGACTGATTTTTCATTTTGGGGAAATGAAAAGGATATTTCTCATTAGGTATTAATGATACTAGTGTAGCGTGTAAAAACATTTTACAGTTTTTCTCCATAAATTCTTTTTACACGCAATACTGCCATGATAAGTTTGTGAATATACGAAACTTTTTGTGTTTCTCCATGTTGGAATTATATCATATTTAACACAAATATTTTGGATCGATCGTTCAAAGAATGCTATTATCCCTATTTTTCAGTGCTATTTGACTTATTCAGACATTTCTCAAACTTCTGATATATAAGAAAATACCTTCAAATTTCCCTATTAACTAAAGCTAACAGAAACAATACCTTCTCGGACGTTTTTATCTTTCAATTCTTTATTCTGCTATGAATTTTGGAAATATCAAAACCCAAAACTCCACTTGTGCATCATGATACAAAAACCATGTAAATATGTATGAATCACTCTCTTCTTGCATTACAATCATCCATACTATTCAATTTTACAATCTTAAATAGGTATCATCCAAACACTATCAAAACAATATAATAATGATCTCGCTACCTTCGTTTCCTAAAGGCGAACATTAATAATAAACTGCTAGCTACACATTTCTAGCTACACTATCTCGTCGGATAGAATAGTTACTGATACTTATCAATGTTGCTATTCTTTATTACTCAACTTAAAGCGTTTAATAAAAAAATAAAAACAAAAACAAAAACTTTTACACACAGCGACTTCATGTCTCGTTTAAAGAAATGAACGTTGAGAAAATTTGATGAAGTTTCGAACGCAAAAAAATTGTATTGCGTTCTCCTCCGGGCGACTTTATGATGTCTTCCTTAAGGCACAACACTCCACGAAGTAATGAAAACCCGTTAGAAGGAGCTAGAGATTCCCTTAATTGGAGATTCCCCCTATACTAATACGGAAAAAAACAACATCCATTGACGAACTTTCCGAGTAATTTTACCTAACGTTCTTTCTTTAAAAGTTAGGTAAGAAAAAAAACAAGATTGCGTATTAGTATAAGAAGACTAGTAAAAACATTTTACCGGTTCACTTTCCCCATGAGTTACTGACCCCAACCCCCGTGCTTACCCTCTCTCTTACAATATGGCGGTGACGAAAAATAAAATCACACAATCCAAAAGAATAAGTACCACTAAGTTGCAGAGCTCGAAAACCTGACCAAGAAAATGTATGGGATCGCCTGTGTACGACTAACAGTTACGGAGATATCGACGATCAAAGATCCTCATGACGTCACACCCGTCCCCAAAAAGTTTTAGGCCCAAATTTTTGGACACCCCATCGCCAATATCGCACGCCCAAAGTGACGTCAGTTATTCCTATTGGTTCTCGAGATATTTGCCCTTAAAAATCGCGTTCTATATAGGGTGCAATGCAATGTGCCCACTGACGTCGCGCTACTCCTATAATACTAATATCGCTTATATCTCGACCACTCAGTTACGCACGATCTAAAATTTAATTATAAGATTTTTCATACGAACATTTCGTTCCCAGTCCTTTTATTCACACTGACCAAACTAAATTTGTTATGCACAGTCGCTATTAGTATATAGACTAGTATCCCGGGTAAAAACATTTTACCGGTTCACTTTCCCCATGAGTTACCACCATCCCGTGATTTTTCTATCAATATAGGGGTGACCGAAAATAAAATTACACAATCCAAAAGGTTAAGTATCACTAAGTTGTAAAGCTCCATGGTCACCGCCATATTGTAAGAGAGAGGGTAAGCACAGGGGCTGGGGTCAGTAACTCATGGGGAAAGTGAATCGGTAAAATGTTTTTCATACATACATAAATGATACATGCTAGTATCCCGGGTAAAAACATCAGGTTAATTTTTCCCATTATTTGCCGCCCCTACCACCCGTGCTCTTCCTCTTTCATAGTTTAGGGGTGTATATATAATATAGCTTGTAAAATGTTTTTGCAGGTTTACTTTCCCCATGTTTTATATCCCATGTTCTTCTTCTTAATATGGTTGTGACGAAAAATAAAATCACGCAATTCAAAAGGATAAGTAGTACCACATATAGAGCTATTACATAAAAAAAATCGAACAATATGAAAGGTTGTTTTTTGTCCTTATTTGGTAAAGATTATATTTATCTATTGAGTTTTTGTAAAAAAATATATAGATAGATAGATAGATTAATCATAAAACTTATATTTCATTTGAAACAGACGCATTGGTGATGATAGCGAGGGGTCCTCAAGTCGACAAAAGAGATTAATAAACCAGACAAAAAATAGGTATGCGAATGTAATTAATAAATTCCAATCTATTGTCTCGTTTTTTTATACAATACCTTCATAGATTTTCAAGATTCAATCCAGGTTTCAGACTTTCAGCATCTCATTTTAATTACAATCGCAGTTGTGTCAAGTTTAATATTTAATTTTATTGTCTGATTTCTTTTAATCTCATCAGCTTTTACGTGGAAACAATAGAAATAATAGAAACATTACATTTCTCTTTATTTTTGTTTTTTCACGAATAGCGCGGCACTACATTTTGAAGGGCCTCCGCTATCATCATCAGGCATATTCAAAAAAGATGCCGAAAATATAATCACACAATCCAAAAGAATAAATACCACTAAGTTATAGAGCTCGAAAAGCTGATCAAAAAAATGTATAGGATAGCCTGTGTACGACGTGCCGTTACGGAGATATCGCCGATCAAAGATTCTGATGACGTCACACCCGTCCCCAAAAAGTTTTAGACCCAAATCTTTCGACACCCCACCGCCAATATCGCGCGCCCAAAGTGACGTCAGTTATTCCCATTGGTTCTCGAGATATTTGCCCCTGAAAATCGTGTTCTATTTAGGGTGCAATGCAATGTGCCCACTGACGTCGCGCTATTCCTATAATACTAATATCGCCTATATCTCGACAACTCAGTTACGCACGATCTAAAATTTAATCATAACATTTTCCATACGAACATTTCGTTCCCAGTTCTTTTATTCACACTGACCGAACTAAATTTGTTATGCACAGTCGCTATTAGTATATAGACTAGTATCCCGGGTAAAAACATTTTACCAGTTCACTTTCCCCATGAGTTACCGCCATCCCGTGATTTTTCTATCAATATAGGGGTGACTGAAAAATAAAATCACAGAATTGCAAAGAATAAGTATCACTTAGTTGTAAAGCTCAAAAAGCTGATCAAAAAAATGTATGGGATCGTCTGTGTACGACGTGCCGTTACTGAGATATCGTCGATCAAAGATTCTGATGACGTCACACCCGTCCCCAAAAAAGTTTTAGACCCAATTTTTTTTTGATCACCCCATCGCCCAATATTGCATACCCCAAAAACGTCAGTTATTCCCATCGGTTCTTGAGATATTAGCCCCTAAACGTCGCGTTCCATTGAGGATGCAATGCAATGTTACCCGTGCCAATAAATTCACGTCGCGTCATTTGCTACTACTAATATACTAATACTGAAAAAACGCTTCTCGCAGCAGCGTGGTTTTACGCGCCCCTCGTGAGAAAATGACCGTGAAATTTTTCTAAATGTATCACTCTCTAAAATAAAAGTGGTATGTACAACTCGCTATTAGTATATAAGACTAGTATCCCGGGTAAAAACATTTTACCGGTTCCTTTTCAACATGAGTTACCACCATCCCGTGATTTTTCTATCAATAAAGTAAAATAAAGGCGTAAAGTAAAGTAAAGTAAAGTAAAGTAAAGTAAAGGCGTGTAAAAACATTTTACAGGTTCATTTCCCCCATGACTTACTACTCCCAATCCCCGTGGTTGCTCTCTTTCATACAATATGGAGGTGACGAAAAATAAAATCACATAATTGCTAACAATAAATTTCACCAAGCTGTAGAGCTCGAAAACCTGATCAAGAAAATGTATGGGATCGCCTGTGTACGACTTACCGTTACGGAGATATCGATGATCAAAGATTTTGATGACGTCACACCCGTCCCCAAAAAGTTTTAGACCCAATTTTTTCGACACGCCATCGCCAATATCGCGCACCCAAGGTGACGTCAGTTATTCCCATTGGTTGTCGAGATATTTGCTCTTAAATATCGCGTTCTATTTAGGGTGCAATGCAATGTGCCCACTGACGTCGCGCTACTCCTATAATACTAATATCGCCTATATCTCGACAATTCAGTTACGCACGACCTAAAATGTCACTATATCACAATCCATAAGAACATTTCGTTCCCAGTCCTTTTATTCACACTGACCAAACTAAATTTGTTATGCACAACTCGCTATTAGTATATAGACTAGTGCAGCGTGTAAAAACATTTTACAGTTCTCCATAAATTGATTTTTACACGCAATACTGCCATGATAAGTCTGTGTATATACAAAAATTGTTGTGTTTCTCCATGTTGGAATTATATCATATTTAACACAAATATTTTGGATCGATCATTCAAAGAATGCTATTATCCCTATTTTTCAGTGCTATTATTTGGGCTATTTAGAGATTTCTAAAGTTGTACAGTTGAACTAAAAGATTTAGAAAAGAGACAATACATAGTAGTCCTACCTAACCAATGGATACTCCTACCTAACCACGATAAAACGTCTGATATATAAGAAAATACCTTCAAATTTCCCTATTAACTAAAGCTAACAAAAACAATACCTTCTCAGACGTTTTTATCTTTCAATTCTTTATTCTGCTATGAATTGTGGAAATGTCAAAACCCAAAACGCCATTTGTGCATCATGATACAAAAACCATGTAAATATGTATGTAATCACTCTCTTCTTGCATTACAATCATTTATACTATTCAATTTTATAATCTAAAAAAGGTATCATTCAAATACTATCAAAACAATATGATAATGATCTTGCTACCTTCGTTTACCTTAATAATAACAATCCACATACTACAATAAAATACCAAATAAACTGCTAGCTACACATTTCGGTATAGTAGTCAAAACTAACTGATACGAAAAAGCTACGTTCAAACACATCAAAAAAATAGACATCGGTAGAAAATGATAAACTGATAACACATAACAGGTCTACATCGACTATCTCTCGGTTAGAATAGTTACTGATACTTATCAATGTGGTTACTCTTTATTACTGAACTTAAAGCGTTGAATAAAAAAATTAAAACAAAAACAAAAAATTATACACACAGCGTCTTCATTCTCATTAAGAAATGAACGTTGAGAAAATTTGATGAACTTTCGAACGCAAAAAAACATTGCATTGCGTTCTCCTCTGGGTGGCTTTATGATGTCTTCCTTTAGGCACAACAATCCACGAAGTCATAAAAACCCGTAAGATGGAGCTAGAGATTCTCCTAATGGGAGATTCTCCCTATACTAATACGGAAAAACAAACATCCATTGACGAACTTCCCGAGAAATTTTACCTAACGTTCTTTCTTTAAAAGTTAGGTAAGAAAAAAGCAAGATTTAGTATTAGTATAAGAAGATAGTATCCCGTGTAAAAACATTTTACGGTTCCACTCCCAAGAATCTTGATAAGAAATATAAAAATGCAACCTAAATATGTTTTGGTTACATTTTCCAACTATTGTGTGAAACCGTAAAATTATGCCTTTGCCCGGGATACCTGAATCAAATGTGAATCGTAAAAAAATTATACCTGCTCAGGATTCAACCGAAGAGTCATTCCACATGAATTCCTTAAATGCTTTATCCCAATTGCTTGTACCATAATGTTAAACCATGATTGGCACATTCATTCTCCTTGGTCATACATTCCATTTTATTAAATTTTCTAAATCTAAAAAGAAAAAAATCATATAGAACAGAAGCAAATACATGATCATCAGAAACAGAAAAAAATCTCTTAGAATGTAAAATTTCACTAAGTCACTAATTATCACGTGCCCTGTCATTTCCACTATAGAACCAATATAAGCACCATAGCTTAAATTCAGCCTGGGGATTCCTAAACGACATACGTAGAGTCAGCAAACAAAAACACAAACAGGGATAAATTGAAAGAAATATGATAAGATATAGATACAGCAAAATGGAATGATCTTAATGGTCTCCCTCCCACGCTAACAAAAGAAAAAACATACAACAAATCAGCAGCATATACTTTAAGAAATAATAGCAATAAAATCATTGCTCGAAGGATAAAAGAAAATCTGAAAAAGCTTGGGATGTGTTGTGGTCAGTTATAATTCTCTTGGTATAGTAAGTGGTGTGGGTAGGGGTAGAGGACAGGGATAATCAATCATCATTGAAACCACACCATCTCGCTCTAAAGTTTCAACATAAATAAGGCAATAATATATTATTTTAATAAATTCATTAAATTCATTCTCCCAATCGCTTGTACCATGATTTAAAACCATGATTGGGAAATTTATTCTTTTTCGTTTATTATTTTTATTTATACTAAATTTTCTAATATTAAAAGAAAGAAATCGTATATAACAGAAACAAGTACATGATCATCAGAAACAGAACAAATGGTTGCAGAATGTAAAATAGCACTGATAAATAAATATCATGTGCCAAAACTTTTACGATCAAGATAAGAACCATGGCTTAAATTCACGCTGCGGATTCCAAAATGACATATATAAAGCCAGTAACAATAATTAATAGGCTCCTGTAAAATTCACAGATGCAGTAAAACAGCAACTTGATAAGAAATCATACATCACACAAACCCTACCCTACCCCTACCCACAGACAAAATTAAACAAACAACAAACAACAGAGGATGAATTTAAAGAAGTAAGATGTAGATGCAGCAATGACTATGGCCATTATAGAATAGGTAGATGTAATCAATGAAGAGTAAAAAGGAAAGATATTCAGTGATCTTCCTACTCCATTAAAAACAAAACGAACAATAAAAACAAAACGAACAACACACTTTAAAATATAAATAGCAATAAAAACATACCTTAAACAACAAAATGGATAGGCTAAAAATACTTCGATGTGTTAAGTATAATATAAAAACCTACAATGGGTTAGGAGGAGGGGGGGGGGGGGGGGGGAGAGTTGATGATAATCAATCATCATCTCCATCATCATTGATTTTCTGCATCGTACGACGGGTGGTAAACATACTAACACTTTCTCAATAACAATACTATTCTTCGCTTTTGAAATAAAAACAAACAGAATAAACAACAAAAACAAACAACAAAAAACAAAAATCAGTTCTTCGCTCTTCTTGTTCACCAAATAAAAATGATCGTTGAGAATATTTCAAACGAAAAACCATTGCATTGCATCCTCCACCGTCGAGACTTTTCATTGTCTTCTTTCGCGTACAAACACGGGAAAACACAAAAGAGCCCGTAAGGTGGAGTCGGGACTATTACTAATACGCAAACGAAAAACCAACTTGCTCGTGCAGTTTCAAACTTCCCCAGACAAACGCGTGAGAAACGGACCGTGAAAAATCGGCAACCTCGCACGCAAAATATTTTACCAAACTAAAAAGTGGATGCACAACTCGCTATTAGTATATAGATTTTATGATACATTCTACTCTTTCAAAATATTTATTTGTTATCTTCAAGAACTACATGGGACCTCTGAATCATTTCGCTAATTTTCTTACCTTAGTGCATAACAAGCAGCATTGTCAAATTTTTGATTTATTTTTCATGATGATTTTGGGCCAAAACTTTGTAAGGTGGGTTTATATACGGAAATGTTTTTTCAAACAAAACTTGATTCTCCCCTTTGATGCAACGTTTACTTTATTTCAGACAAGTAGATAAGTAACTGCTTATTAAGAGAAATCCTTGCAAAACAAATTTTAAAAGTCAGGTCATTTTAGCTCTCCATAAATTCGTTATTGTATATTTAGATTTTTGACGTTATTGAGATTTCACTAAATTATGGCCCCCGCAGTGAGAGTAAGCAAGCGAGGAGGCATAGTAGTTTTACGAGATAGCGAAAGCCAGTTTTGGTGGCTGTAAATAAATTATGAACATGAAATTCACCATAAGATAAGAGAGCTGCTTGTGCCAGCCAAACATTTCACACATTTCACACAAAAACAATGGAGGCATTTTCTTAGGCACAAATTCTATATTTATCAAGATTTTGCCGAAGGATGAAGTTTTTTGGTATATACAAAAAATTGTCCATGATACATGATGCTCAGCAGTTTTCTGAAACAAAGTGTGCACCCTCCAAAATAGGCGTTGGGTTTGCATGATTTTGGTCATTGAGAATTTCAGCGCCACAATACCAGGCACACACAGCCCCACAATACAAGGTGCACTCAGCGCCACAATACAGCACACGCAGCACCAAAATACAAGGCTTACACAGCACTACAATCGGTAATACCATATTATATCTCATAATACCAAAACATGGAACTTAAACTTAAAGGGCAACCCAACATCCATACCACGAATAGGCGGAAGGAGGAAAAAAATATGGGTAATCCTGAGAATAGAATAATTAAGAAATTATCGCTATTATCGTAAATATCAATAAATCTCATTAATTTATGACCATATTTATCAATAAATCTTTGCGATAATATTATTTTTTTGAGATAATTATCAAAAAATTCTTCAATATTATTGATAAATTTATGAATATTATCATTGAGTATCGCTATTTGCGCATGTAGTGATTTTCCCTTGAGCCGTTACATTTGATATAACTGAGGCAAATATATTATTATGTAACTAGGAGCATATAGTCAAAGTGTGAATGTAAACATTGTATTGTGGCACATGGTTGATAAAAGTAATATATCAAGACCAAACAAATTCTAATTAATAATTGTTGGTGTAGCCCTAATTCCTAAAAAAATGGAACGGTGTAGAGAAATAATGAATGTGTATTAGAATTTTTTCAAGGCTTCTGTATTCTTTTTGATTTGAAGCATGTCTGTTCTATAGCCTGTCTTTGATCAGTCTATTGTGAGGATTCATAGCGAGAGCTGCTTTTGTTAGTATAGAAGTCACTGCCCACTAAATAAAATCCGTGCAACATTATTAAGGATGTGCCGCCCTATCCTGAAATTAAAATAACTTTGTTATATAATCGATAAAGAAAGTAAGAGAGTAACCTTGAGTTTTGAGTTGTTTGGGCGTCCATCCGTAACGGTTGGTTGGCACGAAATAATGCAAATGCACACAAAAATTCGAAAAATGTGCCAATTACAGCTCGAATCTGATGGATGGGCGTGAATAAAACGGACGAGAAAGAAAACCGAAATTTAGGGCGTTATGAACGAGTGCTATGAACAGCAACATTACAAAAACTGACAGAAACAAGAAGGGAAATGGAAGATCAGCTGTCTCACGGTGTTGAACAATAAAATGGTAAAGATAATTATCAGGAGATGCTGTTATTCTATACGAAATGGAGAATATTTCCCAGCAAACACATGACGTTGTTTTAACGTTTAAACAACATCCAGACGTTGTAAAGACCTCCATATAACATGCAGACGTTGTAAAGACCTCCATATAACATTCAGACGTTGTAAAGACCTCCATATAACTTTTAACCGACATCGTGCGTCTACCGGGTTTGATGCAGTTATTCCATTAAATATTTAGAGAAACTTTCTTCCAAAATCCTAGCAACATTCAACACTCCTGCTTCATCAAAGTGTTTTCAAACAATCATCAGACCAATTGGGAACTTTCCAACATATCTGCAATTCAGACTTAAAGCTGGATGTCCAGTTATATCAAAGATTGATGTGTTTTTGTGCAATCTGTCTGTTTCACCAACCTTTTTCTGTATGGACTCATTATCATTGGGCAATTTGCATGGCAACTTCGTCACAGTTGACAATAGTCAATAGATCAAGTGACTCCAAAATCTCGTTATATTTTTTGGAAATTTGTGCAGTTAATGAGGAACTCTTTGCATAATGGTGCAAGCCATGGTTTTTCACAATATAGTCACTGACGAATATATACCAATTGATCACGTATGCCAGCTAAATTATTTTTTTTGACATTTATTCATTTGTTTATTGAAGAGGGTTCGGGACTGGGGCTTATTGAAGGGGGTGTTTAGCAAAATTATTTTGAAAATCAGTTCAGAAAACACCAATAAATAAGGAAAATGATTTGTATAAGTCATCATGTGTATTTTCCTGAAATGCCCTTTTGAATTTATTTGAGCAGGCGCTTAATAGAAGGAATGAGGATAATACTGTACTTTGATTTAGTTAACATCACAAAAAAACGTAAAACAAAACAGAAAGGCAACAAAGGCAACAAATGATTATTGAAAATTAACGCAAAACTTTATGTCCTCAAAAACTTATGTTATTAAAGAAATGCAATAAATGGAAATATAACTTATATTTTCAAGAAAAACAGCTTGTTGTTTTAGAAGACTACAATAGAAAAAGGAAGATATTGGAAGCTTATTATATTAATAAATATAAACCCATTTTGAATAATCAATCAGATAGCGGTGTAACATAGGGAATTAGCGTATTTTTATTTTATATATATGTGGATGTAACATTTTTGTAATTTTAAAATTTTTGAAGATGTTTTTATAGAAAGACTAGTATACCGTGTAAAAAATTTTTACATCTTTCCCAATAAGATGTTTTTACACGCTATACTAACCATTTGATAATAACTCTACGAAATACAAAAACGCAGTCCAAAACGCCGCCCTAAAATCTTTCATCGATTCATGAATTTTTTACCCGCCATACATTTTTACCAAGCATTGATAACCGGTGTATTGAGGTAAAACTATTGATTTCTCCTTTATTTGTCGCCAAAAATAGAATTCACAGAACACGGAAGAAGTTTGATTGTTAAAAATGTTATTACATGTTTACGTCGAATCATATTTAATGTAAAGTTTTACTGAAGAAATCAATTTGAGCCATAACTCAAAGCCAATATGGGCCCCAAACGGCAACAGTTAACGAAATAATTATGCGTTTAATGTCATATATATTAAGCCCAGCGAAAAATTGCACACAAATTCAATTGTGACCGACATGTAGTCGGCAATATATTTTAACGTCATGATAATGACGTCATAGTTCCAAGTCCCTCAAATAACTTGCTACAAAAAAAATTAAGAAAATAAGAAAATTTAAATAAAAGGCTGTATTTTTTCGACTTCTGAATCCTAACCAATTCTTAATTCTTTCCACTTTCTAACTTTATAGTCAACCAAAAATAATTTCAGACTTTGTGGTAAACATATTCATAATTATCAATACTAAATCTCAGATAAAAATATTCACAAATTGTAAAATATCTCACTCACCCCACACTACAATACCCATCGCAGAATTAACTTTTGGAATATATACAGATTTACATATATAAGATATAAGGTATTAACTAAATCTTAAAAAGAATCATACCTCCGAAGAATGTTTCTTTCTTCAAAGCTGAGTTTTCTTTCTCTATAAATTCCAGGAACAGAGAGATCGCCAATTAGAAAAACGCCATCGGTAATTAATTTTACTCACTGCCAAAACCAACAGATTAATCAAATCTCTAATCTTTTATTACTTCTTGACTTTCTTCTTTCTATCATTGTATTAAAAAATACCATGCTCGACACTAAATTTTCTTTCTTTTATTTGGAAATCTAAGAAAACAAACCAAAACTGGATAAAATGCCGTTTGATACGTCTTCAACCTTCAACATTACACACCATAAGTCGTAAATGTGTAAAAACTATTCTTCGTAATAAAAACTCGTTTTTTTTATGCATGTTTCTTATTATTACTTCGTCTTAAAAAATGTAAACAAACGCTTCTTTTTTCTTCAAACAACTATTTTACATTCGTTGTCAATAGCTGCTACGTTCGATTGTAATTCGAAGTCTCCGCCTGATATGCTATATCATGTCTTCCCTTACGTATTTTATATCATAAAACAATTATAAGCACTAAGCCGGAGTGCCTTATCCTAATACGGAACAAAAATAAACAAACATCCATTGACGAACTTCCCGAAAATTTTTACTTAACGTTCTTTCTTTCAAAGTTAGGTAAGAAAAAAGCAAGATTTAGTATTAGTATAAGAAGATAATCTTTCCAATTTTTAAACTTATACATAAGCTGTCTTTTATTCACAGAAATAACAGTCACTTTTGAAACAACAAATACCGTATTTCCTCGAATAAGCGGCCTCCCTTAAATAAGCTCTTCCTTGAATAAGTGCCCTTCTTTGAAATCGAGCGTTCATTTAAAGAAATTCGGTATACTTTCAGCATATCGTTTGAAAAATGGAATATTTGAATAAAACAATGTTAAAGGTTTCATAATATTCCTTCTTGAGATGATGATCACATCAAAATCATCCACTTAAAATTCATTTCTACCTGATATTCCTGCAATCACACCGTTGCCATTTATCACTGGCTGCACAAGCCCATCAACAAATAATGGGACAGACATTACAAAAGCATTTTTATGATCTGGTAAAGTGATCGTTGTGATGTCAAGCAAATCGCTCTGTTTTAACCAATCGACTGCTTTCTTAAAAACATCTTGAATATCTGCATCACATAGTTCAACGCCTTCTTTTAACACACCTATCTGCAATTTCTTTGGTGGTTTGACAGGAGGGTATATGAGTTTGGAATATTCAGGTACTTCATATGGGTGACGTTGTCTGTAGTCCCTCCCATCATCATAACCTAGAAAGTAGATCATTTCTTGCTGTACTTAATATTCATAAGTATAGATTGATGGCACATTTAGCGAGTACATACCTGCAATTACTTCTAACATTAAAGCATAGTCAGCAACATTTTTAGTCATTGGTCCTAAGTGGTCAACACAGGGCAGAACTGGAACGGCACCGGTGTAAGGAACCAATCCATGAGTTGGTTTTAAGGCCAACTATTCCACAGCTACTGGCTGGAACACGAATTGATCTTCCTTGATCTCCTCCTAAAAATGAATATCATCTATTCTAGCATACATATATATCAACCTCGCATTCAGAGCGTCTTTGCTTTTTCGATTTGAAATTTTGCTAATCAAAAACACAAAGACGTCTTAGTGACGAGGTTGCCAATATACACATCAATATTGGTTTATGGTAATTTACTGATCTACTTTCTCTAATTGGTATTGTTTACCTATGGCCATATCGGCGTCTCCAACAGCCACAACAACGCCACTGCCGGAACTTGATCCACCAGCTGAGTGTTCCATTGAATGAGGATTGCGAACTGGTCCATAAGTTGTAAAAAAACTTCCAAAACTGCCGCAGAAATCTTCACAGGTAGTTTTTCCTATTATCTCTCCACCAGCTTCTAGAATCCTTCTTACAACAGTGGCGTCATACTCAGGAACATAACCCTCCATTACTCTTGATCCGTTCATCATGGGAATACCTGCCACTGCAGTGTTATCTTTTATTGCAATTGTTTTACCGTGTAACTTTCCACTGTTTTTTTCTTTGAGTTGACATCTCACATACCAAACGTTGTACTGATTTTCTTCTTTTGAAGGCTTTGTGTGTTGTCGAGGTTGAATAGCAGGTAGCTCAACATGGAAATGCTCAATTTGATTGTAATCATTAACTGATGCTATAACAAGTTCTTTGAATTGTATAAGTTGTTCTTCAGTGCATCCTAACTTTCGTCTTTCGTCCCTTATCGCTCGTGTTTTTGTTGAAATTTTCTATGAGCAAACTGTTTTAGAGCACCTTATATTATAATATCGATGTATGTGAAGCCTCAGCGTCCAAGGAAGACATGAAAATATCGAGCTTATTAGCAGTAGTCAATTTTTTTTAAACTGAAACTTTCTAATCATGAAACTTCTTAGGGAAACCTCTTGTAAAAACGTTTGAAAGAGGCTGACGGTTACAATTTGGAAAGCTTCATGAACTGATACCAAATGTATTAGATAAATGTATTAGATAAATTGTTTGAACTCGATTACTCTTGACAATTCGATTAGTTTATCAAACAGAAAAATCATCAATTTTTTCACGTAAAGATTAATCTTTAAAAGGGGCTGTTTACTTCGGCACCATAATTCTTAAGATCACGTGATTCATGTCGTAGCTCCTTTAACATTACACGACAAATCTTTCATGTTCAAGATGTTCAACTTTTGTCTTGAAAAAGATTCGCTAATAAATAACTATGCTATGTACCCTATCATTATTCATTACACCATTACTTTAAAGGTGCGTAACCAACTTTTTTGATTTTCTAAAATAATCTACAAAACAATAAGTGAATCTTTGAGTATTACTAGAGAACTAAGTCATAAGAATTTCAAAATCAAAAATCTTTAAAAGTGCTCTGCCCTGCCACTAAGAAATCTGCCGTTTCCTTTTACACGACTAAACCTTTACCGATTCATGTTTATATGTCGTATCCTGACTCAGTTGTCCATACAGACCTCGATTCCGTGTTGAAAATTAACGAACATTTTCCCACTGCGATTTGCTAATGAGCAAAATATTACTCAATAATTACTGTGAAAACAATGTAACGCATCAAAACGAAGTCTGTACGGACAACTGGACCAAACGCAACAAAACATGAATTTGGGAAAGGTGTACAGCGTGTAAACGTATCGCTCGAGATTACATACTCGATAAGTTTTCTGTGACTTTTTGGAACTACAGGTACAGATAGTTAAGAATTCAAACTACACACACAGAAAAGAGTCATGTACATATCAAGAAAATAGTTTACAACAAAATATTAAGGGAATGGGCAATCCAGTCATTTCCTTCAACATCAACAAAATCATACCCTATTACACCGCATTAAAGGTCATGCCACGAATATATTTTCTTTAAAAAATATTTTTTGAAATTTTGAGTGCATTTTATCTTTTGAAAGCAAAAGTGTAAAAGGTACAAAAGTGGAAGCAACGGCGACAGGACCGCGTCAAAATAAAACGGGAAAAAACGGTCTGGAGGTAAAGAACTAAATGATATTTTAAAGGATATTTTAACAAGAACAAGTAACTTTAATGAACCAAGTCATGACTTTCTCTGGGCAAGTTGTAATTATTGGGAGTTTTAGGTAATGGATTGGTTATAAATATATAAGGCCATGACCTTTTATCCCTTAAATGACTGGCTTTCATATGCAGAGTAATTGGGTAAGAATAACTGATGGTAAGTTGATAAATAGAGATTGATCGTAAAATCTGCTGATTTAAACATATAATAGTATATGTATTTTAATTAATGACTTAATTTTTGATATAATCATTCAACAAATTTCTTCATAAATTCTATGGTCTGTGTGACTTCTAAACTTCTAAACGCATTTTCTTTCTGAACAGAATATTTATATGGTATAAGCGAATCCACTCCTTTCTTCAAAATCAACCGTTACCCAGGAACTGGTTCTGTAAATAAAATGGACCTTAAAAACCTTAAAAGTTACATTACTTTTCCATGATTTCCATGACTAGTTGCCACCCTGTGGTGACGTCATCTGGAAGTTCTTACACTGGCTATTAACTGTTTTCTCTGAGAGTAAAGTCATCGAATTGCACCTATATGGTGTAGTGCAGCTCACACTCACTTAAGCACTGAATCTGCACTAACATCCAATGAAGTGAAGTTTCACCCAAACAGACAATAACCCAGATTTAGAAAAACATCTTTAAACATCGTTTAAACCACAAGTAAATCAGAACTTACAATTCTTCGTTCAAAACTAGCACTCCTCTTCCAAAATGTTTCTTTTTACTTAGGAAACCAATGCCTCGCTTAAAGTTATCTTCTATTAAAGATAATGAACTATTTATAAAGGTCGTGAGAAAACTGAGTCAGCAGTTTTCTACAAGGGAATCTCCACAGAGAGCCGATCATTTGTTTACCATTTTGATATAAGTCAGCTTCCTTCCAAACCCACTTCATATTTTTCAAATAAAGGATTCCCACTGCTGACATCTGCACACTGCAATCCTCAGTTCTATTTATAACAGTTCATTATCTTTAATTCATTTTTTCATGGATAACTTTTTCTCCATAATTATTTCCTTTAAAAGGTCAAAGTAATGGAGTTGTGTGTTGGTGAGTTGAGCATGATTTTTTTTAGCCGGCTGCTAAGAGAATCGGGAGACCATGCTATTATACCATGCTGCAGCAGATAAAGACAGACCGATAACTCGGGTCAATCCATTGAAAAAACATTCAATACAGCGCTGGTCATAACGATCACTTATTTCATTATCGTTCTTATTACAATTTTTTTCATATCCGACAGTTTTTTCTTACCAGCGTAATCTTTCAAGAACTTTAACGTTCATTACTTTATAATTGTGCTGAAGGTACATTCTTCATTTCAAATCTAAGCACTGATTTCGTTTGTGAAAATGTAACGATCATTATATTAAAGCTGTGTTTGCATTTAGAAAATATTGTCCAAATGTAAAATGTAAATTGTAAATTGTAAATTGTAATCCTATAAACTTAAAAGAAACAACCTGTCATTGTTGAGCACATTTAATAAAAAAACATTATTTTTCATTGGCAGCAAAATGGATTCTACGGTATATCCTTGTTTATCTCCGATAACCCATCATGCCCTTCGTGGTGATTTTTTGTAAATTATAAAAGTTTCACGACACTCGTAAAATTACTAATCGTAGTGGATTCCCTATGAAAACTTTTGAATCCGATTTAAAACCGATTTACCGATGATGCATAAATCGTAAGTGCGCCGCCGTAAATTGTACAACTCACCAACTAACCAACTCACGACTAACCGTTACCACACTCTTAAAAAAATTATTTGATTCAAAACCAGCAAGAACTTGTATCTCTTTGATCTTCAGAATGTTTTATAAAGATCTCCGTTGCGGCTGAAATTTATAGATCTTGCGTGAAGGCACCTTTAATCATTCAAAATAAGCTTGAAGGTGGAGCCCTCTCAGAAAGTAATGCAATTAATTACTCGAGGTCTGAAGTCCGTAGAGTATTGAAATACCTTCATTTCACGGATAAAAAGTCGCTTACTATCTGGCCTCTTTCCATGACTTTCTCCCGCAGAGGCTAAAAGAGCCACGTGTAAAAGCCAGATATATTTGAATGTTATTTTAGGATTACTTAAAATATGACAATGCATTTACTTCAAGACGGTTACAAAAAGTCCATAAGAATAGAATGACATGAATATTATACACTAATGGAATCAACATGTACATTACTGTCTGGTCCTTTGTAATGTGGTCTGTAAATTTGTAATGAATTTCGGCCGACTCATGAATTATATGGAGTAGGTTGAAATGTGAAAGAAGATTCCCATTTATACAGGTGGTAGGAAATTGAGTGTAAAATTTCTTAGGTCTTTTTGTAGCTTCGTGTTTTATTTTATTTATCCCACGGCCAGTATTTATCGTCTCTCCTTATAAGCTTTATTTTCAGTGTCCTTCCCCTCACAATACCGACTATACAATACCGACTACAAATATGACAAAAGTCACAAAGAAAGAACCTATTCCATAAAAAAACTACATTTCCAAGATTAGATTTTCCAGTTTCTATAAATTTTCAGCTCAGTTTGGAAGACATATCAGCTTTGGTTCTGGCTGAATTCTAAAATCAATCACTTGCTTTCCAGTGAAATTACATGATTAAATAAAATAATATATAACAAATTAATAAATCATAATAATACATTTATTTTATAATATACAATTAGCATTACAAATTATATATACACACTGCTAGGAATCTAAAGTGATGAAACTAATACTTCCATTGCATTTTTTATTTTTAAAAACAATTTATTGTTGCAACATGGAGATATTGAAAGAAACCCTGGACCTCAGACATATCGTATTTGGAAGTCTATCGTTGGTT
This sequence comes from Turritopsis rubra, assembly GCA_039566895.2. Taxonomy (NCBI): domain Eukaryota; kingdom Metazoa; phylum Cnidaria; class Hydrozoa; order Anthoathecata; family Oceaniidae; genus Turritopsis; species Turritopsis rubra. The sequence goes on along the minus strand of CM077631.1, from coordinate 6,395,159 downwards.
CGTTTCACCAAGGAAATGAAATGTTTGGAGCATCAACAGGAAAACAGTATGTGTGTAATGCATGCAATTGCTTTCTCATTATTCAAGCGGGTTAGTTTCTGGAAGATGATAGATATGGATCATATTCTTCATGAAGGTGACAAGATTTACACGAATCTGGGAACTAACACATATTTATCTATGGAAGAAATTCCATGTTGTATTGATGTGGAAAATAACAGAGTTCAGGTAGTAAGACGCATTCTACATCAAGGAAATTTGCATGTTCACACATCGTATGTTCTAGCTAGGATACATAATTTGGATCAAGCAAAGGCCAATGGCATGATTCTTATTTTTAATGGTCTTAGCATTAGCATTATGTGAATTAATAGGAATTTCTATCTCTTTGACTCTCATTGCCGGGATATGTTTGGAAACATAAGTGCATATGGGACTTCAGATTTGCTACGGTTTCGTAGTCTAACAGCCATTGAAAATTGCATCAAAACAATGTATTTAAACAATACATCTCTGCTAATTTTTGATTTGCAATATATTGAAATAGTACAGGGGAATGTTTCTGCCCAACAATGTTTCAATGATGGTGTCGGTGTGGATTTTAACCTTCAGTTAAGTCAGTCAATCCAACAGGACTATCTTTAAGATAATCCAAATGAACATAGTTTGCCTAAGTTTAAACGAAAGCTTGAAATGCTTAAATCACAGCACAATAGGAAATTTATGAGCAATACAAATGAAAACTTGATGCAATCTAATAGTAGTAAGATTAAGGTAGGAAAAGAGGAGAAAAAGCAAGCTGCAGAAGAAAAAAACATCTACTGACAAGATACACAGATTTAAGCCAGGGGTATACGATGGTCCATATCATATATGTGTTACTTGTAATCGTTGTTTGTATGCACGGACAATGAGGAAGTTCAAGCAGGAAAAAAATAGAATGCCAACACAACCTTTTTTTTATGTTGCTCATGTTAACAGTATTGATGGTTTAAAATATATCTGTATAACTTGTGACATAAACCTGAGACGTACTGAAATACCCTGTCAGGCTGTATGTAACAAGCTGGAGATTACTGAGTTTCCACCATTTATACCAGAGCTAAGGCGATTAGAGAAAGTTTTTATAGAAAAATGTTTACTGTTCAAGAAAATAGTGATCATGCCTAAAGGTCAGACTCCAAAGCTCAAGTGATGTATGTAATTTACCAATTGAAACAGAATCTCTATGTGCAACACTGCCCCGAGGTTCTGATAGTAATCGAATTTTACTAGTTAAATTAAAGCGAAAACTAAAATATCGTGGCTATTTTTATTTTGAAGTTATTGGACCAAGTGTTGTTTTGGATATTTTGAGGTTTTTGAAAGGAAATAACTTTTTGTATAATGATATTATTATTGATGAGTCCCGAGTGCCACAAAATCTGCTTAACTTAAGTGAAGATGATAATTTGCCAATCATAATTGATACTGACACTAATCTTGAGGAAGAAAATATTCGTAACTTAGATCGTGTTGGAGCTAATGGTACTGTCTTAATGTCAAATATTCCATCACAGTTGGAACATGAAACATTGACAATTGCACCTGGTCAAGGGAAACGTCCACTTTCAGTGACAACTGATAGATATTGTGAAGAACTAGCTCATCCTTATTTATCCCCCACTGGTGTATTTGGTTACAAGGTGGACAGAGAAGTTGAATTGTCAGCTAACAAGTATTTTAATCAAAGATTATTGAATTACAAACAGCTTTTTGCATCTGAATCAGGTTATATCTTTTATACTCACTCAGTTTATCAACAATTAGGTATGACCAGTGGCATAAACATTTTTCTACAAAAAGTAAAACAAAATAACTTAACTGCAGGACTACTCAGTAGACAATTCAAAGAAACAGTCCAGTCTTTTGTAGCTAGTGATAATGCTTATAGTTTCATGAAGAATATTAAAGGCACTCCTGCATACTAGAAAAAGTTCTTATTTGAAGTTCTTGCCATGGTTAAACAGCTAGGTTTACCAACATTTTTTATGACTTTGTCATGTGCTGATTTACGCTGGTCAGATTTACCATCTATCATCTCCAAATTGAGAGGTCAAAATATGACTCTCGAGGAAATAAATCAAATGAGTTATGAAACACGGTGTACTGTACTGAACAGCAATCCTGTGTTGTTAGCTAAATATTTTCAGTACAGAGTAGAGTTATTCTTCAAAGAAATAGTGGTCGATGGACCATTGGGAAAAATTAAATACCATGCTACACGTGTTGAATTTCAGGTTAGAGGAAGCCCTCATATCCACTGTTTTTTATGGGTGATTGGAGCTCCCAAATTGTCTAAGTTGAAGAAGGAGGAAGATATTGCTTTTGTTGACACAGTAATAAAAGTGAATGTTCCTGATCCAGAACAGGAAGCAGATCAATTCAAATTAGTTAAAAGTTACCAAATTCATTCCCATTCACGATCCTGCAGAAAATACAAGAATCTTGATTGCCGATACCATTTTGGCAAATATTTCACTGATCATACTATTGTTGCAGAACCACTGTCTGCAGATTTGGATGAAACAGAGAAACGGGAGCGCTTGAAAGAACGTAATCATGTGTTAGGAAAATTTAAAGGTTTTATTGATCCAAATCTTAATCCCCGAAAAACTAACATCATTGATCCTGTAGAAGATTGTTTTATAAAGCCTTTAACTATTGCAGAAATTTTAAATCAGCTACAGATAACAAAAGACCAGTATTATGCTGCAGTGTCAGTATCTCCAGATGATGATTATCAGTTGCATTTGAAACGGCCTCCAAATTCATGCTTTATTAATAATTATTTTGTGGATGGGTTGCGAGCATATGAAACAAATATAGATATCCAACCAGTCTTCAATCACTACATGGCTGTCAGTTATATGTGTGCATATTTTTCAATAGCTGAAGATGAGTCATCAGAAGCAATGAAAGAAGCGGCTAAAAAGGCAGCAACATTAAACTCAAGTGCATTTGAGCAAATGAAAGCTGTTGCCCGAGCCTACATGACAAAGAGAGAATGTTCCACTCAAGAAGCTGTTTATCATATCATGCCGGAGTTGTGGCTAAGAAAAACGTATCCAAGTGTTGTATTTATAAATACTAATTTGCCTGAAAAGCGCTTCAGAGTTTGTTGCAAAGAAGAAGAGCTAAGTGATTGGCTGAGGATAGAAATCATATTTTTAAAAGAAATATGCTTGACCGCTATAAGAAACGTCCCAATAGAAATTACATGAGTGGAAAGTATGCGTCAGTTGATAATTTGTGTTTTGCTGAGTATAGTGCATACTATTACCTGGATTCTTCTAAATGGACAGAAAATGATAATCAGCCAATAGTTTTAAATGATAATCTGATGGACAAAAACCATGATCCAAATTATTATCCAAAAGTAATTCCTCTAATGTCTGATAAAAAAGACAAATTAAAATGCCGCAAATCAAAAGCTGTGCTTAGATACCATGTTCCTAATCCTAACAAAAAACCTGAAGAATTTGCACATCATATTCTAATGATGTATTTGCCATTTCGGAATGAAAGTGAATTATGTGACACTGCAACAGAAACATATGCTGAAAAGCTGTTAGACCCTGCCATTGTTAGCATAGTCAATGCTAATAAATCAAAAATTGAACCCTTTGGAATAAGTAGATACAGCATTGAGTAACTTAAGATCAAATCTTATCAACAACCAAGATTCATATACCCAGCAGGAAAATCATGAGGTTGAAATCTTATTTATAGCTGCAAGTGATTTAATTGATGATAGTCCACAAGATGAGCCTGTTCTTTTTGATGAATTAGATATCCACTTATCGAACATTGATAGCAATGTTATCTTCAAATCAATGCGATGATTACAACATTGAACATAAAACAGCGCCAGATATTTGATGTAATAATTAAATGGGGATGAGATCATGTGAAATACCTATCTTGCAAGGTAAAGAAAATGATTGATCCTCTTTTTCTGTTTATTACTGGTGATGGAGCTTGTGGTAAGTCACACCTTGCAAAGTTCATTTTTCAGGCTATGACTAAGGTAATATCTTACCATTCAGGTAATCCTGAAAAACATAAAGTCATTACATTAGCACCAACTGGTGTTGCAGCTGTCAATGTATATGGTGCCACAATACACTCGGCTCTTGCTGTCCCAGTTGGTGCAATTGGTAAAACTGTCCCAAAATTAAATGACAGAACAAGGTCTAAATTAAGAACCAATTTATCATAAGTGAAAGTTATTTTGCTTGATGAAGTCTCTATGGTTTCGAACTTACTACTTCTTCATATTCATCAGCGATTAACAGAAATATTTGGAACATGAGATGAAGTCCCCTTAGCAGGTATAACTATCATTGCATTTGGAGATTTATTTCAATTGCCACCAATTAATCAGCGAACAATATACGCTGACTAAAAAGACCATTTTCTAAATATTTCTGCGCTATGGAGAAACTTTAAGATGGTAGAACTCACAGAAGTAATGAGGGAAAAAGGAGATGACACATTTATTAATTTATTAAATAAAGTTAGGGCTGGGATTGTTGATGATGCTGTTGAAAGAATTTTGAAATCTCCTTTTGCCAGTAAGAATAATTTGGATTATCCCCAGAATGCCATGCATATATGGGCTGAAAATATCCCAGTATCTTTGCATAATGAAGAAATGTTAAGGAACATTGTTGCTGATATGTATATTTTGAATGCTATTGACATTTTACCTTAGAATGTGAGGCCTGCCTTAATTGAGAAAGCATTATCTCTTAGTCAAAGTCAAACTGGTGGGCTTGCATCTATTATCACTCTCAAAGTTGGTGCTCGTGTCATGTTAACAACTAACATTGATGTTGCTGACAAATTGAGTAATGGGCAGATAGAAACAGTGGATTTTATCAAACTTGAATGTGGTGTGGTTAAATATGTTTATATTAGGATGGATGATGAAACAGTGGGTATCAATTTAATGAGCACAGATACTTTAGGAAGGAGAATTGCTGCTGTCCCAATAGGACAAATAGAGGCTAGTATCAACATTCACGCAAAAAAAACCCAACTCACCAGCAATAAAGCGTACACAGTTTCCATTACCTTTAGCCTAGGCATGTACTGTACATAATGTCCAAGGAAAACAATTTAAAGAAGCTGTTATAAGTTTTGATCTGTTTAAGCAACGACGCTTCAACTTTGGACAACTGTATGTTGTATTAAGTAGAGTTACTTCATTTTCTGGTTTATTTTTAACAGGTGAATTTAACTCAAAAGCCACTTTGGCAGATACTAGGGCAACACCAGAATATGAACTTCTCAGAGTTGATTATGCTATGATACCTGTAGAAAATCTTGAACCAACTTCAAAGTCCTTAACAGTTTGCTTACTTAATATAAGGTCTTTGCCAAAACACATTACGGACATTTGTAGTGATCAGATTATTTTACAAACAGATATTCTTTGTTTGACTGAAACACAAATTGATAATTATAATAACATACATGGACTTCATGAATGTCATCTTGATAAACATTTTCAAATAAAACATAATATACCAACTGATAAGTTTTCTAGTCTTACTATGTGTGTGCAAAAAGACATAGCAATGCATTATTTAGGTGGACTACCAGACATGTCATTGTTTACTGTTAAAAAGGAGAAAATTGAGCAAATCAGTGTTTTATTGCTATACAAAAAGCATTCGTTATCTTGTAACAATGTTATTTATATGATGCGTAGTTTAGAGCAGCATGTAGAAGGTGGCGTTCACATCATTCTTGGTGATTTTAATATCAATGCATTTAGTGATTTAAACACATCTCTGAAAGAATTCTTATCACAGTATCAAATGATAGTTAATGAGCCTTCACACATATCAGGGTCACTTGACCATGTTTACATTCACATAGAGCTTCTAGAAAGAGCTTCAAGTGTATTGTGAAAAGTATATTCTTCTCTGATCATAGAACCATTAAGTTCCAGATTACATTTGATGATTAGTGTCAAAAATTTTGTTTAGTATAGTTTGAATTCTTCTTGAAGATAATGTTATTTTCTGATAATACTAAACTATACTATACTATGCCATGAATATAGGTAAACCTGTGTTTGGAATAATGTGGGTGGTTGGGTTAGGGGAATAATGTGTCATCTTTAGGGCAGGGATTATTTTGCATTTCTACCATACTTGTGTAAGGTTTAATGTTAAAGTTTAATTCCTTCCCTTTCGTTTATGTTTATGTGTTCAAGATGTATAGCTAAAAGATCTTAGTCCTTATATTTTGCTAAGGTTAAGCTTTCATTTGTTGCAAAACAATGTAATATTTCGTCTTTGCTATATAGAAAACATTCTACTTCTAAAAGGAGTCAGCTTTTTTACTTATGATTTTCTCATTTTATTCTTTAGCTTAATAAAACAACCTGTTGAATGTATCAAATTTTTAATGCAGTCTCTTGTTTTAGATGTTACATGAAAGTATACAATGAAAATGGTCATGAGGTGTCTTTATCATGTTTAAAAATTTTATGATCCATGTATATATTGCTATTTGAATATTAAAGAAATCCGATTTGTTGATCGTTTTGCTAGAAAGTGTATACGAATTGCTATAACTTGTTGGAACATTTAATGATGTTTAACTGAATTTCAATGGATCAGTTAATTATTGCTCGTATAGGATAAGAATTGTTTGATATCCCAACACCTTTTAAACCGATTACGTCCTATGCACATTACTTTTAAAAATTGATGGCATGCGAGTTTCCAATTGACAGTCAACGACCATCATTAGAAGACCATCAAGAACACCGGAATGAAATTTTTAATTGTGATATTAATGCTGATTACTTCGTTGCTAAGATCCAATATGGTTTAAAGAAAATTCCAAATGCACCTTGAGATGATTAATAAAAAAAGTATTAAGACCAACCAGCGTCAAATCCACAGAACATTCAATTATTATATATTCAAAATTGTCCAGAAGGCTGAAATACACGTGTGAACCAAATTTTTAGATGTTTAGAAATCTGTCAATAGAATGATATATAAATCAATCACGTTTTGTTTCTTCTTTTGGTCCCCAAAATGCAATCCAAGAGGTAATAACCATGTTTTATTCTCAAATGAACCACTTTTCTTAACCAAAGTTAGGTGAATTTTAATTTTCTCGATTAAACACCCTGACAGCTGATTTTTTTCGATAAGCGCCCTTACCGTGCTATATCCCATCATTGGCGGTATCAGTAACACGTATTGCTCATAAGTAACAAGGCAGATGAAGCGCCCTTGAGAGACGAGGTTATGATGTCAGTTGAACTGTCACCCATGCTTTAGGTATTTGCACGTTCCACCATACACACAAGGTGAATGTTTTGAGGTCATACTGATAGAAGACGCAAGAAAAGTAGTGAATTTTGTTTCCAACGTATTGGCAACAATTTTCTCCGTTTATCGTTTAGTTCACTAGTAAATCCTTACAACTTGTAAGTTATAAACAAGGTAGGAGGAGAGGTGTAGCAGGGGTTGCTTTTCTTCTTTTTAACCCGTCAATGTTTGCATTTTGTCTCTCAATTTATATATATATATATATTGAGGATTACCAGCTTTTGACCACGACATGTACTCCGAAGGACTATAGGGAGTTAAACCATTTCAGTGAAATGTTTGTATATGACGATGTGTATTCCAGATATACATTTCATATATATAATCCTTTGAATTATTGTCTGTTGTAAATTATATTATTTGACTTTGAATTAACACTACTCATTTGTCTTAAGGTAAAATATTTTCATACATTGCATATTCTGTTTTTAGATTTAGATCCAGATTTTAAAAAGTCAGATGATGGAAACAGTGGTAAGTGTTTTTCTTTTTGCAATTTATTCTTATTGACCATTTGAGCACAATGAATGGTTTAAGGTGTGATCTTTCCTAATACGATTATTAAGTGAGAATCATTATCAAGTTTTCAATAAGCAATCTGATAAAAACCTCATCCTACTTTTCTACTAGTTTGAAGTGAATTTTTTAGAGAGAATTTAAACAGAACAGAACAGTGATATGAATTTATCAGAGATTATTTTGAACATTATTTTTCTCTCGGTTTCTAATATTATGGCTTACTTACTTGATTGCTTTAAGCTGTCAATACAGGTTACCTAAGTGAATTGTTATATTCTCATGAAAGTTCTATCAGATTGCCACCATCAAATGCTGATTATAAAATTTGGTTTATGAAGGTATCTGTGGTTATGTACATCACCTATCTCCAGAAAAACCCATGAAATGGAAAGTTGCAAAATATTACAATATGATTCTACAGTAGGACCAACAAATTGTACAACGTGTAGTTTCTTATCGTAATAACTTATACGAACAGTTTTCCAGGGCGCAAAAAAGTAAATCAGCTGTTAAAATTCAGGGACATCGACTGGTGAAGAACTTCTGGGACAATAGTAAAAAAGATATCGAAATCAATAATAAAACTTCTGTTTCATCTGATGATGTCAAAGTAAGTTTCACTCATGAATTACCAGGGAACAATTTTCCACCTATCAAAAGCTGGGAACCAACCAATACACCAATCAGATGGAGATTGAAACTGTACATGGATATGGAAGATCATCTTTTGATGACAACATCATCAAAATATCATACAAAACCAGTTCCCAAAAAAGAAGTTGCTAGTTATGATGCTACTGCAACTGTTAAAGTTCATCTTTACAACAACGCTGTTAAAGCCATTTCCACAAATGGAACATATGAGCTGTTGAGTGCCACCTATCGTTCCTATGGGGGAAATATCGTTGTCTACTGCAATGATGGCACAACTATTCGACAAGTTGAGGATGATGTAATAGAGCCTTCACATGAATACTTAATTGATTTAGCTACCAAAGAATATAAATTTCCTCCATAATCAGTTCTTGTGGATGAAGCAGTTTTTAATTGTCCGTTGTGCAATGGAAACATTTGAGATCCTTTCAAGTTACCACAAGAAGGCTACACTTCAATGTCCATGTTGCAAGCACAATGTGAAAGCTACAAAATTTAAACCCTTTTTTAACTTGCTTTTGACTTTCAAAGAACAACAGGCTATGATAAATGTCAGAATGTTCCAGTTTGATGTGGAATCGTGATGTGGAGTTTTGTTGGGTCTAGTACTCTTATTTGTTTGTGTTTGGGTGGATTGTTTCTCTGGCCATGATAACTAAAATGTTGGTGCAGAATTTCATTTTTTAATATCAGCATCAAGACGAATTCACTTCTGTGTTTCTTCTGAAATGTAATTTTTACAAATGAATTTTTCCAGGTAGCATCCATCAGTTTCTGTTATACTATATCACTAGGTTTATTAACTCCATACTCTTTACCAAGTCTCAGTATAAACTAGTGGAAAAATAGGAACAGTAACATTTCCTTTTTTGACTCGACTTTCGTTATACCAAGTTTTGTTTCATGTAACTATCTTTAGGTACAAGTAATTTCTTTCCTGCAATTTCTTTCCTGTTGTTATCGTTGAACGTCTCCCCTGTATCCGATAATACTACTTGAATCGGAACATGCGTTTATTTTGTGTGAAATTAATGATTGACTTGAACGCATAGTTTTAACAATTTTGGACCATAGTGTAAACTTTGTAAAAGTTGTTTGGGTAGTTGAGTTTATCAACATTTACCTCGTTCTTTCAAACATTATTATAAGAGTTTTCACCGAAATGTTTGATGGTCCGAAATTATTAGATGAACAAACGAAGCGATTTGAATGGTTGAACTTGATCGGACTTCTGTGGACGTTTTTGGCGGAATTAGTTACAGTGTACGAAACGATAGCCTCTGCTATGATCGGTACATTCCAGTCAATCCCGATTTCAATAAGCCGGATCGCCCCAATGCGGCAATACGGGGCGGAAAAATTTTGCGGCCTGATTGGTTCACACATTCTTGAAATTTTTACTGAGCGAATCGGATGAAATGAAAATGATTTTTCGGCTCCAACATTTTTCACCCAGTTATGGTGCTATTCTATTGCCATGTGTGTGGTACATAACGTTAAACTGAGGGTATCTAATTTCACCACCCACATGTCCTTGATTGATTGATTGACGCGAGATATGCGTATCACTCCAATCTTAGAGAGTGACAATTTTTTGTGCTTACCGCTTTCAGAGAGTAGGCGTTTTTGAAAATTTCTCGGTAATTTTCTGTTGATAAGCTGTGCATAAAACCACGCAGGTGCGAGAAACGATTTCTTTGATCAGTCCTCTGTGTTCTATAACTATGGATATACTTTCCGTTAAACATTCCTTGATTATTTTTGGTAACCTTTTGAAATAGGAGCAGCGCATGGGAGTGTGGGGTTCTGGTACATCATTTGCGAATTTAAAGACAGTAAAAATGTTTACCTTGGATACTAGTATATATAGTTAGAACACAGTAAACACATTCATTTTTTAAAACGTTATATTTCGGCTTAAAATATATTGATATTCCATCCACAATAGAAATGTCAAAAAACAGGAAATGATAGACAACAAAGCGTGTTCCTTGGTTACTACATCGCTAGAACGTAATAGCATATTATTCGTCAGTAAACACTTTCATGACTTTTTTGGTCCAACCTAATGTGATAAAAAGTAGTTCGGTAACACGGTATACTGGCTGTTTCGTTCATCTACCTTAGCGTTCCAATTTTCCGTCGGCCTTAATTTTCGTCACCCCTCCAAAATTTTGTCATTTAGGGGCGACAAGGTATAATTAAAATGATGTCCGATGTTGATAGTAGAAGTTGAGCTTGCAGGCCCATATTCTTCAAAAAGTGTATTTTAACATATAGAAGATGTTCAATTTTTAGAAGAAAAATTAATGTATCAAGTTTTTTGTGTGTTTCAAAATTGGAGAGTTTTTTTATTGCGTTGCTTACATTCTACACGATATATGTTAGTTTTTGAACTGAAGATACGAGAACAGGAAATATGAACAGTTTCACACAAATATTCGGTTTTGTATGAATCGTCTGCTTCTTAATGAAAATGAACTAAAACCACATGTTATTGACTGAGAGTTTCAAAGCGAAAGTCTTTCTTGTTATGTCTTGATTCACACGTTTAAAGAATGGGCGCACTTATCGTTTTGATGAACAAACGCCCGTAGATTACCAACAAAACTCGTGTAATGAAAACGAAAACGGGAATCACAGAAAAGCATCGCTCCATTAACTCTTCAAATACAGCAGCCTGGTCAATCTTTAAGCTGTTTACTTTACATGCTGGTAGGATAAATAGCGAGCGTAGTTTTGATGATCATATGCAAATACTTGTTTCAGCATGTCTCTCTAGGCTTGGAGATGTCTCTCATTATCACACTCTTGTACTGAGGATACTAAAGCGAGGAGTGCTGATATATATCGCAAATCGCTGACCTTTCACTGTTAGAATCTCTTGGCAACGCGATGTGAATTGATGAATTCACAAGGGTTACCATTGTTTCGGTGAAGATCTCGTCTAACAGAGTTAAGGTCTGAACACAAAAAGAAGCCTCTAAAAGCTTTATAAACTGATCCTGATTCCAGTATCCACAAACCAATCTTTGTAACTTATGCAGGTATGTTTATGTATGTAACTCATCGGCTGCTTTCGGGAGGATGGAGAATACCTATAGCCCTCCCACTCTTAGTGGTAATGCTAGTAGCCTTTTTTCGAGGTCAGAGCATTTTTGTTCTGCCTTTTTTTGATATTTTGGTGAGCCTTCAGAATTGCAGTAACTTCATGTCGTTCCCATTCATCTTCTGTCAATCAATTTATGAATTGTTTCCCGTTTGTTTAAATAATGTATAATGTTGTACATATAGGCCATCGTAGTACCTAATTCAGGGAAAATGAAGTGGGGAAAAAAATACGAAAGTATTAGTCACTTTTCCCCGATTCTTTTCCTCGATAAGGTATTTTGTGTTAATACTAGTAATCATGAGTATCACATGAATACAATTAACGATTAATTACTAGTAACAGGGATGCATTATTAATTAATTTTACGAGTGCGGAGGAAGAGGAAAATTAGCTGCAACGATTTGTCTTTATATAACGGTCATTAGTGTTACAAGTTACTACTGTTAAAAAAGTGTGTTGAAACCAGGTTTTGTAGGGTTATTTTTTACACGTTTTTTTTTTATTGTAAGCATCAGTAAAAGATCCACCAGGATTACTGGTGCTAATTTTTTACCCAATTTTTCCGGCGGATACAAGGTATGTCAAAAACTGTGGAGGAGCACATCAACATAATTTCTCTTTTCAATCTGTATCACCAATGGGTTTTTTGCGCGTTTTTCTTTTATGCTTTAATAGCTTACGTTCCCCTCCACAAATTCCGACATACCCTCTAGATCAGGCTCAGGTGCCCTCCAGAACTTTCCAAACCACCTACTTGTATTTTAAATTCAGAGAGAAGGAATAAAAAGGTAAGATAAAAAAGAAAAGCAAACTGTTAAACAAAATATCCTATAAGTTAATTTTATATGAAAACGACACACGACACACATTGATGGTGCTTAGATGGCTCTGGTGCTCATTAAAAAAAGCGTGTATGCAGAAACAAAATAGTGTTCAGCACTGCAATGGTTGCTTCTTAATTGACACGGACTTGCTTAGCAATTCAAAAGACCAGAAGCGAGTGCATTGTTTTGTTGCTAAATTGAAGGTGTTACTGGAAACATTTAGTAGAGTAGATTTTAGTTCAGATTGTTTCAGTCTGCGTAATGCATTTTAAGATGTAATTTGTATTCTACAGAGTACAAATTAACGATTAATTTACTCTGCAGGTGCCGTCTAAGCCAATCAGAATCCGTGTAATTTTGTACAGTTGATGATTAATGTATCAGGTAAATTTAGTTCATTTTTCTTGCATGTCCACCTTCCTAAATTATTGTACCTAGATCGCTATGATTTAAGTAGTGGGTTGATATTGTTGAAAAGACTTTCACATCTAAACTGCACACTGGACTGGCCTACGCGCAAGTTAGAGCAATGCTATACGTATCTCTGGCGGTAAGTCAACTTCCCAGTTGCAAGTCGGCGGGCGGAAGAACCAACCGATATGGATGGAAGTCCAAGAACTGAAAACTCCGGGCTGCTTACTTATTTACTTACTTTACCTACAACATGATTTGGCTTTACAATCAATTTGTACAAAAATAATCATACATGTAAAACGATGTCGAAGCGAATCTCTGCAACCATAAATGCAAAAAACAAATACTTGATACAGTTGGGAAGTAGGGTATATTATCAGGCTTTCATAAACGTTGGAGTGACCCCTAGTCCACCTGTTCCGGCAGGCCTCTACCTCGCTTAGACTGCCAACACGAATGTTAAACGAGAATAATTTCATCCATCATTGAGACGGTACCACACAGAGTGCTTTTTAAAACAATGAAATGCCAGTATTTTCATGAAGATTTAATTAAGAGAAAAAACGATTATAGATACTGAAAACATTTATTTTTAATTTTTATTTACTTATTTTTTAAATTTTTTTTTTGCGTGTTCAAGTTAGTTTAGTTTTCCTGGCGCCGTATAATCGATTTAACTTATATGGAGGAGTTTCGCCTGTCGGTTTTTCATAAAATTGCACGCTTTTCCTGTGAAGTAATTAATCTTATAGAGATGCATGATTTGATATGCTTACTGATGTCTCTGAAAAAAAGCGGAAATTGGAAGAATTTTAGTGAATGAGAACACCAAAAGAGGGCCTCACAAGAGAACTCTTCCGCTATCAGTCAACCAACAACTTTAAAATAAAATGTATATGAAAGTTTAGAGAGTACTTTCTGATAGGACTTGTCTCAGATAGCTGGCGAAAAGATGTTTAATGATAGGGATGGATGTACAAATAACCTTCCTTTAACCAAGTAACAAACACCTATAGACCTGTGTCATGCAGTCGAGTTTACATGTGGCAATATTATTACCTCATACGATAAACATCTGCTCAAAGTATTCAACTTATTTAATTATATTTTTACTACCATTTACTTTTTTTTTTCTGTCATTTTGAATATTGTAAGATCTCTGTTTTCTTTGTTTGTTTGTTTTTCTCATCGTCATTCTTTTGATGATAATCAAACACTCCTTTGCGGTAAGACTAAAGTTGCACTGTGCAAGGTTTTACGATATAATGTAATTTCCTGTGTAAATCTAATAAAACAATAGAAGAATACGTTGCTTTTCTGTCAGGAAATTTCCTCAATTATGAATCATAAATCAATTAGCATTTGATTTTGATACAATGAAATGCCTATACAAGTTTGATGTCGACGTTTAAGCTTGCATGAATTAACAACTTTATTATAATTGTATGAACGTCATTTGGACAGTTAAAACTAGTATCGTAAGAAGTACCTGGATACATTTATATAGTTATAAAAGGGCTGAAAAGTATTCCAATATCATCTCATGTTTTTCTTATTTGCTTAATCTTCTTGCAAAATAGGCATTTAACAATTTTTTTTTCTGGCTGTGTGTGGGTTAGAGACTTTGGAGAAACTAAGACCATGTTCAAACGTTCTAATCCATTTTATTTGCACCTGATTCATAAACACACAGTTGTGTGTGTTTTTATGTCATTTTAGAATGAAAATTATAAAATTGTTCGACTAGTATCGAATAATCCTTTCAAAACGTTCTGACTATCAAACAATAAAAGTTGCTTGGTCTTAAAACATTAAAACAACATTTCTCGCCAACAGGAAAAGTTTTGATTTCATCCATTACAACAATAACACATCTCATGGGAAATCTCCATTGGATAAGGTCTTAATCTCTGTCATAACAAACAACGTGTTTATCAGAATAACTATTTAACGTAAAAACTGATATAAGCTGATACAAATGTTAGTGAACAGAGGAGAAAAAAAGTCTTACGAGAGCTTATGAAAATATAATCACTTTGAGGTTTTTAAAAATTTTGATAGCATTTTACAGAGATGTTATTTTTATCCAACTTTGCATATTAGAACCGGATATTATCTCTAGATGGTAGTTTCTTTCAAGACGTTCTGATTGCTATCAGAGCAACCATTACGTTTCAGAATGAAAGTAACTTCCTGTATCTTGTAAGGCTTCGTCAGTTAGAAGTTTAAGTGTATTTATCTGTATAACAGTGTTACTGAAAATGTTTTGGTGGTAAAAACGATGTTCTGGAGCATATTGTCAAAGGCCATTTCAAGTCAGAAAGAGGACTTATGTGAGGTGTCTGCCCAAACATTGTTTTAATGTTATTTTAAGATCAAACATCTTTTATTGTTTGATTATTAGAACGTTTGGAATGATTTTTTTTGATTTGTTTTTTTTTTTTTTTTTTTTTTTTTTTTTTTTTTGGGGGGGGGGGGGAGGGTATTTTTTTCATTCTTAAATGGCATCATAGTTACCCTTAACTATAATGTCATTCGAATAGGAAGAATTTAAATAAAAGGAACACTCAACTGGATGTTTTTAGAACAGGTGCAAATAAAATGGGTTTAGAACGTTTTAACATGGTCTGAAAACAGTTAAACATTGGCTCAATTTGATTCATTTCTGAGCAGTAATGATACTGTTATGTAATTTGTAAGATAAATTGAAGATGGAATTTTTAATAATTTGTAAGATAAATTGAAGATGGAATTTTTAATAATTTGTAAGATAAATTGAAGATGGAATTTTTAATATAGGATGTCTTCTACACGACCCAATTTGTTTCTGTTTTTTTTTTTCTGTTTCAATTTTTTTTCTTTGCGGTGACTAATGACTAGAAAAAGGAAATGAAAAATAGCTGCTTTTATAACTGTGCTTCATTTACTGTCTTCATTCCTACATAGTTTAATAGGTCAGTGGTATAACAATGGCTTTTGTTGAATTTGCCGTTTCAAACTTGCTGAAACGACAGCTTTTATGACTAATCCATTCTAGCAACTTAAAAAAATAAAATCATAGGTAAAATCACTGTGGAGGAGAGAGTATGTCTAGTCACACTTCACGTTAACAAAGTATGGTCTCTAACTGTTTGATGTTATGGTTACGTTGACGTCAATCTGTCACGCTTGCGAATAGCATGTGTATTCAAAAAATTTGAAAACACGTCATTCGTAAAGCTTTAGTTACACTATGTCATGAGTTTTTTATTTTTAGAAAGCTCGTGAGTACGTTTTACAGCAAAAGTAACTGAAAATTCATATAAAATTTTGAGGAGGCAACAAGGAATGCATTTTAGAAATAATAGGAAGATAGAAGTGATGTTTACAGATGCAATACAGCTGCCTAATAATACCAAATACAGAAAGTTCATTTTATTTCATTTTTACCGAACTGTTTTCCTCTTGTTTTCCTCTCATGACCTCAACTTGCTCATTTGAAATACTTCACACAAAAGATATTATGACATATACATTTTCTTTCGAATTACTCTTAGTGTAAACAGTAGTATAGCCATAAGTGAAATGGCATACCGGTTATATCGAATTAACGGATAACAAAAGTTGCAACGATTATGTTGTGAAACTATTGCAATTTCATGTCGTGTCGGTTCTGGCGCCCTAGCATCAATACAAAGACATTGATATGAGACAGCAACCGAGAAAATGTTTAAAATTTCTATTATTTAAAAGAAGAGTTAACTATACATAGAGGTGTATTCCAATTTTGTAGGCTCCATTCTTCAATAAAAGAACTGATCAGTTATGGCGATCATTTGGTATGATGTTGGATAACCAAAATCTGAAAAGGGTAATTGAAGAAAATAATTTGCTATTTCTGTTTTAATTATAATAGGAAGGGGTTAATGCAAATTGCATATAGATATGTAGGCTATTTGACTGGATAATAAAAAGGGTATGCGTGTACAATAATTTATTTCTTTGTTTATATTGTCAACATTTTGTTTGTTCTATAAGTATTGTTTATTTTCTGTCTACTTGATTTTTTTGTTGATGATAATATTTATGTTATCTTTACATTTGCCTACATAAGAAGTCTAAACGGTACATTTGAAAAAAATATATTTCTCTAATACGTGAAAACTTATGTACAAATATACAATTGAAGGGATTTTTTTATACGATTTTTTTGCCTAGCCCAAAGACTTTCGTTTGCGATTGACAGTGAAACTAAAATTTAAAGCCATGCATTTTGAAAATCTAAAAAAAAAGCCAATGAAGGGCTCTTAAAAAGTTGACGACTTATGTCAAGTGTTTTGACCCACAAATTGCTTTGATGAATGGAGATAAAATATAGAAGTAACCTTTACTTTACGCGCAATAGGATAAACACTCCCGTTACTATCCTTTCATGTTTACCAATGCATTTTTCTCTACTACAAGGAGAGGCATTGCGCCGCAATATTATTACATATATCTTGCACAGAAAATACAAGGGAGTTTAAATAATATTGTTTTCAAATTAGTTCAAAACCATTTGCAAATGTTTGAGTTTTTTCGATGTTCCCTTTAATTTATTGATGTTTTCTTTGTAAACATTTCGTTAACATTAGATGGAAAGGCCAGCGAAACCATTTACAGAATATTAAGATAATACAAAAAGGAATAGTTCAATAAAACCTGTACTTACTGTACAAAAACTTTTCAAATTTAAGAGATAGCTTTTATATGTAAGATATAGAAAATGATAGTAGCATTTTCTTCATCCCCTTGTTTGCAATTACCTATCTTACTGGACCTTCGTCATGTTTGACAGCACACAAAGATAGATAGAGAGAGCGGTTTTTCTGTTTTGTTTCACTATATTCCCATGTCGGGTTACGTTCATAAAGAAATCAATATGGTATTTATTTTTAATCTTGCGAATTCGTTTTGATTAGTTCATATCATGGATATTGTTTTAGAATTTTTCAGTACAATGTACATCATCCCTTACGCTCACCAGGTACACCAGAAATGTGTTATCTGCAATAACCATTTGTTTTCTTATGATGTCATATAAGGCAAAAGAATCCGTACCTTCCTTAGCTTCCTACGCCATCAATTTGACGAAGCCACTAATATGGACAAACATGGTTGAGAAAAAAACATTGAATAAAATATCTATAAATAAATTGTGATGCAGCCACCTGTGTTATAGGGTTATTTTAATAGATATGCGGTCATGACAATTCAATAATAAATACGGAAATTAAGGATAGTTAGCTATACGACTAAACTATTAAATCACTTATTGTGGTCGAATTTACGATCGCTTGTTTTTGAATATATTTCCATAACTGTTATTGGTACTAATCACAGAATCTAACTAAATTGACTGAACATGCATTCACGTAGAAAGTGTAGATTGGAATTCAATTTAGTTGAAAATGCATTGTCATTGAAGATGGAAACATCAATATTATCATTAGGTCATTATGCCTGGAAATATACTGAACAGGTTTGAGGTTTGCTACAGTTCTGATTTCCTTTTGTTTTATTTTTTTTTTCTTATTATTTATTGTTCCTATGGATTCAGAGCTGCTTGTTAGAAAAGGTGTAGTGAATGAATTGTCTCTTTAATAGGTTAATATCTCTTAATATCTCTTCGTAGTTTACCAAAAATGCGCGTATTTTTTAAATTTATAAATAGTTTCTGGATTGAACAGTAGTTTTTCACTCTATCTCGTTTTTTATATTAACATTTTCAGCTATTTTGAATCAAGAACATAAAGTATTTTTTGTTATTCCTTTCTAACATTTCTTTGCCATATTATTTGTCACGTCGAAGTTTGGGTGATGAAATAGCTAATTTGGAATAATGCAAAGTGGTTTGAGCTCATCATATATTTGTTTTCATTTAGTATTTCCCATCTATTTCTATTGCATAACATTTACGCGTTTCTACGTGACGTATCCAGCTAGAATGTGATTGACATAAAGAACGCCTTTATTCATTACATAAGTCCATTTTATGAATCAAAAGTAGTTTTTACATAACTACAAGCCTAAAGTGAGTTTCCTCGTTTATCTGAAAATGGAATTATTATATATATATATATATATATATATATATATATATATATATATATATATATCTATATATCTAAGAGTTCATTTGTTTAATCTACCTGCTCCTACCTACTAGCCACACCACGTTTATTTAAAGTCCAAACGACGTCCAAACGACGTCCAAACGACGTCCAAACGGGTGTGCCTTTGGGATAGTTATCTGATTTTTTTTTGCATTTATTAAAGCGTTAAAGATTCTGTTAAATTTTAGTATGGATGCCTTGTAGCATCGAAAAAACTTCCCTTTGTTACGTCTACTAATTCGAATGTTTAATTTAATTTTCCAAAAGAAATATAGATGAAAAAGATATTTATTTAACTCAAACTTTCTTTGCAAGTATGACTCATAGCCTAACCTCCAATGCAATTTGCAAATCCTATTTTTAATGCTTTTGTGAAAACCTCGAAATTCAATTATTCAGCCTAAATAACACAATTGGTAATTATATTGTTTTGAACTTCGTTGATCTGGTAATTTCATTATGTAACAAACAATCAAAATAAATTAGCACTTTTTGGTATTGTCACTCAAGAGGCTCGGTAATCAGAATTCCCAGCCTTTCTAACATGCATAACGTCACGCTACACTTGTTCGTTGCTTAAAATGGCTCAAATACCAAAATAATTTTATCAACATTTTTTGATCAATTTATCAAAATTCTTATTTCTAAACATACTGATGTCGGTACGTCAAAGCATTCACTGACAATGCTTGTTTTGAAAATTAATATTTCTCATGGAACATTTTAATAGAATTCGCACCTATCAGCAAAAATATTGTAAATCTGAAATAGAGAGAAATTGATAAATAGACACAGTTGTTCTTAAGAACCAGCGCTACCTATTTTTTAAACATCGTTAACAACAAGTGTATTGAAATGGACACTTTAAAGCCATTTTAATGAGATCATCTAAGCTTCCTGTATCTCCTCTTAGATTATGTTTACACGATGCGAATAGTTTCTACAGATTTTAGTAGTATATATATTATATAACAGGTTAGACTATGATGCAGAAAGTGTAAACCAATATATACGATTTAAAAAGAACGAAATAATTTTTCTGTGAAGCGACTTGACTCCCATCCCCGTATCTTTCCGCGGCGATATCTATAAAGCATTCCAAAATGGCGGTCTGATAAGTGTAATGACTGGTTTTTCCTTTTGTTTTAACGATTACTTATTTATTCTAGTATATGCCAGTTTATTTGGAATAAAATTTATAGAGTGGAACATGTAACACACGCACACAAGCACAAACACTTGATACTTAAGACATCACACATATGGGATACAACAAGTAATATAACGCTGCCTATCAGAAAAATATTCTTTAATGATGCTGCAACGTGTGAACGTAGGTTTACTTATAAAAATGCTTTAAATAATTCTAATTTTCCATTAATATTGTAGACACCTTGACGATGATGCAATATGAATCAGAGAAGACTGTATGGTCCAGTTTTCTTTACAAATAGAGATAGTAAAATTTTCCTAAAAGTTTCCCTTAAACGTAAATCATCCTGCGTCAGACCTCGTTCTCAGGATTTTTGAAGCCGTCAGTCTCCCTGTAGTTTTAAATTTTCCCACGTGCCAGCTTTTCAAGTTGCTAAAGAATAAAAAAAGTAAGAAGAGGGTTTCATACGTTAATAACAAGAGAGTTTCGTTTAATAACAAGAGAGTTTCGTATTCTAGTTTCATATGTTTCTAGGACGCTGGGAAATTCCTAAGTACGTTTTCATATTTGCTTCATTCAAAACTTATATCACAGTTGCCAAGATGCCAAATGTCTAACTGAGCCTAAAAGAACCTCAAAGAAGTAAACAAAAGCCTTTTTTAAAAAACACCGCGTGTTATAATAACATTGCATTGTTTCCTTTCGCAGATGTTTATGGTATAGCTACTTTAATATAAGTATTGTTAGATCGTTTGTTTTCAAACTTATGATTAAAGGTATTGACGTCATCGATAAATCAACTTTGTGTATGGAAACAACTTGCTCTACTGTAGAAAAAAAAAACATATTTGTACAATCGGAATTACAATCATTTATGTTGTTAGGTTTTTTTTTGTTTAGTTCTATTTCTGATGGATTAGTTTAGACACGGGACGACTAAGATGGTGATTTAGTGGGATTTTCCACTCAAGTAGGAATCAAAACTTAAAACAAATTAAAACAAATGATTCGGGAAATTGAAGTTTTGATTTCTGTCTCTGGTGGAGTAGAAACAAAATCGTTTTGACCGATCTGTTACCTCTGCAGTGATTGGAAAGTACATTGTGTGAATATAGTTTACAAAGTCGTTTTGGGTGATTGTTCAGCTATTCAAATGGTACAGTATCTTTGTGCTTTTTTAACGTCTATTGATATTGTTTTAGTGAGAGGTTCTATCCAAGTTTAAACGTATACTTTCAAACCTATGTCTGTGATCGAGAAAATGACGCCACGGAGCAACAGTAACGATTACGCATTCCTCTTTTCTCACGTGTTTGTTAATTGGCTCTTAAAGTTGTGTTTTGCTCTCAAAGTTTTGTTGTGAGTCTATATATGACTTATAGAACACGTAGAGAATGACTACATTTGTTTGTGTGATGAACATTTACCTCCATCTAACGAAAATTAGTTTGTTCAACAATTTCAAGTCGTATATAGGAAGTTCCACCAACTATGCAAGGAATAGAAAACCATACTTTCTAGAATTTGTAAATTATCCTTGAGCGTAAAATCGATTCTCCGGTATGCAATTGTCATAGAGAAATAAACAAAACCATCCCAACAACAATAATCTAACAAGACGCTCTCATTGCCAACAGTTACGGGAGATCAATACATGGTAACAGCGTTATTACTCTAAGCAAAGTTTTTCTATTTTGAAAGATCAAGAAAGGATTGTATGAACGCTATAAGTAATATATAATCTGAAGTCACGACAATCATATTGCACAGGGTGATAAGTGAACGTGATTGAATGAGCGCGTGTATTATTTTTTAAGTGATTAATGCAGAAAGACTGATTTCCTGTTATATCAGATTAGCTTAATAAACAGATCGTTATTCATACAAAGAACTAAAAAGGGTAATGATGAATATCTTCTTTGAATATCTCGTCCTCCTATTTTTCCGATATTCTCACATTGCTACGGAGAATTTATCTCCGTTATCCGTTATCGTATTTGACCATTCATTCGTCAATTAACGATCAATATATCGCAGTCGCCTGTGTTTCGTATCATAGCGATCTTTACAGCAAAAATCTCGCAAAAACGCGGCAATCGATTTTAATGTTTTTGTTTTCTTGTTTTTTGTTTTTTTTTGTAATTTGTTATTTTTTAAAAATCTCAATGTACCTATACCTGTGATTAAAGTATTTAAACCTAACTTTAGTCTAAAATGATAGTGAACAAAAATGAACGAAGACCATCAACAGCGAAGAACAGAAACATATTTTTACCGCTCACTGTCGTTCCAAAATGAGCGTTAACTGAACGATAACGAGCGGATTGCAGTGGCGGATCTAGAACTTAGGCAAAAGATGTGGAGGAGAGAGGGGTTCCTTTAGAGTAGAAAAGAAAAATGTGCAAGTATTCTAATCAACACTTAAAGTTAATAACAAATTTCATAACACTCCACTCCTCCACTTTATTGAATTGAGTCGATTGCTCCATATTTTTGTTTGTTGCGTAATATCAATAGAAAGCATCACCTTAAGCTACTTATACGGAAAATTGACAGATAAAGTTGGAACTAAAACGAAAGTAAAGCGATCTAAGAATATGTCCGAAAAAATCAAAGCATCCTTTCGTCACCATACGGAGACGAACGTTGCTCATAAGTTTTCAAGTCTGTTATGATGAATACAAAAAGTGGCCAAAAAGGAAAAATGCCACGAACAATGCGTGAAATAAGGTTTGTTAGGCTTTTTGCCCCAAATTAATTTTATGTGTCGTATTCAAAGTAGGAGCAACATATATAGAACTTTCCCTTTCTTTTCTACGGCTTATCATGATAATAGGATTCACTATAAACGATCGTTTATAAAATTTAATTTTTAACTTTTATTTGCATCGCTTTGCAATCGTTAAGAATTCTAATTCACTTTACAGAGAGCCATATGGGAAAAAATTTGAGCAATAAACTCTTTCACTATTACATCAAGATAGACAGATTGATATTTAACAGATATTGACTGCCCGACGTTTACATTAAAAATCTAGGTTTCCGTCTTCCTGAGTTTTCCCCAGTTTTTTGTCATGTCGATGACGTCAATGATTCATTGATAGATATTGACAATTCAAACAAGTGGAAGTTTTAAAACTAACAAATATAACAAGAGGTCGAAGAATTCGCTGCACGTTTCATTATGTAAACTCATTATTAATGAGTGAAATCAGAAGTGACAGATCTTGAAAACAAGATCTTCTATCACCTTAAAAGGAGAAATATTATTATTTCTTTGTAGAAGAGTCATTTTTTCTGGTAAGGACACGCTTCATATGTTTCATTTTCAACTTTTACTTTTTCTTAACAGGAAGCGTATTAGTGACGTTCCACAAGGAGCTGATATTGATGTTTTTAAGTAACAAAGAAACACCCAAGTTGATATCCTTAAGTAAGGTTCGTGTAAAGGGAATTATATGAGACGACAAAATTCATAATTTTTAGAAAGAAAATGAGGTGATTGGAAAAAAATACAAAAAAAAAAAACCCTGATGAAACTGACATGTCAGCATGAGCAAACTCTCTTTAATGACCAAACCAATTTCTGCATGACTATCTGCTTTCAATATGACTTGTCATCCATCGACAGTTATCCGTCATTTATAATGAATTTTGTCATCTCTTCTCGTCTGACCTACAAGGTAAATTTTATTTCAGAAATTAAGTTGACATCTTTTTGTTGACATTGTGGTGTGTCAAAATTTGCAGTCACACATCAAATCAATTCATAGCCAATTTTCGTCATGGAACTTGCCAAACATTAAAATTCTCTTTACTTTATTCTTTAGTGTGTATACTTGAACCCACCCTTTTTTATTTAGTCTTTGTTATTCACATTACCCCATAATGACATCACACACCAAATCATTTATCGTCATCAAAGGTTTTCAAGCTTATTTTAGTACTTTACTAATCCATGGTACTGTCAATATACGGATATATTATATCTCAAACCACTCACCTAGTTAATTATATTTTTGACCTATAAAGTATTCATTTGGAATTTGAGAACTATTGAATTTGCTGAGAGGTTTTCGTAATGCTCTGAAGTCTGGAATTTCCTTTTGGCTGGGAGCAGTTGTTGATTGAGTAAAATGGAAGATAAATTTAGAGAGAATGAAATATTTCAAGTGTTGTATGGCGAACGCGCTTAAGCACGACATAATCGGAGGCTATTAATGGAAATTTGAGTTTTGCCTTAAATGTCTTTGTTTTGTTTAGGTTTTCTATGCCACAAACAAGAGACAGGAAAATAAAAACTTTCGTTGATGACTGTGTCGGCTCAAATTGTTGCAGATTCAGTGCAGGAGCCAACAAGGAGGGAATCTGTTTTTGAAATTGCTGTGTTTATGTCTCAGCTTTCTTAAAATATCACCACAATCTATAAATATTGTTTTAATTGACCAAATAATTGAGTGCCATTCCAGCGACACTTGCACTGATGGAAGAAAACTATAAAGGTTTTGGACACATTTTCAAAGGCAGTTAGTGGGAAATGATAAAAATACATTTGTTGTTTTCTGATATAATTGTGTCTTTCAACGGTTGGCCTCAAATTTGCATCAATAAGTAATTTTATTGTTGCACATTGTTTCGTTTTCGTTAAGTTTCGTTTCGTTTTCGTTAAGTTCCGTGATAGTCAACTTAAAGAAGCAATTTGCTGTTTAATTTTCCCTCTTATCTTGTTTGACAGAAAACAGTTGTAAGGGGGAGAATGAAAACAATAAAAGCAATCTCGTGCCGAGCTCTCAGTATTTTTCTTTCATTTAAAACTCACTAAAAATACTGGTAAATAAGTTCCTATTTTCCTTTTTTCTCTCTTTAAGTAATCATCACTAGCAGTTGAATAGTGTTTCAGAAACTAACAGATTTGTTTGTCGTTTTAAACTTGGCTTGTGTCAGCAAACAACCTCGCCTAATTACTTGGCCGTTCTGCGTATTGACGTGTATGCATAAGTATTGTTATTTAAGAAATTAGTTATAACATTGCAATGACGTCGAATGATCGTATATATAATGTAGAGATAATTTCTTAAATAACAATTGTCGTCTGTGGGCTCTCATACCCAGTATCTTTGGATAAATAGCTACAACATCTCAGGTTAGTAAACAAATTTAAACTTTATATAATTTTGACCTTTTTGATTTACACAACTTTACCAAATAAGAAAATTTAGATAATGGTAAATTTAATGATCTCCTTTCTATTCAAGTACGTTTTATTCGCTAGACGTGTGTGTGTGTGTGTCTGGAAAGTTATGTGTTTGCAATTAAGTTTTAACATTTACAATTACAATTTTATATCATTAAAACCCTATCAGATATCTTTTGATAATATTATTTGCTTGGTATTTCGAAAGTCCATTTTTTTATGTAGGTCTACAAGTCAATTTGTCAATTTCGTTTGTCAATGGACGTTGCTAATTTCTTTTTAAAGAGGAGATGATTTTTTTTGTTACGAATGAAGCGAATGAGGTCAATTATGATATTATGATAACACACACTATTGAGTCTTCGAAGAAAATCCAGTATAAAATATAATAAAAAGACTTTTTTTTACGTAAATGTCGAGCGAAGTTATGTTTCTTAAGTTTAACAAAAAAAAACCCAACAGCATATTGGTCGATGAACGATTTGATCACACACAGCTTAAAAACATTATCCCAAATTAAAAAAGAAACTATATTAAAACGAAGCATATATTCGTAATTAAATATCCGCTTTCAAAAGTGTGTATAGAATCATTTCAACCCACAGATTGGAAACACGCCTTAAAATTCCCATTCTTATTAATAGAGAAACGTTATAATAAACACATGTTATGATAAGTGTGGCTTGGAATTTTAGTAAATAATTCAATCATAGTGGTTTTGTAAATGACATTGATTAAATGGATCTACATCTGCAAATGTTATTAATGGTAAAATAAAGCTGAAACAATGCCGATTCAGTAAAACGAAGTCATTAATGTTTATCGTAATATTACATGAAAAACAAATTATGTTTTTTCGTAATCTCACTCAAGAGTTCACATAGATACCCGGATATGAATTTGCATCATTCAATATAATGTGATATACACACACACTCATCCGTAAATTTATGAGTAACACATCGTGCGTCAAACAGTATATGAGACATTATGACACGTTGGCACACAATTGGCTTTGACATTAGCATAAATAAATTTACAGCGATACATAAGATATTCTCTTTCTCAACGCGTTTAGTTAACACACTTTGTTTTTTTTGTTAACTGTTTTATTTGACTATATATATATATGCTTTTCACTCTCATATCCTTATATGTTCAATCTTATAAAGAGAAGATATTGACTTATAAGCTACTAACATTTGTAACGATCAAACAGAATGGTTCTATGCTGCTGACATTATCATGTTGTACTTTTTTCTGGTTCCTTATAATTAACTTAATTTCTTACTATTTCTTTTGTAGATAGTTAAAAAAAGTTGAAGAATAATTAAACAGAAGAACAAAAATGAAGTTCGACGAGAATATGAACAAGAAAAATGTGGCAGCATATCGCGCTATACGCCACCATCAAAACACGGTGAAAACGAAACAAAAACCTCGCAAATTGGTCATGGTCGGGTCGTCTAAATGTGGCAAGACTTCACTGATAACAAGATTCCTAGACAATTCATTCACTTTTCAATATAAACCGACCGTTGAAGATTTTTATACGCGTGAATATAAATACAGAAGTTATAACTTATGCTTAGATATTGTTGATATGTCTGGGGCGTTTCAATTCCCACCAATGAGAGACTCGCATATAAAGACTGCAGACGTCATCATGCTCGTATACGAGGCTGAAAAGCTGGAAAGTATAAAAGAAGCAAAGACTCTTTATAAAATTATCCGTGACATTCGTGAAGATAAAATGCCTATTATCTTAGTTGGTACTAAAACAGATTTGAAAAGAGGTTCATTACCCCCTGAAAAATTTCAGGAATCAGATGAAATCATAGAGATTGTCAACGAAATGAAGGGGGCTAAGCATATACTGACTTCTTCGAAGTGTAACATGCATGTAAAAGAAGCATTTGAATATGGCTTAGACGATGTTATAAAAAAAATCCATACACTATCTATGGCTGCACAAGAAGCTAAACTGAACGAAATCAAGAAAAAGGAGGTTTGGAAAAAAGAAGCATGCTGTACTATACTGTGAATAAATAGAAAAATAACTGTAAAGCATGGTTCACACGGGCCATAAAGTTTAATAACTTTACGATAAATTTTTTATTGTAATTTTCATAAGTACACGAAAGCAACTTTTATGACCCGTGTGAACCAAGCTTAAATGAATGAATTATAGAAGGTTGTATAAATAAATCGCTCAGCAAACATACTTCGTAGATCGACTCAAAAAACTATTTCACATATCATATTAGTGAAGTGATTAGGAAGAAGATAACATCGGTACGATTCTTTAATCTTCCTCTTAAAAGAGACTTCATAAAAATTGCGGAGTACTAATAGTCCCAATAACATACAGACGAAAATATATCTTGATCAAAAAATCAAGGAAAACTTTTAAACAAGTCAAATTGAATAGGCATTTTATAGCTCTGTATTTCCGCACTTAATTTGATTAAACTTGAATTTACCTCAAGAGCGATCTTGCCAGAAGTTTAATATACCTTACTGACCGCTTTTTACGCCGGCCCTTAATGAATTTAATTTTTATGACGATAAAAGGACAGGCTACAGATTTCAAAAATTAACGCCATATAAAGACAGGCGTAAAAGGGGCTGGCGTAAAAAGGACCAATAAGGCACATAGTTGTTTGCTTGTACATATTTCTTGAAAGATGATTTATTCGATGCGACTTGTATATATTGCGCGTTATCTATGTATTTAAATACCAGAATAAATCGAAATAATATGTAATTGTTATTATCGTTATTTTTTTACATTTTCATTGTACAGTCAAAGAAAATCAATTTCCAAATACGTTAAAAATTATTTCTTTCCTTTTATCTCCAAACTACAAACAAAGGAGTGGGGGCATGTGCCCAGAATTTTTGCCAATTATGGGTCACCCTCAATTGCATAAAAAGCAGCCCCTCCCCTAATAACCTCCCTTCTATCAATCAACGTTAACTTCAATAACCATTAAAAGTTTTAATGTTTATTGAATTTAACAACGTATCAAGATCTACCTTTTTGACTTGATGATCCATAATCGATTGAACACCACTTCTTAACATCAGATATTTTCAAAGAGGAGCTAGATGCTATGGATCCCAAAAATGTACCAAACGAACGATTTATAAAAACACGAGAAAACCGTGTAGCAACATTTCGTTTGTTCAAGTACTTTAGGGGCAGAAAATTTTGCGAATAGATTATTTCTCGAATTTCGAGTTTTTTTGGCCATTTTCGCGAAAGTTTCCTGCGTGAAAAAAATTTCAAATGACAAAATTGCAAAAGTTTTTTCCCACAAAATTGTAGATAATTGTGAACTCGGGAAAGAATTCTAATTTTTTGCATTCCTATTGTTTCTACGACGTTATGTTTACTATTATTCAGCTCACCCAAACCATACCACCTATACTACGGGAAATGATTTTTTCCGCGAAATTTGTAAGAAAAATCGTTGCTCGCGAAAGTTTTTGTTAAAAATTTGGCTTTTTTTCTCCTCACGAAACTTTCCATTCTAGAATCTTTCTGCCCCTAAAGTATATTATTGATAATGTTTTTGTCTTAAAACAATATAGTCATCTATGAAACAAAGTTTTTGTCCGTTTGCCTTTTATATACTTTTTCTTAAAAAAGCCTTATCCAGCAATAGAGTCTTTTTTTTTCTCTCCTCAGGGACAGCCACAGAAACGAGGCTGGGTGCCATGGGGAGGAGGGGGGAGTTGGGTCTTCATTGATATCCTTTTTATAAGGCTAAAATCTATAAAAAGGTTTGTCACAAAAAACGTCAATTTCTTCCTTTTCTTATCGTTGAAAATGTGAAATAAGTGGCCGTTATAGAACGTTTAAGGAGGTATAAAATTGAAAATTTTCTTCGTCCGACAATCTTTCCACTACTTTTGATCACCGCAAATTAACTTTCAAGCCGCAGCCCTTGAATTACCTATCTACTACTTATATCCTAACAAGAGAAAAGGACTCTCCATTGGTTTGGGTCTAAAGCAGAATCTCTACTAGGTGAAAGGGCAGTGGACAGTACTTATCACTGCAGAGAAAAATTCTACTTTTTTTTCGCCGCGACTTCACAAACACTTAGTTGCTATTAGGCATGCGTTGAGGTGGAAAAAATCGCCCACCACGACATTCGACAGCTAGTAGAGATTTGGTTTAAAGTTGCTAGGGAGAATGAAAACTATTCGACAAAAAGCCACTTTTTCCAATATAGTAAACACCTTATGAAGGTCCAGTTATAGGTCCAGATTCTTGCATCACGGTGAGTTGCTATATCGATATTGAACAGACTGTCAGTGTATGTGCATCTTGGTGGAGACTAGGACCTATTCAAACTTCCATTTTCACATGCTTTGTTCTGCAATAGCTTTAATTATATATGGTGACGTCCAATCAACATGTTAAAATCAACCGAACACGTGTTCAGACAAAGTGTTCACACGTGCTAAACAAAGGCTGGGTTTCATTTTGGTCTATAATAGAATTTAATTTTGGTCACCTTTTTGTGGTTGGCATTCTATTTTTGTTCGAAATTTTAACCATCATTTGATTGAAGTGAGTACGCAATTTCCTGTACAGCCACTCTTGCTTTTCAGTGTCGGAAATATTCTACATTTTTTTGGTTTCCCCGCCTTTTAACTGAATATTGAAATTTGGCTGTGTAATCTTCCGCTGACGTCAATCCATCTGCAATTTTGTTTCTTTATTTTATCTCGAAATTGGGTATTTTCTATGATGTGTAGGAAAATCTAATGTACATGAGGGTTGGCTTAAATAGAGAACAATTTAAAATCATTACGGAATAAATTTAAGCCAGGAAATAAAAACTTACACTTTTTTGTAATTCTTAGTATTTGTTTTCTTTATGCTCTATTTAATATAGATATAAATATATAAATATAAGATTCACAGACTCCTACTCATCTTTCGTGAATTTTGTTCATGATATCTACCTTGATATTCTTGGTTAATAATTAATACCATCATTTTCATTAACATTTGTCAACACTTCAATTTACTTCTCTTTGCAATAATATTCATTGTTTACTTTAAAAAGATTTAAGACAGAAGAAATTTTGATATCAGGCAGCTCTAAGCACCAAAGCTACGATTCAAATCGTCTGATAACGGAATGAAGAGAAGTAAAATAATGTTTTCCGATGGACTGACAAAGCCGTTGTTCTAACGTGTGCTGCACAGAAAGACATTGCTTACGGTTCCATGTTGTAAGACTTGATAGCTCAGACGAACTATAAAATTACATTGGGATAATGATTGGTAAAATAAGGCGATTTGAAAGAAAACAGGCTAATATGTTATTTGTGACCTTAAGTTAAGTAGGTGAAATTCAAGCCTCGCGGAGGCAATGAAAATTATCCTTGTAAATCTTGATAACATATTTAGAAAAAAGCATGTTAAATTGTTTGCTGAAGATAAGGCTGTGGTAAAAGCATTTTCACTTAATGTTAAAATATTCACATTTAGCAGATTATAACCTGACTATTTATTGAATAGTATAATATTTACCTGGTCCCTATTTGGTCAGCGCCGCGAGTCAGCTGATCTTTCATTTCCCTGTGTCTGTCAGTCAGTGTGGAATGTCGCAGTTAAATCCGCCCTTTCATTACACCCTCCTAAGTATTGGAGTTCCTTAATGCCCGTTTCTTCAACGCCCACTCATAAATTCGTTTTCTATTTGAAAGAAAACGGGTTTTAAAAATGGCGTAAAAGTTCCGTGTTACATTTCTAAACATTGGAGAAGAAGACAGAGAAACTTTCTTCAAAAAAGGTAAAAATAAATGCTTTGACTAATTTGCAAGTATTATCACTTTTTTAACACAGTTTTTAATACATTAGAGTTACCCTATGGACCACCATGGTTCAAGGTCCGCTACTGGAAATTAAATTTGGGGGTACCAAGAGGTAGTGGAAAAATGTCCTCAACCATGCTTTGGGGACGAAGAGAAAATTTTCAAATTTAAACCTCCCTATTTCAGCTACTTATTTCAAATTTAAACTATATGAACGTCGTAAAAAATTTACGTTTTTGTGACAAACTCAAGTCTTTTTTAAATTCTAGCTGCATAAAAAGGGCAACAATAATAAACAAGAAATACTTTGCATATTTACCAATTGCGTGAAGGTGTCTCGACGTGTAGGGGTTAAATAAGATTTATGCCGCCACTTAAAATTAAAAACAAAATAAAAATCGAATTTATTTACTGGTTAACGAAATTTCGAAGGGATTAGGGGAAATAGTTTAGCTGAAGTAAGAAGAAATTTTGTTCAAGGCAATTTCTCCTTCAGATTACATTGAATGGTTCATATTCATATAGTATTATTATTTGATGACTATGTAACTGTGCTATGTTACCTGCATATTCACTGGAAGAAGTTTCATATGGAGCTGGCCAGGTTATCCGGACTGGCTCACTTAGCCGAGATCTCACTACCATTAAGAAATCCTCATAAAAATAATTCGTTTTGGGCCAACCGACCTATAGGAGATCTTGCTTGATTCTACATGGACACGCCAACCTGGGCATGGATTTTCAAATACTTCAATTTTAAACAATGAGACAAGTAGTTCTATTGTTTTAATAGTATAGTACCATTCTTTAGTTTTGAAGGGCCACATGTGTAAAAAATCCCATCTCGGTTGAGAGGGCCAGCTTTCTTCATATCAACGTGAGTTGAAATTTGTCTCGGTAAAGCCAACCAGCCCACCTAAACAGGCTCAGCCCCGTAGTGTTATTGATAATAACATTTGAGAAATGTATATACTTTCAAATATCACTGAATATAACATGTAAGAAATATAGATTTTGTAATAAATGAAGTTCTTTTATTCCTTTTCCAAAGTAAGAAGCTTATCCGAATAAAGTAGCAGAAGGGGGTACTATAAGGGAAAAACAGTTCGAAAAAACGATTGTTCGATTTATTGAAGGTTCGAGTTAACAAGTGATTTCTAAATAAAAGTATAATGGAAGGTTCACAATGTTCACAAGAAAATAGTTTGATTTACCAGAAATCACCTGTATGTCAAAATAAGTAACAAAATAGTGAAAAGGTTGAAAAGATTTTGCAATAAATTCTATAAAATATAGTAAAACTAGTTTTCATTCGGATTATCAATGTGTCAGTATCTTTGTAAAGAACTTGCACATTTGATTCTTACATCAATTAAATCGATTTCAAAACATGCAAAGATTTATTGTGTCTTTTTATTGATTTCCGAAACCGATTCTAACAATTAATGTGACAAATATTCAATCTTTATCCTTATGGTGTCTGTGGGATTGTCGTCTTTTAATACAGTGGAATCTGTCTAAAGCGGACACGGTATAAAGCGGACATCTGTTTAAAGGGGACGCAATCTCGTGGAACGGAATGATTTACGGTCAAATTCTCATAAAAAAATCTCTATAAAGCGGACAGTTATAAAGCGGACAGTACTAAAGCGGAAACTTTTTTTGCACCAAATGAAGGTTTCCCCTAAAAAATCTCGGCATAAAGCGGACACAAAGTAACACAATATATCTTTCATCAATTTGTACATGTTTCAACTTTTTTGTTTACAATTTCAAGTATTTTTTAATGTTTTTTTCGCTCCAATCAACAGCTTTCTCAGGCCCAATGAGTTCGTATAAGACTGGTATTTCCAGACCATACCCAGCTCCTCTGTTGACACGTTTCCCAGTGACTTTGTATCTTATGGAACAGCTGGGAACTTTTGTAAAACGATTCATGACTTTGCTCAGGTTTTTTTGGTATGTGTCCAACTACGTGGCCTTCAAATAAAACAGCTACTGCGAAAGCATCGTGCTCGTTATCTTCTTGCGGTACTAACTGGACATTTTCGTCGCCAACTTTTGGATCCCATAGATGCATATAAGCGTGATATCCACGAACAAACGAGTCTAAAGAAAACCTTTTTTCTTTTATGACGCATATCGGAATTTGCCTTTCAATATCTTGGAGCAAGAAATTCAAAAGTTGATAATCGTTTGAAGCCATTTTGCTTTCCGTAGCACTGATGAAGACTTAATGACCTAATGTTATCTGTCTCGAAAACCTTTGTGTCAACGATACATGGTTACATGTAGTATTATATTAGGTCATTTTTTCAAAAAAAGTTTTCATGTTTAAAAACTATTCGGTTAAAATTATGTTTTATATTCTTTCATAATATTAATCTTTAATAATACAGTTTTTAGTGTATTACCTTTTGCGACAACCAAATTTTCATCATGTCGTTTCCCCAGCCAAAGTCAGATAAATTTAAGCTTAAATTGGCATCACGTCTTTTAGGAGTGGTACCACTTTGATTTTTTTTTAGTCTTAGAAGTGGCCAGGGTTCAATTCCCCTAGAGGTCATAACAATAAATAGCTCCAGAAAAACGCTTCGAACTTAATAAATCAGTAGACTTTGTAGTTTCTGTTTATTCCTTATAGCACTCTCTTAACGTGTAGCTAGCAGGGTGTGTGATGATGTGTGTGCAGTGGATGGAATTAAACCTGAGAAGAAATTCCGTTTTGGGCATTTTTCTTGAGTTTTCATCCTACTGAAATCGTAAACCAGTTTCAATATTTCTAGACGTGGGCAGCTAATGTAAACTACTTCCAGTTAATTTTATTTATTAACCCTCCTTCAAGAGCATTAAATATTCACCCCCAGCGAATTTTCCTCTGGGCAGGCTTACTTCCAATGTTGTTGTTTTTTTCATTTTATCGGCGGTCCTGCATTTATTATAACCTGCATTTACGTTTTTGACAAATATTATTTGTTTTTATGCACGCGGGAAAATAAAAGCACGTGGCGTCGGACTTGCTCGAAGGTGCATTAAAAAAGTTAGTGTAGAAAAAGTTAACTTTTTTCACGAAAACTGCCTGATCTGGAGCAACTCTTTTTGGTTGTGCTTTTTAGAGTTTTTTTTCACATTTTAAAACCAGTATAGAGATAGTTAAACAGGCGATCCCAGATATTTTTATATTTTACGATTCGAACATGTCATATGTGTTTTAGTTGATGCAAGTCAGTTGAAAACTTCAGAAAAGAAAATCTTTTGGGAGTTGCTTCTCGTTGCATCAATGAACACAGAGATGAAGAAAAAAATGAGTAGTGGTTTGTTGTTGTATATATTGAAACGGTTTGATTTCGTAAAATAAATTTACATTACACCGAAACACTTCATCTATTAGCTTCAACCAACTGTTCTTCTGAATTGTGATCAATCTTAAACAAATCGAAGACGAAAATATTGTTCAATGAAATAGCAGGAGGATCTAATGATTTTAGATATTCATTTATAGCCATTTTCGCTTTCGTTTTCACACTGCTTTCCCGCGTTAGTTTTGGTTTTAATCTTCTCATAATGGCAGCACAGCTAGATTACGTAATGCTTTTAGCGTAGCGCGGAACGGCTCTGTTGTCATAATTTGAAAAAGATTGGGACTGAGGAATGATGTTTCTGAATAAGGACACAGAGTTTGAAAATATTTTTTTCTTTGCAACTAAATTTTGTAAGGTGTTTCGCATTGAGAGTATTCTCACAATTTAGTCCCTCTGTGTATACTATTTTCGGTTGCACTCTGGGTGGAAGTTTACGTGCAATATCTACTTTTTTAACCAAAACTAGTAAAGCGTGTAAATTCTTTTACAGGTTCATTTACCCCATGAGTTACTGCTCCACTCGCACCCGTGGTTCCCCTCTCGGAATGATTGATGGAAAATAAAACCACATAATTGCACATGGAATTCCACTGATAAAAAAATGTATTGGATCGCATGTTGACGACCAACCGTTACGGAGATACAGTTCACTCCCGATAAGTGGAACCTCCAAGGGACCGAAGAAAATGGTTCCACTTAGCGGGAGTTCCACTTATTGGAAGTTGGGTCAAAAATCGGTAATAAATGGAAACAAAGGATAACAATCATATTACTGTTTCAAAAGTTCTTATTAAGTCATAATTAAGTTCCCATAAGTCATAAACAACAATTTCGTATGAGTCTTAAATTGCAACAAAAAACACAACAATAACAACAACATCAACAACAACATCTCAATTTTTGTTTTGATTCAAACGTTTTGAATTCGAAAATTTTAAGAGTCTATTTACACGGAATTGTTTTTAGAAAACGACGTCGTTCCACTTATGAGAGGTAATTTTCCCTATGGGACTTAAAAAAACGGTTCCACTTAACGAAAGTTCCATTTATCGAGGGTTCCACTTATCCAAAGAAATTATAAGGGTTTCTTAAAGCAAATCCAAGGGACCAGCGAAAATGGTTCCACTTAGTAAAAGTTCTATTTATCCGGGGTTCCACTTACCGAGATTTAACTGTATAAAGGTTCAAAGATTTTGTTGACGTCATGATGTTCCACGTCCCCAATTTTTATTGCTACATATTAGCACCCGTGGCCAAAACTTAAAGCCCCAAATTATGTCAGTTTCCCCATAGTTATCGAATCATTTTCTAACGTTATCTTAACGTTAAATTAACGTAACTTATTAACGTTAACTTTTACAACATGGCAAAGTTAAAATAATGTTACTTAAAATGTTACTAAAAAGTCAGGTTCTTAATACTCGTACAACGTTACATAACGTTATATTACAAGAACCGAAAAAGATAGTACCAGTGTGGAAAATGTAAACAACGTTGATTGAAATTTCAGGATGCATTATATTTTTGTTATTCATGGTATAGCAACTTAAGTTGATACAGTGTTTAAAATCGTAGGCAGTTAGTTTAAACCTGAAAATGTTTATTTGCCACTTCAAAAAGGAATGAGCTTTTTTTTTAAATTTCTAACTCAAAAAATATTGTTATTGGTACAATATGAAAAGTCCATAAAATTTTGATGGAATCATATGAAATATGAAAAATCTTTCCTTTTCGTTAATAATAATACAGTACTTTGTTTTTTGATCCAATTCTTAAATTCACCCTTTGTGTTTCATAGCGAAAAAACTTTGTTTACACTTATTTTTTGAAAAAGATTGGTAAGTTGCTATCGATTATGGCATACAAAAGTGCATTATAAGGGTTTCCCCATCATAAATTCGCAAAAAAGGCAACCTGCCCGTGATGTTTCAAACTCTCCTAGTAAACTGTGAAAACGTTGACCGGGAAAAAAAGCAACTTCACACGCAAAAACGATTTTCCAAAATAAAAAGTGGATGCACTTCTCCGTATATGTATACAGGTTGGTGCACCGCAAAAACTACGCGCAAGTAGGCACACCTATAGAAATTATGTTGTTTTCTTCGTGAACTGAATTTCTTTTTGTTTTAATTTTGTTGTCAATAGAGTCGACGTTCGAATGTCGTTCGAAATTCCATATATGGAAATTATGAAATGCTTTTGTGTATTTTATTGCCCCTTCCTAAAAATAACTCTTCCTGGCGGTTTAAAAAAAATTAAACAGAAGTGTAAATTTG
This sequence comes from Turritopsis rubra, assembly GCA_039566895.2. Taxonomy (NCBI): domain Eukaryota; kingdom Metazoa; phylum Cnidaria; class Hydrozoa; order Anthoathecata; family Oceaniidae; genus Turritopsis; species Turritopsis rubra. Next base: position 6,358,273 of record CM077631.1, on the reverse strand, counting down.
ATTGAAATTTACATGTTTGATTGATTATGCACTGCCAAACCCACACGGCCTTTAATGCTCATGAAAATAAGACGATACGACTAAATGCTTTGGAACTTGGTGTGATGTGTTAATATTGAATTATGTTGACATGGTTTATGTAGCTGCGAACTAAATTTTTAGGGAAGGTACCTAAGTCACTACAAAATCCACATCATAGGCACCGCAAAAACCACATCAGGTTTCTCATATTTTACAGAAAAGGGTCTAGAAATGAGTGGAAATTGTTTTACACTATTCTTCTACATTAGTGTGGCTATCATAATCAACTTGAACAAATGTCTATATCTAAGAACATTGTGTTTAATTGTTACTGAAACTTCTTTGTTTTTTTTTGTATTTATAGCAAATAAACAAATAATTAGTATGAAGCCAAAATACAGGTTACATGTGCAGTCCACATGGTCTATTAATCCAAATAATAAGGCAGAAGCTTTGTTTGCTAAAAAACATACCAGCAATAAACATCAACCACCTGTAGAAGCTGTGCAATGGTGTAGGGAACGGAATGTAAGGGGGCGATGTGCCCTGAAATCAGGTCTATTCCCACTCATTAAAGACAGGGAGACAATCAACCGTTGCCTAGATGGAAAAATTGTGACTGGAAAAGAACACCAGTATAAGTGAGCTACAAACCATTGCCCCTAGACTGTTCAGTTATTGCATCTCTTGATAAGAGAAAAAGGTCTGCGATGTACTGGAAAGAGAAGTTCCAGAGTGTGCAGAATCCAATACAGGAGCTTCATGAAAAAAGCATCAATCCTGAGGAGATACCAGGTTTGATGACCATAACAAAAGTCAAGCCAATACTGACCAAAGAATCCACTCGTGTGTTGAACTTGGTTAAGACCATCAAGGAAAAGAAAGACAAGAAAGTTAAAGCCAAAGAACAACAGATTCAAAAGAAAGAAGACAAAAAGAACACATTCTTCAAGTGTAAAATTGCATGTATGTATCATGAAAAGAAATGCAAAGCTCTTGGATTGAAGGAGTGTCCTGTCTGCCACAATATCTTTAGGTCAGTGTGCAGCAAGACTGCACGTAGGACAATGATTTTGCCTGCAGCATTTACACAGAAAACTGCCAAAGCCCTTTTCTCTGCTGGCGAATCAAGTGATGATAGTGATGAAAATATGTCATCAGATGGTGAAGAATCTGATTCTGAGTCTGAAGAAAATATGTGGGACCCTGTAATGACTCTGAAATAACCCAACCTATTTTGCTAGCATATGTGTATATGATAATGTCCACATCAAGTTTAATTATGTTAGCAAAACTTTCCCTTGGTGTGCTCTTGTGTTGTGGATCAACAGTTTATCTAGAGATGATGCATATAAATATACTATTCTGTCAAAGTCTCCTTTTTTCTATTTAAGAGTTTTGCTTTTAAAATTTTCTAAATCTCTATAATGTAATGGTCCAAAAGGCACTGCAGGAAAACTTGCTGTTACATTTCCTATAATCTTAGCCAGATGTTTGATGGTGCAGACTCATTTGGAGAGTAATTCTGAGGTATGGTTGAAAATGTTTATCCTTTTCTCTGAAGTAAGACTGATTGTCATGTTTTTGAGTTGACAATAAATCCCAAGAATGTTAATTCTTGAGTAGGTTCAAGCACAGATTTACCTGTGTGTATGTAAAACCCCAGTCTTTGTAGTAGTAAAAGAGTAATTACAATATTTTCATAAATTTGTTCAAAGGTATCTCCCTGAAGATATGAATCATCTACAAACATAACTGAGACAAAACCTGAAGCCCTAAGTACTAAGAATGGTATTTTTGCGAATATACGCATCACAGATCCATACCCATTAGGCATCGATGTAAATTGTAATAATTCATTGGTGAATAAATTTCAGATACTTTTAGAATCCTTTAAAAATAGGAATACAATATAAAGCATCCTTCAGATCAATGGAAGCCATGTAAACATTAGGCTTAATACATAGCAAAACATTTTGTATTGATTCCATTTTGAAGTGTTGATAATTGATATGTTGATTTAAGTGCTTTAGATTCAGAATCATGCGATGTTGTCCATATTTCTTTGCTCTGGTGAAGACACCTGATATAAAGTCCCTTTGTTATCTATGAGTAGGGAAAACTACTATCTTGGTTACTTCTGCGTTAATACTTTTTTGCTTTGCTTTTCCCAGTGGATGATAATATTGAGAGTGTGGGTGGTATGGTAATGAAATCTAATTTGAAACCATTTTTCACAGTATCTAAAACATTGCTATCAGTAGTGATTTTTTCCCACTCTGGGTATCGATTGGATATATTTCCTACATAAAATATACATATGGTTTGTATGAGTTTTCCTGTCCCCATATTTCATGGTTCCTCTGGAGTACCCTCTTCTGTTCAGTCTCCCCGTTTTTGGAGAGACTGTGAGCGTTTTATCTCTGGCTTTTGTGGTGGCGTTTATTCATTCCACCATTGTATTTATAATAGCTGTTGTTGCCTTGGAAGTCTCTGTTGGTTGACTTCAATGTTGCTACTTTTTTGGGTCAATCGTCACCAAAACGATATTCAGAATCCATGGGTACTTTATGTATTAGTCCTCAGATATCTAAGTTGAGCTGGTCTTTCATTTCAGCTGTACCAATGCAATCTAAGTTCTCGTTGCATTTACCTAGTAGAGAAACAGTGGAAATGCAATTCTCGATAACCTTTTTATGTTATCTTTCACATATTTTGGTAAATGCATGTCCTTTCTTAGTTTATACAGTTTGTAATGATTTTCTAGCGTTGTACATGCCCCTATTACATTGAACATTTGTACTTTCTGGAGTACATTTTCCGATGTTGGATGAAATGTTGGATCGGTTTGCGTAATTTCAAAATTTGCAAATTTTCGAGAAAGAAGAAAAAAATCATGTTGGATGATGTTGGATGAAATATGTTCCAGAACATATTTTCATCCAACATTCTTTGGGATAAAAATGCAAAAATTTGATGTTATATCGGTTTGGTGTAGTGTTTCATCCAACCTTTCATCTCCTAAAATCGGCATGTGGTCTCCAATGATCCTTTTGTGGGGATATGAAATGTGAAATCCTGCCCAAAACATATTCAAAGTCAGAGATATCCATCCTAAACGATCTTAAATTTTAAGTTCCTGGATATTGTTGTTAAAATACCCATTCTGTTTTCTGCGTTTGACCCAATTTCTTGTTTTTCCGCGTGATTGATTTTCGTCATCTGTGTCAAATTTATTCAACACGACCAACATAGCCAGTGATGCTTTGTCGTCCATTTTGAAAATGCGAATGAATGAACTTTTGAATGTTGGATGGAACGTTGAATGAAGTGATACAAACGGAGAATTGGATGCCATCCAACATTCGAACATCAAAAAAAAAAAGTTGGATAAAATGTTGGATCGGTTTGCGCCTGCCTTAATTGTTTTCCTTACTTCCGAAAAGAACGTATAATTGGCGAAGAAATGTCTTATAATGATTCTTTTTTCAGCACACAGGGATTCGTAGAACACTATTATGTTCATCCATGCCGACAGTTGATCAGGTATAGGTATAGCTGGTATATATAACCATTTCACATTGATGTTATTAATAATATTTTCCATTGTCTGTCAGGTTGTCCTGCACTAAAAGCCTATTAGTCTTCAATTAACTTCAATTAACTTCGTTTGACAAGTAATGAACAATATAGTTCTCTCAAATTAATGAAAATTTCATCATTTTGTTGGCCAACAAATCAATATCACAAAACTTTCTCTTTCTGTCCTTCGACGATTTCATAGGTTACTTGAACATATCCCACAGAATACACGATTTCAGAGATAATGCCATTATGGATTGTATTATGATTACGGTTCGCCGTTTTGAGTTCCCTCCTCGCGTGACAGGTATGGGAAAAATTGATAAAAAGTTCCGTTTTTCTTCCAAAAAGTCCCGACCAAGTGCAGAACAGTCTAGAATAAAAATAGGTACAAGAAGAAGAAAATCAACAAGACATGGCAGATACATGGCAGTCTTTTATAAAAACCCTACTATACTGTACTGGACGTTCAGTTTGGACGTCCCGGAGACAACCCGGGGACGTCGAAAGTGAAGTCTAATCCGTGCGCTTAAATAGGATGTCTAGCAGGGACTTCAAGAGGACGTTCAAAGGACGTCCATTTGGCCAAGAGACATCTAGAGGACGTCCACAGAGGTACGTGGACGAGAGGTGGATGAGAGGACGGATGCGTGCCCATTGGGTCGGTGTGAATGCCTCTAGCTCCATACTTGGTATCATCATGCAAACATAACGCCAAGGCTAAGAAATCTACAGGCTATGTTTTGGTGACACCACCACGACGACGACAACGAGGAGTGCTTTGCATTTCAAACACCTCGCATATACGTGATTTGAATAACGTTTACTTAGCCCAAAATTGGCAAGGCATGCCAAGCTATTTGTCGCTTAATTTATATTATATATTTGTTTTAGCAATGTTTTAACTGTTTATACGGCCAATTCGTATCATAATGAGTACATATAGAAGAGCACTATGATCATGGTTTATAGAAAAAAGTTACGGCAAACAAACTAGTTATTTTCTTGAGAATGTAAAACAGCATATTAAGAGTATTTACTCTGCTAATTAAGATTCTTCTCTACTTTGAGCAATATGTGCTACAAGTTAGCGGTTTCTGTATTCACCAAATTAGCCGAATTATCTACTAATTTGGAGTCACACCGTTTAATTTAGTGATAAATGTTTAAGCTGCTTTTTTAACTTTCGCTTATGTAAAATTTTAAATTCTTTTTTGTATGAACATTCTCAACTTTCATTCTGCTAAATTAAGCTTCATAACTTAACTTCATAACTTAGAAGTTGTCCCTAACTGTCTGCTTACAAGGCATTATTAATTTTTGTGTGGATTTAACTTTATGGGCAATGATATTGTTCGGACCTGAATATTTTTTTCCACATAGGAAAAGATGTCTGTTAGTATGAGGCGCCATAAGGGACAAAACTCGGTGCTATTTTTTAATGTTTATTGTTGTTGTTTTTAACAATTACGCAACAAAAATTTGCAAAAAAAATAATTTTTTCTCAAAAAATGTGTATAATTTTTTTTTTTTTTTTTCAATTATTATTATAAATAAAATCACTTTTCCTTTTATCACACATATTTCTTTTCTTTTCTTTTATTTGATTTTCATTCTTATCCTCAATGTTTTTCTTCTGACATGTTAATATTTTTTATGCCATTTTTTTTTTTCAATGTCAAAGCTGGAGCAGCGAGTCAAACGCTTATTTTTTCATGTGTAATCTGAATAAGCAAGAGCAGAACCGACAAACATGGCGGGGAACAACAACGTGTGCAGCTGGAACCTTGAGGAACTGACTGCTCGGTTAGTTTCCAGTCCGGAATTTCAAAATACTATAAGAAGAGTTCTTACAAACTCTGGTTCGAATTCAAATGCAGCACCTCTATTGCAGCAACAGCAATGGCGACCAACAGCACCTCCTCGATCCAACAACACTACTGTCCAAGAGGAGCAATATTCATTATTTAACAGCAGAATTCGCGGTGTTATTTCATCAGCAACAACAAGAAGACCAGCTAACGAATACCCTAATGCAGGAGTTAGGATTCCTGTGGGTAGAAATGCTCGAACAACATCAAGGACAAGGACAAATAACCAGCGACAGCAGCGACCATATCAAATCAGAGAGTTGATTATGTGTGATTTTATAACACAGAAAAATGTGATACGAGGGCCAAAGAAAATAGACCTTATTGAGAAAGGTTCGTTTTAGCTTTTAGCTTTTCTCATTTTTACCCCCGACTTCCTCTCAAACACCCATCCACCCCCAACCCCTGCTCTTCTCTCTGCGCACTGGGTCCCCTCAACCGTTTTTACCCCTTCCCACCTAATGATGCATTTGGCATGAAATATGTACACAAAATGTTGTAGGGTTTTTTTGTTCTAGGACATGTGTACAACAATGTGCAAGTTGATCGTAGCCTTACAGAGTCACAGTTACATGTCTTCCTTGAAGGGTTATATGAGACGGTTTTGAGTCAATTCACCTGGAATGATGATGATAATTCACGGAAGTATGTATATCTTCCTTCCTATGTATAACTTTCTTCAGAGAAAAAAAATGAATTTGAAAATCAAAATATACAGCATAATAATAATAATTGACGATAATCCAAAGAAACATACCTAAATCAAATAAATAAGACCCCAATCAGTTATCAGTATGGTCACTTCTCATTCTCATAAAATTTTCCCAAAATGACCTGTTTAAATAGTTTTTAACCACGAAACTTTAATGCATGTATCTTCTCCACTGGAGGGAGGGTTGGGTTGCAATATGGCTGTGAGAGCTATGGAAACATGTAATTGGTATTATTACTCCTTACATATTCTTTTATTTATTGAGTGTGCCATCTTTTATTATTGTGTTGTTAGTCTGCTTTTAAGGCTACTTTTAGAATAATTGGTTACATTTAACAATACTTTTTAATTTTTTTGTTTAATCTATATTATAGAGGAAATATCTTCAGTTTACATTAGTATGTTGATAGATTTTTGTTCTTTTTAAAAAGCTTTTGGAGAAAACAGGAAAATTTTGACTTGAATTCCATTGTAATGATTTTGGAATACTTCTTAGAACCTCTATGCATGTATTTTGCTATTCAAATAGGTTTGTTACATTCTTTCAAGGATCAACGTAATATTTTCTTTTCTAAATTCTTCAGTAAAGGTTGTTCCGAAAACCATGTAAAATTTTAACCTACCTCATGATCGTAAAATTGTAGTTATTTTACAAGTCACGTTAAGAGTTTACTTCGGCTCTCATAAGATTGAGAATATGCAAATATGTGTTTATTTCATCTCCCTCTTGTCCCCTTATGACTTCCATTTGAAAGAATTGATATTGGTCCTCAGTCATTGGTAATAAAGTTTCCGGTACAATAATTTCGTTTCCCTCCTCCTCACCAATTGGTCCATCATAATCAATGCCATCATAGTGTTTGCAATCATAATGCATTAGTTGAGAATGAGCCTCCGGATTTGTATGTCGATAGCTGCAGATACCAGCATGCCACAACTGGTTCGGAGAGAGATTTCTTTCGCTACTGAGTGGATGGTTATTCCAGTTATCAGATAATTCTTGTAAGGCTTTGTTGACTTCTGACAAACTAGGTGCAATGCGAACAAATGTAACATGTTTAACTGATCAAGAAATCCTTCATCCTCCATGAAGTAAAATATCGCTTGAAAACGTCGAACTATTAATCGTTTCACATCCAACCATAATCTTTCTATCCGTTGGTTATGAACAGAGGACCCAACTAACATGGTCCTTCTGTTCAAACCTCTGTTATGAAGCATGAATCTTGCTACGTCCACGTTTTCAACTCCCGTATTGCATCGCACACGTGAAGGTAAACCATGTATACGAACAGCTTCTTCAAACAACTTGCAAACTGTCGACGCTTTATTATTGTTGCTGCAGTGCAGGTAAATTATCTTTCTTGTATAGCCATCAATTCCCCCATGGATAACTAACCTCCATCTAATAAGTTTATGATGGCCATCAATGTGCCTGAAGTAAATAATGTTGAAAGTAAATGAAATTGATGAGAACTTATTTATTGAACTAGAGAGAATAGGACTTACCAAAGTGAGTTTGAACTAGGTACATTATATGTTCCACGGATTATTGTTGAAATTCTACGTAAGATTCGCCCCTCTGGGTCAACAGTCATTATTGCATCTCGCACACGTTTTCGTTGTACATGTATTGACCGTACACGTAAAGCACCATTCACTAATGTTTCGCCTGCATCCGGCAAAGTGCTTAGCACTTTCTGCACCTCTTCGCATAACTGGTCCTGTGTAATTGTTGTGTAAGTGACTCTTGGGCCCTCTATTGGAGAAACGTCCATTCCGAGTTGCACACGTCTCCTAAGCAGAGTTTTGGTGGAAATTCCCAATTGAAAGGATACTAATTTCCAGGAACAAAATATCTCAAATTCACGCTCTATGTCTTCCTTTGTTATACGAAGTTTTGTACCACTACTTTGAAGATAGTCCGAACAAGCAAAATAAATGGCAAAAGTCTTTTCTATGAGTACCTCCAGAATCTCGTTGATAATGGAGTTTTGTAAGATATCGAATTGCTCCTTCAGAAATAGAACGAAATTACAGGTTACTTCAAGTTTCCTATGACACTGTTCCACTAAGTTCGTACTACTTGATTGTAAACAATCATTAGCATATCTAATATCCATTGGAATTGCAAGCAAAAGCATGTTGACTACTGCAACAGAATCAGCCATAACTTCAAAAAGCGAAAAAAAACACAAAAAAAACACACAAAAAAAAAAACACACCAGCGTTCTCTGTCTTGAGCAACTTACAACTGTTTTCTTCTAAAAAAATAAACTCACGTGCGCAAAATTAACATAACAATGGTTTTTCTTATAATAGGTTCATGATGACCATGCGCTTACTATATTTGCCTTTACTAGCCAAATTAGACAATAAATATAAAAAATGAAGAACAAAAAAAAAAAGAGAAAAAATATCATAAAAAGAAGAGGAAAATTTAATTGCAATTACAAAAAAAAAATGGTTGAAGGAATCAGAAAAAAAATTAATAAAAAAAATAATAAAATAATAAAAATTAAAATAAAAAATGATTTTGTGTATTTTTTTTCCTTTTAATTTAAGTAAAATAATGTTTACACTTGATAAAAATAGATCACACATGTAATTTGCAGCAATGTTCATAAAAAATTCGTTAACAGTTTTGTCCCTTATGGCGCCTCATATGTTAGAATTATGAATGAGTGAAATTTGAGGGACGATTTAACCTGTGAACCCCAAACATAAAATACCTATTGCAATATTGCACAGCACTTTTTATTTCTCTTCTCCATTAACTTTTTCAGTATTTATAGTTAGACCTTCAAACATTGTGACTATTCCCTAACTTTTATTTGGCTTTACTTTGGCAAACTATTTTTTTGAAAAATATGCCGAAGTGTTGCTATGGCAACCAGTTTTTGACAGTATTTTCAATGTCTTTATAAGTATTATTTCAATACTAAGCAATTATTGATCAGTTATAGATAACTTTTATTGTTCTATTGTCCGTGGTTTTTACCTTTTTTTCGATTTTGATGACGTCACGGGCTAAAATGATGTTGTCAGCTCAATTTTATCTATCAAGTTGATTTTCTCTTGTTAATATATTTTAACATCTTTTTCCTAATTTTTAGATGATTTCTATATAAATGTTTTTAGCCTTTTTAATTTAGTGAAATCCACAGAAAGTATATAATTTATACAATAAAAGTATGTCGTTATAATAGAATTCCAGTCAAAGGAATTTTCTAATGACTATGATTAAGAGTTGTGTCAAAAGGCAGTCTAATCCAATATTTCCTGTGAAACACATTCCTAACACCATCACCCAAGAAATGTTTGGCCCTAAGTCAACATGGTGAGTATAAAAAATAAATGAATGATGTTGCAATGATGCTGTTACATTTTCACATCAGTTTATATACCTGGAAATAGGGCATATGTAGGGTTTTTTGTTTCCTTTTTAATTTGATATCCAGGTATAAAACTATAATAGAGTTGATATCCAGAAATGGGAATGCCATTTCCTTTTTTAGTATCACCCCCTATTAGCGCCTCTTCGACAACCGCCCATCAAATATTGAAGTAATAATATTACGCCCTTCCTCTAAAAAGCTCCTAGACAGTTATTAGATAAAAAATGTTTTCAAATTAGTAAATAAACGCCCGGGCGGTTATAAGAATTTCTTTGATAATACTGATGAATATATGCACAAAGTATAATTTAATAAAAATAGTGCATATAAACACACAATAATGTTTTATTCAAATCATAATAAGCGCCCTCCTCTTATAATCACCCCAGAGGTGGATCTAGAAGCTAGTCGAAATTTATGGAGGTGAGTGAGGCCATTAAGACTTGCAACGTGCAAATGTCCTAATCAACACTTAAGTTTTAACAGAAATTTCATGACACTGTAGTCCTCCACTTTTTATGACTAACTCTAGATTCGCCACTGAACCCATCCAAGTTGCAAAAAATTAATAAGCACCCGGGCGGTTGAAAAGCAAAATAGAGTTCATAGAATTCAAAAAGTGAATAACAATATTACCGAAAACTACAACCGTTTCAAGTCATAGTTCCCTGTGTTCAGTCCAAATAATCCTATTGATTTGAAAATTTAGTTTACGACGTAATCAATTAAATAATATCATAGGTGTATTCAGGGTCAGTCAAAAAAAGTGGAGGAGTCCAATTTAATGATATTTCTATTCAGTCCTAAGTGTCGATAGGTTACTTGCACGTTTTCCTTTTCTACAATAAATGACTAAACTCTCCTCCACAAAGTTTGACTGATCTTTAGCTAGCCTCTGAATATCGTATCATGCGAATTCAATTCTTTTTCAAATCCCCGTATACCTGATAGCAAAATGAAAGTTTGTCGCGAAGTGCTAGCATTAGAAAAAAATCTATCCGCTATATGTTCAGAGCGGTCGTGTTATGGGCCTATGATCGATTTGCAAATTATGTTACTGCAAATAAATGTCATCAATGTGTGAAGGTTTATCCAATTTCAAATCATACATAAACAAGGTCTAAGCTTCAAGCCGTAAGGCACTTGTTTTCTCATTATTAGAAAAGAAATATCTGGGTTGGAAATCGATTCCGATCGAGTTGCCAGACTGCTGGGCTCGAAATCAAATCCAGCTGTGGAACTCCCTGGGCAGGATAAGAGCTCAGGTCAAGATTGATGCAATTTCCACCATTTCTACTGATGGCATAATATTATGGCAAACGGAAAAATACGATTATATAGACATTTCTTTTATAATGACACATCATCGTCGTTTACATTTCAAATACAGACACTACTTGAGAGATAGAGAAAAAAGAGAAAAATATCAAATATTTTTCTCTCTTCCACCAAAACTTGAAAAATATTCAGTAATTATTTTAAAAAAGACAGTTATACCATAAAAAGGCAATTGATGATAGACCTCGAAGAATAGCGATTAAGTGCAGCTCACAGAAGCTGGGGGATCCCCGCGGCTGGATTCGATTTCCAGCCGGGCAGCACGGCCGGAACTTAAAGTGAGTATCGACAAAGACGTCACAACGACAACAACAACAACAACAACAATAACAACAACAACAACAACAAAAAAGAAGAAACGTCTTAAATTCCATCATATATGAAAATGTAAAGTAAAATTTAAACATTTTGTTATGATGCGTAATTTGTTTTCAAACTGTCCTTTACATACCATGCACATAATATTTGCACTGTTGTGACAGTGAAATTGGGTTTATGAATCCAGCATGCATTTTGTTAAGCAAATTACGTCTCAAGAAGTAGATAAAATAATTTCAACTACAGCAGAACTTACATTTCTTGAAAAAGGCTATAGCAGCTATACGAGTGACATGACGTTAAATAAGGGAGTAAGTCAAGTAAGAAACCCGGGGTTTTTTTCGTCCGTGGGCTTCCATCCGGAACGAATGCTTTTCCCCCTACCCGCTGGTTTTAAAGCTCATCGAAGTTAAGTACAACATTTATTTATTTTTTTATTTTATTTTGCTGGTTCCTCGTGAGCAATTTCAGTATTAAGCTGATATGGGACTGCGTATCCAGATTTTAAGGCCAGCACGCACCTCTCATATTGATGACTAATTATGGTTTTAATTAATTAGCTAAATAATTTTGCCAAGTGTGACTGCCCTTTCATTGGCTAAAGAAAATAGTCTTTACCTTGCAGTATTGATTACAAATGTTTTATTTTTTTTATATCCTGTGGAACTTGTATAATACTATTATAAAAGTTAAAATCGAAAATGAAAGTTGAGTAAAAAACAAAACTTCTTTCCGGCTTTTATTTATGTAGCATACATTTTCTTGATGCATTTTCTGCCGGGTCATTTACTGCTTTCCTCTGATTTTGAAAGCAAATGATGTTTTTAATTAATTTACATTTTAATTACTGCATGAAATTCGATAATTTGGATATTCTAAACAAATTAAAACAAATAGTTTTTGGCGCCGCAAGGGCTCCTCCATTCGAAAGAAAATATATATATAATTGTGTCTTTCTGAAGCTTCTATTTTTACCACATATTTCAAATGTCAAATTATCCATGTAAGTAATTTTTTTCTTAAATATAATCCTTAATTTGGCATGAGGAGAATATTATTTGTTTGAAACAATACAGATGTTCTCGTAAACTGAAGAATCTTATGCCCTTTGTTTGTCTAGAAGTAAAATCACACCACAATTTTATTTCAGCTTTATTATGCTAATACGATAAGTTTGCAGTCTGGCTGCATCCTTCTTATTTCTATTTAGCATAAAAATTGTTATTTTTTTATTTCGGTAAGTATAGTCAACGAGCTTTTCTTCTGGGGATGCGCAACATAAGTCTACACAAATAATGTTGTTTATACCTTTTATGGCGAAACCAATCCATTGCGTACCCAAATGTTACCAAATTAAAGGGATCTCGGTAACCAATGGGGTAAACTGGCTTAATTTGGGGTTTCAAATTTTGGCTACGTGTCCAAATGTGTCCAAAGAAATTAGAGATGCGAGAACATCATGACGTCAAGACAATCTTTGAACGTCTATATCTCCTTGACAACATGCCAACTCCTTCCTTTTTTCACGTGCTTGTGGCGGTCAATCATATGGGGCAAATAAACCTAAAAAATATTTTTTACACGCGGAAGATTAATCGTACTTTTCGAGACAAAAACAATAAAGTCATTTGTCATATAAACAATTGTGTAAGATATTGTCCAAATACCTAACATAGTTTACGTAATAGTTCACCGTGTGATAGGAGCTTTAAACACATTTCTGTTAAACAAGTAAGGAGTCGGATTATTTAGATTTCCATCTTGTCTTCGCCAAGAGACCGAAGATGCAATTTTTAAAAGCCACACTCTATTATTTTTCAGACAGATAATTTCCTTGAAATGGACGTAACCAGATTTGTCTACGTACTGACTAAACAACGGAACCTCTGAGATGACCTGAACCGAGCTGAGACGAGCTGAGACGAACCGAAACCACTAAGTGATGAGCTGAGACGAGCTAAGATGAGTTGAATCCACCGTTGTTCAGTCAGTACGATTTGTCTAGGGAAACAAATTTATCATAGTAATTCCTCTCAACCTCAACCACGTTTATCATAGAGCTAAATAATCATTTGTTTCCATCAAAGCTTGTAAAACAAGGAACTACAATAGCGATTTACCTACACGAAATCTACACGAAACCTACACGAAAGCAACCGGGAAATATTTATTAGCGCGTGTTTAAGTAATAGTTTTGTTTGGTAAGTCAATTCACGTAAAAAGGAAAATTAGAGTTGTTATAGTTTAAATCAATGTTAAAGATCACCTCAAAATGATTATGAAGAGTAAAACGTAAGACCAGTACATCAAAATGAGTTACTCGTACATTGGAATCGCTATAAAGCGGACCACCATCTAACGTTATTAACAGTCAAGTTTTCATAGATAAATTCTCTATAGAGTGGACATATCGGTTAACAGTTAAATTGATACTGCCAATTAAAAATGGTACCTTGAAATGTAAACATACCAATTCAAACTTTCCAAGGAATATGATGATCAAACTTCAAACTAAAGAAATCATCGCTCTGTAATTCGAAACTCTATAATTCGAACTCTTCCTAATTCGAACTAATTTCAAGGCCTCTTCATCTATGATTTCTTTGTAAATGAATCTCCGTAATTCGAATATTCTATAAAACGAACATTCTTTTTTGTGTGGTCCCTTGGTTGTTTGAATTACAGTCTTTCTCCTAAAATTAATTGAAGATCTATATGAGTAAAATTGAATCTTTGACAAATTCGGTAATTTAGTAAATCGAATGTTTCGACACCTTGTTTCCGCTCCGTAGTGCTTCGAAGAGAATTGTGCTGGGAAATGTCTATTTATCTTCATTGTTTCAATATTTCAGAAGGTACGTCATGAACTGGCGTAGATAATAACGAAGAAAAAGTTGAAAAAATTGTTAGTTAAACTGTGAAGTGTTTATATCTTTCTTCACTTTTTTATATACCAAACCTTTCATATCACTATGGCAATAAACTGTAAACAAACGAAAGTAATAGTGTAACTTTTCAACTTCATGAAGGGTAAATATCTAAATATTAATCTGATATTTACACCAATTTTGATCGAAATAAAACTAAAACCAATTTGATCTCAATAATTAGCAATCCGTCCCATTCTCATTGACGACTTAATTTCAGGAAATGTTTCTCTTTTCGACATATTTCACATGGAAACTGGAAAACAACAATGAACGTGTTAGTTTCTAGATTGTACTTAAAAAAAAAAAAAAGAAAAAGAGACGAAAGGAAAGAAATCAAACCTTTGAAAAATCCTTTCAGAAGTGTTGAAGAAGACGTAATTTATTCATGTTTGTGAGAAGCTGTTCCCAAGATTGTTTAAAGTTTTGGTCGAGTCAACAAATTTAACCTCGTTTCTATGTATTATACTGATGTTTTATTGATAGCATAACTTCTGTACTTAGTCAATGAACTATAATATTCGCTCCTGGAGTTTGGTTTATTTTTAACATATTTGAAAAATTCCTTTTAACACCATCAGCCAGAAGATCCACTTTAGTCATAATTAATCAACCCAGTGGGCAAAATCTTAAAAAGGCCTTTGTGGAGGAGTGCTTTTTTATTGAAACAGCAGACAATAATAGTGCTTGGCATTCCTATAGAAAACTCTTCTTCAGAGACTCTTTGAAGATTTTGTTCACTGGAAAGGCATATGAAATCTTGAATGCCCATTCAAGGTGGACTGGATAACAGCCCGAGTATAAACCATATTTGAGATTGGCTCCAACAGTTCACATAATGTCTTAAAGACGACGTTTTGGTGGCTGGGTTCATGGAGTATTTTAAATCGGATTATTTCTATTACTACCACTAAAGTTGGAATGACTAGTTTAAATCTTCAGTGTAAGCTTCACTTCATCGTTGTTTCCATTTGCATAAACAGTCCGTTTGTAAATGAGGAAATGATTAGAAAGGATGAAAGGAATAATTTCTTCTTTTCGAAATATTCTACTTCGATAAAATTTGAAAAAGCATTTGTGTTGAAAAGGAAAGTGTCTTGAAATTATAGTACACAAAAATAGATGAAACACTGTTGATAAAGCTGATGATTAAGCGGAGACTTGATTTGCCAGCATTGAATGTTTATTCCTTCTAAAGGCTTCCCCGACCCGGCTCTCCGGAAGGAAGCAATGTTGTTATAAATCAATGGTTTCCTCCAAAAATGGGGTTATAAATTTCGCCAGTAGATATGCAGACATTGACAGTACATTCGTATACTTCGCAGTTGCCCGTTTTGTGGTTTCGACAATTTCCACATTCAAATGAATTCAAACATCGGTTGAATAAACATCCACCTTCATTACACTCTCCACAAACCTAAAAGAACAGTGAGGGTTGTGTTCATCTACTTTTGACAAAGTTTGATTAAGGTACTGTTTCGTCTATACTTACTGATATTTGTATATTTGTAATAAAACAGAAGACCAACAAAAGTGCAACTCCTGTTGTCATTTTTACGAGCTTTATCATAAGAGAAAAAGTTCGAAAATGAATTAAATGTTTTGCAGATTAAATTTATATATTAAATATACTAATATAATATAATTTTTTTATAACATCTCTCCCGAGTTTCCTCGTGATTATGAAATATATTCGTTTCAATAATTTTTTCACTTTATTGCTTAGTAACAAGGGCTGTTGTGCTTGCTAGGCAAAAACACGGCGTTTAAACAGAAATTCGGGAAAGGTATATTTGAATCATCCCATCACACTTCATTTCAATATTTATAACAACAATGTATAATTGAAAAGATTTTCTTATTTCCTATATTAACATGTCCGCAGGGTTTTTGTCATATCGAAGAAAGCCTTGGGATAGCCTCGGTCAATTCTCAATTTTGATTGGCTATCGAGAATGACATCGTTTAGAAAAAACATTCCCTGCAGAAGACAGATGTCGTCTGTAAATTGCTTCGAAGTAAGCAACTCCAAAAGAAAAAAAAAACGACCTGCGGCCTAAAGGTCAGCGTGCTGGTCACACTTTGGGCGGCGTCGTATCAATTATGAGGGAACATAAAATCTCTGCCTCCAGTCATATGTTTTTAATGTATCTACCAGGCATATTATTCATCAATAAACTGTTCGGAAAATAGGTCACGTACAGATTTTGCATTGTTTCCATGCTTAATGTTAATTTTCGCTGACGTTGTCCATAGCAAAACGTTATTTTTTCAGGTAATTGTACTTTGTAAGACCTAATACGCTGTACGAAATGAAAGAAACCATCATGTCATAGACCTAACGTGTAGTTCATTCACGGGACTGTTATCTCTGTTATCTCAATCTGTTGGTGAAAACTTAGTTATTTTGCACAGGGATAACGAAGTCATGGTTATGTGTCTCTTCAAAACACAAGAGCCGAAAAGTTAAAAGGTCCGTTAGATAGACACACTCTTCAGGATAATACTTGCGTAACTTTGTTATGTTTCCATTATCAAACCGAGATCAAAAAAAGTCTTTATATTGAAGTATTGAATACGATTTTTATTTATGACTTTGAACTTGATGTACTGTAAAAGTCTAAACAAAATTTGTGTCAAAGTAAAAAATGAAGATTATAGATTATATTATGGTACTTCTCATATTACAAGTTAGCTATACTAAATTGAGCAATAGGAATTATTTTTTGGAAATATCTGAAAACTGAAATCTGTGGTCAAGTTTAGATGATGGGAACAAGTCCAGAGAAGTCTGACAAGGTCTGATGGAACGGATTAGTGTGTTTTATTCGATTCCACATCAAATAATCGTGGGGCTAGATGAAACAGATGGAAAAACTCATTGTATAGCTTTTAACACCGTGTCTTAACAACAACTAATTTAAAGAAAAAGTAGACCCAGATATCACTTACGTAGTTCATTTACAGTTCATGCACTTATTTTGCCGAAGAGAATACCTACGCCATTAATTGCATCGATATTTCATGAGATATCTGTTCCAGAAATTCAGAAATCCAACTTTTGAGTAAAGTTAGTTTAATAATAATCACCGAATTTCCGAATGTTTTTCGGAGCTAGAAGCACGTCCACACCTTTTGAAACATAAAATCCGATTCGTTGCAACATATTTCACCCAAAGGTGAAAAATACAAACGTTCATCAAACAACATGTCGCTGGTTTTCTTACTTCGGCACACCTGTTTAACTGGTTTCCGATAATGGACCGCAATTTACATCGTTTTTACCAAAATGAATGGAATTAAACACATTCGCTCTTCGGTTTATCACCTAAGCTCGAATGGTGGAGCCGAATCAGGTGACGCTGAAATAAGGTTACAAAACTTTTACTGAGATTATCAATCAACGCCATTAACCACTACAGAATGAACACCTAACGAACTCTTCGTCAGAAGGCGTATTAGAACAAGAATCGGCGCTCTAAACCCTGTAAATGAATTCCAGCTAAGCGAAAACATAAACATCTCAAGGGGAGAATAGAGAGCTATGGAAGCTATGGTCATATGATATACCGTTAATCACTCCTTTCATATTTCTTTATGTCCATGTAAGTTATACAGATAGGAGCCGGACATTAACCGTCAGTACTTAAATTTTTGGGGTTCACCTTTTCTTGGTTACAGCAAGGGAAAGGAAAAACAACAAGTTACCAAGTTCGTAACTAAAACAAATATTAAAATACTAAAATATAGGGAAAATATATTCAAAGCGACCACATGTAGGTTTATATAATTAGATTAGGTAACTTTGACAAATTTGCTGTATTTTCTCTTGAGGTTTCACCAAGTGAAGAAGACGTTTCCTGAGAGTGGAGAGTTGAGAGGGTGAGAGTGGAGGGTGAGAGTGGAGGTTGAGATTGCTTTTGCAGGCGATTTTTAAAATATATTTTTGCTTTAAGAAATGAATCGACAGATTTTTTGCGTTGCGCATTTGTACGAGAAATAGATGATGATTTACAATTTATGGTAAAGAGAGGGAAGATTCGGATAAATTTAAATGAGTATTATGTTTTTGCGATTCTCACACAAGGATGTTCGTCTGGTCTGTTTCTTCAAAAGGCAAACAGAATGGGATATCAGTATAACTAAACATCACATAAACCATAGTCATTAGAAAATTATCTGGTCTGAAAGTCTGTTGTTAGGTTCTATTTTTGGTATTTTTAACTTGAACTATCTAACTGTAGTTTGGTTTGCATTGACTTTAATCACGTGATAGAAAGAAACTACTACTTGGTTGTATGTTGTCATGTGATCAAAGTGAGTGCATGATTAAATTTGCCTATTGAAAAGATCAAAGAAAAAATTAACAATAAGTTGTTATAAGGGGCTTCTAGACCATAGAATTTCCTAATTAAGGCTCTGAGTTGGTTTGCGAGGTAACTTCATCTCCACCATGCATGATTTCTATAATATCATCAGGTGAAACATTTGCGCTGTGTGAAAATAATTGAATATCTTCAATGACACATAGTCCACTCATTGCTATGTTGGGTAGAATGTTACGTTCTTTCATGAATGTAAACATTTTGAGAGAAGAATCAAATCCCTCCTTCCTTAATATTATACCTATTAAAAGGCGAGAGACAGCTTCTCTTGTGTCAGGAATGGTCGTTTTCATTGAAAGTAAGGACTCTTGCGCTTTCCGGATGGCATCACGTTTCTTTGCATATTCCGAATCCTGTAGAGAAAGTTGCTGTAGGCATTCCCATATTGGCTTCAGTTTCATTCTTGACGTCAGAATAGTAGGTGAGTTCTTTAGAGAACTGAGCCAGTTTTCAAAGACATTCTTTTGGCTAATATGTTTAGGTTCCTTGGTTCCTCCTTCTAGAATGACGGTGTTTGTTTCAACAAACGGCATGACGTTTACACCTGCTTGCACGTGTTGCATTTCCGAACGATCAACTGACCAAATTTTCTTATTTAAAGTTCCTTGAACAGTGCCACCACAATAAACTTCCGTTATCACAAAGTGTCCCCATTTTGCAAAGAATGATTCAAACTGTTGCCTGTTCTCATGTTCAATGTATTCATTGGGAAGACTTTTTACGTATTGTATAAAATCAGGATTTAGGGCATCAGCATAAGGATTCATTGATAGGGAATATTCTACATGCTCTTGAACAAACAAACTTGGCTTGTTATCTGCATCACCTTCACGAATTACATAACCACTTTTTACATCATTAATAGTTAAGGACGGTTTGATCTTGCATTCCACACCCATCAGTTTTAATCTAAAATCAAGATATTTTTCCAAGTTTGGAAAAACCTCAGAAGTGAAAGTTTCCTTTTTCATCACCTTGACAATGATCTCTTCCGGAATCAGCATATTAAAATGTGTCATCTGCTTTTTATGTCCATCAAATCTGTAAATGTCACGAGCTAATGGTTGGTCTTTAAATACATCGTAACCTTGACCTACATAAATTCGAGGGGTTCTTGCAGGGCGATCATCTGTTCGGCTGGTGCACCAACGTGATATTATCTTCTGTCTCGAGGATGTTAAAGGCAATGGAAAGATAACGCCAGCTATATCTTTTAAAGATTTACTTTTTAACTCTTCAGCTGTATTTACACCTCTCACAGTTAGTATTCTTGATAAATTTTGTGCTTCGTTTTCTATCGATGCGTCCTCACCATCTAATTCCTCCGCACTGTCAAGAATGATTTCCTCTACTTCGTTTAAATCAGGATCTTCTTCAGGATACAATATCTCCTCCAGGTCTTTTTCTTCTGCTGTTTGCCTGCCTTTCGCTACCTCGCAGGAATGCCCTTCAACAACTTTGACAGTTTTTCTATCACTGAAGTAATGACCAACTGTGGCAGCAGCAAGACTGTCACCATTTTGCAGTAAAAGATTTTTCATTCCATCAAACACATTAAATAGCTGTTTTGTTCCACATGGAAGAATGGTCCAATCACAATCACTCTCAGTTGGCAGACTGAATTTTTCAGCCATGTTTTCAACGAAATAAATTGGTGGCTTCAATTGCAAGTAGGTGGCAAATAATTCAGTAGCAATGTTGTACACCTCACCAAACGATTGAAACATTTCGTAACCATCTGCGGTTGATTTCAAATCTTTTCCAAGAACTCCACAAGAATTAGTGAATACCATAAGAACGTTGGGATGTTTGTGGTCAATAACATCCTGTGTACTCAAAGACTTGATGGTTTGCGCCAATTTTGATTCGTGGCCTTCCATTCGATTGTCACTTGCATCGTGAACAACCAACACGACATTTGGGTAGATTTTCTGCTTTAGTTGATATTTAGAATGGGTAGCAAAAAACTTCTTTGTGCTTAAAACATTGCGTACGCTTTGTAAATCACCTCCACTGTCACCAAAGCCGGGCGTGTCTATGCAAGCCAGTGTCAAATCTCTTATTCCCAATGTTTCGCTACATGATGTGGCGATATATTCCTGGGTTTTCTTAGTACACGCCGTTAAGCTTGAAGACGGGCAAACTCTTTCTGCAAAAAAATTGTTAATAAACGTGCTTTTTCCAGCTCCCGACCTCCCAAGAAGCAGTATGGCTGTTTGTCCAATGGGTCGATTGATTTTGTAGGAATTCTCTACTAAGTTGATCAAATGTATGCCACGTTCATCATCTCTTTTTATTTGTCTTTTAAGTCTTTCAAGACCCTCTTCGTTTGATGGCAAACACAATAGTTCACTGGCGTCATCCTAAATAAACATAAATTAGTTTTAGGAACATATTACCTAAAGCTTATTACTTCTTCTTCGGGATGCTTAAATTGCATATGGATATTTCCGCAAATCGTTTTCAGGCATATTAGTTGTCTTTTGACCAGATCAGATTTTCGGTGGCTTTACCTTTACTATACTGTCAGTAATACAGCTCCCTTAAAAATCAGTGTTTCGTTTCCTTGGACAGGAGGAGAACGAAAATGAACAGTTTCTGATCATGCTTACTTTGAATACTTTCATGACGTGGTCAGAACACCTTCTGATCCATTGTGTTCCAAGGAAAGCTGAAGCCAGTTCAGCTCTTTCAGTTGTCTGTACGGAAAACACAATGAAAAACGAAATTAACCAATCAAAATTTTTCATTTAGTGTAATCTTTAATGACTATTGAGAAAACAGTGATCATTGAAGGAAATATTTCCCATCGATAAAATGTATTAAGTAAATAAAAACAGAATATTTTGTTTATTTTTTCTATTAACTGAAAAGTCTTAGTTCTCGTCTGCAGAAGTGGAAAGCTGCCATAAAAAATGAGCATGGCTCGATACTACCCACGCTTTAAGTTTGTTATTTTTGGTTCGTTTTTTCCCCTTTTCCTCGTCATATAAAATATCATATTCGACTTCAGAAAGTCCATAAATTATTGATAAATTCTTGTTTCTCCATACTTGGCCAGTTAAGAAAGTAGTGTGCGTTTAACATCATTCAGAACAGGGATATGTAAAAGCGTAGCTGGATGCAGCCCAAGATTTGAGAAGTAAAAATGTTCATTCATTTCTCTTTGTTTTACGAAGACAAAGACGGTTCTATGTGTGTTGTCCAAAAAACCGAAGCGGCACGAAGCGATCAAAATGATATATCAAAAAACTCTCCTTTTTACTTGAAATAACGCTCCTCCATACGTTCATTTCTATAAACCCAGCTCAGTTGGACTATTTTCTGAATAGCTTAGCTTTGTAAACAAGTTTTTAATTGTATCTTGCCTTATAAAGGGTGTTGAGCTGTCATATGCAGCCTCCACAAGAGCAAATTCTATTGAAATTATATCAATGAAAGGAAGACTTCCTGATTTCCTGTTAAGTTTCAGCTTAAGACAATGATTAAATTTATTTAATTTTATCAAGATATAACCAGGCAAGACCACCATCTCTGTCGACTTTTTTTGTGGTATATATTTACGTTGTTTTCCCTTTCTGCTATATCTTTTACGTTTTATTTTGATCACGTGACTTACAGTAACTTCTTGTGCTTCACGTGATTCTATTCTTCACGTGATTCTAACTGCGAGAACACCTACAATGAAATCGTAAATATTTTCTTTTCGAAAAAATAGAAAATCTCGGTACGAATTTTTGCTGTGTACAGAAAATCACTTTGTTCCACGATGATATCATGACAGTTGGATGTGTTGTGTCTGTTGTGTTGCATGTGTTGTGCTTCAGTTTTAGTTTTACTGTAATCTCTAGTAATTATCGACCAAAGGAAACAAATACTTACAAACAATACGTCACTTGGAAAGTCATCTATAAGCAGTTGTATTTTAAGTTTCATTTGTTTTGTTTTTTAGATTGTATTATATTTTCGATTAGAAATTATAATGAATGCTCACAAGACTTGTCTTGAAACATTGTGTAGGCTTTGTCGTGGTAAAGATACAACTTACCAATTCTTACCGTACTGAAAGAGAGAGGAAATCAACAAAGTCGTTTTATAATAATGTTTGATGAAGATGATCCTGATGTACACTCCCAAAGTTATGTTTGAAATGTGCCCGACAGCTACTGAAGATAGATGCTAAAAAGCCTTTCCCATGATGAAGCTGCCTGTAATAGCAGAATTTGAAGCACACAATGAAGAATGCCAGATATGTTATCATTCAAAATGGTGAAAAGAGGTTTATGAGAATAAATAATGAACAGAAAGCAGATTTAATGTTGAAAACTGACTGGGATAATTTCTCTTGGTCAATGTCTGTACACGATAAGGTGATACCAAGTGAAGGTGAATTTTACAAACATCTACCCAAGCAGCTGTACATAGAAAATGTGGAATAAGTTTTTAAAGTTTTGGACGTTGCTATGGTTTGTTCTGTAAATAATGATTTCCCTTCTGCCACTCTAAATTCGGAACCAAGTGGAAATATCAAAGAGCATCACTGATGCAAAACTGTTACTTTAGAAAATTTTTCAACAATTTTATCACCAATTCACAATATATACAAATTGGCCTGTATTAAGCTCTGACAACACACGGTGCAACAAATGCATTTATTATCGCAAAACCCTTCATGTATTGGAAGCACAAAAAGCGAGAGTTGGGAGTGGAGGCCATACAGTATATTATCTAAAATGCAGCTTAGGAAAAGCTTTTTCAAGTTGGAAAGGAAAATAAAAATTTTAAATGGCAAAGGGGGAATTATCGATATTAATGATGAAGAAGTTTTACCAAAGAGGAAAACACTGACCTTTGATGTTTTATTCTTTGATTATGGGTGAATACTGTTATTTTATTTTATTTCACAAGGGCTATCTAAAGCTTTGCTCTGGCTAAAATGACATTTTCATAATCGTCACTATTTATTTTAATAGACAATCTAAAAGTAAGGTTTGAAATTCAGTCTTGATGGGCCTTGATCAAACTCAAAAATGGGAATAAAACTTCTTGTAACTGTCGATCAGCTATGTTGAATTTTAAAACTTGGGAAGTTTTATCTTGAAGAGTGCTTGCATTTTTATGTAAATTTTACATATGTAGTATATCTGATAGATATGGTTTAAAATATGTATGGCAATTAAAATTTTATTACTTAACCCTTTTCCTCCAGATGAGAATATTAGCAATTTGTTGACGTGAAACGCTCGTCTGATTATATGCCAGGCGTCTACTCGCCTGTTAATCATGTCTGATTGAATACCACTATTTCGCGTTTCGCTGGAATAAAGTACAAGCAAAAACAGAAGTATGCACGATTTTTCTCTCGTCTTCTCATTGGTCGAAAAAAATTTGAAGCAATTTAATTGGCCGATCAAATACATTCCTAAAATTCCTGACTACACACATAGAACATAGCAAAACCTTCCGCGCTGCATCCATCTACGCTTTTATATATCCCTGTTCAGAATAACACCATTCGTGAGTGAGTGCATCCGTTAAAAATCTTCAAAAGTCTCTGTGGAGGAGTGTTTTTAATTGAAACAGCGGGTGATATTGCTTGTCATTCCTATAGAAAACACTCCTCCACAGACACTTTTTGAAGATTTTGCCCACTGGGAAGCTGCTGAAGGTTCAATCCTAGCTATCTCACTTTCAGAACGCGCCTCTCTGAAATGTTTAAATAATGATTCGTGTACTCATCTCCATTGAATCTATTTTTAATTCCGGCCATTTTTAACTTTCATGCTTTGAAATGTGCAGTTGATAAAAACTATAGGCGAAATTTCTGCTTCCCAAAAATTTTCCACGGACAAGAACGGAGCAGAAAATTTTCCGCGGACAGGAAAAGGAAAAACGTTCTGTTTTCAATTTTCACTGATTTTTGAAAAAGAACTTAAAACAATTATAATTGGATGGCATTGAAATTTAAAAATTTGACTTACGTTTGACGCCATTATATATAGCCAACTCAAGTTGTTTTCTATCTTTCAGAGTCATGTAACTGAGCTTTAATTATTATATTGTTTTTGAAATGGCCAACCAAAAATATTCTCTTAAGTAAACATCTCCATGGTTGTGTTTTCAAACAGTATTAAAGAAATCAAATGCGCAAAAGGACATCAACTTTTGTAATAAGTTCTACAGACTTTGAATTAATTTAATAATGCAATCGTGTACAAAAATAAAAGGAATATTAGAGATGGAAATAAAGGCTCTGTTGAAAAGTGGAAAAACGTTTGGAAAATTATGAAGGAGAACTTCCAAAATTCTTTCTGGTTTCATTTTTCAGGGTATATAAACAAAAAATGCATTGAATCATTGAAAACAGATTTTCAATAGTTTCTCCGATTACACGAGCGTAGCAAGGAATGACAGAATAGCTAAAGTGAGTAAACAAGAATTTTGTCGAAAGTTTGGTCAACTTCAAAATAAAGGTATAATATATGTTTTTGTTAATTAATTAATAATTTAAACTAAGTTAAACTAATTTAACCTTGTAACATTTACAAGAATTTACAAGCTCCTGTCAATATTTAAAAAAATACTATTTAAAAAAGGAAAGCGTTAAAAAATTTAAAAATCTGTAAAATCAAATCATAGAAATCTCTGGAAAGCAGTACAATAAATGAATAATATGTTTGCTGCTTGTAGTTTACCAACATAAAAATTGTAAAATTCTATGAAATGGTGGACTGGATATTTATCTGTGTGAAAGTATGTATTGGAATGGACTATTATCAATCAAAAATAATAAAACACATTAATGTTGGAAGAATCTTGTAATCTATATTTTGTAGCTTTATTTTTTTCAAAATTAGACTTTTCCCAGCCGGCTAAAAGACATCTAAAAGATGTCTTAAAAACGTCTTCCTAGACGTCTAATAGATGTCTAAATGCAGTCTGATTTGTCCGGTTAAAAGACATCTTTATATAGGCGTCTTTTAGACATTTTCATTAGACGTCTTTTAACCGGACAAATCAGATTATATTTAGACATCTTTTGGACGTCTTGAAAGGCGTCTTCTAAGACGTCTCATAGATGTCTTTTAGACACCTTTTAGACCTATCTTTAGATGCCTTCTAAACAGGCGTTACACATTGTTTATTTTTAGCAAGAAACTTCGAAAGTGGAAATAAATTACGTTGTTTTATCTTCTATTTCCAATATCCCATGAAGGCTTGATACAATAACTTAGTAATAAATATATGAATAAATAAACTTAATTTTTATTTTGAAATTCTATAAAAATAATTTCTGAATACAATCGGAATATTGAAAACTTTTATAAGCACTAAAACGTCTAGCGAATGGATTGGTATCTGAAAACTTTTCAGCAAGAAGTCTCTTTGTTTGAAAAAATGAGGCATGGCGTAACTATTACCTAGTTATCCCAGAATAAAATAACAAATTTTTTACCACAAATATTTGAGACCAATTTGTTAGATGAAAGGTAAAAACCTTTTTTCGTTCATGAACAAAACATTTACAGAAATGTTAACTTCATAAAAATCTTGAAATGTCAGTACTACTATGTTTTAAAATAAATAAATAAATAAACTGTCATTCAAAGTTTGATGAAAATATTTTGTAAATACAAGCAATATGAAAATTGTTAAAGTAACCCAGAGTATCATGAAGAAAAAATTATTTCGAATCATAAAACTGTTTAAAATTTTCAAACAAGTGATCCCAATTTGATAGGTTAACTAATAGCATAAGAGGAAAAACCATTTTGGTTGCAAGAAGGGTTTATAAAACATTAATATGAGTGAAAACAATGAAACTACTGAATGTGAACTCCTTATAATATATTCAAAATAAACATAATTAATTGGCTTCATTTGGCTTAATTCATTCGTTTTCCCACCAAGTCCGCCTTTTGCATCTGGTGCATTTTTTATTTTTGTTGCTACATTCGTTTTGATGACTTGCTCCTGAATCTTTAAAGTTCCTTTTAAGTGTCTCTAGAAGAAAAAGAAAATAAATATGTAAACATTTTTCAGAGCACAATTTCAAAAATAGGGGAATTTACAGGAATATTTTACTTCTTAGGGAAAGTCAGATTAGATGTGAAATCTAGAAGAAGACTACAATAACTTTAATTTTCTTCAGGTTGATGAAATAAAAATAATCTGTAATTTTTTTATTTTTTATTTCTTAAACTATTATTTCTTTCAGTGTCCTTCATCAGGGCTGCCAGAATTATTTCTATTTCCAGGTTTTTGACACATTTTTGGGGAAAAAACTCATGAAAACAGAAAGTATCTTTCTAAAAAATGACCTACAAGTATAGATAGTA
Source organism: Turritopsis rubra (assembly GCA_039566895.2). Lineage (NCBI taxonomy): Eukaryota > Metazoa > Cnidaria > Hydrozoa > Anthoathecata > Oceaniidae > Turritopsis > Turritopsis rubra. Next base: position 6,331,382 of record CM077631.1, on the reverse strand, counting down.
ACCACTTAACATAATAGATCTACAGCCCAGTATATTTTCCAATTTCCTTTTAATTGCTTGTCTTTTTTATCGTTCTTTGATTCACTTATTTTATAGGAGCTAGCATGGGAATTAAAAGAAATGAGATCTACCGAACTGTAACAACAATTTAACCAAATAAACAAATTTAAACAATCAAGTATAAAAACACTTACCAAAAGGTATTCAGTAATAAATCTACATCATGCATGCCACATGATACACAAATCCTATAACATAATAAAAAACAAAACAATCACTGTTGTGTCTGCTAGTATAATTTATAAATGTATGAGAAAAACAAAACAAAACATGTAAGTTGTAAGTTGAAAAATATAAATAAAAAAGATAATATTATAATATTAATAATGATTAAAATCTGCAAGATTTCAAAAACAAAGTAGGTAAATCCATTGATTAGTGTATATGCACGATATTCCTTCAATATTTATTTTGCATACATGTTGCTTGTTGAATATCGAAGTGAGAAAATCAAATTTCCGTGTTAGTCTACTCAGGTAGGCCAGCGCGGATTTCTGTTCACCAATTGAACTTTTATAACACGTTACTAATTAGCAAGCTTAATATCGTGTCCCTTTTTTTGTTATATTAATGTTAGGTTCTGTTCTAAGTTTTTTTGTATTTGTTTCTCCTTGTTTGGCAAATCCAGTTGTGTCGGCTGTTGTTTAAGCAGTTACTTCCTTTTTTGACATTTAGTGTTGCTTAAAAGTGTTGCGTCATTTTGTTTTAACCAATTTACAAAAAATGTAGCCGATAAATTTATTGCGCTTTGCTTTTATAGTTAATCACGTTTCTTGTCACGAGTACTTGAAATAATATTGGTTAAGGGCCCTTTCAAACAACAATAATAAAAAATAAATAAAGTTCGTCAAAAAAATAAATTTTTTTGGGAATAAAACGTAACAGGACGAATAAAATGATTAACGAATAAAATCAACATCAGAAAATTAGAAAATTCCCTGGTCTAGAAGTCTATTGTGAAGCTCTATTGTCGGTAGTTTTAATTTGCACTGCCTAACTGTAGTTTGTTTGTTTCTTCATATTTTCTTATCACAATGGTACATAATAACTGTGGATTGGTTTATCATGTGATCAAAAAGTGGGCAAAACAAAGTTTGTCTATTGAAATGATCAAAGAAAAAATTAAAAATCAGTTGTTATAAGAGACTTTTAGGCCAAGAAATTTTCTAATGATTATGAAAACAACGAGCATTCATTTCTTTCTCAAAAAACTATAGTATCCATCTCAACGTATGGAATCTATTCGCCAAATAAAAAGTTAGCGTACCCCTTTAAGCAAAGATAAAATTATATACGATTATTTACAAAATTTTAACTGGTTAATTGAAATTAACTGAAGGATTTCCATTGGTATGTCGCGTGTTTCTCTCAAATAATATTGGCAATACCTGAAACTGTGTCCACAATGTGGTTTGTATAAAAACATTAATTAACTTTGCCTCAATGTAATTATAAATATAACACATGATGAATACTTACCTTTTCCTCGGCATTAAAGTTGCGATTGAATTGATGTCGTATGTAGGCTAGGCTACTGAGTGGAAATCTAACTTGGTATATATGTGTGCACTATAAAACTATCTTAAGAATCAAAGAAGTTTCCTATAAGATTAATCTAAAAGAATACTCCTAGCACTATATAATTCATTTTTACCTTTAGCAATTGCAAATGTTCCTATATTTATGGTTTTGAAAAAATGAGCTCTTTGTAATGGCGAATTCTCCTGAATATGTTCATGTAAGTCCTATTTTTGCTATTGTACCCAAACATATCAATTATGGAGGTCCTATTGTACAATATATAGTGCTATTAGACCTGCCCCTATAAAATCTAGCTCAACCTTTTTTACATTTATTCCAATAATAATTGTTACCATGGTTACCATTGAATTTTGCTGATGTCACTACATTTCAAACTGGATAAGGAAATTTTAAAGAATTTTTCATGATTTATGATAGGCCTTAAATTTTACAGATTGTTATGCTTTGAACTTAGTTTTCTTATTTCTTTTGTTTTTAAGTTGTTTTTTTTGTACTCAGACTGTTTGCGCAAAAGCAGTTGGAAATGTGCTGACGTCACCACTTTAGTAACAAAGGAATTTCTATCAAATTTGAAAGATTTTCACACAGAGGAACGAGATATTGCCTACATAAAAAAACATTTGAAAACAAAATACATTTAATAATATAAATCCTAAATACAAATCAGAGTTGCTTCACAACTTGCTATTGATGACGTCATAGTTACCAAAAATATTGCTTGACAAGGGTTATAATCAGCGTGCCCCATATTTCAAAGTAGTACGTTTTTGTAAAAATAGGTGACTTTAAAAAGTGCGAAAGTTAGGAAAAGTGGTTGAGAAACATTATTTTTAGAAATTATTTTTAGAAATTTATAACGACCATTATTGTATCAATAATATTTGCACTTATTACATGAATGAATGGCATTTCTGACCTACCGAAGTCTCAACTTAAAGTTATTGTCGAGTTCTTTAAAATATTATTAAAAGATTTCAATTTTGCTCAATTTCGCGAATTAATTTGCGTACAAAATTTTGAACTTCTTACAGAGAAACCATGGAATATCCATTTTTATCCGAGAGAAAGCCCAGCCCAAGCCCCACTCAATGGTATATTTTTTTTTACCATTATTAGAAGTTCAATTTAAGGAAACAATCGGATTTCGAACAGTGGGTACCTCTCTTCGTAACTATTAAATGCAATCAACCATGAAATCAAAGCGGAGTGGGCAAAGGCGTAGCTAGAGCTAAGTCAAAATTTGTGTAGGAGAGTTAAGTCATTTAGAGTCGAACACATAAACGTGCAAGTAACCCAATCGACACTTTACGACTGAAAAAAAATATCATAACGTTGGGCTCTTTTTTTTTTTATTTACCCTGAACACGATGATGGTGAGATCAACTTATCTATGAAAAAAGGCCTACAAAATTTGTTTATATAGTAGCATTGTTTAGTAAATTTTCTAATTGATGTATCCAAGACTATTTTGTGTATTTTTAGTAACCATTGTCAGGTAATTAACAAAACTAAAATCTTTGACTTTTAAGGAAACGGATGTCCTGTTTGAAGTACCTCAAACGAAAGAGAAATTCGAACAAAGCTCATATGAAGCCACCCAATCAAAAGACAAACACCATGAACACATGCTTTATATGGTGGAACGATCACTAAAAATTAATCGGTGTATGGGTCAAACATCGATATTGCTGTTTGGTGTGTCTGGTGCTGGCAAAAGTTCTTTAGTAAATAATTTTTTTGATGCCGAAATATGCGACATTTCAAACAAGACATCTTGTACCAAACGCACCGTAGAAAAAAAAGCTGTTTCTGACAATCAAGATCTGAAAATCAAAGGGTTAACTATGTCATTAATTGATACACCTGGAATGGCAGACCCTGAAGGAAAGAAAGCCGATGCACGGAATTTTTGGAACATCCAACAGTTTTTCAAATTTCACCCGTCATACGTAGCTTGCGAGGGAAAGTTGTATCCCAATATGATTTTATTGGTACATAAAATGGACGATAAACGTGTATATGGGATGGACTCTGAATTGGCTAAAACGATTAAAGCTCTGAATGAACTAGATGTTGTTGACAAAAAGTATCCAAATGTAGTAATGGTCTTTACCCATGCTTGCAAACTTAGGGAATTTGAGGAACCTTTCGTTCGTTTTCGGGAGATTAAAGAAAGTGCCGAAGATTTGCTGTCGGCTTACCTAAAAATCAAAGCACCTGTTCTGTTTGTTGAGAATTGCCAAAAGGAAGACCTCAATCAGATTGGAGATTGGTTTATTCTTCCAGACGGAACAAAGCAACTACTTAACGTGTATGAAGCAATGCAGGAAATACTTGAACAGAATGGTGACAAGCTTGCATCAGCTACGATTTCGCATTTTTTCAAAAAGCAAAACGAACTGAACGCAAATGTCGGTCATTCCGCTGAAAGTGAAAAAGCAAAAAAACTATCTTCTGAAGAAACGAAATTGTTCAAATTTTTTACCAAAAAAACAGATCCAACCAAAGTAAGCGACATAGAGAACAAATTCTATAATAACTTTGATGAGGATTTGGACGGAGAAATTTTGGCAAACGGAGAAATTTTGTGTCATGTGTTAGAAAACAGTGGAATCAGATGCTTATCAGACCTACATAAACTTGATATGAAGGAAATTACATCAAAAATTTTTCCATTGTCACTTAATTCGAAAAAGCAAAGTATTTTGCAATGTCTGTTTGGAGAAAAACCTCTTCAATTGGATTCTATGGTGCGTTTGCAAACGCATTGTGGAAAAGGATATAATATTTTCAAAAATATCCCTATTCGTTCAGTATATGAACTTGAAACAAGCATGACATATTTTACTAAATATGGTCTCACAGTACCAAACGGTTTGGAAATCAATTTTCGCCAAGAGGTCAGAAAAGTCTTCAAAGTTTTCAAGACAAAAGAAAAATACCAACGTTACTGCTTAAAATGTCTGGGCTTGAAAGACAACATCAATTCGGATAACATGGAGTTAGTTATAACAAACCCTGGTTTGAACTTGATTAAATCCAGTGAGCAGTTGCAGCGTTCTATTTTAATGCAACAAGTGCTTTTTTCAGCTCGAATCGATTACCATAAAGCCAATTTTACTTCTGAATACATCGAAGATGTGAGAAGCTTACCAATGATATTTAACGATGGATCAAAAAAATCATTCGAAGATTTCTTTCAAAAATGGGGCCATTATGTTGTGATTCAATGTTATCATGGAGGTGAAGTAGAAGGCAGGGTAACTTTCAATCAAAATTTAAACATATCTGAGAATTTTAAAACGGCGAATTTAAGTTGGAGAGGGGGTAACTCTAATTGTTATGTGCCGAATGGACAGGCCATAACCGATAAGCAATGGGCTTCATGGACGGATTCTCTTAAATCCTCTTCAGTTGCACTTTCCAACTTTCTTCAATTACGATCCATGCCCGATATTGTGACTGAGCTTTCATTTAAGCACATTGGGAAAGTTTCAACGGAACAGAAAAATGCGGTGGCACAGGCCCATAAACACCTATGTGGAGCTCCTCAGAAGAAACCCCTAACAAAAGATGAAGCTGCAGATACTACATTAAAAACATTTTGGAAAACATACTTACGGAAAATTAAAGAAAATGTTGCCTGGGGTTTAGCAATGCCTTTAGTTTTATTGGCTGCAGCTCCTCTTGTACCTGTTCATTTTGTTCAGAAACGTTTCAATGCTAAAAAAAAATGTGTGTCCGAAATAGAGAGTGTTGAAGAAGACAAATATAAATTATCCATTAATCAATAAACATTGCAGTGCGTGCCCAAATAGAACTTTACATTTAGGGCAAAATATATTGAATAGCATGCCAACAAATGACATCACATTGACCACATTAGCCGCAAGACGTGTGGAAATTTTTTTTGGTTCTTTTGGAACATTTTTTGATCAGATTTTTGAACTCTATCGCATTGTAGTACTTTCAATTTTTGTTTTGTGAAAGGACGGGTGATTCCACGGTCTTTGTTCTTGATGTTTCCCATACTTCCGCCTTTTGTATATTTTGCTTCTAAACTAACAATTTCCGTTTGCCAACTACCTTAATATAGTGATTTTTGTAGTTTTAATTACAACACACAGAAATTTATTTTCATCACAAAATTTTCTGAGAATGGACCTTCCCGAATTTCAGTCTAAACGCCAATATCTTGTCAAACTATCCTTCCTTGCCTCGATTTGGTGCATTGTATTGTTTCACAGTAGATATTCGATTATGAATTATCTTAACTGTAATTTGCTGTGGGACGATTTGTTATAATTTTCATCAAATTAGCGCATCAAAACGTGGCGGGATAGGATAGTTTGGCACAATACCGATGTTTAAAAAATAGTACTCGGTATGGTTTCCATTCGGTGTTTGTTTCCTATTCATCAATGAAAGTTTTATATTATATGCATAGGCGGATCTTAAGCAAAGTTAATGGAGTAGAAAAGTAAAACGTGCAAGTAACCTAATTAACACTTAAAATTAAAAAGAAATTTCTTGGCACTGTACTCTTCCACTTTTTTCGCCTAATGCTGGATCCGCCGCTGATATGATATAATATTTTTCTAACTAGGCTTTTGTATTATATGTTTTCATTAAGATCAAAAAAAAATATTATTAATTCGGATAGCGTCTTTAATTAGGTTGTTTCCGTCCCAAAACACGGTATATCAGATTTTAAGTTTAAATCATTTATAATGGTTTCTACGCCTCGTATGCCCTCAAAAGCATGAATAACACAATCGTTTTATATGTGTTAGCTGTATGCGCCCTTAGGCTATTGTGATGGTGTTTGTAGGTGGTGTGCAGTACAACGAATGGCATTTTCTTGTTAGAAGTTTTGAATGTGGTTCATCAACTGAATAACCATAAGAAATCCATTTAATGTCTTTGTGTAGTCACCGTAGTGGTGGATGCCATTGGCATAGACGCGAATAACTTCATATATTAGTGGGGATTAATATGTCTTACGGGCATTTCCCCGACCTTGAAGTGGAAGTTAAGACAAGGAAACAACTGAAAACCTCCCAGAAGGGCATTTCTCCGATCGCATTAAGAAGAAATTATTTGTTTCATTCTTTTATAACATTCTGTATCGGATTACACAGAAGAATGTTTACTATAATAAGTTTTTATGTTTCGTTTTGGTGAGTCAAACTTTCCAAATTTTTTAGCAAATATATATTAGATATGAATTTTTAAAGCGTTTTATTACGAAAGGAGTTATTACGGGAAATGGGAGAATTTGATTGGCTCAACAGCCAGTTGTTAAAAATGATAGCTTTGTATGTAAACAAAACAATGATAAATCTTTCCAAGCAATGCGATGTTCAAACTTCAAACAAAGAAAACGTAATCCTCTAATTAACGCCCCTCCTTTTTAAACCATCTATCAAATAAATAAACCCATAATAATCAAAATTATTTTATAAACGCCTCCCTCTTTTTAACGAAAAATAAAATCTCCGAAAATTAATTAAACATCTGGGGCGTTTATGAGAGAACTTACGGTAATAACGATAATTTAATGAATCGAATGTCGAATTCTTAACGCCTTGTTTCCACTATTGGAAATTATATTTATGTATGAACATGTCGTCAATAAATATTTTTGAAGCCCTATAATAAAGTGTTTTGACGAGGTAATAAACAAGAAAAACTGCAACTTCGATCTCTACTATCGACCACCCTTATTATTTGTCAGTACAGATCCACAAAACAGTCAGTATCCCGTTATTAAAAACGTTACGATCGTGTTCATCTGACAATTTCTTTTCACCTAAGTTTATGGAAAACCGGTCCGATTAAGACTCTTTCTTTCAAACACATCATTAAGACCTATTACTTGAGCTGATAATGAGGAGAAACTTTTAGATGAATCCAAATCATCATTCAAACAGTTAAAGGAAAAAGCTGGTAGTCCGGAAGATCAGGGAAATGTCTGGAATGTTTTTTTTCTGGTCTGGACAATCCGTTAGGGAAGTTTCTACTCAAACATTTGTTCGAGTATCCAATGCAATCCAAGGTGACGGAAACATCTGATCGTGGAAATGCTTTGTCGGGGATGATAAAATGTAGGATTTAATGTGCCTATCAAGAAGGAAGTTTGTGTGAATTGAATCCTAAAAAAATATTTTCCCTTTATGAAATGTCCTCAACGCTTTTTTTTTTTTTTTTTTTTGCCACTCAGTAAATAAGTAAGTAAATATGTAAGTAGTTAATAAAAATTATTAAAATAATGATCTCCACTAAATTTTAGGCATGAAATTTTAAGCATGAAAACAATTTGCCTTTAATTATTATATTGCTTGGCTACAATCTGCGTAAATAACATCTGCAATACAATTGAGAAAAAATTATTATTTATTGGTTTTCAGCGCCTTTGTTCTTTTCCTATTGCAAAAACAGGCCAATGAGTTTTTCCAGTAGATATACAGAAACTTTTTCGGCATTCGTATATTTCGCAATTTCCTGTTTTAGGATTATAACAAGTTCCACATTCTTTTGAGCTTGAACAACCATTGTATGAACAGCCATCCTTGTTACACTCAAAATTAAACAAAATTGAAGATAGAAGAACCTAAAAAATAATAGGGTGTTTTGACGATCAAAATTTATGTTATCTTTCACACTTCAGATGCAACAGTGTGATCATATGAAATTTAGTACTATCGGAGGAACTTTCGCAAGGAAGAAAGTTGATGATTGTTTTGGATTAACTTTCGCCCATTGGAAAACTGAAGATATTTCCCGAATCGCCAATATTTGTTGGTCTTTGTTTAAATTTGGTATGTTGGTGGAAAATAACTTTTTAAAAATATCGACTAGATATTGTTTTGCAAGTCGAAAAAACATCTGCGAATGGCAGTTTTGGAACAATTTCGAGTCAAACTTCCATGAAAATGACAAAAATGTTCTCTCGCGAAAGTTTCTCCGATTAAGGTATTATGACTTTACCCAACTGCGACAGCAACGAGAACGGCAATGTGAGGCAATATTCGGAAAACAATGAATCACAAAGCAACGAAAGTTTAAAGATTTTCTCTGTTATAACTAAAAGTTTGATTAATGAACGAGGAATGAAAGAAATGGCGGCTATCGAATCAAGATAAAAGCAACACAAGATATTCGTATCCTTGCGACGACTTTAAAACATAACTTTTCACATAACGTGTAGAACGTGAAAATGTGCTAATGATGTAATTGGACATCAAGATTTTCCCAATGGTTAAGTATAAAATAGATTTAAACAAAATCCGCAAGGAAAATGAATCCTTTGTTTAACTCATGTCAGTCGTCCTCGTTGTCTTCGTATTTGCGTCAAGTTCCTATTAGCTGCATCGGATGGAAAGAAAGCTTTACTTACTGAATAATGAATATTTGGAAATAAACCGATCAAGAAAAACAGTAAAAGTGCAATTCTTATTTTCATCGTGTTGTCTCTCTTCATTATAAAAAATATACTACACAAGTTTGAACTCAATCAATGATAATATATCTGTTATCGACACCTTCAATTTTAATGAAAACCTTAAACTGAAATGATTGGCCTATATTGCTAGAAAACCATCCCATCACACTTCAGTTCAAACTAATTATCAACTGTGTTTATTGAAAACCTAATATCAGGGAATTTTTATTTCCCATTAGCGACCATCTCTGTACAAATGCCACCTCCAATCAACGGCCAGTACAAAATGTTCCCGGCCGTCTTTCTTCTCAAACTCCCATGCAAGATCCACTATAAAACGGCCATCTCCAACTACCTGTCTAACGCTCCCTTTGAAGTTTCCCCTTGCTGCAATGGAGAAATGAAATGAAACAAAAAACGAAGGAATTGAGAAATTATGTTTCCATATTAATTGAATTGAAGAGTGAAATACCATGATTACCATATACCAGTTCGTAGCTAAACATTTTACCTTCGCTGACAAGAAGAGTTCCTCATCACATCCATAGTAAGAATAATAAAAGCAGTCATGATAAAGATAATACCCAAACTTCTTTCGTTCAAACTGATTCTTGTAATGATCGTCCTAATATTAAAGCTTGACCAATCCTTAATATTGAACATCGAAAACCCACATTTCTGAACTTTCGTATAACTTTCATATACGAATGAAATGCATACACAAAGTCTATCTCAATTATTTTAAAGGTGTAAAAACGACTAAAAACAAAGAAGTTTCTAAAAAAGACGGCGGACAGACTTTAATACAACGTTTTTATTACTATCGTTTATAAATATTTTTAGACTTATGAAAAACTAATAAATGTTAGAAGCTGATGTTATAAAAATAAAAAACTTTAGACAGCTTTTTATATACGAATTTTCGTCCTCTTACGAAGACCTCATCAGGTAAAGAGTTTTATACTCATTCCTTTTCTTTTAAGTTGTTTTGGTTTAGCTACAAAATACACAAAGTGGCCTAATGCTGTACTTGTCACAGTTCAACATGACCAAATGGCACTATTACATCATTGCTGACGTTTGATAAGCGGTAGAATGACTGCCACTAACGGGATACTGACTTTGCGCATCTGTACAGAGGAAATGCGAAGCCATCGCTTCGAAGCACATATCTCGCTAGCTCAACCTGTACTTTCGGACCTCGGGCTTTGTATTTTTCTGTGCAGATGTAACAGTCAGTATCTCGTTTATTACCTGGTAAAAATAAGTAAAGCCCATTTGAGTTTGATACTTCTAAATTACTTCGCTTCGTTTACAAAATAAAATTGTAAACAACCTTATTATCTCATTGTTGTGTGACATTTGATTTGTTATTACAAATAGAAAAAATGCAATGCAATGATTTCCCTTAACTGAATTGCTAATTATTTGTCCCTGCAAAACACATAATAGTTTTTTTAACGCGACACTTTTTAAGATGCTTTTCAAGCTTCCATTTTCTAACCTATGACGCAAACCAGTCAGTACAGCTCTGTACCGATGCTCTCGAGAAACGCAGTCTAAGCCAATCAGAAGCTCTCCTTTGGCTGTAATGTCACTTTTCATAATGGCTTCCAGGAAATTAAAAGTAATACTGTTTAATGAAACACGTTCATCAGATAAAGTTACTAAAATCAAAAACACTCCTGTTCTGTTGTTGATGGCTCGATGTCAGAATATCAATTTGTTCATGATTTGTTTTTCTTTATTTATATATTCATATTTTATTTATAGTTGAAATACAATTTTAGTTTCAAAAATCCTAATCAAATCCAACAATATATCAAGAAAATAAGACGAAGAAAAAAGTATACAAGAATAAAACAGTATAAACAGTTTAAATTGTAAATACAAACCACTTTCAAATACAATTTTTGAATTTACAATAAATAACACGTTCTTTGTAGAGAAATATAAAATTAGACAAACTCTTCTCTGACTTTAAATGTGATGCCAGATTGTTCCATGTAAGAGCTGCTCAAAAATCAAAATAGCTTGAGAACAAGGTCAGAAGAACTTTCCCTCGACTTATATAGGTTCTTCTTTAAAGACAGTGTGTTGTTAAAAATATAACAAAATCTGACATCATGATGATCTCAGCACATGAGCATGAACAATAACAACAGGTGAGAGACAAGAAAAGGAATTTTTGTATTGTTTGATCTTCAAAAATGTAGCACATGAATTATCGTTGGTTATAAATATAAGCTACTATTTTTGTTGTTTTTAATGATGACTTTCATAGAAGTAGCTGAAAGTTGAGCATCGATAATGATGATGTCAGCATGAGGTGGTACCTCCAACAGTATTTATAACAAGACGTTGTCTTTAACGTAAAGAATTCCACATAAACTTAGGGTTCATGTAGTTCAACGATTTAATTACTTCAACTACAAGCAGTTGAGGGTCTTTGGTGTGAATAGGAGTAGCCTTAGACTTACGAAGTAACTCATATACAACGTATATGCAACGTAGGATATAAAGTTTTGTTTGAAGCAAGTTGTGGGCCTGCTTGTTGCAAAAAATCTACACTAACGGGCAGAGTTAACAGGGGACATGATGAAAGCATCAAAATACAGCCATTTGTAAATTCTCTTGTCTGGTCACTCACAGTTTATCTTGCACTCACTTTGATCACATGACTTATTACAACCAATGAAAAGTAATTATTAACTATCGTGTGATCAAAATGAGTGAAAAATAAAATGTCCAGACCAAAGAATTTTCTAACGACTATGATTAAAAAGAAGGCGTAGAGGCGTAGCCAGAGCTCAGTCAAAATTGGTGGAGGAGAGTTTAGTCATATAAAGTAGAAAAGGAAAACGTGCAAGTAACCTAATAACACTTAAGAAATATGAATCGTTCAAATTTGATAGAAATTCCATTATTAATAAAGTGCTGACGTCACAAACAGAGGAAATAAATAATGCCTACGTAAGCATAAAAAACATTTGAAAACAAAATACCTCTAATAATATAGAGCATAAATACAAATTCAAATCGTTTCATAAAGGTTATCATATGAATATGAAGTCCATACCATTATCGGTTCTGGAGAGATCGAATTTGATAGTATCTCGAGGGCGTACTACAAGGAAGTGAAAACTGATTTTGGCGTTATTTTGCTCCAAATCCATATTCGGCAAGTTTCGCAATCAATAGGTCAGGACGTTAAACAATCGAAAGCTTTCAAAAGATCCACCAGGACTGATCCTGCAACCCCAGAAGTTTTTAAAGCCGATTGTTATTTTCGAAGCATACTGAGAAGAGAATATTGTGTGCTGTAAACTTTACGAAAACCACAAAGGTACGGTCGAAGATTACAAATGGCTGTTACCGCTTGGCAATGGTTCTAATTATTATACTTCTCTGTGGCACTCCATTTTTGATGGGTATTGACAATATCGGCGAGCATTTTTTTAAATTGTGCTGACGTCATCTTGAAATTGATGACGTCAGAACAAATTATATTATTCCATTCAATTCGTTAAGAAGTGATGTATCACTGGGGTAAGTTTTACGTGATACAAATAATTATTTTAGAAGTTATTGAGCGTGGGGGCATGCTCATAAGAACCTTAGGACTAATAGGATTAAATTTCGATGTTAAAACACTCATAGACACCTAGTTATAAAAATTTTGTTGAAATAGAACCGTTGACTGTTCTATTAGCTAAGTCTTGAAGCAGAGTCCAGTTGAAAACCTGAGGAACCTTTTCTGCTTTGAGAAAGAAAATAAGGCCACTATTGTCGCAAAAACAGACTACTACTTTGGGATGCTATGTTTACACGGGAATTTCAAAGTGGTTTGAAATTTCACTTTTGTCAAATTAACCAAAGTGAAATTGCACTAGCCTCAGTACAACACTGAGAAGTTTTGGAATAGGTTAAATAATAGTAACAGACTTGACTTGGAAAGGTCTATTATGGATCGAGAAGAAACGGAAAATAAATCCATCGCAAAATAGGATATATATTTTTAAGTGATTCGCTTATTCAATGCCTTGATTTAATACGCTAAGTTTATGTCATATTTCAATTGGGCATACTTTTAATACCTATAATGAATATAATTAAATGATGAAGCATCAACTGAACAAAAAATAAACAAAATATTTTTTTAAAAAAACATTCTATATAACCTTTGTTTAATAACTCATAACAGATCAGCTGTTTTTGAAGCTTTTTTCGCTATATGTGAGACTGAGAAGCATCTCCCCTTTCATACTGTGACTTTATCTAACTTTATCTAACTTTATCTATCTTTACTTCTGTCACGTACTTTCCTTGGAAGCTTGGCCTTTACTTTGACGTCAGTCAATATTCTACGGTAATGCCCTTATAACCAGTTAGTATTGTGTTAATTTACGCCGAGAAAAATATGTCATCTTTACAACTTCTTGTCATCAGTTTTGCTAACAATATTATATGCCCGAATCAATATTTTTAATATAATATTGTATTTTTAATGTCTTTATAGGTATTATTTCAATGCTAAGCAATGATAAATCAATAATTTCTTTAATTGTTATATTGTCCGATGTTTTTTTCTTAGTCCGGTTTTGATGACGTCACAGTCTAAAATGATGACATCAGCACAATTTCCTTTTAATCAAGCTGTTCAGTAAGCCTTCGTTAACAATTCTGGTAAGTTTCATGATAAAATCATAAAAGCAGGGGTGTGGGTGGGTGGGGTGGTGGATGTCTTTCGCCCATATTTAGGACCCCTAAAGAGCAACAACAACAACAACAACAACAACAACAACAACAACAACAACAACAACAATAATAAAAACACCAAAAAAGCACCAAAAAAAACGCAAACAAGTGAAAAGGAATTCTGATATTAATAATATGGAAAATAACAAGAATTCGTAAAATGGTAATAATTGAACTGAAAAGTCTGTGCTAACGTTCACTGTATTGGGTCACCATTAACTAAACCAGTAGTTACACAAAAACCAACTTTGCATTCGTATATTTCGCATTTGCCTGTTCCATGATTATGACACGTTCCGCATTCTTCTGAGTCGGCACAACTGTTGAATGAGCATGAATTACACTAAAACAAAAGAACAAAAGTTTTTTTCAAAATTGTTTGCGTAATTCGAAGAGTAATTCGCGCGAAAAGCTTCATGTTTGGGTTTGCCTTTGTGGCAATGGGGAAATTATTGGCCCTCATTTTTTCAATCGGACTAAATTGAGAAGAAGAATAGTGGACGAAGTGAATTTATTGAGACAGAACCAACCAATGATAAGACGTTCGTTTACTGAAATGAGAAACAGGGTAAACCTTTGTATTCAAAGAAACGGCGGACACGTTGAATGTAATTGAATATTTCGTTTTTATTCAGAGGTTATCCTTTATTCTTCTTATCTTTGTCAAAGGTCTCTAGCAACGAAGTCTTTCACGTTTGTAAAAAAGTATGTGTTTTCAGTGTAAATACAACTTTACAACAATCACTTATTTTTTATGACTTTCATATTACTCGAGTCATTAATTCCAATTCAAGCAAGCGTTAATTGATCATTATCTATTTAATTGCATGTTCTCATGCTAAAATCTGTTACAGATACCCATAAAATATTTTTAAGTAAAAAAGGGACATAGGATTAGAAAGAGCAAAAAATTATCTTTCATTTGGTGTAAAAACCGCAAAAAATAAGCGAAAAGAACAAAAGATATGCTTCCTAAAAGTTAGAGACCCGCTTTTTTGTGGACACACTGTATATAACTAAATAATTACCGTGAATCAATGTGACTTATATCAAAACTAGGTCAGTATGGATAACTTGGTAAGGATGCCACATTTAAACATGAATTTAGGAAGGGTATATTTGGCATTCCCTTTCAAAATTTATTATTATACAGCGATACTTACCGAATCGATATTTGGCAACAGGCAGAATATTGCTAAAAGAAAAACTGAGATTTTTCGTCCCATATTATTTTCTGTGCTCGACTCTATAAGACAAATAAATGATATTTAAGTTAACTAAATATATAGGTTCATAAGCAACCCGCACTATCAAGTCCTTCAGAAACTAAAAGGATAAGTCCATATGAAAATACACGCAATAAAGACAAGTGTTTTACCTGGAAGCTTTTCGTTGTTGCCTTCTTATTTATATACGGTGAAGAATTACTTTATCACAATACTCCTATATAGTTAGCGACCCATCCCATCGGATTTTACATATTGAAAACATATATATTCAAACATATATATTCAAACATATATATTCAAACATATATATTCAAAGTTCTTTTTTCTCAATAATATTCACATATAAATTGAACACAAATTATGAACTTGTCAGTTAAAATTTACACCTTCGAGAAATCTGTTTGGTGCTGTTGGTATAAATTAGTCATATTCCCTTTGCGCAAAATCTTCGAAAAATCTCTGTGGGGGAGAGTTTTTTAATATAACAAAAGACGATATTGCTTGCCATTCCTATAGAAAACACTCCTCCTAGAGACTTTGAAAATTTTGCCCATTGGGTGTCTTGTATACATATACTAGGTGACACCATAATTTATATATAATAACTGGTTTCGAAAGATTCACAATTCTATTGTTCTATGTTATTGCTAAACATTTTTATGCATAATTAATTCAAGCGTGCACAAATAAAAAAAAAGATGTTTTTAAAGCAGGCGAACAGACTGAAAAAAATAGTTCGTAAGTTAAAAAACATTACTTCGTTAATCTTTTTATCTTTTATACCCTAAAAGATATTTACATGATTACCTAAAGAAAACAAATTATTACGTTCAGCGTTTTTTTGAGTCAATAAAACTTAAAATAAGGCCCGATTTATTTCAAAGCATCCTGACTAAGATTCCCTAAATTGTTTACCAGATGAAAGTGAGTGAAATTATAGGTGGTCTTCTTCTCCCAATGTCACTAACCCAAGACTCTAAACTCAAATACAAATGCATCAGCGTTTTTAAAATGCCCGGAGAGAATTGTTGTGTTGTCGGGTGTGGAAGTAACAGACGTACTCAAGGCATTGGTATATTTAAATTACCAAGTCAAAAGTTTCATAAAGAATGGCACGATAAGTGGTTAAACGAGGATACTGAATACAGTGTCGTTGATAAGAATTTTAAAACACAGATTGAAACTGATCATGTGTATACATGTGAAAAGCATTTTAAGCCAGAAGATATCGTAATATGTAAGTATTGCTTGATTAATTTTATTTTTTAAAAAATTAAGAAGATTATAATCTTAGCTTAGGGAAGTAATTTCGCGGGTAGAAATTATTGCGTTATTTGCGAATATTATTTCGACTAGCGAAAAATCCATTAATAGCCAATTTGTGAAAATAAATTCTCGTGAATTGTATAATGCAAACCGCAAAACACGATTTATTTTCCAGTAATTCTTCATTATTTCTCTTCAATTTTTCGGTCAATAAGATCTCTAATTTACAGTTCTGCAAAAAATCACGATGAAAAACAGTTAAAATTAATATTTTGTCTTTGTAGTTGAACCGAGTAAAACCCAAAAGTCTAACCCGCGGAACAAAAACAAGGCATGAAGCCATACCAACCCTTAACATGCCAAAGAAATCTCAGAATTTTAATACCGTCAAGGAAAGAAGAACGCGTGACTTAACTGCAACCAATGTATTTGATGATATGTCTAAACAAAACATAAAATACAAGAAAATTGACGATGTTTTGTTGCATATTCAGCAATTAATCCTTAGTCTCGTAAAAGAGGTGGAAAGGTATGTCATTTGTAATGGAGTTGAGCCGACCCATGATGGCTGCATTATTCACCATGTTGTTCCACAAACGACTCAAGAAGGAGAAGAATTCTTAAAAAATATTTGTGATGACCCAATACCAAAAAAAAGCATAAACTGTTTTTTACTTTCAGCATCTTCAATAAGGATTTTAAAAGAATAGCAGAATAGCAGAATATTCCATCAATTGTTTCACAATTCCATAGGCATTAACTTTGTTCATATTCTTTTTGTTGGTCTCAATGAAAAACTTTTCACAGCAGCAATAAACAGCTTCTCCATGTAATTATTAATCCCTCCACGCGTTTAAGCGTTGGCCAATTTAGAATTTGGGTTAGGATTTTCAGATTTTCCTGTTTTTAACAAAGCTATAGCCACCTGATACTCCTTTTCTTTATATATAACGTTTAGAGTTCCGATATCTTTTAAACATATTTCGAAGAACATATCCACCCAGATAATGAATAGCAGCAATTTCCTTTTCCGATATACCTTTTGTGATAATTTCATCTTCATTAATGTCTTTATTTTCATTGGCAAGAAGTACGTCAGGAAACTTTCGTGTCAACATAGTGGATGCATTTCTTGTTAGTGAAGGGAAAAAGTCTTCACTTTCTTAACAACTTTTTCATAAAAAGTAGTACAAAAGGTTTCTGTTGTTTTGAAGTTGATGTTTGTGTTTATCTCGTTTTCTAGCATCGTTATGGATTTTCTGTGTATGTCTGTTGTTTGTTCTTATATATTCTTCAATTTTATTTAAATTACCAAATGGATACATTGTCTGGTGAGTAACTTTGTTGCAGACAGTTACAATAATATATAAAATTTTCTCTGCTGAAATTGTGGGAATTTTGACTGAGCTTTTATTTGATTCACACTGTTTTCTTAACTTGTGTAGGTTCAATCCACCAACACTCTTGCAACTTTTTACCACATATATTACAATGATATTCTTGTTTTTCATTATCTACCTACAAAAGAGGTTCATACATTATAGATTTATGTATATACTTGTTCAACTGCAAGAATTTGTAAGAATTTACAGCTTGGATTAAACCACAAATTATTTTTAGTAGGTTCCTTTTTTACTTTTACATGGGATTATAGTCAGGTTTCATTTTTGGAAAAACTCTCTGGAACTAGCAGGCCACTAGGTAGGAACCCTGTCTATTTCTGTCGCTCTCAACCACTGTGATATCAGCTAATACAAATAACAGGGAAAGGGTTTGAGTCAGGTTTCCTTAGCTAGGCACACCACCCACCACCATTATAGTTTTGTTTTCTTTGAACGTGCTTGAAAATGTTTACATAAAAAAGCAATATCACTTACATAACTACAAATGGTATTGATTTCTTCTTCCAATACAACATTCCCATCTAGTAAGCCCAAAATAACATCAAAATCATCATCCAAAGGGAAATCCTCTATTATATATGCACTGTTTTCCGCCATTTTAAAAACATTTGTGCAGGCTTATTTCATTCTCGCTGTTTTTTAAACATCGAAAACAAATTCAAATGCGGTCCTCTGATCTTGCCGACACTTACGAAACCAGTTATTACGGTAGCAGCGATAGCGAATACCGTATTAAAACACCCGTGGACTCCTCCTACTCCTCCTCCTACTACTACTACTCCGGCCGAAATGGCATTTAGCCCACGCTTTAGACTCTGCGAAATTCCCTTTACGAAATTATATAAATTGTATGAACGAACGCAGGCTAGGAATTTTCAAAAGCTTATCAAAACATTTAATAAGTATTTTTTTTTGGTATTTTACCTGCCATTCACGAAAAAATGGATCTTATTCCCATGAAATACAAAAAGGAGAATTTCAGTTACTTCTGAATGCGAAGTATATCACTTGAAATTAAGTATTATTTTGTTGCCGAGGCATTCGGCTCACCTACAGTTCAAGATGAAAAGTTTCATAAGAAGCAGTTCTTACTTTAACTCTATTAAACGACCTTCTTATAAGTATTCTTGTTTGATATTTGAACGTTTTTGTTTACTTTGTTTGATAAAGTTTAAAACCCAGTATTTGGATGGATTTTTCGTTTTTATTCGATATAATATTTTTTTCGATGAAGACGTTTTTATTTTTGTTTCGTTTTCTTTTGGCTCTTATACACTTTTTTAAAAAAAGAGATATTTTAAAATAAGATAAGTATCCATGGTTACAGCTCACAAATGTATATTTCTTTTGTTTTTAAGCAATGCTGTTTCTTTATTAAACCTCGTTTACACTTAATAAAGTATAAACATGTTTACACTTAATAAAGTATAAACCTTGTTTACACTTAACAAAGTTTAAAAGTAAAACTCGGATGAATGAGTTTGTATCTATTTTGTTCGTATTGCGACTTAGATTTGAAATGCTGCTACCGTTTTGCACCATATGGTTCTTGTTATATATAAACTATGGTGACACCGCGTTAAATAAATTGGAAAATAAAAAAGATAAAAATGTCAATATCAAAATTGCATTTAAATAGTATGTTGAAATTCTTCATCGCACGTTCCTTTCCTTTCCTTCTTCCTCAGGATTAAATTAAAAGTTTCAGAGAGAAAAATATAATTTTTTTAACATTAATAGACCTTATGAAAAATTACGTCATAAACTTTGCCTCGTTTAACACTAACTACACTTAGATGATTTAAGTTACAAATACCGATAGACCTTAACAATAGACGTCTAGACCAGCCAATGTTCTAATGACTGCGTTTCTAACAAGAAATAAAGATATTCAACCGAAAAAGTCTAACAATCCCATCTTGTTATCTGAACAACTCTTACATACGTACCTGTAGTTATAGAAATGTATGTTATACAGTTCTGTGCATCAGATGTTTTTAAATACTTTACCTAACACAAATTATGAAACATCTGGCATTCATGACGATGTTTCCAAGATATGCGAACTGTTCGATTTTGACTTTTAGAATTTTCTATTGGAGATAAGAAATACCAATGGGATTAAAAAATCATGATACGTATTCTTACTCAACTAATTCTCAACGTTCTTAAGCACATATTTTGCAGTGATCTGATTGGTATTGCAGTACTGTACAGGAAACATAGTGAACCATTGCAGCCATTTTACAATAATTTACTTAAGTACCTCAATTCTGTTGATATTCACATTCTGCTTCGTGATTTCAATATTAATTATTATACATCTAGTGGTACTCTTTCAGAAGTTCTTAGGGATTATGAGAGAGTACGAATCCACCATGTTTCGGAATAAGTAACAAAGCAGTGGGTAACACTTTTCTTCCTTATTCATCAGAATGGATTACCTTTTTTTCCATCGGTAGTTGTTATGTCCTTTGTCTACATGTTAATAATAGTTACGGTATTTACTCGGTGTTTTCCATACAAAGCAATGTAAAGCAACAGCTTCAACATTTTACATAGACCATGGTGTTCCTTATGACTATCAATAATACTCAAAATTCTGTTTTTAGTAATTGTACTTAAGCCTATAGAACATCAAATATTATCAGTATTTGTATTAAGTGTCCGACTTCTTAGAAGAAATTGGTAACCCATTTGTATCAGAGGCCTGAGACAAAAATCCACATTGTTTCGGGGGAGAAAAGCTCGAAAATGAGGAAAGATTTAACTCACATTATATTGAGGGCTCATTCCATCTGCAATTATAACCCATATATCCCCATTTTTGAATGAAAAAACGGCAACGTGAATGAAACGAAAGTTTCGTTTTCCTTATAAAATTGTCCTGCTGACAACCAAGATGTGACAGAAGTTGTAAATTTTATTTCTGTCATTTGAATTCATCGCTTATAAGGAAATTGATAGGATTTCAATTTTACATTCATTACATTTAAAAGCAGGTCTTCTAAAATACCCAAAACAATATCGTGAAATACTCTAGCATTCTTTTCGTCATTGTAAGTAGTCTTGGTTTCTGAAAGTCCCTAATGTCCCGTACATGCTCAACATCCATCTTTACAACCGGCAGGTCCAATTTATACAATTGTGAACTTTTCGGTCTCCCATACGCCGCTAGGGGTTAAATTTTGAGCGAGTTAAACTTAACCCTAATTTTACAGAATTTCGCATTGATTTTTATTCAATTCTATAAACTCTGCGTTTTCATGAATTGATGTTTAAATCACGCGTTTTCATATAGAAAACAATAATGGTCCACTATTGACCATTATGAAGGACTATCTGGGTTATTGAACAAAATGTCGCGTTTTCATAAAAAACGTGTTATTATAAGTTCTCTTCCAAAAATCCACCCTTCATCGACTAAAGTCATTTATACACCGATTTTCATGAAAAACTCACGAATTGGTTTATTTGATTGAAAAAGATGTTATTTTCAGCCAAAACTGTAAATTGAGAAAATGACGGGCTACTTATGAATTTCGAACAATTTCAACGTTATATGCTTTTAGACTGTTTCTTGTTGAAAACACGAAGATGCAGGAGATTTGAACAATTGGCAGAAATTAAAGTAAATGCCACTAATGCCTACTGGGCAAAATGATTTCTGCTTAACCTTCGGAATATGTAAGAATGTAAGAAAAGTACAAAATACTATCTATGACTCTTTTACAAAATACTGTTATTCTTTTACGAAATACAACAAAACCTCACTCATCCTATATACCGGACACCTCTCTACAGCGGGCACTTTCCTAAGGAACGGATGAAATGACGGTCAAACTCTCATAACAAAACTTCTATGTAGCAGACACTTTATAGCGGACACCTCTCTATAGCAAACACTTTTTCGAGGTTCCGTGGTGTCCGCTATAAAGAGGTTTCACTGTACTGACTCTTTTACAAAACATTGCATTGGGTACCCAATGAACGTGACGTGTAGGGCCAAATATTTCGATAATTAATGGCAATAACTGACTTAATTTGGTGTCTGAATTGGCCACGAGGCATGTGGTAAAAGTTTGGTCCCTTGTGGATTTGTGACGTGCATCATGACGCCTGAAATCTTTTTGATCAGCATCTCGGTAACGGTTCTTCATAGGTATGCGACCTCTACATTTGTTTGATCAGCTTTTCGAGCTCTACAGCATGGCACCACTGATTGTTATTCTTTCATTTTAATGTTTGTGAGTATAAGTACAGGCGATTCATTCATTGAAATATAGTTCCAATTCAGTGTTATTGTTCCGCCTGCCTTCTTTGTATATTTGGCTTGCGCAAACAAGTAACTAGCTCTTGATTACTCAAACCAGTGATTTTAATTTCCATGTGTAATAAGCACTGTTATGTTTATAAAACATTCGCTTGCAAAAATAGTGACGTTCAGCTCACGGCTCCGCAACCCTTACATATTGATATTCATAGATACGCAGCGTTTCATTAAAGAATCGCAGTATTTCAAGAAACATTTACAGTATTTCGTAAAAGAATCGATGCTCTGCGCTTCTGGACGACCGTAGAAAAGGGACATTACATAAAAATCTTCCTGTGCTGAAGTATTTAATAACCTAAGAAAGATCTCATACTCAAAGTATGAAGAATAAAAAAGGCTTTATCCCGCTTATTAGATTTTCAAGGGAACCCCTTACTAAGCACACAAGCAGTGTGTACATCTTACAATTCCAGACCATCAAACTTCTTGGTTAACTCTTACACAAGTGTTTGAAATAACGAGGCAAACGCCGTTTATTAGCTGGATCAGATAAAATTAAACAAAATTTACGTCATCTATTTTTGATTGTATGAAATTGTTATATGAATTATATTCAAGAGTATCGTGAAAGAAGCACTACGAAAAATAACATTTTCTAATTTACTTTGCTCAAACGAAAATAACCTCATTTATTTGTTAAAACACAGAAAAAGAAAAAACATTTCATCTTTAAGTAATAGTGTCATCTTAGCAAAGTGAATCGTGGAAAATAATGCATATTTTACAATCTATATATTCCATCACTAGATGCGGTCTTATTCGTCAGCACTATTTCCTTACAAATAAATATAAACAACGTTAAACAACGAACGTTAATACGCCAGAAATGAAAAAACCCTACTTTGGAGGAAACGTATAATCAGAAAATAGTCATGTTGTTTATTTTACTTATAAAATTTTCAAATACATCACTTCTGATTTTGAAAATCACATTAATTATTCTCTTACCTTGTACCTCAACTTAAATGATCAATTAACCCCACACTTAACTCTCAATATTAACTATTCATCAGGAATCTGAAACCTCAACCTTATTTTCACACCTCAACCTCAGAGAATGAGGCACCTCTGTGCTAAATCGGCAACTTCATTTTGCAGAGGAAAAATATTTGGATTACAAATGCAGCGAACATTTCGTTTAATCGTATCTAAACCTAGAGTGATTACTGAATCGTCTGCATTTCATTGCCGTGAAAAAATGGGGGAAATGTAATTGGAGAGTTAGGCAATACTTAATTTCGAAAGTGCTTCAATTTTAACGAAAATTTGCATGTAGAACAATTCAATAGTGCTGGTTTCAAGGTTCAAATCATTTTTCATATTTTGGCTAAAGAAAGGGCGATTCGGGCAAAATGTGGACCAAATTTCAAGAGTGCTTTAATTTTCATTACAATTTGCAGTGAGCTTTTTTTTCAAGAAAAAAAAGAAAACTTTTCCTGATTTACTGCAGTTTGGTCACAATAAAACTCACTAGCAGAAATACATATATATATATACATATATATATATATGTGTCATGGCAAGTTTGAATGGTTTGGGCGACCCTAATTTAACATATATATATGCTAATCTGTTATCAAGTGATTCAGAAAATAAAAAGATTGGTCTATATAATTAGCCATCGCACTTTACTTTAAAGCAATTATTAACATCGTATATTGAAAATTTATACTTGAAGGTCTATGTTTTTATTATCTTCACATCAATTATAAACTTGTGAGCTAACTTGCCAGTTAAAAGGGGCTGACCTACACATTTTTTAACCAAAACTTTGTCCTATAGATTCCATTCATACATTCTAAAACGATCTAACACCCGGTCAATTATAATTGGGCTCTAACTCTTTTTTTCCAATTTTCCTACCTCGTAGGGACAGCGGTATTTTTTCTAATTTGAGCATTTAGTAGCGATATTAACTGGTCATTTTAAGATTTCCTCATGGGGAGAAATATTTTTTTCTATCGTCTCAAAGTTTCACTGCACCCGTTTTTCTGCCTATTTAGAAATTTTCAAAGCAGGCTTTAGTACAGCCTCATTCTTGACAAATAAGTCATTAAGATTTTTGGTTCATTCGTTATTTCAGGAAGAATTGACCATTTTTTCATAATAAACAAATAAAATCAGTAAAGAACTAAGAATGATTTTAATCGATGATTTCCGTTCTTTTCCTTAACCGCCCTTACAATCTGTTGGACTTTCTAATTTCAATGACATCAGATGCTGCATCATGTCATTTCAAACTTCTTCAATTTTTTTCTTCTGCTCTTCAACATATTAGAAAGGGTTATTTAAAGCAAGCTCATAAACCTTAGCCTATAAATAATGTCCGTCGCTAACTCGCTATTTGCAGAAACTAAGGAATGGCCACCATCTTCTACAGATTGTATCCCTTTGTATTACTCTTTTGTGACAAATTTAAAGCAATGTTTTATTAGACTTTAAATATAAACCGTGGCTAACTCGCTATGGTCTGTACACTTTGGCAAATCAATGTTTCCAGCCTTCATGCAAAACGTTCTGCAGAGGCGTAGCTAGAGCTCAGTCAAAATGTTTGGAGGAGAGTTGAGGAAAAACGTGCAAGTAACCTTATCGACACTTAAGACAGAAAAAAAATATCATAACGTTGGACTCCTCCACTTTTTTGACAGACCCTGGACACGCCTACGTTCTCCACATGATTTGAACGAAGCGGAGGGGTGCTATGCTGAATAAACTCCAAACATTACGTTTAACAAGTTTTTCATTTCGTAAATTGCAATGCAATAAATCTTAAATAAGTTTTTACAAGTAACAGTTTTTAATAGTTTTTGGTCTCAAAAAAAACCCACAATATTCTGACGTCAGTTTTCGTACATGTAAAAACACTATGCACAAAAAACATGAATTGTAAACTAGAAATTAGAATAGAAAATAGAAATCTGTGATAAAATTTCATATTAGATGGGAAATAGCTAGATTAATTTAGTCATAAATTCCATATTATCTGACATGAAACGCACGGTATTAAAGATTAAAATATAGGTAGGTTTTTTGTTGACACGCCCGGTATATATATAAAATAAGCCGATTACTAGCTATGCCACGGTCTTTTTGTCTCACCGTTACAAATGTTTCTGAACACCATGAACAGGGACAAGAGCAGCTGAAACCACTAAAACCAATCAAAATATACAAAGCAAAATATACAAAATATACAAAGCCAGAAGTATGGGTAACATTAGGAACAATGAGTGTGGAATCACTCGTCCTTTCACAAAACGAACTGAAAATAGTACAAAAATCTGATCAAAAAAAAGTTCCAAAAGAACCAAAAAAAATGTCCACACGTCTTGCGGCCAATGTGCTAAATGTGATGTCATTTGTTGGCATGCTATTCAATATATTTTGCCCTAAATGTGAAGTTCTATTTGGGCACGCACTGCAATGTTTATTGATTAATGGATAATTTATATTTGTCTTCTTCAACACTCTCTATTTCGGACACACATTTTTTTTTAGCATTGAAACGTTTCTGAACAAAATGAACAGGTACAAGAGGAGCTGCAGCAAAATAAATCTAAAGGCATTGCTAAACCCCAGGCAACATTTTCTATAATTTTCCATAAGTATGTTTTCCAAAATGTTTTTAATGTAGTATCTGCAGCTTCATCTTTTGTTAGGGGTTTCTTCTGAGGAGCTCCACATAGGTGTTTATGGGCCTGTGCCACCGCATTTATCTGTTCCGTTGAAACTTTCCCAATGTGCTTAAATGAAAGCTCAGTCACAATATCGGGCATGGATCGTAATTGAAGAAAGTTGGAAAGTGCAACTGAAGAGGATTTAAGAGAATCCGTCCATGAAGCCCATTGCTTATCGGTTATGGCCTGTCCATTCGGCACATAACAATTAGAGTTACCCCCTCTCCAACTTAAATTCGCCGTTTTAAAATTCTCAGATACGTTTAAATTTTGATTGAAAGTTACCCTGCCTTCTACTTCACCTCCATGATAACATTGAATCACAACATAATGGCCCCATTTTTGAAAGAAATCTTCGAATGATTTTTTTGATCCATCGTTAAATATCATTGGTAAGCTTCTCACATCTTCGATGTATTCAGAAGTAAAATTGGCTTTATGGTAATCGATTCGAGCTGAAAAAAGCACTTGTTGCATTAAAATAGAACGCTGCAACTGCTCACTGGATTTAATCAAGTTCAAACCAGGGTTTGTTATAACTAACTCCATGTTATCCGAATTGATGTTGTCTTTCAAGCCCAGACATTTTAAGCAGTAACGTTGGTATTTTTCTTTTGTCTTGAAAACTTTGAAGACTTTTCTGTTCTCTTGGCGAAAATTGATTTCCAAACCGTTTGGTACTGTGAGACCATATTTAGTAAAATATGTCATACTTGTTTCAAGTTCATATACTGAACGAATAGGGATATTTTTGAAAATATTATATCCTTTTCCACAATGCGTTTGCAAACGCACCATAGAATCCAATTGAAGAGGTTTTTCTCCAAACAGACATTGCAAAATACTTTGCTTTCTCGAATTAAGTGACAATGGAAAAATTTTTGATGTAATTTCCTTCATATCAAGTTTATGTAGGTCTGATAAGCATCTGATTCCACTGTTTTCTAACACATGACACAAAATTTCTCCGTTTGCCATGTCCAAATCCTTATCAAAGTTATTATAGAATTTGTTCTCTATGTCGCTTACTTTGGTTGCATCTTTTTTTTTGGTAAAAAATTTCAACCATTCCTTTTCTTCAGAAGATAGTCTTTGTGCTTTTTCACTTTCAGCAGAATGACCGACATTTGCGTTCAGTTCGTTTTGCTTTTTGAAAAAATGCGAAATCGTAGCTGATGCAAGCTTGTCACGATTCTGTGCAAGTATTTCCTGCATTGCTTCATACACGTTAAGTAGTTGCTTTGTTCCGTCTGGAAGAATAAACCAATCCCCAATCTGATTGAGGTCTTCCTTTTGGCAATTCTCAACAAACAGAACAGGTGCTTTGATTTTTAGGTAAGCCGACAGCAAATCTTCGGCACTTTCTTTAATCTCCCGAAAGCGAACAAAAGGTTCCTCAAATTCCCTAAGTTTGCAAGCATGGGTAAAGACCATTACTACATTTGGATACTTTTTGTCAACAACATCTAGTTCATTCAGAGCTTTAATCGTTTTAGCCAATTCAGAGTCCATCCCATATACACGTTTATCGTCCATTTTATGTACCAATAAAATCATATTGGGATACACCTTTCCCTCGCAAGCTACGTATGATGGGTGAGATTTGAAAAACTGTTGGATGTTACAAAAATTCCGTGCATCAGCTCTCTTTCCTTCAGGGTCTGCCATTCCAGGTGTATCAATTAATGACATAGTTAACCCTTTGATTTTTAGATCTTGATTGTCAGAAACAGCTTTTTTTTCTACGGTGCGTTTGGTACAAGATGTCTTGTTTGAAATGTCGCATATTTCGGCATCAAAAAAATTATTTACTAAAGAACTTTTGCCAGCACCAGACACACCAAACAGCAATATCGATGTTTGACCCATACACCGATTAATTTCTAGAGATCCTTTCACCATATAAAGCATGTGTTCATGGTGTTTGTTTTTCGATTGTGTGGCTTCATATGAGCTTTCCTTGAATTCTTCCAGAGTCTGTGGAACTTTAAATAGGTTTGTAGAAAACTCCTAAAAAACAAATTAAAGATATCTTGAAATATTATCTTAAGCACTTTAAGGCCAGTTTCCATTCAACGTTTACCTCCAAGTGGATGACCAGGAAAATTTCCTTCGAATAGAAATCACTTGTGGACGCATTCTTAAATCTGATCTTAATTCTAACTTGTGATTGGTTGAAGTAAAAATCGGACTTTGTCGGAGAAAAGAAATGAAAATGTTCCATTCTTTTACTTGTCGAACGGTTATTTTTCAATTATGACCTTTTACCAACCGTCTTAAATAAACGGAATTTTATAGGAAACCAACCGAAATATTACGTATTGACATCATGTAATATAATATGCGCATTGACATTTTTAATGGAAAAACTTAATTAATATTTTATTATTTATTGCGAAAGCGAATACTGTATTAAAACACCCTCGGACTACTACTACTACTTCTCCGGCCGAAATGGCAGTTTTTTACCTGCGCGTTAGAGTCTGGGAAACTTCCATCCCGAAATTATATGAATTGGAATGAACGAACCCAGCCTGGGAATTTTAAATGGCCTTACATCAAAATCAAAACATTCATATGAAATATATATGACAGGGGCGGATCCAGCATTTTGTTGGCAGGCGGCTCAAAATCTTGTGGTCTTAATGTGAAATTCCGATTATCCCGATTTTTTACCGGAACATTCCGATCAGGGGTGGATCCAACCAAATTCAGAATAGTAAGCCTTGTAACCAATCTGGTTGATCCGTATGTGCTACAGAAACGATAATTTCGGGTTGGGAAGATTTTATGCGGAATATTTAGTTAACTGCGTATACATCCAATAGATCATCCAATTGTATGCAGACGGGGGACGTTGTACTGGCCAGGTACTTCCGAGCATTAAAGCTCACGGTTTTACTTCCTATTCCGTATAGGTTGTCTGCAGTATAGAAAAGCTATGAAAAGCTATTTACTTGGGGTGCCCAACAATTATAATGATGGAAAGGTGAAACTATAAAGCGGCATGTTTTCATTATTCAATAATTCAAACTTACGTTCATTCATTTAACACTTCATTTCTATGAATTTTTAACTGATTTCAAAAGTTTATTACTTAGTGATGGTCACTTATTATTCCTATTTCCCGACGGATTAGTTAAACGCAATTATGATAAAGAAAACGAGGCGAAACTTGTTGACTAGGCCATAACACAGCGTTTAAATAGAAATTCAGGAACTATCTATTGGAGAACAATTTCAAATTTTTGTTACACATCCAAGAATGACTATATCTATTGTTTTCTCATGTAAAAGCCAACTACAATTCAGAAAACAAATCTTTTTGTTAATTCTATTTCAAGGTGATATATAAAAGATATAGCTAAAATCTATGAAATAGGATAAAGTTGTAGGGCTGGACCATAGCAATAATAATGAAAGCAAAAATAAGTTTCAGTCGCAGGTTCATTCAAACAAGAAAAACACATTTTTGAAATAATAAGCATTCATTTGATAGTTATTTATTCATACAATATAATTCCAACATATAATTTGAACGATATTTGATTCTGATTTCAACAACCAGCAATAACAGCAACAGGAATCAATTGGGTTACCAACAGAGAAGTACATAAAATAAAGAAATAAACAATTGTATTATAATTTCTCAACATGGTAATAATATGAAATGTATTCCAAAAAGATAAACAGCAGCAACAGTAATAATTTACCATCCAGAAAATTATGATTAAATTATAATGTAAACTCAGAAACAACAACAACAACATTTTCCTGTATTTTTCTTAAGAAACACCCCAGAATATTGGAAAATAGTGAGAAAAAAACACATAAAAAATAAGAAACAACTAGGAACCTTAAGGCTCAAGTTTAAAAACATCTCTAAATTGACAGTTTAGGGGCTGATGTGGCTGGTGTGGGAATACATGGATGGAGCACAAAATGAAAGAAATATTTTAATAACCAGAATCTATCATCTTTCCAAGTTGAATAATATATAATTTATATCAAATAGTCCTTCTTCCTACCTCACAGTATGAAAAACACCTATGTATGAAATAAAATTTTGACACTGAGGACGAATGCCTCAAAATGAAAACTTTATTGAGTGAAAAAATAGATTTTGAGAAAGCAGTAAGAATTTAGGAAGATGGGCAGTAAAGATATTCCATTGTTTTTATAATATTAAAACAAATTACAAAATAAGTGAAAAAAACAAAAAGTGTGTTTTGTTTATTCTTTGTTTTTTTGTCCAACATACTTATGTACAACACTATAACCCCTCAGAAAGTCAACAGAAAAAAAATGCAATTAATACCAATCAAGATGCACTATTATGCTGAAGAAAATGAATTGATCATTAAAACAACAATAAAACAAAAAAAGAACAAACAGACAAAGGTTTACAAAACATATAATCGAACATACAAAGTTAAACATGCATACTCAGAGGCGTAGCTAGAGCTCAGTCAAATTTGTAGTGGAGAGTATATTCATGTTAAGTAGAAAAGGAAAACGTGCAAGTAACCTAATCGACACTTAAGACTGAAAAGGAAGATCATAATGTTGGACTCCACTTTTTTTGACTGACCTTGAATATGCATATGAGTACGCTGGAGAGAGAAATAAATGGCAAATTTTAAAGTCTAAAATGAGCATTTAAAGCAAAAAGAACACATATATTCATAAATAATACGTCCATTGGAAAGTCATCTATAAATGAACTATATACAGAAACGTTTGAATTGAATGATACACTGCTATGCACCAGAACTGTTCTGAAAGAATCAATGTAAATGTTCTGTTTTCCATCCAATAGACGGGTAAATATTGTTTACGTTTGTACTGAAAAGCGACCCGATTTTTTCAGTAAAAACGTAAACATTATTTGCCCGTCTTTCGGGGGAAGGAGTTAATTATATTAAACACTCTCTCCTCATAGGAGTGAAAAATCCAAATCAGGGATTAATTCATTTCTTAAACAAATTATGAAATAAAAACAAAAAAATACTTACTTATTATCCAGGGAAATTTATGTGAGCTTAGCTAGCTATGAGATAATAATGACCATCTGCACGCTCTCTCCTCCCCCTTCTCATCTTCAGAAAACACCATGAATGGAATAATAGAACGTCTAGCTTGTGGTTTAATAACGAATATGAGCTCTGGTTTATTTTTCCATGCTGAATATTCTGGTGACAACACTTCCATATAAACTAGCCATGTACATATATCCATCACCACTACAACTTCTCTAGGGATGTTATATGATGGATAATTTGATGAGATAATACTTAGCTTATACACCTAGTACGCAAACGATTTATTAAAAAAATATCAAAAAATATGTGACAATCGACTTCAGAGCAGCTTCTGCAATCTAACCGGTAGCACAAAACTTGATGAGATAGCCTTTTCACACATTTCTTCCATACTAAAAATATATCGATTCCGTAGGCTAAGAAATTTGAGCCGTTTCTTGAGCATCTTCCAGCACATCAACCGGAAGAACGAAAGATCAATGCCCTGCATCCATCGATAAAATTTTGGCCAAACACTCTATCGATTCCGTAAATTAGTGTCGCGAGCGGCTAAAAAACTGAAAGTTATAACCAAGTTCGGTGATAAAAAATATAGGAAGGCGGCTCAAAGAGTTGTTTCAAAATATGAGTTCTGAGCCGCTCTATCCGAAAAGCTCTATGATGGAGCGCTATTCGATTTTGATAAGAAAGAAGGGAGGAGAACTCTTTAAAAAGTGTTATAGGGTTATTTTTGGCAAAATTTGGAGGCGCCTAAGCCGCCCGCTAAATCCTCACCTGTATGAAAAGGAGCATTTTTAGTTACTTTAACTGAAAATATCACTTGAACATTTGAAATTAAGCCATGATTTTGCTGTTACTATTGCCTCGTGTTTCAAAGCCTATCAACTGCAGTTAGTCAGAAATTTCATCAGTTCTGATCAGTGTTTTTCTCCTTCTTTTTTTTTTTTTAAAATTGTTTTAACATATGTATCTATAGTTACATGCATGTATATTTCTTTTGTTTTAAACAATAAGTTTCTGGTGTTTCTGAATTAAACCTTGTTCACACTTAATTATATTTTTTAAATACACTTGTGCTGTCAGTGTAACTTAGATTTTCGAAGATAAGGGTTTGATATGCCTTTAAAACGTTTTGACGCCTTTGATGAAATTTTTGTTAGTGCTTGAAAATGTCTGTATATAACTTGTGGAAAATGAAGAAAACAAATAAAAGTTTAGGTTTAAATCCTTTTTAGTTGTTTTTTGTTGTTGTTATTGTTGTTTTTAACTCCCATTGTTGATTAAAATGATCCAACCCTTCTTCAATCATAATTTTAGTAACTAATTTATCGGAAAGTCTGGGACGAAACGTGAAGTCACCTTCATTTCCATGAACTAAATGTCTTATTTTCAGACCGCCAAGTTTCGTGGTGTAAGCGTTGTGAAATTTCGTTGGGTATGCTAGGGTTTTGGTCAGGCTATGCCTTGTTCTTTCAAACACTTTTATTCATGAATGATGGACACCGGAGAAATTAGTAGATCTTGAAATTATACAAAAATGGTCTTGTTTAGTTAGTATTCGCATACTATGTATCGTGGATTCACCTTTATTTTAGTTCGTATTCACAGTAATTACCCGCGTAACAGGGCGGTATTCGGGCATTACCTTCGAATATTGAATTCCGTCACGTACTTTCCTTGCAAGCTCGGACTTTGCTTTGACGTCAGTCATTATTCTTAGTTAATGCCCTCATAACCAGTTAGTATAGGCTTATTCATACATACAGAAATATCGTAATTAGAAATATCTAATAAGCGCCCTATATCCTCATCTACATCGTGATCTGAATTGAGCAATTTAACAAATCAATATAGAATAAAATCCATCAGTTTTTCTGATCACAACGTTAAGTTGATATAAAACCGATTGACTTCTTTTATCTGTCAACGACACCTTTTAAATCCGTCAATACTTATATGGATTTATATTAAGGGTTAGGATTACATGACTTAATGATATATATCTCAAGGAAATATCAAAATTTAACTTACCGGCTTATTAAGAGGTATCTCCTGACCAGACGCCATTATAATTTGTTGCCATTAATTGAATGGTCACTTGTTAATGTCTTAATCACTAAAACCAAAAAAAACATTATCATTTACACAATTTACACTCCTAAGTTTACAGTCCAACAGCCAAAGTCGTATCTTTTATATTCACTTTGGCCTATTCAGAGTCGAAGAATAGATACATGTGCAAGCAAGTAAAAGTCATTGCGCATGCTCATAATTAACCGGCAATTAACTTCAAAACATGGAATAGTTTATTGCTACATTGCAATAAATTGGATTGATATTTTTGTAAATCGCATTACAGGACTGATAATAAAGAATCTCCAAATATATATACAAGAGGATTTTTTTTTCACTTTTCAAAGACCATAACTGGCATTGTAACACTGCACCAAAAGTTATTTCCTTTTAGAATCGAGTTATACTGTTGTTTAAAGATTCTTATAAATTCCATTTGCCTGGTTATCTGCGACCACCTATCCCCCTCTCTGTTCCAGTTATACCCACCAATCACAAAAACGTTGGTTCTCTCAAGTTATACTGATTGGATATCTGTCTTTCAAAATCCTGGTAAATCCCTGTATCCTCATAATAAATATGGCTCATTATGGTACGATGGACCTGAAGGGTCAAGGAATTATTTTTTTGTTGTTAATTCGTTTTGGGTGTTTTTCTTAGAATTGTTTTTCTTATGATGCCGTAAAATAATAAAATGAAAAAATAATAGAAAAGAAGAAAGTAAAAATGAAAAAAAAAACCAGCAAGAAAAGGGGAAATATTTGAAAAATAAAACAAAAAATGCAAATAACATTTGGGGGAAATTCTCTGAAAATGGTGGAAATTTTCTCTAAAACGTCGGAAATTCTCACAAAATTATCAAAAATTCTCACGAAATTAATGGAATTATTTGACCATTCGAGTCCATCATATGTGACACCCAGAGGGTTTTGATAATAAATGGAATTAATGGAGTTTTGTTAACGTTAACAGAATAGCTAGCTCACGTTAGTTTCTCATTTCGTCAACGTTAATAACGTTAGAAAATAGAGTTAGGAAGTAACGTTAAAATTAATAATGTTATTAACGTTAAAATGTTACGTTAATATGGGGGCGTCGGTGTGCAATCAAACATGTGTGTGTGTGTCATCTATCGATGCTGGATCTCGGCTTAACTGTGCCTTGATTGGTCATATTTTTTCGTTGTTCAAATCCGTTGAAAAGCAAAGACAGCAATAAAAACATAAGGGTCATTTCTGAACGTGTATCTATTTTAGAGCGAAGAACAGAACGAAATGAATGCATACCAAAAGTTACCCCCGAGAAATCTGCCAAAATTAATTTTCATCCTCGTGATTTGAAAGGGGCGGCGATTAGTGCAATGTTTTTTGCCCGATAAGTTTTGAAACAATTTTTGTTTATGCTTTTTCTTATTCCTATGCGCCATTTTCCGAAGTAAGAAAAAACCCGGGGGTAATTAGCTAATCGTTGCTTTACCAAATCGAAATAAACATTTTCCATAAAATGTTCTGAGCACATGATGTAAACATTTATGCATGCTCATTTATTTTTCTTCTCCGACCCGATCCGTTTCGAGCAAAAAAACATACATCTTGAGAGAGTGAGAGAGTGAACATTGAAAACAAACGACCATGCTTGTTTTTGTAATATTATTTTTGTTTTAAACCAAACGTGGAAACAACAACAGCCGCAACAACGGCAATACCAGCCGCAACAGCAGCTGATATTAAAAATAGTAAGTTTAAATTTTCAAACTGTTATGTTATATGTTTTTATTTAAAGTAATGAATGTACTAGTATTATCCAGACATGCATTTAACCATTCAGAATTACTTTTTTTTAGACCAAAATTATCAAGATTTCCTAGAGTACCGGGTGGTGCATCCTGGCCCTACCTCGATCAGGGCCTTCAGGGTATGGGTGAGGCAGGGTAGATGCGATCGCCAGGTTTTCAATTGGGGTGGGCGTCGGGGAAAGCGAGACCGTCGGGGAAGAGGAAGCCAAAATAGATGGATTCTTTTTTGTGTTTTAAAGTTTATAATCCGCATGGCCAGTGGTTTATTTGGGTTAGCTTTCGTTCATTTAATAACAAGGGAACAAAATTAACTACTGGTCATGCGGACGGTGTTTTTAAATGTACAAAGTTCTTTTTGGATGTTATAGATGTATTTATGGTTGTGTTTTTTCTGAAAAAAGAAAGTTATATTAAGATTCATTGTTTTTTATAACGGACGCCCCCAAAAGCGAACAGATTTTCCCATACTATTTTGATCCATCTGTTCCGCACCCACAAACATTTTTAGATTAAAGATTAACCCGTTCTATAAGCTGGTAGCATTTTCAAATAGCTTTCCGAAATTTTATTTTTTTCTTATCTGGGAGAACACGCACTGAAAGTTTTCATGGGGGGCGAGCGACGCACAAAAATCTTTTCCTGAAGTATCGTTTATATTTGTAAATGACACAAATGTCATAATCATTCATCTTAAGAACGAAGGCACGGCTGTCTCGTGATGTAATTCATGGGATGTTCTATTCCTGTACCTTGAATATGATTGACATGAACTAAAACCATGTTTATTTATGACTTCTGGTCGATTGTCGTTGCTCCATGTGATAGCAATAGAGGTGAGATAGGCTTAAAATTCCTTCACAAACAAGATTGTAATTTATTTATTTATCGGATTATTAATCTGTTAGGGGCATCTACTATGAATCTATGCAATCAAGATTTTTTATTTGTTCATTCTAAATAGCTATTCTTAAACATCAGATTAGACCTTGCATATTTCCTCACGATTTCATGAAGGTAATTAGCTTCATACAGATCTCTCTCCAACTTGTTTCTTCAGTTGAGAAGGAAGAAACAGTTGTTGGGAAAAAAAATTAATTTAGTTCTTGGAGAGAACGCAGGCTGAATATGGGCGGCGAGCGACGCGGCCTTAGCGGCTAGTTTTTCTTTAATTTCCATAAACTGAAAATACAGTAGTGTATCTTTGCCATAAAGATAGTTTCAACTAATATTCAAACGTTGGAAGTTTCAGTATTTACAACACACTGTGAGAATTTTTCCTGTATTTCCTGTATTTTGTGTTTCTAACGATCATTAGATTAAAAAGTTTTCATTGGCTGTAAGTCACACGTATGCAATTGTTTTCATATTTAATTGTTATTTCTCTTCCAATAAAATTAAAATACTTTTTAAACAAGCCAATCAATTGGCTTATGTAAACCTTGCAAAAGTTAGTTTACTTAAGGCCAGTGATATGAGAATGAGAAAGACAAGAAACTTTTCAACACACTTTACAAAATAAAAACAACACGCAACCTTTACATAGAAAACATGATTGTAATATATACAGGATTATCTTCCCCTTCGTGAATACGTAAAAGTTCCTTTTTCAGTACTACAAGTTCACGATATTAACTAACGTTATTAAAGCTTTTTTAGAAGGGTTTTTTCAACGTTAATAACGTTGCTTAAAAGTTAATAGCGTTGCCAATCTTCAAAAATAACGTTAATGTATTTTTTTACCAAAACTTAAATAACGTTAATTATTTTGTTTTTTGTTCTATTAACACTGATAAATAATGTTAATTGCGTTTGTTATCAAAATCCTCCGGACAGTCACATTATGGATGTTGATAAAGTAATGCAGTGAAGTTATTAACATCAAAAAGAGTATTGTTGAAGAGTGAATTTATGAAAATGCAAATTATACAAAACATTAACGGTTTAATGTTTTTTAACTAGACTACATACTTCTTCATTTCATTTTTAAGTTACCAAAATCGTCGACAAAATTCTTGTTTACTCACTTCAGCCATTCCTTGCTACCATCTTGGAATCAGAAAAACAATGTATATTTCAATCAGAAAAAAAATTTGCATTATTATTATTAAAAGATTAACTGCCCATATAAATGATTTTTGAAGCTCTCCGTCATCGTGTTCAAAATTCTTTCCACATTTTATCCTTCTTCTCGCTTAATGAAGCATACAATCTTGTACAAAATATAACAGACAGCAACGAAAGGATATCCAATTTAATGGCGTCAAACGTAAGTCAAATTATCAATTGCTTTTGGTTCTCCAATGATACTTCGTCGTCACAATTTCAGGCTTCAAATTCACACCTCGATTTGAACTCCAACTTAACGAAGTCAGATTTCCTTATAATTCCATCAGAAGTCGATACTCTTTTACTTTCTTTACGTTTTGACATTTTACAAGAGATTCGTTTAAAATGCGCGCATACTGAATATTTTCATGCTATCCGATAAATATGAACACTTCGATTTCGTTAAACAACGGTTTGAGAAAAATTATCCTGCCATATCGGATATCTGGTATCTGGTATAGTGGGAACATAGTCTTAACTTTGCAGTATGATCTTGGTATTTTGTAGTGTGTGGTGTATGTGTGTATGGTAAATTTTACACAGGATAAAAGTTTTTCAGAAAGGTCTTTTTACCCATTTTCGCACACTTTCTGGTGGAAATATAGAATAATGTGATATTCTAGAGAAAGCTATTTAAATAATTATCTGAAAACAAATGTCAACAACGCTCTTTCAACAATAAGTTGAAAAATCATTAAATGTAAATTCCTTTCACTAATTAAACGTAACTTTAACCTAAAAGAGGATTAATGTCAAAATAAGTTGTTATCAAATTTATTAAAAATCAATTTATTTCTATTAATAATTAAAGGAAAAGCCCGTTTACATAAGACCCGAAGTGAACTCAAACCGGTTTGGAATGAAAAACTTCACTTCAATGCATGATGCAATTCTTATTACTGTGTGCATGACTTCGGGCGAAGTGAATCTCACTTCGGTTGTAGTTTCAAACTGGTTTGAAATTTCCATGTAAACACTGGTCCCCGAAGTGAAAGTCTGTTTATCGATACAGCGGTCTGGTTTTTCTATACGGCACATGTGCAACTCTTGTTTTGATTTTGGCTAGTTTGTGAGATGTCCCACTCTGAAAGGATTTTCCGCCATTATGTTCAAACTTTATTTGAAATAATCCGCTGTTTCAGCAAAAAAGGGTTACCCGAAGTGAAATGTTTCATGTAAACAGCTCAATTTTTCGAAGCGGTTTGAAATCTCAAAGCGGTTTGAGTTCACTTCGGGTCTCGTGTAAACGGCCTCTAAGAGTTTAGGTTTTTTCAATGCTCGTTTTTATGACGTCACAAGGTGACAACTGTATTTTTTTTCAAGGGCAGTTGTTCATTTCGTATTATTCTGAACAGGGACCACATCCCTGTTCTGAATAATAAACTGTTAAAGCGTGCTATGTAATTTTTCTTGTCGATAAATTTGTTCATATAATCAAATTGAATATATTTATATTGTTTGTCAGTCTAGTATTCATAATATATAATTAGAGTTTATCATGTCATAGACCGGTTGTTTTTGTTTGCGACGTTTCGACAGTTACTACTGTCATCATCGGGCGTTTGTAAATGAATGATGTAAAGTTTATATATGTTTTCAGTAGGATCGAAATTAGGATCAAAATTATTTCGGACCTGGAAGGAAGCAATGTCAATATTTCGGACCTGGAAGGAAGCAATGTCAATAATTTGTTTTGCGTAGAGCTGGAAACCATATCGCAGGAACATTATACGATATACTATTAATACTGGAATTGTTTTTGACACTGTATATAGTCTCTTTGACTTTTCGAGCAGTCCATCCTTTTTCCTTGTCAAGGATCTTTCTATTCTCCCAATCAAACTTGTGGTCATTAGTCCAACAGTGGTCAGCAATTTCGTTTTTGGTTACATCGCCATTCCGTACGGCTCGCATATGTTCTTTGATGCGTTGCTCAAATGTTCTTTTTGTTTCTCCTATATAAACTCCAGGTCCGAAATAATTTCGATCCTAATTTCGATCCTACTGAAAACATATATAAACTTTACATCATTCATTTACAAACGCCCGATGATGACAGTAGTAACTGTCGAAACGTCGCAAACAAAAACAACCGGTCTATGACATGATAAACTCTAATTATATATTGTTCATATAACGTTGCCTACTTTTGTAACAACATGGCTGATTATAGAGCTTTGGTTGTTCCAATTAAAAGAGGTAGGAAAAACCGACCTGGAGAGACAGTTTCATATATTTCTTTTCGTGATCCTGTAATGGCTACTATAATATAGGATATAGGACTGGATTGAAATTGTCCTCTCTCACCCTCCAAAATTGCTTAAAAGAATGACTGTTAACACTGAAAAAGAAGTAAGAAATTTCGCGTTTTCTTTTAAACAATGTTTTCGATTATGTTTCCTTCTGTTTTCTGATCAATTATCTCTTTCCTCATTTTGTATACAAAAAGAAATCAATTCTATTCAAATTGGCCCGTGGCATTTTTGAATCTAAATAACTTTGAAACTCTTTAACCGAATTCGCTGACCTTTTGTGACTTTCCCTAACTTTTAATCACCAAATTCTCCTAACATTAAAAAAATTCTTACAATGACCGTAACTTAGGCATATTGTTGTATTTAGATAGTTTAAAAATAGTTTTACCTATAATTTATGCTTTTCAAAAACTTATTTCAAAATTATTCACAAAGTAGACAAATTAATGACGTCATAAAAAATTATGATGATGTCATCATGACATCATTTGTAATTATTCTTGTAGCAAATAGGTTACTTAAAGTCTGTACTAATTCATAGGCATCAACGGTTTAGCAGATATAAGACATTATCTAGGCGCAGGGCCAAATTAAATTCTTCTGAAACTTTGCTTACGATTCCATTTAACCAATCCATGATATAACCTTTATCCTTTTGCTGCATTTCTTCAAAAAATAATTCTTACAATGGTTACCAATGAATTTTGTTGACGTCAGCACATTTCTAAATGGGTAAGCAAATTTTCAAAAAAATTTCATAATTTAT
The DNA here is from genome assembly GCA_039566895.2 of Turritopsis rubra. Taxonomy (NCBI): domain Eukaryota; kingdom Metazoa; phylum Cnidaria; class Hydrozoa; order Anthoathecata; family Oceaniidae; genus Turritopsis; species Turritopsis rubra. The sequence continues at coordinate 6,291,633 of CM077631.1, read as the reverse complement.
GATTTGCAGATTATTATGTTTTGAACGTAGTTTTGTTGTTTCTTTCGTATGTTAGTAACTTATTCAGACTTTTTGGGCAAAAGCAGTTGGAAATATGCTGACGTCATTTATTTACAATGGAATGTTTATCAAATTTGAACGATTTTCAAATCAGCTGAGGAACGAATTAATGGCTACGTAAGCATAAAAAACATTTGAAAACGAAATACATTTAATAATGTAGAATAATAAATTGGAGTACATTGCAATATGCATATCCTGTGGTAAGCTCACACAATGACCCTTAGATGCTAGCATTCCATACCTTAAAATACGAACATGCATGGCTACAGTAATTTTGCTGATTAAGGCCATCTCAACTGTTGACAAATTTTGTAAGAGAGGAGGTATATCTTGAAAATCCATGTCATTAGTTCGAATAATGTTTTCAGGTGGACCCATGTCATCTGGAGAACTTTTGCATCCAGAAAATTTTGCTGGCACATGTTAACCTCTTTTTCTGTTTTACTGTCGATCTGTCGCCTAGATCAGCGCATGATAACGTCATTAAGTATGTATACCTAGCTGCTGAAACATTGCAGGAACATTAGAAAGCATATGTTGCCAATAAGCAGGGGTACCTTTAACATTGCTCATAAATCTATAAGCATTATCAGAAGCAACTATCATTCCTGCAGTTAAATTACAGTTTCATACTTTCCTTAGAGATATATTAATTTTACTTCTTAAATTCAATTGCAGAAAAACTTGGTGTGCTCCAAAACCTAAATACAAATTGGAGTCGTTTCACAAAAGTTTCATATGATAAACGGCGCGAAAGAAATGATTGAAATACAGTAGAGTCTCTCTATCTCGAACTTTCAAGGGACTGGGAGATTTGTTCCTGATAGAGAAAGTTCGAGATATGGAAAATCTTACAAAATCAGCAGTTTTCAGAAGATTTGACAGAATACAGTATTTTTCAACACCTGGAAATTATTTCACTGACTCTATTTTACTGGATGGCCTTCATTATGACTAAAAAGAAACAATGGGGAGGAGTTAGAAATTAACATAAGGTTTTTACAGTTTTTACAGTTTCTTTAAAGAAAATGTCATTGTCATGCCTTTCTCTATGTGTGACATAATGTCAGAATTTTCCTTCAAAGTTTTCGTATTCAGCTTACATTTGACAGACATTTTTGTTTTGACGACACTGAGAACAAAAAAACAGATTTTTTTTTCATTTATGGTCGAAATTTTTGTTTTGATTCAAATTCGAATTTATTCGGGAATTTGAAAATGAAATTCGAATATGTAAATGTCCGAGATAGAGAGAGAAAATGGTTCAAGGGACCGAAAAATTTGTTCGAGATAGGGAAAAGTTCGAAATAGAGAAGTTCGAAATAGAGAAAGGCTATGCAGTGTTCTTGGGGAAAATTTCAAGGAACCGAACATTTTGTTAGAGATAGAGGGTAGTCGAGATAGAGAGAATGCACTGTATTGGGAAAATTAGAGATATTTTGGAAAACTGTGACGTCACACGTTCTGTTGATGACGTCATAGTTACAAAAATATTTCTGTCTAGAGTGTCTAGAATATGTCTAAAATAATATCCTGGAGACTTATAATGCATATAAGGGTTATATTCAGTACAAAGTAGTACGATTTGGTGAAAATGGACGTATTTCAAAAACGTGCTGACAAGAGCAAAAATACTTAAGAAAAAAAAATTCTTTATTCAATTACTAATCCCTACTAAATTTGAGGATAAGTCATGAAATATGAAGTCAATACCATTAACTGAATTGGATATTGAATTGTATCGAATGCCGAGGCTTATTTAATTTCTCTCCATGTTGTTTTCATTTGAAAATGATGAAGAATTGTTGTGATAATACCTATATAAATAAATTTATAAAAGTGGAAAAGGTTTCTATAAAAGTGGAAAAGGTTTTTAAAAAGTGGAAAAGATTTTTATAAAAGTGGAAAAGGTTTTTAAAGAAATTAAGAAAGTAGAAAAAGTTTTTTTCCAAAATTGATAATACTCAAAATGCGCGATACCCCGGGTAATTTATGCCTTTAAGAATTTAAGACGGCGACGAGGACGTTTATACGGTGGCCCATTGGTGACACAAGTCTCGCCACTTTTTAAAAAGGCGCGTCGCCACTTTTACGCCCTCGCCACTTTTCAAAAAAGTCGCGTCGCCACTTTTATGCCCTCGCCACTTTAAAAAAGTCGCGCCGCTACTTTCAAAAGGTCGCGCCGCCACTTTTCACTTTGAACAACACATCAGTTAACTGGCGCGACTTTTAAAAGTTCCAGCCACTTATGTCAATTAAAAATGTCGCGCCGCGCCTTTTTAGAAGAAGACACTTTTTAGGACCAGGGATTTTCATAATGTCTATGTTCATAAACAATCAACATGTCGACGAGAGATGATCTTGTGCAAAAATATTTCAAAAATGGTTACAGTTATGATGAAATCTTACTGGTTTTAAAATCTTGTCACGATATTTCTATTGGGAAAAGACAGCTTCATCGAATTTTGCGAAAATGTGGATTATATAGGCGGTGTAACAATGACGATATCAACTCCGTTTTGATGAAAGTAAATGAAGAGATATCCACAAAGTCTGGTAATTGCTTTGGTTACCGCTTAATGCATCAAAAGTTGAAATTAACTGGATGCAAGGCAACAAGAGAAACTGTTAGGCTATGTATTAAAGCAGTTGATCCACGTGGTGTAGAGGAAAGAGCCAATCATAAACTGATTCGCCGTATTTATAAATCATCTGGACCAAACTTTTTATGGCATATTGATGGCTATGACAAGCTTAAGCGATTTGGTTTCCCTATTCATGGTGCCATTGACGGGTATAGCCGAAAAATAATGTGGTTGAATGTAGCAACAAGCAACAACGATCCAAAAATTGTGGCACACCACTATCTACAGATTGTAGAGGACCTTGGCCGAGCACCACGTTGTATTCGATCTGATCGGGGAGGTGAAAATGTTATTATATGTGGCATCCAAAGGTTTCTTAGACGAGCTGGTTCGGATAATGCAGCTGGCATAAAAAGTTTTATGTATGGGCCATCGACACAAAATCAGAGAATCGAGTCATGGTGGTCTATTTTTAAGAGAAGTAGAATGATATATTGGATAAATTTCTTTAACGACATGGTGGACGAGGGGGTATTGGATACTGGGATGGTATTGCATTTGGAATGTTTGCGCTTTTGTTTTCTTGGTATATTACAAACAGAACTTGACGAAACTAAAGAACTTTGGAACAATCATAGAATACGTGAAATTAAAAATGCAGAACGTCCAAGTGGCATACCGAATGTTTTGTATTGTGCTCCTGAAGGAACAGGAGGAGTTGACTACAGTTATCCTATTGCGCTAAACGATTTAATAGCATCAAAGCAATTTTCAAGAGAATCCATTTGTTTTCCGTGCAACGAAGACATCGCTTACACTTGCCGTAGAGTAATGATTGTAAATAACAAGAAATACCCTCAAACAGCAGTTGAGGCCAAAAATCTGTTTTTATTTCTGATCAATGAGCTTGAATGAGTGTTATAATCACAAATTTGGTTATAACAATTTTTCAAAATTCTTGTGGGGATGATCTTTTGGTAAACGAAAAAAGACAGCTAATCTGAGACTTTGTTAATTTCGTTTTTTGTATACTTTCGTGTTCCACTTTGTAATTGCTTAAACTATGGTTGTAAACAATTTTTTTGCCAAAGATTACGAAGTTATCAACTTGATATGGTTTTATTTTTGAATGATAGTTAAGTTGTCTTAATTCAAGTTAACAGACAGGCACAAAAAATAAAAACAGTTAAATATGTAGTATATATAAATCATATATATATATATAAATCATATATATATATATATATATATATATATATATATATATATATATATATATATATATATACATATAGCAACTATTTCCTTAATAACATAAGCCTTCTTTATGAAACAAAACAAAGAGAAATGTCAATCAAAACTCCAAAATCCTTGTGCTTGAACTCTCAAGGTAAAAGAGCAATTGAATTTTCATTAAAAAACAGGCCTTCACAGTTTTTTTAGGTATCGTGCATCGAAGGAGCTGATATAAACTGAAGTCCTGATAAAAATAAAACATATTTTATATCAACAATAATAAAGCAATAATGGAAACAAAATAAGAGACAAAATGACTTAGAAACAAAGATAAACAAAACCCTTGGACCAAACTGCATAAAATCGAATAAAACATGGGTAACTAAGTTTCGTACACTTTTACAGCCAACATAATCTGTCAAATCTAACAGAACAAACGTAAGTACAAATGTAGTACTTGATTAAAAAGTAGCTGATGTAAACTAAAGTCCTCAAAATAAAACATAATACTAAAATATCAACAATAAAACAATAATAGAAACAGAATTAGAGACAAAATGGCTTAGAAACAAAGTTAGACCCAACGCTTGGACCAAACTGCATAAAATCGAATAAAACATTGGTAACAAAGGCTCAATTGAATTGTGCACTTTTACAGCCAACAAAATGTGTCAAATCTAAAATCTAATTTCTGCCTGTTATTTCAAGACTTGATCTATATATTATGTAACATAAATTAAATGTTTCCGAAACCTAATCCTTCCTTTAAACTCAACAGCAAGTTTTCTTCTGTCACATTTTCTGGTACATACAGAAGAAGACCACAAGTTGATGAAGATGGCAAACGGTTACTTGGCGGTGTTATGAAAATATCTATGCTCTTTGATAAACCAGTAAACGGTATGCGATCAATAGCTGCAACAAATTTAAGGAAATCACGCAAATTTAATCCTTCTATGCCTTGTTCTAATTTCTGAAGAAAAAGTTCTACAGTTAACACTGTTGATTCTCTTGCCAATGCTTCATTACTTCCTGTTTCCGCATTCAACTGAAACTCCATATTTTTTCTAATATCAAAATAAGTGATAGTAGTATTATCTTCTACAAAGAATCTCTTTGTGCAGCATGGATAATCAAAGATTTCTGGACAAACCGACTGAACTCCTTCTTTGTATTGACTAATAGCAGCATCATTTGCCAATATACAGTAGTTCTTAACAAACAAGTCAATGTTTTCCTGCACAGAATTAGATGGTAAAATGTTAGAATTTAACAAGCAATCATAATTAGACATGGTAATATCATGAACATGATTCTGTAGTTCAATATCTTTGATTTCCGACGGCTCAATTTTAAGTACTTGACGAGAATAGATATAATCAACCAAGGAATGATGCAAACAATGTGGACCTCTTGATAAGTTAATGATAGCTAGTCCTGACAGCTGACCCAACATGAAATACTTCCTGGTGATTATGGAATCAGGACAAACTTTTAAAAACAATGATTCTGCAGTACCAAAACATTCCATTGAAAGGAGATGAAAGTTTTCCATACAAGCTAATAAGAATTCACGGTAAGGTCCTCCATCATCAGCACATGGCTCTCCAGCCCAAATCACTCTTGTCACAGGTTGCTCATAGTTACCTTGTCGAAACAAAATAGGCCAAAAGGAAGATGGTCTTCTGTGAACAATGGCACACCTACCAAAAGGCAACAAATCTTTGGATTGTTTAAATAATGCTGCTAGTGTTACTGTCATGAGCACATTGTACCTCATCGTGTATTGGTAACGCATCTGTTTTTGCTCCTGCCATATTTTCAATAAACTTATGAGCCTCTTCATCAGCATAATCAAACAAATCATTCTCGTTTACTTCATACACAGGGTGCTAACCCTGTGTATGAACAACATCAACATCTTTTCAACATCATTTTCGAACTGTGGTGTGTCGCATGGGTCGCTCGTAGCAGCCATCTTTGTATATGCATGATAACACAATATTTACGGTAGCGAGCAAAAAAATGATCTCTCACTTTTTTAAAAGTCGCGTCGCCACTTTTTTACGCCCTAGCCACTTTCAAAAGTCGCGTCGCGCCTTGTTATTTAAAAAACAAGTGGCGGAAACTTTTCGAAGTGGCGACAGAAACATAAACTCGCAAATTTGCACAACTGGGCGCGCGACTTCAAAAATGTGGCGCCATGTCCTTTAAAAAGTGGCGGCGCGACTTTTTAAAAGTGGCGAGAGCATAAAAGTGGCGACGCGACTTTTTTAAAGAGTGGCGAGGGCGTAAAAGTGGCGACGCGCCTTTTTAAAAAGTGGCGAGACCTGTGTCACCAATGGGCCACCGTACGTTTACCTTTTATTGAATCAAAATCAGCTTACTTAGTGGTTGCACTTTCACTTTCACTTTCATTAAAACAATTTGCCATTGAGATATCTGAAAATATCCCCTTTATCAGATACCAAGAGTAATTTTATTCCCGCCACAACCGTCATTCTCATGAAAAATGACTTCAAAAAACATAAGATCCTGTATTAATTTACAGGTGTTTCGTTTATTTAGGCTGGCGTCAATGAACTATTGTGTTTGCCATCAAACGAAGAGGGTCTTGAAAGACTTAAAAGACAAATAAAAAGAGATGATGAACGTGGCTTACATTTGATCAACTTAGTAGAGAATTCCTACAAAATCAATCGACCCATTGGACAAACAGCCATACTGCTTCTTGGGAGGTCGGGAGCTGGAAAAAGCACGTTTATTAACAATTTTTTTGCAGAAAGAGTTTGCCCGTCTTCAAGCTTAACGGCGTGTACTAAGAAAACCCAGGAATATATCGCCACATCATGTAGCGAAAAATTGGGAATAAGAGATTTGACACTGGCTTGCATAGACACGCCCGGTTTTGGTGACAGTGGAGGTGATTTACAAAGCGTACGCAATGTTTTAAGCACAAAGAAGTTTTTTGCTACCCATTCTAAATATCAACTAAAGCAGAAAATCTACCCAAATGTCGTGTTGGTTGTTCACAATGCAAGTGACAATCGAATGGAAGGCCACGAATCAAAATTGGCGCAAACCATCAAGTCTTTGAGTACACAGGATGTTATTGACCACAAACATCCCAACGTTCTTATGGTATTCACTAATGCTTGTGGAGTTCTTGGAAAAGATTTGAATTCAACCACAGATGGTTACGAAATGTTTCAATCGTTTGGTGAAGTGTACAACATTGCTACTGAATTATTTGCAACCTACTTGCAATTGAAGCCACCAATTTATTTCGTTGAAAACATGGCTGAAAAATTCAGTCTGCCAACTGAGAGTAATTGTGATTGGACCATTCTTCCATGTGGAACAAAACAGCTATTTAATGTGTTTGATGGAATGAAAAATCTTTTACTGCAAAATGGTGACAGTCTTGCTGCTGCCACAGTTGGTCATTACTTCAGTGATAGAAAAACTGTCAAAGTTGTTGAAGGGCATTCCTGCGAAGTAGCGAAAGGCAGGCAAACAGCAGAAGAAAAAGACCTGGAGGAGATACTGTATCCTGAAGAAGATCCTGATTTAAACGAAGTAGAGGAAATCATTCTTGACAGTGCGGAGGAATTAGGTGGTGAGGACGCATCGATATTAAACGAAGCACAAAATTTATCAAGAATACTAACTGTGAGAGGTGTAAATACAGCTGAAGAGTTAAAAAGTAAATCTTTAAAAGATATAGCTGGCGTTATCTTTCCATTGCCTTTAACATCCTCGAGACAGAAGATAATATCACGTTGGTGCACCAGCCGAACAGATGATCGCCCTGCAAGAACCCCTCGAATTTATGTAGGTCAAGGTTACGATGTATTTAAAGACCAACCATTAGCTCGTGACATTTACATATTTGATGGACATAAAAAGCAGATGACACATTTTAATATGCTGATTCCGGAAGAGATCATTGTCAAGGTGATGAAAAAGGAAACTTTCACTTCTGAGGTTTTTCCAAACTTGGAAAAATATCTTGATTTTAGATTAAAACTGATGGGTGTGGAATGCAAGATCAAACCGTCCTTAACTATTAATGATGTAAAAAGTGGTTTTGTAATTCGTGAAGGTGATGCAGATAACAAGCCAAGTTTGTTTGTTCAAGAGCATTTAGAATATTCCCTATCAATGAATCCTTATGCTGATGCCCTAAATCCTGATTTTATACAATACGTAAAAAGTCTTCCCAATGAATACATTGAACATGAGAACAGGCAACAGTTTGAATTGTTCTTTGCAAAATGGGGACACTTTGTGGAAACCGAAGTTTATTGTGGTGGCACTGTTCAAGGAACTTTAAATAAGAAAATTTGGTCAGTTGATCGTTCGGAAATGCAACACGTGCAAGCAGGTGTAAACGTCATGCCGTTTGTTGAAACAAACACCGTCATTCTAGAAGGAGGAACCAAGGAACCTAAACATATTAGCCAAAAGAATGTCTTTGAAAACTGGCTGAGTTCTCTAAAGAACTCACCTACTATTCTGACGTCAAGAATGAAACTGAAACCGATATGGGAATGCATACAGCAACTTTCTCTACAGGATTCGGAATATGCAAAGAAACGTGATGCCATCCGGAAAGCGCAAGAGTCCTTACTTTCAATGAAAACGACCATTCCTGACACAAGAGAAGCTGTCTCTGGCTTTTTAATAGATGGAATATTAAGGATCTATGGATTTTTTTCTTCTCGGAAATTGTTTACATTAATGAAAGAACGTAACATTCTACCCAACCTAGCAATGAGTGGACTATGTGTCATTGAAAATATTCAATCATTTTCAGACAGCGCAAATGTTTCACCTGATGATATTATACAAATCATGCATGGTGGAGATGAAGTTACCTCGCAAACCAACTCAGAGCCTTAATTAGGAAATTCTATGGTCTAGAAGCCCCTTATAACAACTTATTGTTAATTTTTTCTTTGATCTTTTCAATAGGCAAATTTAATCATGCACTCAGTTTGATCACATGACAACATACAACCAATACCCAGTAGTTTCTTTCTATCACGTGATTAAAGTCAATGGAAACCAAACTACAGTTAGATAGTTCAAGTTAAAAATACCAAAAATAGAACTTAACAACAGACTTAACAACAGACCAGAGAATTTTCTAATGACTATGGTTTATGTGATGTTTAGTTATACTGATATCCCATTCTCTTTGCCTTTTGAAGAAACAGACCAGACGAACATCCTTGTGTGAGAATCGCATAAACATAATACTCATTTAAATTTATCCGAATCTTCCCTCTCTTTACCATAAATTGCAAATCATCATCTATTTCTCGTACAAATGCGCAACGCAAAAAATCTGTCGATTCATTTCTTAAAGCAAAAAAATATTTTTAAGACCGCCTTCCTGAAAATGTCTCAACCTCCACTCTCACCCTTCTTTTCAGGAAACATCTTCTTTACTTGGTGGAAGCTCACGGGAAAATCCAGCAAATTTGTCAAAGTTACCTAATCTAATTATATAAACCTTATGGAAATATATATGATCGCTTTGAATATATTTTCCCTGTCAAGATTTTAGTATTTAAATATTTGTTTTAGTTGCGCACTTGGAAACTCATTGTTTTTCCTTTCCCTGCTGTAACCAAGAAAAGATGAACCAAAAATTTAAAGTACTGACTCTTAACGTCCGCCTCCTGTCCGTATAAGTTACATGGATATAAAGAAATATTAAAAGAGTGAAGACCTATATATCATATGACCATATATCGCAACTTATATTATACATTTTTTGTGTGTATTGGAATTGCTTACATTCGTTTAAGATTGCAAGAAGGTTACTTATCAACTTTTTGGTATTTTTTTAATGTGAGACGATCGTCATCGTCTTTCAGTTTTGGAAGGTATATTTGTCCAATTTGCAGTCCAAGATTTCCGGACCTGAACCTTTTTTTGATTTACTGAACAAAGAATTGGGACCAGCTGAAATTTAGTAGATGTGATCGATGTCGATAGTCTCCTGTCTCCACATGAAAAAAATCAAAGAAATTGTACAGATTGTACGTTTTCTATCTTCAATTTTCTTAACGACGATTCCTGTGATCCGTTTTTATTTATACAGAAAATTATACATCCGCTTGATATCCTGTACGATTCTTGTTCCATAGCTTACTATTCTCCCCTTGAGATGTTTTCGTTTTCGCTCAGCTGGAAAGCATTTACAGGGTTCAGGACGTTGATTCTTGTTCTAATACACCTTCTGACGAAGAGTTGGTTAGGTATTCATCCTGTTAGAACTTTTTTTAACCTCATTTCAGCGTCTCCTGAATCGGCTCCACCATTCGAGCTTGCATGATAAACCGAAGAGTGAATGTGTTTAATTTCATTCATTTTGGTAAAAACGGAAAATGCGTAAGATTCAAATTACGGTCCATTATCGGAAATCAGTTCTGCAGGATTGCCGAAGTAAGCAGAACGGTGTTTATATTGTTTGATGAACGTTTGTATTTTTCATGGTTGCGATCTCTACACATTTACCATGACTGGTCTACAAGCAGTACGAAATATTTCCCGCAAAGGGACCAAAAATCTGTGTGCATGCGCTTGAAAGAGTTGGTCGGCCAACTCCATGGGTGTATCTCGGCTTTTATCGGGTTATGGATATTTTCTGAGCTATGTCTGCAGTTACGAAGCTCAGTATGATTGTTAATGTTAGGAAACCAGACATTGCTCTACAAAATCTCTTCTACAATTTCATCTCATAAATGGCGCGAAAAAACTCTTAGAGATATTTCGGAATTTTGTGACCTCACGGGTTTTATTGATGACGGAACGCATTGCTTGTCGTGTCTAGAATAATGGTTCTTTCATCGTGTATGAGACCACGATATATTAGGGAGGTAATATAGTACAATATATTATAGAGATAATATAGAAATAATATGGTAATACTATAATACTATAATGACACTATGTTAATGTGTTGCTGCATTCTTTATGAGGATTGATATGATAGCAGTATTTATGAACGACTCTAATATATCTATTATTATTATTATTATTATTATTATTATTATTATTATTATTATTATTATTATTATTATTATTATTATTATTATTATTATTATTATTATTATATTATCATCATCAAATGTTTATACAGGATGGTTCATTCAGTCGTATAATACATAAATATATTTACAGTTTTCAAAGAAGTCCTGTTAAATAAAAGGATAAATGTAATTATAAGTAAAATAAGTTAAAAGTAGTGTTTTATTTATAAATATACAAAAATTAAAAAATATAAACTTAGGAAGTCACATGAGCTCGTAAGATCATAAGCTTATCTGATTTCCCTAGTGAAGTTTGTTTAGTAAAATCTTAAATTTTGAAAAATCTTTCTCAATTCGAAGCGCTCTTGGTAAATTGTTGAATGTTAATGCTCCTTGAAAATAAAAGGAGGACCGAGCAGCTTCTAATTTCACCTTCGGAACTCGTATCATATGCCCATTGTTTCGTGTGTTTATTTTTTATTCCAAAATTTCGAAGTAGTTCTCAAAGTTCTTAATTGTACTTCCGTTAATCCATCGATGAACATAGGTAACTACTCGTTTCATTTTAATTTGCTTGTATGATGGTATTGTTGAAAGTGTACCAACAATTTTCTGGGCTCGTCGTTCTAGTGCATTTGCTTTATCCTCAAGAGTAGCTGGTATCGTTCCATACGTCGCAAACGAACAGTAGGTTAAGATTGGCAAGATCATCGACTTGTAGACCAAAGCTGCGATTTTTGAGTCCAGATGGGATCGCATTTTCTTCAACAGGTTTATTCTTGAAGGGGCTCTCTTTATGGTATTTTGCACGTGTTCTGACATGTTAAGTGTTTTGTTCAGCGTTAATCCAAGGTATTTATACGTTCTTGTGTTGTTAAAGGTGATGATGGTTAATCTGAAGTTGTGGGTCATTCAAATTGTTTAAACATTTACTGGTTCCAAACCTCATAACTTCATTTTTGCCCTTTTTAGTGTTAATGATAAGTTCATTTTGTTTTAGCCAGTTAGTCTGGGAGCAAAAGTCGTTGGTAAGAACTTTTTCAACCTCTTGAATATCCATGTGCGAATAGAACAGCACAGTATCTTCGGCATATTTAACAATGTTACTTTTCGATAGAACAGTAACAAGTGCAGAACAAGTGCAGCTTCGTTGAAAAGGAGCAAGAACAACAGCGGTCCTAAAATTAACCCTTGAGGGACTCCACAGAATATTGGTTCGACAGACGATAGATGTTGTTGGTAATACACTTGTTGAAATCGTCCAAAGAGGTAGCTGCAAAACCAATTCTCCAGTTATGCCAAAGTCTGGAAGTTTTTCGATTAACGTTGCATGGCTTATGGTATCAAAGGCTTTGCTTAGATCAATGTAAATTACGCCAGTAATCATACCATTGCCTATAGCTTTTTCTAATATGGTCCAAGAAACAAACAGTTGCTAGTTCAGTTGATCTGTTTTTCCTAAACCCAAATTGGTAGGTGGACAGTAATTCATGGCTTTCTAGATGTTCCATAATTTGCGTATATAAACATTTCTCCATAATTTTCGAGATGCTGGTAGCACGCTAATCGGACGGTAGTTATTAAAACTATCATTCGCACCGACTTAAATATCGGAGTTACTTTTGCTCGTTTAAAAGCATCAGGAACAATCCCATTTCGGAGTGAACAATTAATAACATGCGTCAATGGCTTTGAAATACTGTAAACAGTATCTTTGAGGAAGGATGATGGTATATTATCAAGTCCAACAGCGCATTTACGTTTGAGTTTTTTTATGTGACTCACAACCTCTTTCTCAGTAACTGTTTGAAAACTAAATTGATGCTTGGTAAAGTTTATCAGAATAGGTTTGGGTTTCCAGATAAAGTTAGTAAGTGGAAAAGCTTTACTCTTTAGATTGTTTGCAACTCCACTGAAAAATTTACAAAACCGATTAGCGATGATTTGTTTGTCGGTGACAGACTCAGAGTTTATTTTGAAAGTAGTCGGTAGTTTATCACTCTTTGATTTTATTGGGAAAATCTCTTTAATTACTTACCAAAATTTATCTGGTTTGGCTGCATTCTCTTGTAACTTTGTTTTAAAATATGCTTGTTTGGATCGTTTTATTTCGTTATTGACAAAATTTCTTTTGCGTTTGTACGAGTTCCAATCGGATTCGTTTTTCGTTTTGCGAGCTTTGCGCATGAGCTGATTACGTGAATTCATTTCAGCCTTGCTTTTATCTGTAATTCAAGGAGAAGGTTTCCTTTTATATGTTTTAAGATAATAGGAGCATACCTATCTAAGGTATCCGTTAAGATAGATTGCATCGCATGCCATGCCTTGACAGGAAAGATGGTGTTGTATACGGACTCCCAGTTGGTGTCAAAAAGGTTTTAGTTAATTTCGTTTACGTCATAGTCACGGCAACGGATTATCTCCGGCTCGTATTTTATATTATTCATTTTTCTCACAGTCTCATGCTGTAAGATCGTGATCACTAAGTTCACTTGGGATTACTGTACTGTAACTGATGTTTTGTGAGTTGTTTGTTTGAATAACGTCGATTAGGGTCGCGGTTGAAGACGTTACTCATGTTGGTGACTTTAACACTTGTTTTTGTTCTTTTAAAGATGTCCTTTATATTACGATGGTCGTTCGCTATCAAGTAATCGGTGTTAATATCTCCCATGATGATTGTTTCTTTGTTATCTCGGTCAATGCTCTCTAACTTTGTCGATAATATTTTGTTAAAATCTTTCGATAAATGTCGAGATGAATCCGGGGGTCTGTAGATCATACCAAAAACGATTGGTTTTGAGTGTTTAAGTTGAATTTCTACCCGAACTGACTCATATTCGTCATCTTCAAGATCAGTTCTTCGAGTAAAATGTATCTCGTTGCGAATATACAGGCCTACCCCTCCTCCTTGGCCATTCTTTCGATCTGCTCTAAGAAACGTGAACCCTAGGATATCGAACGTCGAAGTTGGGATAATTTTGTTAACAAAAATTTCATTCATACCAAGGATATCGATTTTATTTTGTTGTAATAAGATTTTTACTTCATCGAATTTTCCCTGCGGCCCTCTGATGTTTTGTTGTAACAATTTCAATTCTTTTTTTAAATAAATCTGATAAATCTTTTAAGCTTGAAAAATTACGGTTAGGTCCAGGGTGCGTTTCAATATCTCCGTATACAAGAAGTAAAAATAAACAAACGTTTTTCTTCGATGTTCTCAAGTTCAAAATCTTTCCATAAAGCGACGAAAGCAATAACTCTCCTTGTCAGAATATAAATCTTCATTATTTAATGTTATGCTAATACCATCAGGCTGATTAAAACAACTTCTTTTCACCATAAAATTGATGAAAAATAACACAAGTACCAAACCTCGTAAATACACGTCCTTACGCGTAACCATTTTTAAAACTAATATAATATATCGTGGTCTCATACGTGATAATATCCTGGACAGTTATGATGCATATAAGGGTTATAACCAGTACAACGTGCCTCAGATTTCCAAAAAGTATGTTTTGGTGAAAATAGGTGTACCTCAAGAAAGTGATGACTTGAGCAAAAATGCTTGGAGACAAAACATTGACGGTTCCCGAGATATCGAGGTTGAAGACAAGAACCCCTAGAATTTATGTAGGTCAAGGTAACGATGTATTTAAAGACCATCCATTAGATCGTAACATTTACATATTTGATCAACAAAAAAAGCAAATGGCTCATTTTAATATGCTGATTCCCGAAGAGATTCTTGTAAAGGTGCACAAAAATGAAACTCTCACTTGTGAGGTGTTTTCAAACCTGGAAGACTATCTTTAATTTCGATTAAAATCGATGGGTGTGGAATGCAAGATCAAACCGTCCTTAACTATCAATGATGTAAAAAGTGGTTATGTAATTCGTCAAAATGTTTCAAATTACAAGCCAAATTTGTTTGTTCAAGAGCATGTCGAATATTTCCTATCAATGCACCCTTATGCTGATACTTTGAATCCTGATTTTATACAAGACATAAATAGGTTGCCCAATGAATACATCGAAAGTGTGACCAGGCTACAGTTTGAGATAACCGAAGTTTATTATAGCGGTACCATGCGAGGCACATTAAAAAACAAAATTTGGTCAGTTGATAGTTCTGAAATAGAGCACGTGCAAACAGGTGTTAACATCATTCCGTTTGTTGAAACAAACACCGTCATTCTAGAAGGAGGTTTCAAGGAACCTAAACATCTTAGCGAAAAGAATGTCTTTGAAAACTGGGTTAGTTCTCTGAGGAACTTACCCACAGTTCTGAAGTCAAGAATGAAACTGAAACTGATATGAGAATGCATACATCAACTTTCTCTACAGAATTCTAAATACGAAAAGAAATGTGATGCGATCCGGAAAGCTTAGGAATGCATACTTTCGCTGAAAACAGCCATTCCTGACACAAGAGAAGCGGCTGCTAGCTGGTTTATAGCGGATATATTGAATAACTTTGGTTTTAAAGGTTCCCTGGCATTCTTTTCATTAATGAAAGCAATAAACGTTTTAACTGATCCAGCAGAAAGTGGATTATGTGTCCTAGATGATATTTCATTCCTTTCACACGATACAAATATTACGCCTGATCAAATTATATCTTCTCTACATTTGGAGGATGAGCTTTCCCTGAAAATCAACTGAGATTCGCAGCAGTGGAGTTTTGGTTATTATATAGATTGAACAGCGATATATTGAAAACAGAACGCACTCGATAACAAAACCATGGGCAAATTTTACCTCTTTGTCCCTTCTTTATTTCCGGTTAACTAATTTTAAGTTTTTTTTTCTTTTTTATTTCATAGTTTATTACATACGTGATATTCTAGGTAGGTTTTTCTACCGGGAGATATCGAGTGTTATTTAACTGCGTTTTTTCAGTTGTTGTAAACTTATCTTTATGAAAAAAAGGCTACACGTTCACTAAAATTTTGTGATTACTTTGTGATCTTCTAGCAGGAAATAAACATTGCTGTGGAAAGAAAACTCAGTTTCTTTATGAGAAGTGTAATATTTTATCGACTAGCGGCTAGAACAACCAAAAAGACTTTCACGTAATTTTTCTTTTTTTTTTTTCTTTTATCATATACTTATCTTCCATTTAGTACAGTGGTTTTTATGCATATATGACAACAACAACATATAAGAACTGGATAAAAAACATTATTGTTTAACGGACTCAACGCAAAAACACAAAAATTCCGAATCAGAAATTGGGATATTTCTAGTATGGATCGGAAAACTTGTGCCAAAAGGATTTTCGAAGTCAGTGTTCAATTATGGTTTTTATAAGCGCCAGATTAGAGATGTTCAAATTCACTAAAAGGATGCCTATCACACTAAGCTCACAACCATAGAAAGAAAGGAAATCTTTTACGACCCTTACATTTCACTTCAGCCTCACTTCCTAACACTTAAGAAGAGGTATAGGTAGTAGGTGGATTTGGAACAGTAGCTTAATAATTGAGAAAATACAAATTAGTTTTTTTTGCTACCGTGAAATAAAAAAAAAGGTTGAAATTATTAATGCATGGGATGAAATAGATTACACATTCATTTATAATACTAAAGGAGATAAAAATATATAATCGATACAGACGTAGAATATATTTATATATAGTTCAACTGACTATGTCGCTTCATCAAAATTTTTTGGTGCGACCCTTATAAATTTCGTTTGAGTTAGTGAGGTTACAGTCAGGCTATGCTTCATTCTTTCAAACACTTTTAATTAGAATTTTTATCGTAACTTGGTAAGTGAGGATAAATTGTCAGTTAAACATGTCCGCAATGTGCAACTTCAAAAACATTTTTTTTTTTCCTATAGATAATTTTAGTTCTAACCATAAAGACAAAAATAGAATGAAAAATAAATAATAACAGAACAACATACTCTGACAGAAAAACACACAACAACATATACAATAACTAGAGACGCTACTTAACTTACAGAAGAAGTCAGTTAATGAAAGGAAACGCTGCAAACCTTATTGTTTTGTTTAAGTAAGAAACTGTTCAAAAAAGAATGATTTTGTTATTTTCAATATTTAGTTTCCCGGTTCATACAGTAAAAACCTTTAACTTACAAATTTACATTCACATTTTAGATTTATCAGCACAGACAGATAATTCTAGTAATCAGGTAAGTTTAAACTGGTTCGGAGGATAGTGCTACGAAGCTCTACACCCATTAGTATGGTGTATTTGGCACATGAAACTATTGGCGTGATTATTTGGAAAACACTTGGCATTATTCGAAATAGTACACTTTCCAAAATAAATGTAATAAGCAAACCACGGCCATACTTATTTACAAAGAACTTTTTTTATGATACTGAGTATTGCGTACAAAATCAAAAATATTAATGGATTCAGCAACATTTCCAATACACCATAAACCTCCAACATTTTTGAAACTGAGCCTTCATTGGTTAAACTGTAAACGTAAAGGAAGGAACGAAAAAGATTCACATTCACTAGTATGACTAAACTGGTCAGCGATGCTGTTTCCAAGTTATTCACCAAACGATCTTTGTAAGGTTTCACCATCAGATGAATTACCAACAGAAATAGAATGATTGGTCCGATAAATCCAGATCGGTGAAGCGGATCGATGAGAAAAACAGTGAAAAATGCCACCAGAAGTCGCCCGAACAAACGCCACGAATCCCAATACAACGATTCGCCGTTTTTGTTGTATCTGAAGGGATCTTCAAAGATGTTCAGCAAATCACGTTTAAGGTTTTTTTCGTCCGTTTCGTCGTATTTTCTTTGTATATCATTTCGATTCATTACACAAATATAAATAACAGGAGCCACGATCGGTGCAAAGAAAATTAACATGAACATTCTTAATCCTATGAGATTTGATTTAAGCATTCGTAAGGACAAGTACAATGCCACAGGGAATGGTACCACCCATATGGTTAAGACAGCCAGCGCAAGATATTGCCACCAATTCCAGCATTTGACCATTCCACTGATATAGAGCACTGGACTAGCATCAACGTATCTGCAGTTAACCATTACCATACAAAAGGTAGCGAGTGTCTTGTAGTTCAGGACTAACAGCCTCATAACACAGACGTAGATACGATTGAGAGAAATCTTTTTGTTTGTGTTTATATTTTCTTTGTGATTTACCTGCTGCGTTTCGTTTATTGCATTCTGTTTCGCAGACACATCCGATGTTATTCCTGTAAGGCAGTCAATTCTACTACTTTGCAGATCAACTGCCCGTACTTCAGCATAACTTTCCATGTTTTCACACGATGTCACTGGATCCTTTGATTTTGTTGATTTTGTCGTAAACGTTTTTATAATAATCAATATCAGTCCCAAAGTGGCAACTGGAATCAACATGCTCAATGGGAAGACAAAGCCTTTAATGAAGACTTTCGTGACATCATCTAACGATTTGGTTGGACAAAATGAGGACGGTATCTTTACAAAATCCAAGTTAAAAAAAGCAGTTAAAATTGAATCTACAAGTGACGTTCCATAATCTTCATTCAGGTTGATACTGATCAAAACTTTCAGTTGATAAAATGCAACCATCACGTTAAAAATACCTGATATTCTTCCCGAACTTTCCTCTTCCTCTTCCCTTGCTATGATCTTCTCCTGGCATTCGCTGTCTTCCTTATGTTTTCCTTTACTGCCTTTATCCGAAATATTGTCCTGTTCACCACCCATCCCACTCTTATCTTCTGTCACACCGTCTTCACAATGGCTATTTCGAATAACTTCAATTTCCATCTTGTTTGTCTGAGATGTTTGGTTTGTTTCATTTGTTGGCATATCCTTATCTGCTGTCACTGTTGCGTATTCATTCTCCTGATGGAAGGTTTCACCAGAAAGACTATTGTGAATATTAGCTGTCATCTCTACGGCTGTTTTAGATTCGACATCAACCTCCATCTTCTTGTTTCTGCAAAAGCAGCACATTCTTTTAAATGCATTCTTTATTCTTTTGCCAACAATCGGTATCTTGTCAATGAAAGCAATCACACCTGCGTAAATCATCGCGAAAAGTCCAAAGATCAACCAGAAGACTTCAGATCGTTTACACCCAGTATTTGAGATACACTTTGGAGATAAATAATCAACATGGTAGCCTTTTAAACATTGTCCACAAATTACACCTGTCCGAAATTTGCCACAACTGTTTATTTTACTGCATTTCAAGTTATTCCTTGAACAGCAATATCCTTCAGGACAAGCTAAAAAAGAGACTTTATTTCCTTCTGTTCTATACCCCCAAAAGTTATCATTACTTATGATTTCTCCATCACAAAACCCGCCAGCTGGACAAGAATAACACGATTGATTACGAGAAGTATAATTTTCATTGAATGTGAGGTTGTCATTGCGTGATATATTAACACTGGTACTTCCACCTTCGAGCGCATAGTATCCACGTTTGCATGGTGCGCAGTAAAAACCGTGATGATTGCTTATACTGCTGTATGTCAAACGTCTTTCCGGATTGCTATTCTTTGGACAAGATATATGAAAATTCAAATGATTTCCCTCATATTTTGGCATAAACTCTTTTGGTGGGATAAGATTCACCGAAGCAATTACCATAGTTGGTACCAGTTCCAATATTGAGATGGTTACCCCTTCGACAAAGATCAAACTTGGTGGCAAAGATGACACAAGCAAGATTACACCAGAATTTTTTGCAAACATAAGTGTACAGTTCTGTATAATGATAAATCGCGGAATTCCAACTCCTTGATTATCAACAAGAATCCCTGCACCTTCCATGTGGTAGAAAGAGCTGTTTAAAATTTCTACACTACTTTCTTTTGCCGTCACAAGTTCACTATGAAAGGTGGCATTAGTAAAATGTAGGTTCGAAATATTGGCAACACTATTTATCATACCAACTGTGGCCCCAAGGTGACTTTCCTTTATCAACATTGTCTTCAAAATAAACGTTGCGGCCAGACCGTTAATTCCAATCAATGAGCTTGTTCTTTCTATTTGAATACGACTCAGATTTGCATTTTCAACAATGGATAAGAAGAAAAGAATACTACTCAAATCTCTATTTATGTAAATGTCAGTGATATCGATTGAACGACTGTTCATGATGCCAATATTAACGGTGAAATCGTTATCTTGTGAAAAAACGTGACTTATATGTGTCTCAGTAGAAGATGACAATATTAATCCATGATGGAAAGTATTTTGGGTGAAATTCACGTTCTCAATTCGGTTTACACATCTCACGCAATTGATACCAGTAAAATTCCCCTTACTTTGACCCAAATTTAA
Source organism: Turritopsis rubra (assembly GCA_039566895.2). Classification (NCBI taxonomy): domain Eukaryota; kingdom Metazoa; phylum Cnidaria; class Hydrozoa; order Anthoathecata; family Oceaniidae; genus Turritopsis; species Turritopsis rubra. The sequence continues at coordinate 6,271,394 of CM077631.1, read as the reverse complement.
TGAGGTCACGGATAGATGATTATCACTTCCGCATATGAAATTTATAGATTGACTTCTAACGAAGTTTGTGTTATTCAAGCCAACCACGTTATACAAAAAAAGTTTACTCCGAATATGATACAGTATACAAAATGCTTGTATCACACTTGTAAAAGTGTTATCGTTAAAGTTGAGGTGTCTTATAGAAACATAAGGCGAATATCCTGCTTCTCCCACAAACGTGTTTTCATTATGGACAATGTTCAGGTTTTCCAGTGTAACTTGACTGCTTCTTACATAAAATAGTAACAGATTTTTGTTGTTATGGACGTGTATATCAGTGACAGTAACAATGGATCGTGTTAAAAACATGCTGTAATAGTCGATCAGTTTGTCGACGCTTGTGTTATTTCGAACAGTTATGTTTGTAAGCTGCGTTACACTTTCTTGAATATAAAGTAAAGGTTGCTTGGCTTCCACAATCATATTTTCAAAAACAGTTCCGTTTATGATGACCTGGTCAACGTTGAGCATTCCAAAGCGAGCTTGGGGTATTTGAATTTGGACGTGACAATTCTGCAGTTGAACCAATTTGGCTAGCGCAACACCAAATGAGAATTTTCTTCGGAAATTTGTATCAGACACATGAACACTTACGTAACCTCTAATCTTCAAAAAAGCTTCGGTAAACATTGAATCAAATGTGACATTATTTACAAATATATCAGCTATGTATCTTTTATGTGTGCTCGATTGCTCGATTTCCAAGGAACTTGACCTTAGTTCAGAATCTTGTAATACAACTGTGAAAGGTCCATCGATAGTACAAATGATGTCTTGTGAAATATAGGTGTTTCGGATAGAAAGAACTTGTCCTTCAACATTCGTTAAGTGACCAGCCTTCGTTTTCTCTATCATTAAAAAATATATCACTTTATTGCTCGGATAGACATGACAATTTGATATGAAAATATCACTCTTTCTACTGGTTATCTTTCCAACACTTTTCAGTAACCCAATATCTTTAAAAGCTATTCCATCGATGCGAATGTTTAAGAAAAGCTCTCCTTGACTCAAAAACAGGTAGTTTGTATAGTTTGAACCAATAAATGTTGGTTTGTGGAGGTTATGTGGGTAACTTGTAATATTAATCGATGTTGGTTTGTTAATGTTGATTACTTGGTTTATTTCATACATAAACGAAGAAGTCGAACCTCCATCAATCATTATTGTATCTTGACGTAACACAGTGCTGTTGAAAAGATAGTTTAATGACCGACAAGGATTTGTGATATTACCACAATGCATCTCGTCTATTCCGATCATAGATAGATGATAAATAGCTGCTTGATTGCCTGGAAAGAAGATTAAACCATTATTGAATCTTTTGGATGGAAACACATGAATTGAATAATAAAACTGGAAGGCAGTTCCCACCATTAGTCAAAGATATAAAGATTTATAGAAATTGACAATGCACGGCTGTAAAAAGCTAATGTGCTTTCCATATTGTGAAGATCTAGGGTATAATCTCATAGAAGAAACTGTCAGCCCAGTAAAGCGACATTTGTTCAGTGTGGTGAAATGTTTTAAATTTTTCCATTACACCAAATCATAAAATTTCTCCAAAATTGCCCTCCTTCAAAATGTCATAAATGATCCGCAACTTCGCCTTATCAGCACTGTTGAATAGTTCGGCAAATTTTCATGAAAATTAAAGCACTTTCGAAACTTGATCCAAACGTTGCCAGAATTGTTCTGGTTTGACCAAAATATGAAAGTCATTCACAAATTTGAAACCAACACTATGAAATTGCTCATATTGGTAATCTCTATAGCAATTGAAGCATTTCTTAAAATTTGGACCAAATTATATATTTTATATATACTTTGAATCAAATTGTTTGTGCTTTGTGTTTGTTGTCTGTTATTATCAACAAGTTAGTTTAAACAGGGTGGTAAGAACTTAGCTAGTTTTGCTGAGAGGAGTCACAGACTCATGAGTACATTTTATGTCAAATCCTCGAAACAGCCGATGTGGTCATCAGCTGATGAGCCCTATAACTGTTTTAAATTTTGTATATACTTTTCTTAAACAATATATATATTTTTATATTTTTATATTTTTTATACTTTTTCATTTGCATGGGAAATTTTTAAATGCTGTTCTTGTTACACGGCTGTTTCATCAAGGAAACTTAACAATTGCATCACGGAAATCACTACTGTACTTTGTAACAAAATGGCGGATATTTACATGCTTCATTTTTAAAAACAGATTATTTATATCTGTTTAAATCTGACTAATACTAATTATAACTATACATACATGGTAGCGAAGTAGCGGTGCGGAATTGTTGGAGTTTACACTAGGCATAAATAATGTTATTCCTAAACAGAATTTGACTTATAAATACATATAAATGGCATTTTCGGCTTGTTGCATTTCTTCAGCTTCTACCTCACCCATGTGTTTATAAGCTGCTGCATAAGGACTTTCCCTAACAATTATTCATTATTTATATTTTTTATTTGCAAATAAATGATTTGCTTATAGCAGTAGAAATAGAAATAACAAATTACAACATTTCAGAGTTTTTGAAACCTTTAGACTAAGCAATTTCTCTTAAATAGGGATTAATTCAGAGGAAAATTGTATTTTGGTGTGTTGCGTTTAATTTTGTTTGCCTTTTTAACTAAGGAACAAAGTTTGCTAATTCTTGTAATACACATGGTAGTAAAAATTTTATAATAATGTATGAATCTGTATTTCTGGCGCATTTTTGATTATTTTTCATGGTGTTATGTGAACATACTTGACGTTGGGACACCAAACCAAATAAAACTTCGATTTGACCAATGAAATCGAGTTATTTATTTTCTTACTAGTAAATATGGCGATTACTGAGTAATCATCATAGAAAGTGTGTTGAAACCAAGTTTTTGTATTAGACCTCAATAATATACAGAAGAAAACTAGTGAGGTATTGCAAGGGTTGCTTTGATTGACACGGTTTGCAATTAAAAAGACCAGAAACCATTATATTGCGTTGTTGTTATTTAAAAGAAGGAAACCAAAATCAGTTAGTCCGTAAAATAGATTAAAGTTCGGATTGTTTCCAGAAAACTAGTCTGCATAATGTATTTTTAGATGTTATTTGAATTCTACAGAGTACAAATGACGATTAATTGTACTCTTCAGATCTAATGTAATTTTGTATGGTTGATGAATCTAATGTAAAATAGAAACCATCACTTAGAAAATCATGAGGACTGTTTCTATTTACTACCACGTTACAATCGCCTTCATTTAAACTTACCAGGTAACTAAAATTCACTACTAAGGTAAATAAAATAGAAGCATTGCAAAAAGAAATAAAAAATCCCGAGTTGTTTTGTGTGATAGGATAGTTCACACTCCATCATTCACTCTTTACTTTGAAGTGAAATTACTGCAAAATTTATGACCGATAATATTAGTGTGTCGTCTCATTGTAAATCCTATCTGCAATGAGAAATGAAAAACATTTAGTGAAATCTGATGTCTCCAAAGCCTCATTAAGTTCATGCGCCTTTGTCACCATTTTCGCCATCAAAGTTTCTCTAACAGTCTAGGTGACTATCACTTGTTCCGAAGAATAGCATTTGATCAGATTACCGCTAGTAGCAGAGTTCATTGCTTAAGCAAAATACAGCGAGTGGAAGCGGTATTTTTCGAATTTTCTTTTCTATTATTTCGAACATTAAACATTCGATTTGTTTATGAAATTGATCATAGTCATTCGTATATTGATTTAATACACGTTCATGCTATTCAAAACAATAACGGATTATTTTTATCATCATTGACCCTGAGTAATATTTACGAGTTTTTCGTAATACAAAGGAATTCCAGAGAAACGGCATTTTCGTTTTAAGTTTGTTTTAAGTTTTCGTTAATCCTCACTCTTTCTCATGCTTCCTCTAAGAGTTTTGCGTAAGCAAAAACAGCGAGCGCAAGTGAGATGCTTTGCAGCTGGAGCTCATTGGGCAAGATCAAATATATATTACGTCATAGAAATTTCTATATACAAGGGCAGTTTTTTGAAATGGTCCGATGGCTTGCGGCTCTTTTGCTTTGATTACCCAATCTCCGATGTATCGTTTGACCTGATTTTGGTGTTGTTTTTGACAAACTTATCGAGCACTGTTACGTAACTTAAGGAGGACAGTTTTACTACCGGTTTTTGGTAGTGTATCGTCGTACTCTGCGTACTCTGCTTTTCCTATGAAATTTGTTCGTTGTTTTTGAAAGGATCTGCTGTTGTTTTAATACTGCTAGGTTTCTGTATAATGTTAGATCATAAGTTAGGTGTTTAAAGGAGTATTTTGTATTAATTTTCTTTTCTTGTTTAATCATTTACACTGTAATGAAAAAAATAAACGACGGTAAATAAAAATGTAAACACTGTGTTCAAAAATATTTACAACTTTCTTTTCAACTTTTTTCTGATACATCGAGCAATCGAGCACACATAAAAATACATAGCAAATATATTTGTAAAGAATGTCACATTTGATTCAATGTTTACCGAAGCTTTTTTTGAAGATTAGAATTTTTATTTTTATTATTTCGAACATTTGACATTTGATTTGTTCATGAAATTTATCATAGTCATAATTAATACAAGTTCGTACTGTTAAAACAATAATGGAGTATTTTCATCATCATTGACCCTGAGTTATATTTACTCAATACAAAGTTTTTCATAATACAAAGGAATTTCAGAGGAGTGGGTATTTGGTCAGCGCGGAAAGCAGCTGATCTTTCATTAGCGTTTGTACGTCCTTCCGTACGTCCGTTCGTCCGTACGTCCGTCTGTAATTCCAAGATTTTTTGTCCACAGTTGTAGGCTGATTCCGCAAAACATTGGAATAGAGGCTGTCCACAAACCGTGGTTAATGTATGAATGGTACACTGCAACTTATATAAAGTAATTTAATTATTGTGAGTGCGGCCTAAAATACAGAAAACGTGCAATCCTAATTTGTGTTCGAGAAAACGACACAGTGCAGCACTCAAGGTTAAAAAATTCTTACTGCTTTTTTTTATATAATGACATTGATTTTGTGAGAAACTGTTCGATCCCATTTTCGATTTTTATTCCCTACTCTTCTGTCCCTCCTTTCCCTTTTTTGTGGCCTTTTAAAATTTCACAAATTCCCTGTTGATGAAAATACAAAATTACGCAAATTATTTCCTGGGTGTCTAAAAACAGGTAGCTATATAGCGTTCTCTTAGCTATATAAATTCACTTCACCACACCCACACCACACACATAATATGGAGTATAGAGAGACCCTGGTTGTGGTGGCAGTTTTTATGTACTTTTAAAAATCTTGTGTTAACTTAAGACGTGTTTACTCTCCTAATTTTATTTAAAAAAACAAAAAAAAACATGAATGAATGAAAATTTACATAATGGATAATGATGGTTGTTGGGGGATGACAAAAATTAAACTTAAATAGCAGCACCCCTATACACAATTTGGACTAATATTAACAGTCAAATAAATCAAAGAAAATAATTGATATTGATATGAAACTTGATATTGGGTAATCTCTTTCCCGTGAAGGAGCATTATCTTTTTTGTTTCTTTGAAGGTTTTTGTTGTTTTGACTATATCGGTGTATTAACCGATTCGTTTATGCACTAAAAATTATATTTTTTCCTAATACGCTCTTATAAATTTCACCAAAAATATGACACTGTTACAGAGTTTCTATTGAACTTTTCAGAGCAGATTCGAGAATAAAAGACTTTTATCATTTTATTTTGATAAAAATGATCCAAAAGACAGAAAGAAACTTTACATTTCCACTTAAGATTGTTAGCTTTCCCTATCAAATTGTGTTGAAGACAATGACTTCATGTAGCAGACTTTACAGATCTTTTGCATTTTTATGTAAAAGTTCATTCCTTCACAGGTGCATCAATTTCTTTCAGGCTTTACTGTATATATTCCAAATATATACTTCAAGGTGGAAAAAAATGGATTTCACGTATTCTTAAAATTAAATTCTTGTGAAAGGAAAGAATACTTTTTGCCTCAATGTCTGTCAACATATGCATGGTAATATTTAATTTTAAAAAATATGAAGACTAATTATTTGCGAAATTAACGAAATTAAATTCCTGGGAAAAGTTTACTTTATATCAATTCGCGAAATTAAATTTGCACGAAAACTGCTACTATGGATCAGACCTGTGATGGTTCCAAAGAATGATTCATTATGACTCATTTTTACAGGGCAAGATAATCGTTCATGGAGTGAACTGCAACTAAGCCGAATATTCCTACGACATTTCTGTTTGACCTCACATTTGTGAATTTTTGCCCATTAACTTTTGGGAGATTATCAAAATATGGGATATTGCAGAATTTCTTTTTAAATTAATGAAATTTCTAAAAATACTTGTGAGAATTAGTTAGAAATTCATCACTAGGAATGATATCTGTGTTATAAGTGTTTTAGTTGTCCTTCGTAATGTGTACTACTTTTCTGGTATGCCCAACCGCGCTGACCTTCAGGCCCCAGGGCCTCTTGTTTTATTTAAGATGAGTTTTCATGATTTTTTTTTTTTTTTTTTTTGAACAGCATTTCGAAATGAATATTTTTTTAATTCTTATTTTTGTGGGTATTAAGCACAGGTCATTTACTCAGTGAAATGTAGGTCCGTTTCATCCATCTTCTTTCTCCTGCGTCTTTAAGGCTTTTGATATTTGGCTAGCCAACTTCACAAGTAGCTCTTGCTGACGCAAACTTTAATAATAATGATTGTTGTTTTTCCTTTGCATGTGGAATTTCCTTGCAACGGTAGTTGTACAATGCTATTTCGAATTCTATTCTACCATTTTTTATTATTTCCACATAACAACGACTTTAATATCAAACATTCAAAACATCAAACCAACAGTTATTGTTAAAATAGAGATAAAAAATATGTTTTCAATGGCGAATTATTTGAACGCACTGGTTACTGTTAGAAGTCCTATCACTTACTACGCTCCCCAAGGTTGATCAACAATAGGCTAGTACTAGTACTGTGACATCAAAAGCGCTGACACTTGTAACGCAACTATGAATTTAGACATTGAGCATTTTCACAGAAGAGGAAATAGAAACTGTCCTTGTGCTTTTAACTCGTTTCCATAAAATAAGAAAGTCGACTTCCTTGGTTAAATCGAAGTTTTATTCTGTAAATTCTTTTTTGGTGTCTACCAACGTGAAGTAACTTCACATGTCACAAAAATAAATTCTGTTGCAACTTTGTCTAGGTCATGCAATGCATTATTTAGGTGAAAATGAAATTTCAATGTGTCACTTTTTTCCTTTTATTTCATTTTCTTTTTCTTCAGCTTATTCATAATGAAATGTTTTTTACAAGCCAGCCTATACCCATGTTACATATCAAGAAAGTAAAAAAAAAACAGGGAGATTTTAATCGGTCACGGTATTACAGCTACAGTAGAGGAGGAACTGACAGAAAGAAAATCCAGAGAAAAAGAACATACGTTGCCATGACAGCATCCAAATGACCAAATAACCAAGTACACCAAGCATACTAAAATCTGTTCTTTTAGAAGATGTTTTTAAATCGCACTAGCATTAAGTGGTGAAACGAGGAGCCTTTTTATACGCATGATGGAAAACGACGAAGACCTTAATAATGCTCAAAACATAGATGTTGCAATGTGAATTGATAACAGATTACGCATTTCACAATTTGAGAGGGAGAATAAGGATTTTTGAAAATTCAAGTAAACATCCACGACATCTGTTTACTTTTTTACTTATCATTTATGTAAATTATGTTGCACAATAAGGTTTGTACAACTACTTAGTTAATGACAACAAACCATTACGTTTACAAATAAATTTGTTTCCGTTACACAAAATTCTCATTGGCTCATTCCGTTATACACAACATAATAGACCTTTCAAAGAAGGAACATATTGATTAGGCAATGATACGGTGTTTGAACAGAATTTCGAGAAAGGTCTTTTCTAGATTTCGTTATTTGCTTGTGCTCGCTCAATAGTTTGTTTTCCCTTGATCTCTGTTTACTTTGGTGAACTTTGGAATTCAAAACTGCCAATCAATGCAAATATTTTTGATAAGTCAAAACACAATAGAGCTATACTTTCGCAGATCGAGCGATCGCTCGTTGGTGGGGGTGGAGTGGGGGACAATGTGAATTGATGACGTCTGAACAAAAGTTTTTGTTATATTCAATTCGTTAATAAGTGACGTATCACCGTGGTTTTATGTGGTTTTAAGTCAGACCAATAATTATTTTAGAAGTTATTGAGACGACACAATGACTGGAAAAACAGCTTTATATAATTCACCATCAGTGGCAGATCCAGGGTATGTCGAAAATTGTGGAGGAGCACATTAACCTAATTTCTGTTTTCAGTCTGTATCACCAATGGGATTACTTGCACGTGTTTCTTTTACGGTTTAATACCTAACATTCTCCTCCACAAATTTCGACATACCCTCTATATCCGCCTCTAGGACACTAGTATAAATCGGACACCATTAGTGTACGCTTTATAGAAATTCCACTGCACAGCATTAAACCGAAGTTTTCTTGTTTAGATAGTGACGCTTGGTTTCTTTCGTTTACGTGCATTGGTATTTATTTTTCTTCCGCACACGTCAACATTTTGGATTTGAGAAACCACCGATGCACTCCAACGCTGTGCAGTTACTTGTAACGTTAAGAGTGAACCAATTATTTTCATTTTTATTGCATGTCTTTGGTCGGGTGCAAATCTAACGTATGACAGAACAGTGGAGGAGTGCAATTTTACTGAAACGTCTCTCACTCACATGTGTTGATTGCACAGTTTGCTTTTTTGCTTTAATAGCTACTATTTTTTATACGCGCAATAAACAGTTGCATGCCCTCAAGGCTTGGCAACGAAGACGTGATGGAAGTTCAGTTACTCCAACAAATACGTATATAGACTGACCTTTGTGAAAAAGTAGAGAATTGCTGGAAAGTTTCAGAAACAAAAAACAATTCTACAAACCAATTTTTTTCATGAATTTTGTATCATTAATACTTTTTCTTATACAAAATATAGATGTTGGTAAATAAGTTCGAATTGGGAATCAATATATACAGGGAATGAGTGTGAAGCGAAACATAAGAAGAATGACTTGGTGAAAATGTAAAAACTGCTTCGTACGTAATGTCCACGTTAGAAGAATGTTTTTGTAATTCCAATTTCAAGCAGTTGCACAAGCTCAATCCAGACCAGAAAGAGGTTGAATGTAGTGTTCTAGGAAATGTTCCTGTGATGATCATTTGTGAAACGTATTTTCTCACCCACAGTTAACAGCTGCCTTTTTTGCCACTTCGAAGTGGTCCTCGAAGTGGTTTTATCCAAGCATTTGCCAGCGCAGGATCTTGAGGAAATTGGAAAAATGATCTCCCTTGCTGTTTCTGCTTGTGTTTTTACATGGAGATGAACCGCACATAATTAATGAAGTTAATAAAAATCCAATACGTTATATTATTTTGAAATAATTAAATCTCGTTACTTTGGCTATCACGATGGTTCCAAATATCCTGTTGCTATGACTTGTGAATTCCCCTTTTGCACAATATTAGTTTTGCTAGCCTCAAAGTGATTTGTGTTCACGATGCACACAATAAATAAAATAAAGCTTGTATGCTTTAGTCATTAAAATACTAGAACACAGAATACATCTTTCCCGAATTCATGTTTATATGTTGCATCCTGACTCAGTTGTCCATACAGATCCTCGTTTCTGTGTTGAAAATAACGTTGAAAATTAACGAAAATTAATTGTCCCACTGCGATTTCCTAATGACCAAAATATATACTTCATCGAGGATAAAAAAGTCAGGGAAAAATAAAGTCGGGGATAAATTTTGTCATTCCAAAATTAGCCACTTTACCCCGGCCAATTTTCCATTTTAGTCACTTTTCCCAGACCAATTTTATTGTTTTAGTCGCTTTTCCTCAACCAACTTCGTCAGTCTGTCGATACATGCAATTACGCGAACTGCGTGGATCATTGGCATTGACATTTTCGGTTTTCTAAAAATGGCATCCCTGATTTAAGAAGATTCCAATAAAATATGTGAATTTCAGCTCGAAGAAATTGATAAGGATGCGCAAACAAAATAAAAGATTACAGAGAAACTAATAAGAATGTTTTCTTTAATAAAAAGAAATGTTTAGCAGGGGGTATGTAAATGAAACTAATAAAGAAATAAAAGATGTGTTCTCTAAAGTTAACATACTAGGACCGCATATTGCAAAACTAATACGCCACGAATCTTCAAGTTTAGGATTTGATTTGATTTCTGTTATTTTTTATTGATCTTAGATATACAAACAAGTAATCTCTTGATGCAATCAATAATACAGTGAACTCCCGGTAACTCGAACACCGGATAACTCGAACTTTCCCTTGGAATTTCCTTAATACTTTCTCATAAAAAATTCCGGTTAACTCGAACTTCGGATAAGTCGAACATTTGTTATCTCGAACCTTTTTTTGTCCCCCTGAGGCAAATTTCTTCGGATAACTCGAACTTTCAGAAAAAGAGTAAACAGAAAAGACTCGATTTATAAAAATTTATTTAGATTTTATGTCAATCAAATAAGCTCACTCGTAGAATGTGATCTTACAGAAAAACTAAAACAAACTGAAATACGAAACTTCTTTCAGCAGTGTTTAATATGTATATGCTACAATATGTACTGTGGTTTGATATGATGACATAAGAAAAAATCGTGATAACTCGAACTATTATCTTATTTTTGTCTGATTTCGACTTAACGGGAGCTCCGCTTAACTCAAACATTCGTTATCTCGAACTATTTTCTTGGGTCCCGTGGGAGTTCGAGTTACCATGAGTTCACTGTATATTCATGTAATGTAATGCGAATCCTTAGGAAAACAAAAATTCATTCAAATTTATGGGAGTTTCGAACTACAGGAGTTTTCATGGAAGAGTTTGTGAATGGAAGGCTCGGATACTTTGTTCGATTTCCATGATTTTTTGAACTACAGGGGTGAACTTCAGGAGTTCTACTGTATTATAGTAAAAACTTTCGGTAGTTTCACCATCATCAACACTATTACTACCAAAATGTTTTTACAATATACTTTTAACTAGTGTAGCGTGTAAAAACATTTTACAGTTTTTCTCCATAAATTGTTTTTACACGCAATACTGCCATGATAAATCTGTGTATATACAAAAATTGTTGTGTTTCTCCATGTTGGAATTATATCATATTTAACACAAATATTTTGGATCGATTATTCAAAGAATGCTATTATCCCTATTTTTCAGTGCTATTTGGCCTATTTAGAGATTTCTAAAGTTGTACAGTTAAACTAAAAGCTAAAAATTCCAATGTTCAGAGATTTAGAAAAGAGACAATACAACGTATACTCCTACCTAACCAATGTATACTCCTACCTAACCACAATAAAACTTCTGACATATAAGAAAATACTTTAAAATTTCCCTATTATCTAATAAAAACAATACCTTCTGAGACGTTTTAATCTTTCAAATCTTTATTCTGCTATGAATTGTGGAAAGTCAAAACCCAAAACTCCACTTGTGCATCATGATGCAAAAACCATGTAAATATGTATATAACCATGATTTACACATTCCTTCTTGTATAACATTCATCTATACTATTCAATTTTCTAATCTAAAACAAAAAGATATCAATCAAACACTATCAAAACAATATAATAATGATCTTGATACCTTCGTTTCCCTAAAGGCGAACCTTAATAATACCAAATAAACTGCTAGCTACACATTTCGGCATAGTAGTCAAAACTAACTGATACGAAAAAGCTACATTCAAACACATTAAAAAATACACATCGGTAGAAAATGATGAACTGATAATACGAACACATAACAGGTCTACATCGATTATCTCTCGGATAGAATAGTTACTGACACCGATCAATGTTGTTATTCTTTATTACTAAACTTAAAGCGTTGGATAAAAAAATAAAAACAAAAACAAATACTTTTACACACATCGTCTTCATTTTTCGTTTAAAGAAATGAACGTTTAAAAAATTTGATGAACTTTCGAATGCAAAAACCATTGCATTGCCTTCTCCTCCGTGCGGCTTTATGATGTCTTCCTTAAGGTACAAAAACTCCACGAAGTAATAAAACCCCGTAAGATGGAGCAAGAGATTCTCCTAATGGGAGATTCTCCCTATACTAATACGGAAAAAATAAACATCCATTGACGAACTTCCCGAGATATTTTTCCTAAAGTTCTTTCTTTCAAAGTTAGGTAAGAAAAAAGCAAGATTTAGTACTAGTATAAGAAGATAAATGTATTTTTTATAGAATCCTTTACGCCATGGCGAATTTATTTACAAATACGAAATTAATCTCTTCTTTATATACTTCTAATCCACTTTTTGCGCCTTTCAAAATGTTCTTCCCACATTGATCCGACAGCTATCGTGTACCATGAAACGATCACAAACCAGGTCAAGCTAAAACACCAGCCATATGCCACGTCTTGATAATTTGCATTCACGATGTATACAACCATCCCGGACAGTAAAACACTTCCCGCCACAAATGACATTGCCGCTACAAACATCGAATGCATCTGTTTGTGACAACAACACACGATAGCGAAGATCGAGAAGAAACTCAAAAGCACTGACAAAGCGACCGAAGCAACAGCCAAAACACGAACTACAGTCAACCAATGCCACGTCTTGTTAGGGGTTGTATTATAACAGTAATCATTGATGCAGTCTTTCCACAAACCTGACTCGATAGTTATATTTTCTTGTATTGTCTGATTGCCAGATATAGTTATTTTACTGTAAGTAATCCAAACTTGACCAAACACAGACACACAGAGTATACAAGTAATAACGATGCAGGAGAACAGTATCATATATTTAACACAACCACCCATATCATTTAGTTTTAACTTTCATTTGATGTGTAGCTGTCAAATATTTATTTTTTTTTTTTTTTTTTACAACTTCCTTAAAACGTTTGTTGAAAAATGAATAACTTTGATATTCACAGTAATCTACTAAAATTGATTGCTTTTAATTTCAAGTATAGCGTGAAGAAAGTGGAAATTGTTTTTGTAATACGCTCATGAAATAAAAGACACAGCCTGGTTTCCATTAAGAGTCTTTATTACCTTCAGGAAGAATCTATTATTATGAGAATTCAAGTGTCAAAATAAATGTCAACCCTAGGTACCTGCACTAGCCGCCTACATATGCTATATATGTTTCTGTCACCAACATAATTATCTCTTAAAGAAGGATAGTTACGTACATTATATAGTTATCAAGTAACACTGAATTAAAATGTAATATAGACAGGCACTTGGAAACCAGCATCTTATAGAATCAACACCTCCTTTACGTAAACTAAATAGTTCCATGACTCATCATTAAAAATATAAAATGCAAACAGTCGAACTTCCCTGAAGAAACCGACGCCGAAATAGTAACCCTAATTTTGAAGTTAGGCGCGCAGATTAATTTGTCCGCCAAAGCCTCGTATTCATTAACCTCTTTTTGATGCAAGTCACTAACTTGGAATTCAATTTGGTCAAGATGGAAGCTTTGGTCACGGATCCATAGATTTTCCACTCTGTCTGCTTATCACAACTTTTTATTAATGAACCATAGAAGAAATACCATTAAACATAGAACTGTTCATTTCTTTTCAACCATGGACCTTTTTTTATTTTATATATATATATATATATATGAAGACGACAAGACGAAAAGGCCACATATGTTTGTAACAAAGAATTCAAAAATGGGAATCTCCAAAGTGTTTTTAGTAATTGGATGATTTAGCACATAATTACTCGATATAATTAGTTAATTTCGGTCTGCGATGCTAGGGCCATGCTACGTTGATAACTGATGGTGGTTCAAATCCTGCCAATGAAATTAATGAAAATGGTGATATGAATTGAAACTGACTATTGATGGAAATGACGATGATCAAATGTGCCGAGAATCAAATTCGCACAAAACAGTGCTAGTGAAATAATGGAGACTTTGAGGCTTGTGTGAGATCAGAGATATGTAAAAAAAGAAAGATAAACAACTCGTTTGAACTTGATTGACAGCTTATTGTTAATCCTTTTGTTTCGCGCCTCTATTCAACGCTATCCGTGTCCCCAGATCCAGACTCTTTTTTTTTCGCGAATAATTAAATTCGGAAAAATTAAAACTTTACGAGTGTTACCGACAATTTATGTTGTCTTTGATTTGTCTTTCCTGAATATCTCCTGAGAGATTTCGATATTTTTCAGACGAATCTTAATCTCACACATATGCTTTAAATTTTTCTTAAAGTTTGTAGAAAATGTCAACATTTTAGAGAAAGAAGTGAAGAATAAGTTGTATGCTAATAAATTTGTCGTAAAACGAAGTCTCTGTCAGTAAAATCAATTTTTCAAGAAAACTACTGAAGTCTGATGTAAGTCTGGCTAATAACACGTAAGTTATGATTTTATTTACGAGATTATTTGATTAAGATTTTCCAACATTCGTTTTGAAACGAGATATTTTGAGGTAAAATAGATCTAAAACTCGGTATTATAAATGAAATATTTGTCATAATTAATATACTCGTCGGTAGTGTTGATATTTAGATTCAAGATGGCTAACACATACCACGCTTTTCTCTTGTTTTCCCTATAGAATGGATGTTCATATAAATATTTTCTCCAATGTGTAGAGTATGTGGGAAGATAATAAAGATTAGTAAAGGTTATTTAAACCCAAAAAAAGCTTGTCAATATTTGGATGTGCTGACGAAGTTTGGTGTCTTGGAACAGGAAGATCCTCAGGTAAAATCTGCCTGTGTCTTATTTTTATTCACATGAATGAAGCTTGAATTTGTTATGGCTTTTAGGTTTTAAAGTGTTTTGTTACATTTTGTTCATTACTGTCTCTACTAACCTATGGCTTTCACCACCTCTTTTTGATATGAATTCTCCTAATTTGATATCCTATTATTTGTTGAGACAAGACTTACTTGCAAATCTAGCCATTTTGTTTTGATTTTTTTTAATGGGAATATTTTCTATCATCTAGATCTATCCTGTTAATCTTTGTATAACATGCAAGAGAAAATTGGAAAAAATACATCAAGGAGATACAAAAGATCTACAAATACACATGTAGCCATCTTAAAAAGCGAGTGACATTCGGTGAACGAGAACTTATATGAAAAATTAAAATATGCGAAACTAGAAAAAATTATAAAAATTATCCAATGAGTATTCGCATAATTTTAATTTTCAACCAATGAAAATTTAGAATTTTAACAATTACAAGTAATTATATATTTAAATTATTCGCGCGAAACAATACTCACACCAGTAAAAGGGACACGGATAGCTTTTGCGAGAAACAACGAAGTTGTTTATCTTTCTTTTTTTACATATCTCTGGTGAGATTAAGTTTATTCTCATCTATGTATTCCTTTCCAAGCGCGGAGATTAGTTAGTTCAGAATACTTAAGTACAATGAGGAAGTTTCACTTTTTATGGACACTTTCCATACCCTGTAATCTCTGTAATTACCATAACGCTGAAGTGTTCAATATTCTTACTTCCAGCCATTAAGTCACTACAACCCAGTGGGCACAGGGACGTCACATGGACGTTCAGTAACAAAGTCCCGGGAACGTCGAAAGTGAAGTCTAATCCGTCCGCTAGAATAGGATGTCCAACAGAGACTTGGAGAGGATGTTCAAAGGACGTCCTCTTGGCCAAAGGACGTCTAGAGGACGTCCACTATGGTACGTAAACGAGAGGTGGGTCCACGGGACGTCTGAAGGACGATTACGTGCCCACTGGGAAAGCTGACTTGTGGCAGTTTGGAGATTCATTACATATGCATGGTACAAACACTTACTATAGCTGGTGAAAAGACCTTTTTTGTTTTCTCATAGCCATTGGAAAATTCCCCGGTCAGGAAGTCTCAGAACTTATGTCAATTTTTTCTTTGATCTTTTCAATTTTTGATCACGTAAGAAATTTTCAACCAATCCATAGTAGTTATTTACCATCATGTGATCAAAAAGTGTGCAAAACAAACTACAGGATAGTAAGTTAAAAATACCGACAATAGAACTTCGTGAATAGACCATGGGATTTTCTAATGACTATGGATTTTCGAAGTAAAAAGACTTTTGTTCTTTTTCTATCGATATATTTTCTATCGATAGAGTTCTTGTTTTTATGTCGTCTTTTAACTTGGTTGTAAGCACAGACCTCGTTTTCATGCATTACATTGTCCCAGTGGGCAAAATCTTCTGTGGAGGAGTGTTTTTTTTTATTGATACAGCAGGCGATATTGATTGCCGTACCTATAGAAAACACTCCTCCTCATAGACTTTTGAAGATTTTGTCCACTGAGGTTCCACAGTAATTACCTAGTTATACATTTCATTAAAAACAATTTACTGTGGTACACTGTTAAGAAATTAAAACACAGAATCAAGGTTTGTACTGATAATCATGTTTATTCCTAGTGAATGCAAAAATGAAAACAAAAGCATTTCAAACGGTTTGAACTCAAGGAATATAATTATAATCATCGGATGTAGGAACTGTTGTATACGCTTTTTTATAAAGACTCGTTCCATTTACAATCTTGGTCAAAATATTTGGAACAAATGTGAATTTCTACTGTTTTTAGATTTACTGTTTTTTAGATCATTGTTCCGGTTTTGCGCAAAATATTTTGGATGTCACAATCTGACGGCATATGGCCACAAAATATCTAATCCGTCAGCATCCGATTAGTATAATCTTGAGGAGCTTAACATGCTGTTCTTTTTTGTAAAGGTTTTTACGATTTGCTTTCAAAATTAAAAAGTTTTAAGTTCCTCAAGATTATACAAGTTCTGTTTGTTGTGATAGCTATGTTTTTGTCATTATTCTCATTAGGGTTAGTTTGAGACGACCTTTTAGGGTGCTACGGAAAAGAAAAGAACTCGGCATTTCAACAAAACAAATAACCCAACGAGTTACCGTACGAGCTACCATTGTATTTCCTATTTCATCAGGCTAATTTACACGAGTTACCACGAGTTACCGTCTATTTTTATAAAGAACTAATATAATCCTATATATTAATATCCGACTCTCTGTTTGTCTGTCTGTTTGTCTGTTTGTTTGTTTGTTTGTCACGCAAAATGGTAGACGCGAGTAGTGAGAGAGATCGGGGAGTCAGTAACGTAAGATTACATATAAATTGTTTTTTCTTGTGTGACGTCAATGTGAAACCGATGCATTGCGACCCAAATCGAACGCGAGATTTAGGGAAAATTATCTCGAGAACCAATAGGAATAACTGACGTTTCCTGGGATCTGCGACATTGGCGATGGGGTGACATAGAGATTTGGGCAAAATTTAGGGCTGGGACCCTGTGACGTCATTAAAATCTTTGATCAAGAATATCTCTGTAACGGTTCGTCGTAGACATATGATCCTATACATTTTCTTGATCAACATTTCGAGTTTTATAAGCTGGTAGCACTTTCAAATAGCTTTTCGAAATGTTTTTTTTTTTTTCTTATCTGGGAGAACGCACACTGAAAGTTTACATGGGCGGCGAGCGACGCCGCCTTGGCGCCTAGTGTTTTTTTAAAAATGGGGACGGTAACTCGTGGTAACTTGTCTCTTGAATGGGATTAGTAAACTAAAACTCTACAAACATTCTATATCTACAAACAATAATAATATAACAATAATATAACAATAATATAACAGTGAAAACATACTATATATAACATAGTCTGCTAGGATATTTATACTTGTAGCCAAAAAAGAAGCACGTTTTTTGTTCATACTGTATAGCTATAATATGCAAATTTTGGTTGGAAAAGATGTGTTATTCTATGTGAACCTGTTCAGCTATGCTCTGGTATGCCAGCCGAAATGTTTTTGTTCCATTTAAAACCATTTTAAGGTGCTCCCATTGCCTGTCAAGACTGTGGAGTGGCTCCCGCCAGAATTTAAATGTTTGGTTCTTTGTCAACGGGACACGAAATTCAATCTGCCCGAAATTTAAAAAATATGGTAGCAAAGCAATGTGATGGTTGAAATGGCAGCATGGCAGCCAGTTTACAAGTGAAAAAGGTTTACAATCAAGCAATTCAAAGAAGGCACCTGCGTTGCTTTATTTTGAGAACTTTGGTGTATTTTGTTATTACTTTCAAGCAAGTGATATGCCTTCATATTATTTTGATGACGTAATCCAGCTCATAAATTATCCTCAATCGTTTGAAGTTGATTCCAATGACTATAACAAATTTGTTAATGCTCAAACGGAATTCGAATTATTTCTAAATTGCGTCGCTAATGGTGAAGTGCAGTTAAAAACAAGAAGATGTGTTTAAAAGATATTCTATTTTTTTGTTGCATCAACAGATCGAATCCCAGCGTTTGACTTCAACAAAAAAATTGACGTTAAGTTTTGTGATATATCGTTGTATCTTAAAGTTGGAAGTTCCAGGGAGTAACATAACGCAGAAGTTTGTTATAGCTATTGACTTTGGATCTGGTTTTGGCATTATTTGAGAAGATTTATCTCAAAAATATCTAGGGAGTCGTTTCAAAATTTACTGAATGATTCACATGTTTTTCTTAAGTCTTATGTTATGTTGTATAATGTTCACATGAAAATCCATAAGGGAAACATTTTGAGTCAACCCTTTTATTTTATTTCTGGTTTCTTCATTGCTTGATGGTATTGTTTTGTTATTATATATCAAATGCACTAAAACATTTTTTATTGTAGTTTATGATGTTGGCAATCATCCTAAAAGTACCAAAATGACACATGGTTTAGTGATTAAGAGTTTTTATAGATTTATAGATTTATAGATTTATAGATTTATAGACCACAAGTTAATGCCTCCTTCATTCCTGCAAAATTATGCACAGCCCTTTAAGGTAATATTATTCAGACGATGCATGTTTCATAACAAAATTAGCAGTTTAACTCATAATTCATTTACCAAGTAAAGCTACTTCATCTACAAATGTTCCTGAAAACATGTGCAATGAATTGAAAACTTTTCTTAAACATGTGTGGGGGAGATCATTTTTAGTAAACTCTACCGCGTATATGTTTTTTTGTAAGAGATAAACTTTTACAATCTATTCAGAACAGATTTTTCAAGGAATACATGTGGATGGATGACGCCTGTTGGTAGTTTTTGTCACTCCTTATCGTACATTATACGTTCAGTTCGATATGAGTTTTCCTTTTCTTCATTTTTGAAGTTCTTTTCTTATTTTATACTAGATTTTTATGCCGAACCTGGGTTTTGTTATTTAAAGTATCTACCTCCTTTAGTGTGCACTCGACTCTCCAGTTCTCTTGATACCCGAACCCCAATTTAGGAAATGACCGAAAAGAATCCACTGTGTATTCCATTCTTTGTTCAAGTTTTTTTGTTTATCGGGCCTCCAATTCATTTAACTACCGGTGCTAGTATGTTCTGTGCAAAAAGTATGGATTTGAGAAAGTATCAAAATGTGAAACAGAGCTCTAATGAAAATTTGTTTTGACAAATTTGGTTTATTTCTAAAAGTTGTTATTTTTCATGTTACAATGCCAATGTAAAAATAAAAATATATGAAAGAACCTTTGTTTTTCTCCATACCACGAAATTTTTTTACGAACAATCTTCTCAATAGCCGAGTTGTGTTTAAAAATAGATTTCCCTTCAAACGAGCCAGCGCCTGGTCAACCAGCCTCAACCTCATCAAACTTTACAAATTAAAGATTCGTCTTTCACCAATTTTCCCTGAGTAATCCTTACATTTGATTTTTTTTCCTGATTTTTTCCGGAGATTGTCAATTATGCCCCAATTTCAAGGTTTTCCAGGTACGCTACGAACCTGTCTCCGATAGGGAATGCAAAATAGACCTTTTTCACAGACCATAACACACCCTCAGACCCTCCTGGTTTTGCTTACCACACGTAACAAGGGTCTGCAGCACCGGTGTGGATAGATCTTTCCATAGATTTTCAAAGTGGATAACACCCAACCTTTTTTGGCAAAAAGTACGAAGGAAGGCTGAATTGAAGGTTCTGCAATAAATTTAAGTATTACGGATTCTTAGAAAATCATACACCGTAGTCCTCCACAGATATTACCTTGAAGAACCGTGAAGGATTGACTTTAGAAATACTGGGTAAGTGTGATCAACTCTAAATAAAGGAGTTCTGCTTCATTTAAGTTTTTCGGATAGTCTAAGTTATTTTCAGCCATTATATAGCAGCTAGTTCAGCAAAATCTTTCGAAGAACCGAATAGACTTAATCTATTTTGAAAGCGAAGACTGAAGCTTTGGACGAAACGTTCATCGGCTTTCATTCCGTAAGCCCTACTACCCCTGACTGAAGGTAGCTCATACAAAACCACAGGACGGCCAGCAGGTACTTCACTTAACCGATTCACGAATGTAGTGGTTACACCAATATTCTTTAGTTTCATCGAGAGAAATTTTCAAAACACCAATAAAGCAAAACAAAAGAGCTTCCATGTGCATCGGATTATAATCGTCATAGAAACCAGCATCACGGAGATCGCAGGTAATAATTTATCCAGGATGCAAGAGTATCTTTCTTCAGCACTGAGCACCATGCTTCGATGCGTTGATTGCTCGTTGAGCGACCATATTGAAAGCTTTTCCACCCACCAAACAAATCATTATCATTTCTTCGAAGAAATCTTTGAATAACACATATATGTCCATTCTCTGTGCCACAATCAGCTACAATATAGAATTTAGAACTTGATAATGCAAAATCTTAAACGCTAAAAACACATTCCTCGCAGTAATCATTTACGTGTATGATACTTAGGGTTTTGGATCACTTTGCATGGCGTGCTGTATTGCTTCCGCTCATTTTGACCAAAGAAGCATTAAGGATATTTGTGTTTTAATTGTCAATTTCATTGTAAAGGAATAGTTATTTTCAGTAACCAAAATCAGCAGAAGATTCTTGAATAGTGCATAAGGTATTCAAGTTCAAAGAAGAACTGATAAAATCAAACCTGCTGAGAATTGCTTTTTTAGAATAAAAAGGTACAAATACCTCTAACTCGTCTTGGCAATATACACATGTTTGTGTGAATCTTTTGTAAGAAATAACTGACGATAATTTCAGGATCCTTGTTTGACCTTGCTACCTTTAACCATAATATTTTTCTGCTATACCCATCTATAGCGCCATGAATGCAAAAGCCAAACGATTTCAGCTTGCCATTTCCATCTATATTCCATGAATATTGGACCACGTGATACATATTTACGTCTTTTTAATCTATGACGAGCTCTGCGGCTACAGCCTTCTGGGTCAATGATATGCAGTGCTTCAGCAACGACAGCTCTTTGAACCCGTATTCCACTTTGAATTAAGCGTTGGTAAATGTTGCGATAGCCACGGTTGAGTCTAGCATGTTTATCGTATTTCGATCAAGCTTTTGGGAGTCAGCAGAATAGCCTTTTCTTCGGAAAACAAGCTTTCTAAGCTTTCGATGCAAGGTCCTTATGCTAATTTCCTTTCCATGTTTTAGAAACAACATGTGCAATATGTCGTCATATGTTAAGCCCTGTCGAAAATGTTTAGTTATGTCATCATTCATTTTAACTATACGAGACCTAAAGAGGAAAATATTGTGATCCTCCCATCATCAAAATAAAACAAGATGTCCACTCATTTTTATAATTATAATAATGTAAGAATCAAGGATTTTTCAGGAACACTTCAGGAGTTTGTTAGCTACCTTTTTATAGGGGTGAACTGGTTCAAAAAACAAGGACTCAAATAGAGAAAACACAGCTCACATATGGTATAGTAAACAAAATTCTCTAATACCTTTTTCAAAAATGGAAAAGGAACAAAAATTTATTAATCTTGATTTCCTGCAAGGTTCAAGAGATTCACAGACACAGTACTAAGATCACGATACAAAAAAATCTGTGCTTAAGAAGGGCGTGACCCTATCGTAATCACTGTGCTTAAGAAGGGCGCGACCCTATCGTAATCACTGTGCTTAAGAAGGGCGCGACCCTATCGTAATCACTGTGCTTAAGAAGGGCGTGACCCTATCGTAATCACTGTGCTTAAAAATAAAATAAAATGACATTCAAACTTATATATTATATATTATATTATATATAGTATACTAATACATTATATATAATGTCATACTTATATTATATTACTTATATTCCTTCTGTAAGTCTGAAGTTGTAAGATCATTTTAGTCAGGAAATGCTTACCTTCAACCTCTTCATTACATTTTGCTCGAGAATGTGCTTTTGTTGTGTTTTTTGCTACCATT
Source organism: Turritopsis rubra (assembly GCA_039566895.2). Lineage (NCBI taxonomy): Eukaryota > Metazoa > Cnidaria > Hydrozoa > Anthoathecata > Oceaniidae > Turritopsis > Turritopsis rubra. The sequence continues at coordinate 6,248,950 of CM077631.1, read as the reverse complement.
TTACTATATAAATCTCATAATGTGAAACCACATGTTTTTACTGCGCACTAACAAAATGACTACTGCGAGTAGAAACCTTATAATAACTGCATAACATGGGTGGCAGATATGGGCTTCCGTAGTTCCCTGATTAGGAAATTTTGAAGTAAGCGTCCTCTCCAATAAGCTACCGAATTTCTGAGAGAAAAAAACTTAATAAGCGCCCGGGCGTTTATTAGAGGAAACACGGCATGTTCTTATTCTTCAAAAAGTGCTAAAACCGTTAGAATTTTTTTTTTTAAGTTCTCGCATTGTTTTAAAGTGCGGAGAAATGCTTTTTAAATATAACTTCTTGGCTGTCCTAGATTTTCCGGAAGAAAAAACAGTTGTTTTTTAATTGTCGATGTGCACCGATGAAATTACGTAACTTAACCTTCAAGTCGTTTATTAAACCGGGTTATATAGTGTTTACGGCTTTAAAAATAAAACTTTTTTTTTTTAATGTCCTTGATAACATAAAACAATTTCTTAATACAGCAATAAATTATTTTCTAAGATTCTTCATTTTTTTTCGGCAGCAACCTATAAATCATGTATTTTCATCTTCATGTGTGTGTTTAGTTTCAGCTTGCTTTTGACTAAAACTGAAAAATTCCCAGCTTACACAGTTTCGTTGTGAAATTAAACTTCCTACATGATCTTAAAAAGCTATAATTAACATATTCTTTTAAAATTCTTGTCAAGCGGGCATCAAAAATTACAATTGGGCTTATTGATGTCTGAAAGAATCGCTGCACTAATGATTACAAAGCTCACATACCATGTTAATAATCCTTTTATGTTTCCTACGCTTATACTACCCTTGCAAATACTTGATTGAAAAGAGATTCAATTAAGCAGTAATGCCTTAAATTTACTCACAATGATTTATAGCTAATGAGTCAATGCTTTTTTGAATCTCTTTAGAACAATTCTACTACTTATAATTTTAACTATCTTCTAATCTGAATAGCTAGAATTTAGTGTAAAGCTTTTAGTTTGGGCCACTTTGTTCGTCTGAGAAGTAATTATCGTGAGAAGTTTCTTTCAACAAGTTGTGGATGGTGCGGATGAGAAGGAACTTGTAGAAAATCGTCTTCGTTGCTTAGCTGTATTTATACGCTATGAGATCGTGGATTTTCTGCTGTTTTGCTGGTGTCTGTTTTATGAACCAATGGCAAAAAACATCCTGTCAATTGGATTTCAATGCAGGTATGATGATGATTCGCGAGTGATTTTATTCTTAGCTCACGAGATAACAAAAAAGGACTGCTTGAAATATTAGGAAATTTTGAAATTTTTTTTATCTCCGTTTCAAAAAAAAAAAAAAAATCTTGTTTATAATTTTTCTATTTCAGCAGTTTTTGTTTCAACAGGATTGTTTAAAGTGCGATTAGAACTTCTGATTTCAAAAAGTGTTATGCGAACGAAGAGTTGCAAGAACATTTGATAATGTCATCATAAATAATAAGGAATATGTACAAAAGCTTAACAGTATTAATTGGCAATGATAATCCCACATATCATCTAGACAATGATTTCAATCAAAATTGAAGAATAACTGATATGTTTACAAGGTTAAAAGTTTCAAAGATTCTCCAATTTTATTCCAAATTAACCTTTAGATTAGCCTCTGTTGCATGCCAACTACCAAATATCTATAATACGTTTGTTTTCAATAGTATCCTTGATAGATTCAGCACGATAAGTATTATACAAAGGTTGTAGCTTGTGTGTTAATGTGACTGATATCTTAAGAATAAGTTATGTTTCCCATCTTTTATTTGTCCCATAAAAACGACTGGTCTTTGCTTTATTTTTGTCACTCTATAACCCTAACGTAGTATACGGTTTCACCGATTTGACCTGACTCCTTCCAAAAGTAATGGGTGTAACCTGTTGCCAATGATTTGAAATGGAGAGGCAAAATTTCCCCCACATAATCAATGTTTCCACATGGTTGCAAGCCTCACAAGTTCATTTTCTCTACAATTACTGAAATTGCATCATTAAGAATGATGGTTTCTCTATTTTGAATTTTGGGTTTTTTTTCAGTTTTTCATCTTTGACCATCTTGATGTTTGTGGAAACTAAACTTTCACGCAAAAATTTACACAATTTTCAAGTAAACTTAGTTTAGTTAAGGCTTCCAGTTAAAAACTTCGAGTAAGAAAATATGGCGGAGGAACTACAAGTTATGAAAGGAAAGGTAGAGAAGGAAAAATGGTTAAAGTCATTTTCGAGTTACTAATTCTTTTTCGAGTTACTGAGATTAAAGGTGTGCGATCGGTTTTTGTGTTCATTTTTCAGAATTGCCTATTGATATCGAGCTAATGACTTGAAAGTAAATCGAGTTACATCGAGTTAACAAAATGGTAAAATGGTAATTGTGATTTCTAACACGAAAGATGTTAATTCATAACTGCTAACTCGAAATTTTTAAATTGAGTTATAATTCGAAGACTATCCGCCTCTACCGATGTTAAATACTTTCCAAAAATAAAAAGAATAAAGAAAAAAAGAACATTCTGAAAGAACATTTATTATGATTTTCGTTACAAACCAATGAAGACAGTTTCAGTATTATTAGCAATGTTTTAAAATGCGGCAAAGAATATTGCTGCTTATGTTTTATCAATATAACCGGTGCCGATAGAAATGTGAGAGGCGGGTAATTCTCGAGTTATTTTTCTCGTGTTATTTTCTCGAGTTATTTAAAGTTCGAGTTATGACGTCATAATAACGTCATAATTATGTCATACTTACGTAATGACAGAAAACGTTAACTCGAGATTTTATTAAAAGTTTAAGTCTTCGAAATGTGACCTAGGTTATTTATTTATTTGATGTCTCATTAATCCCAGTGGGCAAAATCTTCAAAAAGCATATGAGGAGGAGTGTTTTCTGTAGGAATGGCAAGCAATATAGCCTGATGTTTCAATAAAAAACACTCCACAACAGAGACTTTTTGAAGATTTTGCCCACTGAGATATATATCTCTTGTATGTTGGTGTTTACTTGTATAAATTGATGTCAATAAGGAATCAGCGCTGTTCAGTTTTCATTTATATATTTTTATGTATTTTCCACACCCACTATAAGTATTGCAAAAGTCATATACTTCCTGTGGTGAGCAGAAAATGTTGTTTAACAAACACCATTTGTACGTGATTAAAAATACCGTTAAGTAAGACCACTGATCACTGGAACTTTTCTTTATTGGGATCGAATCAGCTGGTCCCTTGAAATTCATTTCAGGTAAGTCCCACTTAAGTGGGACATTCGTTTAGCCGGGCAGATTTCTTCGGACCCTTTAGAGTCACAGTTACCAGGAGTATACTTAACCTATATATTATTTGACTACTTTTCGTAGTTCCTTTAATGCTTACGTGTTGGGGTCGGTGAATCTTTAAGCAGGTATAACTTACCTAATTGAAGGACATCCGAACGGAAGTGGGTTTACTACACATTTTAACAATATCAAAATTCTTTTATTTGTTGTTTTAAGCGTTGGTGTTTTTATAGTGCAATGTTTTGTACGCCCGAGGAAGATTTAGATATTAGAGGGTACCTGCTGTCTAATTGGATGTGTAGAAATTCACAAACCCACGCAATAAGGACCGCCTAAATCTACTAAACGTGCACTATTTTTATTAGAAATTAGAGGGCGTAATTTAATTAGAAACAAAGATGGTTTCTTTAGTTAAATTTAAGAGAATATGTTTTTCTTAGTCATTGCGCCTTATGTTACTAAAGTTTTTATTTCTAAACGTTCCCGCTGATTGGATAATGAAACGTCTTTTCACAAAAATGCTCCATACAGTGGCTCTACGGTGCAACATGATGATGAATGCATCACGAAAAAATAAACTACAGTCACGTTTCACTGTCTCGAACGCGCGCTATCTCGGACATCCGTTATCTCGAAGAAAAATGTTGTTCCCTTGAGCGTTTGGTTCCCTTAGAAAACCTCCAGCTATCTCGAACGCTTTATCCGGTCCCTTGAGTGGTTCAGATAGCTAGAGTTCGGAATAGCGACCCAGTGGGTAAAATCTTCAAAAGGTCTACGAGAAGAAGTTGTTTCTATAGGAATGGCGATATCGCTGTTGTTTCGATAAAAAAACACTCCCCCACAGAGACTTTTTGAAGATTTTGACTGCAATTTTCCAATCATTTTTGTTGCATTGCAGTTCAAGAAGTCACCTAGTTCCACACGGTGAAATTACAGGCTCGTGCAAGTCACTATTGCATTTCATACGCACAAAAATGTTGGTCCGTGGCCCCAAAGCTTTACTTGTATTTTATATAACAAGAGCTTTAGCATTTAGCAATTTCTTATCTTAGGAGATGTACACAGCAACTGCATCGAAGAAACTCGCTTTGCGGACTGTCGAGTAATGTGTTCTTATCGCAAGTTGGATGGAACATGCAATAATAGATTTCACCTCACGGCTGGTGCAGCAAACACTAGACTATTTAGGCTGACAGGTAAGTCAACTTACATTGAAGTTGAGTTTTCCTAGTAACAAACACAGGTAAAGGTAAAACAATTCCGCTCGCAAAAGGAACTTTTTCCTATCAAATCACTCTCCAATTCATTTATAAATGTGTCATTTTTTCTTGTATTATTTCAGCTCCTAATTACGCAGACGGACTTCATGCTCCACATGGTTTCCCATACTCAGAACGACCATCCGCTAATCAGATATCACAAGCGGTCTTTCAGGTATCTGAAGAGAACTCTCAATCGACACGGAATGGAATGTCTCTAATGTTTATGATATTTGGACAATTTATTGACCATGATATGTCACTAACCCCTATTGCCACCTGTTCTGTTGACAGGTATGTAAGCATCTGTTTTTCTTACAAATATAGACCAACAGTGTACTCTACCCGAGCCTTCGATAAAATAAAAGTTTACCAAATCGTTCTTGACAATACAAACCTTATCTCCCTTATTTCATATTGCACGCTTTTTTAATAAGCACCAGTAAATCTTGCTCAGACTCGTTGGTGTTTATTTGATTTATAAAGAAATCGCAGTATAGATCTTCAAAATTTCCAAAACCAACCCAGTGGGCACAGGGACGTCCCATGGACGTTCAGTTAGGACGTCCCTGGGGACGTCGAAAGTGAAGTCTAATCCGTCCGCTCGTATAAGATGTCCAACAGGGACTTGAATAGGACGTTCAAAGAACCCTTACCCTAGAGGACGTCCACAAAGGAACGTGGACGAAAGGTGGACGAGAGGACGGATGTGTGCCCACTGGGAAGTACTACCTATACTGTCTCTGAAGCAAAGAGAGTGCAAGGGACAGAAAAAATCCTTTTCTTCGCTATGAGTTTGAGTCTAAGGTGGTGATTAAGTGCTGTTTATTGTTTAGTGAATAAAAAAGGCGTGTAAGGTAGATAACTATTTAGGATTTGGATTAACTAGAATTAAAAAATTGTATTCAGCCAGTTCCTTGAATAAACAAGAACAACAACCATTTAACTTAACAAACATATTTCCGTTAGAAGTTAAAAATAACAGACCAGCTTGTGTTATAAACCAATTTCCGCTTCTGCTTTTAGTTGTGAGGATACAGATGCAGCTTATTCGTATCCATGCTTCCCGATAAAATTTGATAACGGTGACAACACGATGTGTACATCTTTCGGTCGATCTATACCTGTGTGTCAAGACTCATCTCAACCAAGAGCGTTCATTAATATGATCTCGTCGTATATAGACGCTTCACAACTTTACAGTAACGAAGAAGAGACGCATCAACAACTCCGAAAGTTTGAAGGTAGAATTCTTCATAATCGGCATAATGAATTGGATATGGAATGGAAATAACACCCATGACACAAAAAATAAAAATGCTTAGTGATTCCTAGGCTAACAATCGAAGACCTCCAACCGAAGAACACTGGAAGAGCACTAGAACACACCCAACCTAAATCCCAACCCAAACTCCCTCTGAATTCAATTTAATTATCCAGCTTTCCTACTACACATCAATATAGAATTAGTGTGACATATATAGGTCTGAGGATAAAGTCGAAGCTATTTTTCAGAAAGCTGTATCAAATTAAATCTTTCCTCTAATTACATGAATTGATGTTTATCTAGATGGTTTAGTGCTGTTGGACGAAAATAACTTGTTACCGTTACTGCCCGATGATCAATGTTCGCGAGAGAATGGTTGTTCTCTTGCAGGTGAAAGAAGAGTCGATGAAAATGTTGCTTTGAACGCATTTCATACATTGTGGATGAGGGAGCATAATAGAATTGCAACACAACTCAAACTTGTAAATCCGCATTGGGACGATGCGATGCTTTTCGAGACCACTAGGAAAATAATTGGAGCTATGCTGCAACACATTACTTACAAACATTATCTGCCACATTTGGTGGATATGCCCGAGTATTCCCAATATAACTGTGACGCCAACCCTGCCATATCCGTTGCATTCTCAACAGCTGCTTACAGATTTGGACACAGTTTAGTTCCAAATGCTTGGCCAATACTGGACGAAAATTTTGACAAAGCTGAAGATGATCTCCCTCTACGTGACTCGTTTAGGAATATCAAATATGTTCGTGACAACGGCATTGAATCGCTTATCTATGGTCTTTTAGGTAATCAGTCTCAAACCTTTGACACTGTGTTTTCGCACAGTGTGGCTAGAACACTATTTATCCCATCTACAATGAGTGGACATCGAGATTTAGCAGCACTCAACATTCAAAGAGGAAGAGATCACGGCCTACCAACTTATGGCACGTGGAGGTCAATGTGTAGATTCAGTGCGTTGAACAGTTGGAGCGACTTGGACGGAATCATGCCTAACGACGCAATTGCAAATTTTCAAAGTATTTACCAACATCCGAACGACATTGATTTGTTTGCTGCAGGTGTTGCGGAAGTACATTTACCAAGTAGGGAAATCGGACCAACCTTCTCTTGCATTATCGCAGACCAATTCATTCGTTTGCGTTTGGGAGACCGATATTTTTACAGAAGGCCTAAAGTATTCACAGAAAGTCAATTAAACGAAATTATGAAAGTGACTTTGTCCAAAGTGTTGTGCAATAACTTAGAGGGTATAGTATCCTTGCAAGAAGACATCTTTATAGCTTTCAACACGGAAACTCAAATTAGACGGGAATGTGGGTCTTTTCCGGACCTTGACCTGGAACTATGGAGAGATCATTTATAAAAAAGACACAGTTGTAGACTTTCAATTTAATTTAAAAATGCATTTGTAATATGGCTAAAGGCTATTATTGCACAATATAAGTTTCGTTATTTGAAAACGATATATAATAAATAGGCTTTGGGATTAGCTGGGGTTTTTTGTTCAACGATAACGCCGTGCAACATATAAAAATGAATAACCCTCACTTTTGAGCACTTTGGTCTTCCATTCGAAACGGATGGTTTTTCTGCCCGCCTACTTGCAACTGTTACCATTATTATTACTATTATTCAGTGTCGTCTTTACACGAGGTTAGAATTTTCATATCATGTTACTTGAAATTTCGACGACTTGAAGTCAATCGCACGGGTACACTTCTGAAACCATTCGACGATTTGTAAAACGGAATATTGGAAACGAATTTACTTCATACTTACGCCAGAGATAGTTATGCCAGAGATACGTATAGCATTGCTTGATCTTGTGCGAAGGCCAGTGTGCAGTGAATCGATGGCTCCTAATGGACTGATACGCTGCTTTTTGAGTGCACCGGAGGGAAGTATCGAGATACGACATGACCGAGACTTGGACATGGACCTCAGCGGTGGCACTCGAAGGTACTATCCACTACACTAATGTCTTCTACAATCTTGTTCTGATCATTTTCCGGTCATTATCGAAAAACATTATTGAACATAAACAAGGGAAAACCTTTTTATTTTGTTACCTGATTTTCAAAGAATCCTCCTCAAAAATTATCAATGTTGTTGTGATTGAAAGCTTGTAATTTTTTTGGCATCTTATATTTTAACAAGCTTTCCAATGGAGATTTGATTAATACCCCGTTATCCTCATTGCAAACAGGAACAGGCTAAAAAGATGCAAAAAATATTAGAGAAGTGGAAATTTGTGTTTCGAAAATTTTGAAGGCTTCTTATTTTTATTATTATTATTCTTATATTTAAAGTTTCCTCTGCAAACAATACAGAAAGAACATTGTAAGTGGGAGGTGGGGATTTTGAATAATGTAATTGATTAATTAATTATAAAGGCCACCAATTATAAAGAACACCACTGGTGCATAAACAAGTTGTCCACTTTATGGAGATGGCCGTTTTATAAGGATGTAGAGATTATAGAGATTCCACTATACAGTATAACCCCGTTAAGTCGGACACGGTTTAAGTCAGACTTTTCTTTAAGTCGGACTAAAACCTTGTCCCCCTTGGATCTAAATAAGTAGAGTCTGACTTAAGACGAAGTTCGGATAGGTCGGACTCCCGATAAGTCAGACCGATTATTTCGGTCCCCTGAGAGTCCGACTTAACGGGGTTATACTGTAATTTCAATAAAATTATGTCTCATGATATTATTTGGGATGCTTACGAGCAGAAGACCCAATCGCTTGAGAAGGACTCAAAACTTCAGGTCAGTGCTTTAACTAAGGGCGGCCGAAATTTATCACATATTGTATGAGATTTTTTCAAGATTTGTTTATTGCGCAGTTCCGTAGTGACGGAGCTCATATTGCAGTAACGCGAAAAATCTCTATCAGGCGAAATTTTTAACTCGATTCACCAAATAAGTGGGTATATTTGGGCAATTGCTTTGGATAGAAATTTCATGTTGAAAATCTGACGTGAGTCGGCACCAGAAAGTGAAAACATTGTGTACCCAAAAGAACGCCACGTTTAGGGCGGTACCACGCTCAGTTCGTTATTCTGTGATTTCAATTCTCATGAGTAATAAGCACTGCTATATTTTTAAACTTTTTGCTTGCAAACATAGTGGCCTTTAGCTCACGGCTGCACAACACTTGCATATTGATGTCTACTCTGGGCCTGGATAATTGAGTCTCACCAAAACTATGTAGGCAAATTAAGAGGACAGTTCGTCAACACACCAGCACAATTGCTGTAATAGTTCTTGAGACATCGCCTTTTAAATTTCAAAAACTAAATTCATCAATATAATAAGGATTTCGCAGCCGTGAGTCAAAAAGACCACTACAAACATTGTATAAGCGTAGGCAAGCTTGTTGCTAGCCAAATCTACAGAGCGTTTTAGGTAGCAGGATAATGAAGCGAAAATTAAAATCACAGAAGGAATGAACGGAAAGTAGTACTATATTTTCTTACCTGAAAGTTATTACAAAAGGAGTTATTACGGGAAATGAGTGAATTTGATTGGTTTAGAAATCAGTTACAACAGATCGATGGTGCCCACTATAAAAATGGGACAGTTAACTCTCTCTAATTCGAATCCTAAGGGGGAAACATTTGCGTTCGAATTACAGAGAGATTCGAATTATAGAAAGTCTCTTTAATTCAAATCTCTGGACTTGAGAATAAAAGCTCGAATAAGAGAGAGAAATTCAGACTAAATAAAAAAATGAGAAAAATTGGTCAGACATGGGAATAACGAAAAAATTCTAGTTTTCACTTAATTTTTCTTTTCTTTATCGTAAGTATTAATACATAGTACTAACGATACTATTTCCAACTTTTGTTCTTTATGCAGTCTTTTCGCCATTTTTCAATCAGCAGTTCACGCCATAATATGTCAAGGAAATTCGTTCAAAAAATTAAAACCTTCGAAAAGAAAATTCGAAAGTGATAACGGCTAGTTTACACTTCGAAAATTCGAATTACAGAGAGAATTTTACCGTAGGGACCTGAAAATTTGTTCGAATCATAGGGGTTTTCGAATTACAGAGATTCGAATTACGGAAAGTAAATTATAAGAGTTTCCTAAGGAAATTTCAAGGTGACTTTGAATTTGTTCGAATTATAGAAATATTCGAATAACGGGGATTCGAATTAGAGGGAGCCAACTGTAGTTACAACTATAAACGAAACAATTATAAAACTCTTCAAGCAATGTGATGTTCAAACTTTAAACTAAGTTAGGAGAAAGATTATACGCTTTTGTTTAGTATAAGAAACCTAGCCAAAGGCCTAGTTCTATTAGTTTCTTATTTTAGACCTATGTTTTAGTTCCAAAAGTTCTTATGGTGTTTCTTAATATAAACACAGATAAAAATAAAATCAAGGGAAGGTGATTTAAAACTATGTTTTTCGATTCATTTACTCTTCTAAAATGATGTCGAGCGGAAATCAAAGAACCTACTGGAAAAAAAGTTTCTTAAAGGGATCCTACCATCTAAAACAATATTCTGTAAAACACTTCCTCAGACCATAAATAAAATATCATCTTAAAAGGTATAAAAAAAGGGTCGATAATCAGCCAAATTATTATTTAATATTGTACCGCTTTCCGAGAATTCGATTCTTCCTCATCAAGACAAACTTCGGAGTAGCTCCCAGTCCCTAATGATAAACGCCAAGCTGATCTATCATACCAGAGAATTCAGTTTGGTGAGAATAACAAAGAAACAAGCGTGGTGCGTACTTCAATTCAAGTCTTAATTGCTAATTTGGTTTGGACCTTTTCATTTCTCTGGTAAAGACAAAAGTTGATTTTCATTTTGCTTCTGGGAAATGACCGAAAACTCGATTCTTGGGAAATTCGAGTAAAATGTTGTTTTGTTTGTGGAAATGGCTTTGAATTTCATTACACTTTTTTGTTATTTTACCTCTCTTATACTTGTGGTTAAAAAGGTCAGAACAAGTGGATCTCCACTGGGTGAGTACAGCCTTTCTATATTCGTTAGTCCACTCATATGTCACACGGCGCGTGGGGACTGGACGCTATAACTGAATTTTGGATCGAAGGAGCGAAGCGAAAGTCTGTAATGGCGGCTGTATTTTGCGAACGTTTTTGCAGTGTTGCATAGCATTGATTAACTTCTGTCAAAAAAGTCAGATGGCAATCTTGTTTTTTCCTGGTTTATAAACAAATAACAAATTTTCATTTTAGATGGTAGGATCCCTTTAAGCAAAACCATCCTTTTTTTCTAGTTCTAAAAGTTTCTTCTACGTTGATTCTACGTTGTGTGCCGGCTGGGCTGCTAGGAGGTTTCTTATAAAGCAGTTTCTTTGAAATGAAAGTGAATGAAATGAAAGCAGTTGCGTTGCCCTCATAGAAAATACAGAAATTCTTTTCTCTTGTACCATAAGGTTAGGTGAAACTAATCTTCATTACTGACATGTAAGAAATAAAGGTATTTTAATTTACCTCACATAACTCCGCTGCTTTCAAATACATATCAACTGATTTTTCTGGTAATGATACTTCACACATTCTTAAAAATAAGCACAGGACATTCTCAGTAAGTAAGTTCTCAAGGAACGACTACACATCAGCTGGTCACACTTACACACTTATTCCTCTTCACATTCTACTACTTAAGGTTGTTTTACACCTTATGAAGAGCAGATAGGTACACACACATGTGGTAAACTCTACAAATATGCGTCAGTGATAAAAATTAAAAAACAAATTATGACCTTTGCGTTTTCAACAGTTTCAATAACTATGTCTTCTTAAATTACTTAACATCTTCTACCTAGGAATATAAAATCGAATTTTTGAAGAATTCGATAATTTAATGAATTGAATGTCGAATTCTTAACGCCATGTTTCCACTATTTGAAATAAAAACTATTTATGAACATGTCGTCAATAAACATTTTTGGGAATTCCTCAGAAGAATGTTTTTTGACCTCAGTCAATGTAAAGGTTTCGCCAGCTCGACCTCACTATCGACCGCGGTCATCATTTTTCAGTACAAATCGGTGAGGTAATTAGAATCATTGGAAAGATGATCATTTGCAATTGCAGCAGTATTCTTTAAACATGAAATCTCAAATCTTGTATTTTCCACACTTTTGGGTACAGAAATAGCGCTCCGCCTCGAATGAGCACTCTATTCCAGAAGGGGATTTAGAACTTATAGGCGAAATTTATGGAGGAGAGGAAGGTTATTGAGATTATAAAAGAAAAACGTGCAAAGAACCTAATCAACACTTAAGATAAATATGAAATTTCATGAAACTGTACTCCTACACTTTTTTTGCCCAACCCTAGATCTTCCTCCCTTCCAATGAAAAGATGATATTCTGAAAGGCGCTCATTTAGACAAAATACAAAACTGTTCTGAAACTACCTTTTAGAAGAAGATACTTTTACAAAAAAATTCATACCTCAGGAGAAAAGTTGACCTGATCTAACATAATTTACCAAAAAATGTATTTATTCATTTATTTATTTATTTATTTGTGAATTTATTGTAGTATTTGTTTCTTGTTTGATCATGAACTTAACCCATACGACTACAATAAAAACATAGGGGCCTGGAAGCTAGGTTTTTGTTTATATTGCTTTTCTCAAAACACCTTTAAAACAAATTTTGAATGAATGTGTTGATAAAAGTGTGAACAAAAATATAATGTTATATAAACTTTCAAGTGAAATATGAAAATGAAAAAAAATGTGTTAATAGAAAAAAAATTGAATTCAGAAGTTTTGAACTGTCGCTATCGCTGGCACAGTGAAACGAAGGAACGAATGGTTATTCAAAACGTACTGTTCTGATTGTCTGAGGTTTGTATGAAGACAATGATTTTTTGATGAAGGATTTTGATGAGCCACGTTTTTTGTCTTTTTATAAATTTTAATTTAGCCATATCAGCCTCGTCAATTTTACTTAGCCATACTTGGCTAACCACTTTTTCCGATACTTCGTGTATCCATGAAAAAGACCCGGGCTGTCGTTAGCCTAGCTTTCTTACAGATGTCGGGTCGTTCTTTAAAATAGTGATACATGAAGTCTTTGCCAAGTCCAACCTTTATCTCTTTCATGACAGGATTTTTTTAACTTTTATATTTATTTATGTAATAATCAATTGACGTTAAATAAATGTTGAATGAATGAATGAATGAATGAATGAATGAATGAATGAATGAATGAATGAATGAATGAATGAATGAATGAATGAATGAATGAATGAATGAATGAATGAATGAATGAATGGATGAATAGATGAATGAATGAATGAATGAATGAATAGATGAATGAATGAATAGATGAACGAATGAATGAATGAATGAACGAATGAATGAATGAATGAATGAATGAATGAATGAATGAATGAATGAATGAATGAATGAATGAATGAATGAATGAATGAATGAATGAATGAATGAAAACATTTCACTCTGATGAAGTCTTCAAAAGTTGAAAACTTAGCTATTAATCTTTGAAACCTTAAAATAGTTTTTAGCATGTCCTTCGTGATTACACTATTGCACATCCATAAATATCAACAATTCTTCAGGTTGACATCCGTTTTTGGGAAAACAAAACACTCACCTGAATGTTTCTTAGAATAGTTATACAAAAAATGTGTTGGAACGTTTGATCATGGTATTTGTTTTTCCCCAACAATATACAATTATTCATTAGTTAAAACTTTCCGACTTGAAGTAACTATAAACTAGTAAAACCCGTACGCACATAAGGCTTGCTATAAGCTTATTGTAACCAAACTGAAAAAATAAGCTTCTTCATTGATATGTTTTTATTGCAAATTTTTATGCCCAAATTGCCCTTTTTGGCAAAGATCAGAAAAACGATTCACAAATTTAAAACCAGCATTGAATTGTTATGCAGATCTTTATGAAAATTGAAGCACTTTCGAAATTTGGTTCAAGTTTTGCCTAACTCTCCACTTACATATCCGCCATTTTTCTCACGACAATGAAATGCAGACGATTAAGTAATCACGCTAGAGGTTTGGACACGATGAAAAAAAGAAGCAGAAGAAAAAAACGGCCAAAAACATCACTTCTGCATGTCAGAGGGTGCAACGGTGTGAACATGAGATTTTGGTGCTTTTTGAGCGTCCGCAGGAATCTTCTTATAAGCCTCGAAATATGCCTCCAGTATACGTTCTTAACTTTTAACTTCGCAAAATGGTCTTTCATCGTTTTGTTATTAGAAACGTGTGTAATGTTGATTTGTTTTAGACATCTTTATCATTCCTCTCACCATCAGGATAGTTACACGCATTTTTTTATAAGCACCAGTGAAACCGACCAGGCTCATTCCCAGTGGGCAAAATCTTCAAAAAGTCTCTGGGGAAGAGAGGTTTTTCTTGAAACAGCAGATCATTTTATTACACACGATAATGATGGTCTTCAAATAAGATTGGGGCTAGCAAAAAATGTGAAAAATAAAAAAGCACACATGTTTTAGAGCTTCAGTGACGCAATGTTATTTTATACTCTGCTGACTCAGTATAAAGAATGACATAATTGATTCGGAGACACTAGTTTCTTTAAAAAATAACAATCACATTGAAATCATCAACAAACCAAGTAAAGAAAACAAGTAGATCTGTAGGTTATTTAAGTAGTTAATATATAATATTAATATTTAGTTAATAATAAGTGTATTAATAAAACAAACAAACAATTCGATAAAGTAAATAAAAAGAGGAGTAACAAACAACAAACAAGCTCATTCGAAATCCTTTGTTCACATTTATCATATATCCTTTTATTTGCATGTCATATCTGAAGAGGTTATCTTTTACCATTTTTCTTTGCCTACTTAACATTTTGAAGTCTACTTAAAACGTTTGGAATCTTTTTGTGAAAGAAATTTGATTGTGGTTATGTTGGAGAGGATAAACAAACTTAGGTAAGAAGAAAATAGACAAAACTTTTCCTTTCCACTATATTTCCTGGCAGTTTTTTCAGAATTTATTTCTTCAGAAGTGGTTTTGGATGATTGTATCAGAATAGAAGGCTTTGATGTTCTTAAAGTAAGGACCGTGTTCAGCAGAGGCGTAGCTAGAGCTCAGTCAAAATTTGTGGAGGAGAGTTTAGTCATTTAAAGTAGAAAAGGAAAACGTGCAAGTAACCTAATCGACACTTAAGACTGAGAAAATATCATAACGTTGGACTCCTCCACATTTTTGACTGACCCTGAAACATAGATATTCAATGAAAGACATGTCAAGAACATTTTTTAGGCTTCACAGATGAAAAGTTTAAACCGTTCGAAGGCTTCAGCAAAGTTGAATAAAATCACAATTGATAACACATAATGGCTGTACTGTTTGATTCCGCGTTGTCAATTATGATAGGGTGTTGGCCAACTGTTCTTAATAGATGAAATTCATGTTAATATTTGCTGTTAAAGCACGTTTACACCATCAAATCTTTGCTAGGTACCACCTGGCGATTTTTGTGAAATTTTTGTTCTGAATTATTCATTACTACGGATGGCTTATCACTAATGACGTATGAAGTCTATTCATGGTTAATGTAATTTAAGGAAATTAGCCTTACATTATTGATTAAGCCATAATGAAACATTCCAAAGAAATTGCTGTATATACGTAAAACGTTTGTTTATAAAACAGCAGACTTCAAAATGTTTAGAAGCCAACATTGTGTATACATGTACTTATAACCTGCGATATTCCTTTTTAAAAAAAATCATTCATGAATTGGCTGTCCCAATTATCTCTGTAATACAACATACAGCTTCCACAATGCAATCCGATAAAACCCGTTTAACATGTCCTCATATAGTCGTTAGAATAATTACTTTTTGTTTTTGAAACCTTCTCATTATTCTTTGAATAAGAATAAAAAAATGAAATGAAATACAAAACAAAAGAAGGGAAAAAAAAAGAAAAATATGAGATGAGAGAAATAATCCATCACAACATATTAGCTAAATTACCACTCTTTCATACTAACCAATTGTGGTTTTGTAATATTTTATATAATCTTCTATTTTATTACTTTATAAAAACTACCTCTAACTTACCTTCACATTTCATATGAGAAGAAACTGATACATTTATTGAAATGGCCGTGGAGAATTAGTGCTTCCGCTAATTGTTTTCGGAGAATTACTGCTTCTGCTAATTGTTTTCGGACTTGAGATGGTGTAAAACGTTTTAGTTTATATAATATTCAGTGGCGGATCTAGAGGGTATGTGGAAATTTGTGGAGGAGAATGTTAGCTATTAAACCATAAAAGAAAGACGTGCCAAAGAGAAAAGCAGTAGAATCTCTTTAAAGCGTACACTTTATAAAGTGGACATCTCCCTATAACGGACACATACTCCATGTAGGGATGGATGGATTTGCAGCCACATTTTCATAGGTAATAGTGTCTTTAAGCTTGGTTTTTAAGCTTGCGATTTTCGTGCTTTCTGTGTTGCACGACTATCTTGCGACTAGTTGTCGCATAACACTTCGTTTCCAATAAATGAAGTTGTTTCTATAATGCAAATCCTTTTTCGTCTTTAAACTGTGAAAATAAGGTGGCACGCTGCACTTCAAACAAATAGTTTCTTTGGAAATCGGTTCTATGCCTGATACAGCCGTCTCAATTTCGTTTAAGGTGGCTATTTTATCGAATAATTTGAAAAACTTGTTGCCGATTGTCGCTGGACAGTCGCAGGACTCTTGTCGTACAACACTCACTTTGTCGCGCGATCGGTGCACAGTCGTGCAACAATATGTATCGAATGTGTCGTGCGATAGTCGCAGGACAAATTTCAGTTATTGGAAAGCAACCTTTACAGTGGCCATTCATATGAAGCGGACACTTTCTTTATGTATCAATGGTGTCCGCTGGATAGAGACTTCACTGTATTTGCAACTGCCAAACGACAACATAGCAAGATATCATGGTATGTTCTTTCAAGAAATAACTAAATTCAACTTCCGTTCTGGGACTGTCAATTATACCATTATCTATCCAAAAAGGTTGTAATTTTGTTTCTCATGTGAACGTTTCATTTTCTGTGTGATATTATTAAAGGGGAACGGGGAACGGGTTGTTACAAGTTTTTGTTTGTTTTTAAGAACACTCCATTTTGATGAAACCTTTGAACTGTTCAACTTTGAAGCCTAAAAATGTTCTTGAATATCTAAAACTTGAAATATATCTTCTAATGTTGTAAACAACATGGATGATAATATTCTTGTGTTTAACTATGATAATAACGTTTCCTTATGTTTAACTACGAATTTCGCTTGAAATAGAAGGTATATCTGAAGGCGAGATCCATATACCTAGAAATTTGCTTCTGAAATTGAAATCTGAAATCAAAACATTAATTAAATTTGAAATCTTATATTAATAAACGAAACACAGGGTATTTCGATTTTTTCAGTTGAAATACTATGTATTTTGAAAATATGTGACAATCGTATTCTACATATTCACGCCATGGTTTCAATATTTCTTCAGTATTAAAAAGAAAACATCAGCCTTGTTTTTAAGCTGAAAAGAAGAATGTCTGGAGCAGCTTTAACACCGTTTGTGTCCTCATTGTTTTGAACGTCTCAATCAAGGAGACCACTTTTGATTACATTAATTACGTTAGCAGACGTTTCTTACCCAATAATTACATTCTTTCGTATGATAAACGATGTTTTTTTATCATGAAAGCAAACAGAAACGAGTCAATATCTTGCACAGAATGACAAGTGACGTAATTAATGAATTGATTGGTAATTTTCATCCATTTCACCAATTTGGAAATGACATGTTTCTTAGAAGTGACAATACCTTTCCAAACCCGACAGATGAATTTAAATGTCGGTGTGGGAGGGGCTATCCTAGGGCAAATGCTCATTCAACAGATCTGAAGTGAATGAAACTGTAATCTATATATAGATGCAAGAAGCACTAGTAGAAGAAGTCGAAATCATCTTCGTTTTGAGCACAGTATGGTTGTTTTAGCTTTTCTGTAATACAAGTGTTTTTATAGGCACCACACACTCAAATTCATTACAAAGATAAGCATGACCTAAGCACCACCCTAGGTTCAAAAGCATAGCGAAGAAAAGAAATTTTATCTGTCTTCCCAACTTCCTCTACCTCACAGAGACAGGTTGTCCTTCTCTCTTAAGTTAAGGTATAGGTAGTAGGTGGTTTTGAAAGTTTTGAGGATATATACTCTGATTTCTTGATATTTCAAATAAGCACCATTTTAACACCCATGTAGATTCAAAATGACAACAAACAAAAAAGTAAGCCTCCTTGATTTTTATTGTGCTTTTAAACAAGCGTATATATTTGGAATCTGATAAAAACTTCATTGTGAATTCAGTGTTAACATAAAGATTATGTTTCGATTAAAATTCATGAGCTGTATTGACAGCATAGTTCACGTTTGTTTAATAATTTCCATGCTATTTCCTTATCCGTCTTTTCCAAGTCCGTCTCATTTGAAGTAATATGGTTTCATTCTTCTTGATATTCTGTTGATTGGGTTATGGTTATGCATATAAAGTAGCCTTCCTTAGCAATCAATACACCTTACCGAGTTTCTGTTTAAACACCATGTTTTGACCTAGTTACTACACCCAACCTCGTTTTAATTAAATTTATTGTTTCAATAATGTTTTAACTTCATTACTTAGAAATTATTTCCATTACTTAAACTCCCAGTAGAATGATTAGAGGCAATTTTGATATCTAAAACGAGGCGTAGTAACTAGGTCAAAACACGGCGTTTAAACAGATTTGGGAAGGGTGTATTGATAGAACGTATATCTCATGATTGGTTATAAGTAATATTTATGCTTATTTTCTCGTCATACATTTGTTTTCAGTTAACACAGTTAATTATCAATACACCTCTCCCAAATATCTGCTTAAACGTCATTTTAGATATCGAAATTAGCTGTTAAGCATTTTACTGGGAGTTTTAGTAATATAGCGAAACTAGTGTAGCGTGTAAAAACATTTTACAGTTTTTCTCCATAAATTGTTTTTACACGCAATACTGCCATGATAAGTCTGTGTATATACAAAAATTGTTTAACACACAATTGTTGTATAAATATTTTGGATCGATCATTCAAGGAATGCTATTAATCCCTACTTTTCAGTGCTATCTGGCGTATTTAGAGATTTCTAAAGTTGTATAGTTTAACTAAAAGCTAAAATTCCAATGTTCAGAGATTTAGAAAAGGGACAATACAATGTATACTCCTACCTAATCAATGTATACTCTTACCTAACCACGATTAAACTTCTGAAATATAAGAAAATACCTTAACTAAAGCTAACAAAAACAATACCTTCTCAGACGTTTTTATCTTTCAAATCTTTATTCTGCTTTGAATTGTGGGAATGTCAAAACCCAAAACTCCACTTGTGCATCATGATACAAAAACCATGTATATATGTATATAACCATGATTTACACATTCTCTTCTTGTATTACATTCATCTATACTATTCAATTTTCTAATCTAAAACAAAAAGATATCGATCAAACACTATCAAAACAATATAATAATGATCTTGCTACCTTCGTTTCCCCAATAGCGAACCTTAATAATAACAATCCACACACTACAATGAAATTCCAAATAAACTGCTAGCTACACATTTCGGCATAGTAGTCAAAACTAACTGATACAAAAAAGCTACATTCTAACACATTAAAAAAATAGACATCGGTAGAAAATGATAAACTGATAACACGAACACATAACAGGTCTGTCTACACAACTATCTTGTCGGATAGAATAGTTACTGATACTTATCAATGTGGTTATTCTTTATTACTGAACTTAAAGCGTTGAATAAAAAAATTAAAACAAAAACAAAAAATTATACACGCAGCGTCTTCATTCTCATTAAGAAATGAATGTTGCGAAAATTTGATGAACTTTCGAACGCAAAAAACATTGCATTGCGTTCTCCTCCGGGGGCGGCTTTATGATGTCTTCCTTTAGGCACAACATTCCACGAAGTAATAAAAACCCGTAAGATGGAGCTAGAGATTCCCCTAATGGGAGATTCCTCCTATACTAATACGGAAAAAATAAACATCCATTGACGAACTTCCCGAGAAAATTTTCCTAAAGTTCTTTCTTTCAAAGTTAGGTAAGAAAAAAGCCAGATTTAGTATTAGTATAAGAAGATAATAAAGTTAAAAAATTATTCAAAGAATAAAAGTTCATAATAACGAGACCAGATGAACTTACTAGGTCAAAAAACGGTGTTTGAACAGAAATTCAGTAAAGGTATATTGCATGTTTTTTCTATTGATATAATCTATCGACGAAAGAGGTGGATGGCACCTTTTTGGAGGGAGAGTTTTAAATGGTCAAATTATTTTCTCATTTTCTGCCATTTAAAATATAAAAAATCAGATTTTTGACAACAAATTTAAGAATTGAAAAAAAAATATTTGATACGCACGTGTCAATTTCATAACCAAATCAGATGTTTTTTGTTGGAAATAATTATAATTTTGATAAAAGAAAATTCAAAAATCTATCAAAATGATGAAATGAAAAATGAATGTTTTTCAGCAGTGTTTTGTTTACATTTTTAATTCACTCGTCCCAGGCCTCCTTTAAAAAGCTTGGTTTCAGATTTTCGCTGTTTGAAACGGACGTGGGTATGACACCCAGGTTTTAACGCCCCCTTTTGAATTTTCTGCAACCACCCCTCTGAAGATCACTCTCTCACTCACCTTCTATGAATCTTTTCACTTAAGATACAACCAGACAAAATTCGTTTCACGAAACCATGGACTATGTAAGTGCTACATTATAGTACTAAAGACAAAATATGAAAATTCCATGTGTAGAAATTTCATTCTCTCCTGATATGATGGAGATATTAGTACTCATTAGATGTCTTTGCGTAGAATAAACAACAATGAATTTTTTATAAACAGTATAAGAAAATCCGTGTTGGATTTGAATAGAAATATGCTTAAGTATTAACAATTTGAGAAACGCTCGCTAGATTCCTCATTCATCTTCTTTACATAGATAATTGTTCGTAACAGGAAGAAGTACGAAAGAGAAAAGAAAGAACAGCGAGGAGAACACATTTTGTTACTAGTAAGAATTCTTTTGTATCAGTTCTATGAGAATCTTAAGTAGGAAGCTAAGGAGAAATTCCTATAACACCTGTGTTCAAAATTAAAAGACTTGCATCCCTTCCATATAAGATATCAGTAAGCTCAAAATTTAGCAAAGATAACATTTAAACACAATAGAATCTTTTATGGCATCTCTTTCTAGTTATCGCTAGGATTCCAGGCACCTAAAGAATGTTATCAATGAATTTGGTTTACCGCACCTTTTATTTAAGAGTATCGGAAACATTTTTCTTTCAGTTTCTCTTATGCTATTTTTTCATTAAACATGTTGACGATTCAAGCGAACATTTATTCAATTTAAACTCTCCTTTTTCTTATCCTTAGCATCACTGAAACTTAATGAAAATCTGTAATGTAGCAATCGAGGGATGCATAAAGCTTCAGGGTTTTTTTCATCAGTTTTTCATTCTACAATCCTTTGTTGGAAAGTGTCTAGAATAAAATATATACTTTGATTCACGAACTTTACTGACAAACAAGCACAGGGGAAAGGACAATTTCTTCTAAGTTCTAATAATCCCACTAGAACTCATTTCTTTAGTAATTTTTTTGAATGCTCGAATTGCTTTATAGCGTCACATAAAAAACTGAAAATATCTTATGAAGACATCTTCTCTAGTACATTTTGAAAGTAAAAGTGTTATTTTAGACATCTTAAGGTAATCAAAATATTGTTAAAGCAAGAGGCTAGTTAAGATGTAATTCATAACTTTCCCCAAACTTGAGCGACTTATGGGACTGCAAACAATCAAAGAACTTGGGACTTATACATCTACCATCTAACCATGAAAAATTACAAGAAACAGAAACATTTGTCATGAAATGACAAATTGCATAGTTAAGTTGCGATGGAAGAGAAAAGTAAGAATAAAAAAAGATGACGAATCATAAATAACTCACGTTCGTTAACAAAACCATTTTATGATAAAAATAATCCGAAGATTTTATGATAAAAAAAACCTTGAAAATGTGGAGCTTTTTCAAAAGACCTTTGCAAATTTATTTGTTTTATTTTTGTTTCTTGATTTAAAAAACCGTCTTTGTTAATTCTAATAAATTTCTTAAAAAGGAAAAAAAAATGTCAGTTTAATATTAAGAAGTAACTTCCCTTTTGATATTTATTTTTGCATGCCGAAGTGAAAAACTGCAAACAAAAGCGAAGTATTTACTTTTATTATGTATATCTCTGTGCAGTTCCTGTTACAAACAGGAAAGAACAAAGTATTAGAAATATGGAAAAGTTCACTTTTGCCATAAGATCATCAATTTTTTGCCGCAATGTAATGGAAGGTGCAACAAAAAAAACAATTTTCAGTTGTTTGCTTGTTTTCGTTTCTAGATACTGTGGTTTTGTTTATCTTCGTCAATATGGATGACAACGCGGAAATTTCAACTAAAAAATCGACAAGATTACTAGGTAAGGAAATTTGTATGGATATTTTAACGACTTCCCCATTTTTTTTTTTCTTTACTTAACCAACAAATCTATTCGTATTTTAAGTAAAGCAAGTCGAAACTTGTAGAGGAGAATATTGGCATAAAAGAAAAACATGCAAATAAACCCATCATTGGTGATACAGACTGAAAACAGAAATAATGTTCATAATGTGCTTCTCCATAATTGTCCATAAACCATTAGGCCCGCTGCTGCATTCTCAAAATAAGACCAAAATAGTATTTTCACATAACATGTTTTTATCCAATGTTTTAGGAGTCTCTCAGTTATGTTTTGGTTTCACGCTCTGCTGTCTTGGAATAGGTGTGGCATTTTACCTGAGGGACTTTTACCTATTGAGTGGCGGTATATGGAGTGGTATTTGGATATGCGTAACAGGTGTTGTTGGAGTCATCATAGCAACTGACGGTCCAATGAAAGCAACATTAAAGATAATCTACTTCATATTGAACGTTGTTTCCACCATATTTTCCATTGTTAACCTTACATATTTCTCAATGGGACTAAGGTAACCTATACGTTAATTAAGTCAGAGGCGGATCTAGAACTTAGGCGAAATTCATGGAGGAGAGGAAGGTTATTGAGATTATAAAAGAAAAACGTGCAAAGAACCTAATCAACACTTAAAATAAATATGAAATTTCATTTAACTGTACTCCTCCATATTTTTTTGACTAACCCTAGATCATGCGCAATAAATTGTAGAATAATACCGTTGAAAATCTACATATTGTATATTAAAGTGCTCTAAAATACCCTTTCCTTCGATACCAAAACTATGAAAATTGAGGTTAAATATTGGCTAAATACCGAACAATTATAAGGTTGTGCTTGAAATAATTGACCGATTTTGTTATAAAACTGTCCGGTTATGTAATAAGGGTCGTTCCACTTTGTAATAACTAGGTAAATTTCATGGATTTTGACAATAGTTTTGCTCAAAGAACATTTAGAACAGTTAGGAAATATGGCATCAAAGTTATCCAACACGCCCGTTCATGACGTCATTATTTGGGTCATTTTCCTTTCTTTAAAATAGCACAACTTAAGATATTATCATGGAAGTCGAAGAAGAATGGTGGATATTAGCTGACAGAATCGTAAAAATTGAGTGACGTTTATTTATGTGTTGAAATATGTGTATTTATTTGTACTCCTTCACTCAAAGGACCGGAAGTGTCTCCTATGTACTTATCACCTGTGGTAGAAAAATATGAAACCATTTTTAAACAATACTGTCTGAAAGTAGAGAATCGAAAGAAACGAAAAATACTCCTTAAATTTTGATATTTTTAAAAAAAATTGGACTTGAGCTATCACTTTTAAACGATGAATGAAAAGTTATGGATCCTGCACACCAGTAACTCGCAGTTATTACAAAGTGGGACACTTTTTATAACAAAGTCGGACAGCTTTGTTGTATTACAAATCGGGATAGTGTTTGTACAAAGCGGGACAGGTATTACAAAGCGGGTTTGTATCCCCTAATGATAGAATAACTTGATGGACTTTCTATCTTATTGCCCCCTTTTTACGCCGGCCCCTTTTATTCCGGTCTTTGATTGGCATTATTTTCAAAAAGTCACGGTCAAACGAACTCCATTGTTAAGTTCTATTGTCGGTATTTTTAACTTAAACTATCTATGTAGTTTGTTGTGCATTCACTTTGATCACGTGATAGTAAATAATTACTGTTCATTGGTTGTAATATGTCATGTGATCAAATATAGTGATAAGTTGTATTGTCGGTATTTTTAACTTAAACTATCTATGTAGTTTGTTGTGCATTCACATTGATCACATGATAGAAAATAATGTGATCAAAGTGAGTGCATGATAACAGTTTGCCTGTTGAAAAGATCAAAGAAAAACTGAACAAAAGGTTGTTATAATAAACTTCTATACCAAAGAATTTTCTAATGACTTCTATAGTAATAATAGATGTTATATGCACAAAAAATAAGAATAAAAGTAACTTTATAGGTGCGTTGACTTTTATGGTGTCTTATTAAATTCGATTAAGTTACACAAAAGCGGCAACACTTGCGTGATCAAATGAAAATTTACTTTATCCAGAAAGTTGGTTAATCTAAACATGTACGTTTAATAAGAGAAGGAATTACAACTTTCATTGATCTATTCAAATAAAGCGCGTCTCGGTTTTAAAATTCCCTCAAGCACAGTTAAAAATACATGCTTCTATTGGCTTCTTAGATTTTGACAATCAACCAGAAATGTGATTCAAGATATTCTGTTCATTTTAAAAACTTTTTAAAACTTTTTAAAACTCGGATTCCTTAGGAACTCCTACAGCCTCAGCTTTGAAACTTTCAGAATTGAGGGACAAGATATTCTTCTTCCTGTAGATTTCGCGGCGTTTGCCTGGCATCTGTGTAAGTTGCGTATTTTTTGTAAAAGATGTATCAAATTAAATACTACATAACTCGTTAAAATTCGCTGTAAACGCCCAGACATTTTGAAAACATTAAGTAGTAGTTTTGAACTACTAATGAAAATCGTGGATCGAAATGCGCAAGACACGCTTTATATCAAAGGAATGCCAACATAAAAAATTTTAACAATAGAACTCAAAGGCTTTAGAAGTTAGTTGTAACTCCTTCTCTTCTCATTTGTCCATGATCTAAGTTAAAGCACGTCAAATTACAAAAAGGTGGCGAAAACCCTGAAAATATTCACGGATAGACGATTTCATTGATTAAATCAGACAAAATTCATGCAATATAAATGCTGTCTGACTTTTGCAAAACTTCTGCATTACAACACGCAAAATTTACCAGACTTAATTCAGAGTGCGACACTTAATTAACTGTTTGATTTTTATTGCGAAACTTTTGTGTGTCTCAATTTTAAAAAACTGTGTTGATTGAAATAGAAACGTCAAAAGTCACGCCATATAAATTTACTCTAAAATTTATTCCGTTTATTAACGCCAATAAACGTCTAGTGTGAACCAAGCTTAATTAACCAACCATTAATAACGCCAAAATTCTTTCTTATTGCTTAATAGGTTACACGTCAAATGGGGTGCAAATTTACACCATGATCACGAAGATGTGAAGCATATTTACCAAGCGCTGGCCAAGCTGTTGATTGTAGAGTTAGTGGTTGCTGTTGCTATAGCATCATACTGTTGTTATTCTGCAGTTAAATGCAAGTTACGTTCAAGGGAAAGTCACAGACACATACCATATGAGATGTACATTTAACAGAGCCTTATCATATCGATTCCAACAATGATTTGAAACTAGCTTTATCCTTTTTTCTTTTTATAAGCATCCTCTTTTATAAGCCTCGCACCGGCTCTAAAACAGCCAAAACTATTTAAAGTCATTGACACCGAAGCTCAGTTGTGATAGAAGAAGCAGTAATAATAGGCATTAGAATATTTCCTGATCTGGAAGTCTGTGAAGCTTCTATTGTCAGTATTTTTAGCTTGAACTACCCAACTGTGGTTGTTTTGCACGCATCACATGATGTTAAATAACTACTGCGGATTGGTTGGAATGTTGTCATGTTGTGATGAAAAAGTTTGCCTATTGGAAAAATCAAAGAAAAAATTTACAATAAGTTGTTATAATAGACTTCCAAACCAGAGAATTTTCTAATAAGCATGCATTGATAAGTCCTAAAGAATTCTTGCCAATTTGACAATAATTGATCATGAGAGCAACGATTCTGAAAAAAACGGTAAGAAAGAGGTTTTAGAAACGAAATATTGTTCAAAGAATCAATAAAGTGCCGCAAATTGGTGTTGAACTAAGCATCGCTACCCAGTAGGCAAAATCATCAAAAAATCTCTGTGGAGGAGTGTTTTTTACTGAAACAGCAGACGATATTGCTTGCCATTCCTTTAGAAAACACTCCTCCCCATAGGTTTTTTGAAGATTTTGCCCACTCACTAAGGCTCAACTGATTTTTTTCCAATGCTTATAAAGACCTTGTAAATTTGTAAAAGTTTTTGTAAAGTAAACTTCCCTTGGAAATAAAATGAATAACACTTTTGGCAGGCAGAACAGAATTTGAATGTGTTACTTTCTTCCTGAAATTTCTATATAGCAATTCAGATTTCTTAAATATTCAAACTTATGTGATATGACTTATGCAAAGAAGATGTCACTCCATTATTGTGATCCACGATGTAACTAGTCGCAACACTACCTTGATGCTGATAAGGAGATTAACACATTGCTCATGTTTCAGTTCACTTTGAAACACGTTTTAGGAAAGTCTGTTTAAACATCGTATTATGACCGAGTCATTATCACTTAACCTCGTTTTTACACAATTCATTTTTTTACTGATTTCATCATTTTATTACTTAATATTCTCCTATTATTCCAATTCCTGATTAAATAATTAAAAGCAATTGTTGTTTTACTGATTTGCAACATTTCCAGGTGGGTAAAATCTTCAAAAGTCTCTGTGGAGGAGTGTTTTTTATTGAAACAGCAGGCGATATTGCTTGTCATTCCTATAGAAAACACTCCTCCCCATAGACTGTTTGAAGATTTTACCCACTGAATTATGAATAAGTAATAGTCACTTTATTATTGCAATTCTTAGGCTGACTAGGCCATAGCACAGCGTTTAAACTGAATTCGAGAAAGATCTATTTTTTACTTCTATAAGATACAGTAGCTACCGAACTTATTATTGAAAAAAGGAGTCAAAGAGAGTGAATAATCATTTTTAACATTTAAATATTTAATATTTATTTTCCTGAAAATCGAACGTATTGAAGAATACCAATATCTCAAATACAACTATAATGGCGACTTTTTCCCAGACTACCCAACTCTGCCTTACTTTGATACGTTGTTATGATGGAAAGTATTACAAATTGGCCCTTTATGATTTAAAGTTAAACAAAATATATAGTTAAAAACCGTGAAATAACACAACGATATTCTGCGCCGGAGCGTCTAAATCGGAACTTATGTCACTAACTATTTTGAAATAATTAAACCTCGCTCCTTTGGCTGTCACGATGGTTCCCAATATCCTGTTGATATGACTTCTGAATTCCTCTTTCGCAGCGGCGGATCCAGGGTATGTCGAAAATTGTGGAGGAGCACATAAACCTAATTTATGTTTTCAGTCTGTATCACCAATGGGGTTACTTGCACGTTTTTCTTTTATGGTTTAATAGCTAACATTCTTCTCCACAAATTTCGACATACCCTCTAGATCCGCCTCTGCTTTCGAACACAGTTTTGTTAGCCTCAAGGTGATTGTGGTTCACACAATAAATAAAGCAACAAAACTCGTATGCTTTACAGCTATTGCTTATCCTCTAGATGGTTCCAGTCATAAAAGTTGTGACAAAACACCGGAACACCGAAAGGTTTCGTGAAGTTCAACTGACAATTTTTCCTCACGTAAACTTCATGGTGCAAACCTTATAAATTTTGTATGTGTTAGTGAGACTAGAGTCAGACTATGTCTCGTTCTTTCAAACATTTTTATAAGACTTTTCACCGTAAATTTATAGTAAGGAGTAATTATCAAGTCTTTGGATAGTTCAATAGAATGTTGGCGTTTAAACCGATATTTGGGAAAGTTCTATTGTATACTTCTATGGACCATCCATAGTGTTTATTACGGACGCTGATTATATGACAAATGATCATTTGGAGAAATTGCAGCGTTGGCATAATTTGTGCTAGTATGTGTATGTTTTTCGTCAACCTGCTGTCACATCCCCTTTGGCAGGGAGTTGGTTTGAAAAACAAAAGGTGGTTCTGT
Organism: Turritopsis rubra; assembly: GCA_039566895.2. Lineage (NCBI taxonomy): Eukaryota > Metazoa > Cnidaria > Hydrozoa > Anthoathecata > Oceaniidae > Turritopsis > Turritopsis rubra. The sequence continues at coordinate 6,220,669 of CM077631.1, read as the reverse complement.
ATAAATATCTTAAAGGGGCTACGACACGAATCACGTGATCTTGGGATTTATGATGCAGCACCAAAAATCAATTTGAGGCGAGAAGTGAGATAATAATTATGGCTGACAGTCAAAAAAATAAACAACAAAACAATAACATGATACATGTCGTAGCCCCTTTAAGAAAGACAAATGTATTACTTAAATAATACTTTTGTAGCAAATATTCAAGGAAAGAGACCAATCAAATACTTGCGTATTGCTCCTTGTATACACATTATGTACGCATCAATGCCTCTGCCTCCTCACTAGCCAGACATTACGTACTTCCCTTAGTTATAGTCACATCAGTCGGGTTGTAACATGGACATGCAGATACAGTAGGGCTCAGATATAACGAACACGGCACATAACGAAACCCTGGTTTTTCAAACCATTTTCCCCCTCTTTCACTTACTTCACCGATTGATATGTAACGAACTCAGATAATTGGGAAAATCTTTGAAAGAGGAGCGTCTAAGCTAGGCTTTTTGCAAACCGCTTTCCAATATGAATTCAAAAAATTGAATGTTTTTTAATTTATTCCAACCTCGAACCCATATGGTATCTTGCCTTTTTATATCGAAAAAACAAGAGATCCTGGGTTCGAGGTTGAATTTGTTCGAAACTATATAGTCAAATTAAAATTATCTTGCTGTTTTTTCATTGGTTTAAACTAAACCCCGTTATATCAAACTATTTACTTCCAGTCCTTATCATTACAAATTTCCTGATTCTGTTCGATTCAAAGCAACTCCTTTATATGACTTTGGCGAACCCAAATTAAATGATGGTTGCAATAGTGGTTTGCGTTGGCTTTGGTGAATTTAATTAGAACACGCTCAATTTTCAATAAAGAATCCAGATTTCCCTCGCAGACTCGCGCACTATCAAACTCTTTGTCATTTTACGATATCTATTTAACATGAAGTTAATTCGTTTCTAATATTCCATTTTGCAATTCTTAAGCATGCTTAACGGTCCTAGTCAATATTTGGACATTGTATTTATTTTTTCACTTTCGGTATGATTTAGCGTAAAGAAGAGAATAAAAAAGTGAACTTTTCACATTCAATGCTATAAAAATGACGAGGTAGCTAAATCGATATTCACAAGTTTCGAAATATAATCAGAAGAAATTGTAACGACTTTTGGTAAAAGATTCATCATATATTTCGGTATGGATTTCTGACATCAATTATAAATCTTCAGCATTAGATGTTAAATAGAGCATGTGACGTCCGTTAAAAAAACGGGTATGAAATAGTGACAAAATTCATATCTTCATTAAGTACTGCGTTAAAGGGGTAGCGTTGGGCAAGTTTCTGACAACAATGATAAGGTAATAATGTTATTCTTCGTGCATGCCTTTAATATCGATCCTATAGCAAATTGCTCTACCAGGAGTTACAGTAATGGAGACTACATGAAAGGAAGAAACTTTCGCAAATCGAAAAAATCGCGAAATTTAGAGAATAAACTTTCGCGAATGACCCCTTTTGAAACTTTTCACGAAAAGAAACTTTCCGGGTTGACAGTGACGGAGGATTATTCCTCTCTTTTTTTCTTTTTCATTTTCTTTTTTTTTTCTAACTTTCGCCAAGGAGTATTTTTAAGATTTTTCGCGGGATCAAATTTTCAGACCTTTTCGATACCCATCATTACATGCATCGCCTCGTTTTCGCCCTATTAATAACGCTTTTGGTCAAAGAGAAACGATACCTTAGGGAAAAATTTTTCACGATGTTCTTTTACGATTAAGTATGTAATAATTATTAAGATTACAAATGAGGCAATGGATGTGGTGACGTAATTTATGAAAAAGACTATTGTAGAAAAAGGGTATCGCAGAAAATCGTAAAAATGTTTTTCTTTAAAGTATTACTAAGTAATAAAAATCATGAATTCAGTAAAACAGGTGATAAATTCCAGAGGCTCAGCCAAAATTTGTGGAGGAGAGTTTAGTCATTAAAAGTAGAAAAGGAAAACGTGCAAGTTACCTAATCGACAATTAAGACTGAAAAGAAATATCATAACGTTGGACTCCTCCACTTTTTTGGACTGACCCTGAATACGCCTATGAAGTAATAATTTCAAATCAACAAGTCAGCATGTTATACCTCATTATCGATATTCAAATTGTTTTTAACTATTCTGCTAGGAATTGGAACAATAGGAAACTATTGCTAAGTAATAACTGCGGCGGATCGAGAAGCAATTTCACTGGCGTAAAACTTATGGAAAAGAGTGTTTTCAAAAGGATAATTGCAATTTAATTGCCAGTTCTGTTTTAGAAAGTGCTGCTCCATACTGGCTTACACCAGTTAAATTTCTGCTAGATCCGCCACTGAATAATGTGATGAAATCAGTAAAAATATGAATTACAATTACAAGGTCGGACATTACAATTACAAGGTTCACTCAGGTATAATACGTCGTTTAAACAGAGATTTGGGAAGGTGTATTACATAAAAAACGTGTTCCCACATTATGGCTTGGCCATTATACGGTCTTTCAACATAAATTCGAGGAAGGTCTATTTTTTTAACGTCTGTGTTGTTACACTTTACATCATGGCAGCAATCTTCTGTTCGTTTGTACCTGAATCGGTAAGGAATGGACTCTAGTAGAATTTCTTCAATTGACCTTTTCGTAAATAACGTTAGAGCAAAGCTTCGTTTACAAAATGATTCGATACTGTCAGAGAAGGGTTTTTACGAACCTCTTTTGTTATGTTTGATTACTGGGAGGGGCTGTTGGTGAACTGCCATCACAAAATTAGTTTAATGTCATTAATGGGGTAAAAAAAGGGTAAAATAAATAAACATTCAATCAGTTAACTATATGATAACAACAATACGCTGTTAGCAGAACCGACCGCCGATGTTTAGATCGAACGCATTATTTTCGGAATGTTCTGTTTTGTCGAAATTGATTTGCAACGTGACGTGCCGTTACAATTAATGCTTCTATTAAGCAATGGTGTCCAAAATAGCGAAAACTAAAATTATTATTTTTTGTCTTTGCCTTGTTGCCATTATACCTTTGAAAGCAATCGTCTGATCGGGGAGCTGTCTATCGGAGAATTGTCCTTTCGGGAAAACCTTAGAACCTTATGTACAGGCGTTTTGAATAGAGGTTTTCTTAAAATAAGGGTATTTTCATGCTTTAGTGTTCAAAAAAGATTCTGTATGGGATTCAGGGACATTAATTAGACAAAATATAACTATAATAAAACACTTTCCTGAACCTATTCTTGATAAATATCACTCATGGAATTAAATATTTTTCTATGCTATACTGCGATATGGACTTTAACTTCCTGTTGAATACAGGCTTTTTGAAGACAGATGCACAAAATGAAAGACAGATGCACAAAATGAAAGACAGATGCTCAAAATGAATAATTTGAAAAGTTATTTACAATTTGGTGGACACATTTCTAAAGTAAAAATAGATTTTATTTTTCTTATCCAATACTTTTTCCTTTAAATATATAGCTGAAATTTTGTTTAGTTTCCGTTGTCAACAGTTAAAATTGTCGTTCGGCGCGCCAAATAGTGTCCCTTGTGTACAAGCACGCCGCTATGTGCAGGTTTAACTGTACATTTGTGCTTCTCCGTTATTGTTTAAAAGTAATGAATGTAAAGATGCTTATGGAGATCGTCTGAGATGTTTTCCATATACTATGCGAGGCAATGGCGTATTTAGAGTCAGTCAAAAAAAGTGGAGGAGTCCAACGTTTTGAAGTTTCTTTTCAGTCTTAAATGTCGATTAGGTTACTTGCACGTTTTCCTTTTCTACTTTAAATGACTAAACTCTCCTCCAAATATTTTGACTGAGCTCTAGCTACGCCTCTGAGAGGGGGAGTTAATTCGTGGAGATCGTCCCTTAAATGTTTTCCATTTACCATGCGAGGAGGAGTTAATTCGTATCTGGCATGCATACATTATTTGTTTGAGTTGTGTTTCTTTCATAGAATGCTGCAAACATTTGCTTTACTGGCAGCCTTCATTCTCGCCTGTAGAAGTGGGGTTCACAGCTATTCTGAGTTCAAACAACACCATGGATTCAGACCAATGGAATCCTTATATCGGAAACGCACCAACCCCAATACTCGTAAGATAATTCTTATCTTATTAGATAATTATTAGATTATCTTATAATTCTTAAGATAATTGTTATCTTCTAAATTATTTTAATTTCTTTTTTAACCAAAAACGTTATTACAGTCAAAACTCTCTATAGTGGACATTATCGGGCCCAACCCAGCAAACACACAACGTCGCTTCAACGTCCGGACAACGTTGATTCAGACGTTGTAAAGACGTCCATATAACGTTCAAACAACGTCGGGTGCATGCTGGGAAATAAACCTGTCCGTTCAGAAGACTTTTGGACTTTTGAAGAAAGTGCATCTGTTCCTGCAAAAAGTGTTCTCTGCAAGAAGATCTCAGGTATATGAGATGTCCGGTATATGAGATGTCCGGTATAGAGGGGTTTCACTGGTGGAATGGACCATGTAATCGATGTGTGGTCGAACATTCAGAGCTTTATATGATCGATTTATTTATTATTCCAGAGAAATACAGTGGAATGTTCTCATAGGTAAAACCTTTCTAAAGCGGACATCCCTATAAAGCTGAAGCCTTTTTTTATGCGCCAATGACCTCGCTTTTTATAAAGACTTTACCTATGAGAATTTGACTGTAATTCCATCCGACCGTACATGGATGCGTCCGTTAAATTGGAGATGTCCACTTCCCAATGGACAAAATCTTCAAAAAGTCTCTATGGAGATGTGTTTTTTTTATAGGAATGGCAAGCAATATCGCCTGCTGTTTCAATATAAACACTCCTCCACAGAGACTTTTTGAAGATTTTGCCCACTGGTTAATAGAGATTTCACTGTAGCATTGTTCGTTCCTCTGTTGCCAAACAACTACCCGGTATTTCGATTAAAGTTTTTTTTTCGACCAAGTAGATGAACTTAATACTAACCTTTTTAAATTTAAGCATCTGTGGTGGAGAATTTTGGAGATATTTTATCCATGTTGGGAAAGGAAACTAAAGATGGCACCGAGTATGAGGCTTTTGGTTGCAAGTTGCTACTCTCCAAGGATCAATGCAAGATCAACCTTAAGCCAAATAAAACCTGCAAAGAAAATATCTCCCTTCGCAAACTTTTTGAGCTGTTCATGAAAAATCAGAAATTGGGCGATGCAGCCAAAAACTTTTTTCCGCTTGGCATCTTTCAGATAAACGAGTTCGAACTGAACAAATGTTCCGGAGATATAATGTTCGAGGCTGCAGCTAAAGAATCATTCGACATCATAAAAGAAAAAATTCAGGTAGATAATCGTAACCCTCCATCACCTTATTTTATGAAAATCAATTCCCTAAAAGAGCCCAACAGCGGATCTCGAGTTATATGTCGAAATTTGTGGAGGAGAACGGTAGCTAATAGAGCATAAAAGAAGAACTGAACATTAACTGAACCTTTTCGTGACATCGTCATTAAGTTCAACCTCGAACCCAGGCTCCTCAAAATCAACAGATACAGACTGATGATTTTAATTTATTCAATTTTTGCCTCGATAAGTCCTACATTTACAAAATGGTCTTTTGAAATAAGCAAGTCCCGCATGTATTATGGCAGAAATATAGCCATAGCCAAATAAGTAAATAATAAAGACTTAAAAATACAAAAACCCCAAAGGGTGTTTAGCAAAGATTTCATTGTGTAAGCAAAAGTCTTTAAGGCTTAGTTTCCACTGTGAGATAACATGAAAGTCTTTAAGGCGTAGTTTCCACTGTGAGAAACATGAAAGTCTTTAAGGCGTAGTTTCCACTGTGAGATAACATGAAATATCACAAAACAATTTGCATGAGATATCATGAGACAGCGTTATATTTCCACTGCGATATAACGTGATATATCATAAATATTATAAGTTCTCAGGCAGCATATCGTATAAAATATTGTCCCAAGGGCAATTACATAATTCAGAGGCGTAGCTAGAGGTCAGTCAAAATTTGTGAAGGAGAGTTTAGTCATTTAAAGTATAAAAAAAGGAAAACGTGCGAGTAACTTAATCGACACTTAAGATTGAAAAGAAATGTCATAACGTTGAACTCCTCCACTTTTTATACATATTTTATACGCCTAATTGCTTTTTAGCTGCTCGTGTAGCAACTAGTCGGCATTATTTGATCTTATATCAAGAGCATGTTATAACAAAGATTTTCGTGATAATATGAAACAGTTCAGTTTCCACTGTGAGATTACATGAGATAACAAGTTGTTATAACATGATATCTCATAGTGGAAACTAAATTGTTTCATATTATCACGAAAATTCGGAACACAGAATAGGGTACGTTATCAAATGAAATATTTATAGATTTCCATCTAGTGTTTGAGTTCCCTCTTTAGATCATCCAGACCTGAAAGAGGAACTGATCATAAGTTTCCATAAAAAATATCTCGAAACAGAGGGAGTGACAACAAACGCACATCCAAAAGTATTTATTTTAGAAAGTGATCAAAGTGAGGCCATGAATACGAGAAACTCTTCTGACGGTCACATTTCACACAGAGAAATTGTTTCCTTTTATTTCGTGTCAGGATCTCTGATAATCGAAAGTTTTTTAGTATCGCTTGCTTTTTCACAACTGTGTCTATACACTTTTGACCTTGTCAGTAAATTCAACCTCGTTTTTATGTACTATATTGTTTCAATAATGTTTTAACATTATTACTTAGTAATTATCGCAATTAATAAAATTCCCAGAATAATGATAAGAGGGAATTTTGGTATTAAAAACTAGGCCGGATGTACTTAATAGACCAAAATACGGTGTTTAAACAGAAATTTGGGAAATGTGTCTTTTATGTATTTTAGGCGGATGAGGGATCAATTAAATTGAATTTTAATTATAAAGAGATGAGTGTCCAACCTAGTTTTCAAGCACTTGAAATTTACATCAAAGCAACAGTTGATGTTGGTGGAAGAAAGATTCCGCTGGAAATGAAAAAGAACCGCGATTCTGATGAAGGCCATTTTGAATTGAAAACCAAGGAACTTGGCGTGCAGGATTTCAAAAGTATATTTTCAAAGAAAAGTCTGACGGATACAGATTCACCAGAAAACATCGGCGTATTTACTAACGGGAAAATCAAGAAACCAAGCATATCAGGCCGCAGAGATGAAAAGGGTAACTGGGAATTTGTTTTAGAGGGGAAACTGTCAGACATCGAAGGTTTAGGGGAGATAAGCATATTTGTGGTTGCCCAAAAAGCAATTGAAGAATCAACTGGTATCGTTTTTGTATCATGCATCAAGAAAATTCAGCCAGCTAAAATTTTAACCAAACTGACCGGCTTTGATTTATCGAATATTCCACTGATAAAAGACATCACTGTCGATATCGCGTTAGAGATTGCAACCAAAGATATCGTGATGTTAAAAGACTCCAAGTTGAACAAACTTCTACTAAACCATGTTGCTAATGGCAAAACAATAACGAAAGGAACTAAAATTAAATTCCATTTGCCACTGAAGGAAGTCATTGCAAAGACAGGAACCAAAGCCAACTTGAAAGATATTCCAGATGCAATGCAGATTCAAATCTTCATCACAAACGGTGACGTTTCCTTTACATTTCCTGAAGATGCAGCAGTTGATTTGATCAATGTCCTCCTTGCCTTCATTCCAAAAATTCCTGAAACGTTATTTTCGCGCGTTTTAAAGTCACCTCCTCAAATTGCCTTCAAAACATTCCATGTGAACATCAAAACTCAACAGGTCAAGGTGCTGCTATCGGCGAAACATGATGTTAAGATTGGAAATGACATGCTCAAGCTGAAGAGCATGGAGTTTGAACTTACACATGAACCAAATGGACCATGGGATTTTAAAATTGTTGGAGCAAAAGAATTTGGGAAAGCTACGTTGAAGGTGAACTTGACAAAAAGTGGGAATAATTACGAGTTAGTGGGTAAGTATCTCCATCTATTCAGCTGCGGATCTAGGGTTAGACAGGGAAGGTGGAGGAGTACAGTATCGTTAATTTTCTATTAAATCTAAAGTGTTGATTTGGTTATTTGCACGTTTTCCTTTTGTACTCTTAATGACCTTCCTCTCCTCCATAAATTTGGCCTAGGTTCTAGATCCGCCACTGCTATTGCACAGTTAACAAAGTCAGTTACAGATCCGGAGCTATGTTAAAAATTGTGTAGGAGCGCCTTAACAAAATCTTTCTTTATTTGCACTTGTCTCGTTTATGCTTAAATAGTAAACAGTTCCCTTCGACATACCTCTAGGTGCGCCGCAGCAAGCTCACAAGACGGTAACTTAAAAGTGGAACAAAAGCTTTTGAAATTAACCAGCAGCGCTGCATCAGCGTATATTCTCAATAGGCCTTTCACGAATTTCTGTTTAAACACAGTATTATGACCGTATTATCAATTTTCGGTGGTGAAGTTAAAAGCAATTGTGATATTGAAAACGAGGCATAACTTGATGGCTAGGACATAACACTGCGTTTAAACAGAATATTGGGAAGGTGTATTCACAAATAATTGCGATATAAGGGATAAAAAAACGAGGAATGATGACCAATTTCTAGGAGCAGTGACCAAATTTTCCTACGTCTAATAATTTTTGCAGCCTAAAAAAACCCCGACTTATAATTTCCGAACAAAAACATACCTGCCTACAAAGCTGGGTTTTTTTTCTCCTAAAACTCAAATTTAATCGGGGACTTAATTTTTTATTCCCGTCTAACTTAAACACTGGGTTATTTTTATCCCCAATAAAGTTGAAAATATAAAAATACTGATATAAAACTAATTATTAATCTAGTTTGGATGCAGAATAATAAAAAGGAACTGCCCGTTATAATACGTTGGTAACTGCAAATTTTGCCCTTACATTTTTCGCGAATTTTTGCTGTAGAAATAGGAATAATCTTCTGGCAAAAATCCTAAAATTGTTTGCCAATTTTTGTAACAATCGATTTAGTTGAGCATGTGTATCCTTGTAATGGTACAGTGAAACAATTATAAACAACTTTCCCAAGATGATTTCCCGACGAAATTTTTGTCTGATAAGTTCAGAGATTGCAACAAAATGTGTGAGTTCAACTTAAAATCTATTGTGACCTTTCTATGTCTTATTACTTTAGGAGAAACCAGCGAATTGACGACGAAAAATATTATAGAGGGATTTGGCGACAAGAAAGACGCAAAAATGACAGAAAAATTAGATTTTTTGAATTTTGGGGTTAAAGATGTCAATGTGAATGCAAAATTCGGCAAACAACCATACATAAGGTGAGATTTTGTCAAGATGACCTAGCATAATATGTTTTCGTTTCTAGTAACATCGATCATCAAGCCGAAAGGTTCTTCATAAATATAAGACTGCCAGCATACTATTCTGCGATCACAAAACTTTTTAGTTGAAAGTCTTCTTTTTTCGTTTCGAGGCAACACACAATGTTCTCGTTAACTCAGACAGAAATAACAAAGTTTTGACTGCAAACTAGCGATGAACCCAATATGGTATCTTTACCAACTGATGTACAAGTTCAAACTTTAAAAAAAAAAACAAGCAATCAATATTGGATCATGGAACTAAGGCTTAGTTTACATGAGGAATATCTGTTACTTACATCTGCAGTGAATAATTTAAGTAAAGAAATTTTCGCGTGGATTCTGGGAGTATTTTCTCATCATTACCCGTTTCATTAGCCCCATAAAGGCATCTAAAGTTGCACCCGGGTGTCTCCAGATGACAATAATTATTAAACTTTTATGAAAGCTTAGTCTAGCAGATGTTGAGGTACCTCTTTTTTCTGTTAGAAATTGGAAATTAAAAAACACGTTGGACACCCAAAAATGAGTGTGTGCGTGCAGCATGCGCCACCCTTTCCACCCTCTCCCTCCCCCCCCCCCCCCCAACCCCACTTGCGTCACCTACCTACCTCCTCGCCTCTAATGGTCATCTTGATTAATTTGTATTCGCTTCTAACGTTTTCATGCATTTCTTCATTATGCTTTAGTATTAAAGGAAACGTGGTGTTATTTGGGTGGAGTGGGCTGTATTTCGAGGGCGTCATTCTAGACACGGACAAAGGAAAAAAAATGTTTCTTGGACTAATTATGAAGAATATGCGCATGGATGAAATCGTGGAGAAACTCTTCAAGAAGAAAATTCTCCAAGTGTCGTGGATGAATCAGCTTACTTGTAGTGAGGATGATTTTCACCTTCCTTCTCCATTACTGAAAATATATCAAAAACGAATGTATCAAAGAAAATTTTGCTTCTGGAAGACAAATTTACACATGGATCTCTTTTCCATCCATTTTCATTTTACAGTTCAGATGAATTTCACGGGCCGCCCTTACGCGTGGAGTTATAATATGACTTAAATGCTCAAATAATTTAATTTTCCTTAAGAAATTGATGGTAGCCTATATTACGTCCTTATTACACGCTTTCTTCATTATATGCACCGGTAAAAATCCATTCTGAGCCTTCTTTGGCGGTAAGTGGTGCTGATTTGATATACTTAAAAACAAAACAACATCTATCCGCCCACAAAACCTCCAAAACCGGTCTCTTTAAGGGAAGGAAAGTATATGAGACAGGGGGGAAACGTTTTGCTTCGCTGTGATTTTGAACCTACCTATGCTTTAACTTCACAATGGAGGGCTACCTGTCTCTTTAAGGGAAAGAAAGTATATGAGACAGGGGGGAAACGTTTTGCTTCGTTGTGATTTTGAACCTACCTATGCTTTAACTTCACAATGGAGGGCTACCTGTCTCTTTAAGGGAAAGAAAGTATATGAGACAGGGGGGAAACGTTTTGCTTCGCTGTGATTTTGAACCTAGGGCGATGATTAGGGGGTACTTATAACTCAGCGGCTTTTTAGCACGACGAGTATTAAAATAAACGGGTTTTTCATACACTTTTTTCCGCCACGGGAATTTCAAATTTCTTTTGTTTGATTGGTTCCTATATAATAATAAAGGTATTTGATTGGTTCCTATATAATAATAAAGGTATTCTTTAATAGAACTTAATAATGGACTTTATAATATTAAACGATTTTGTCAACAGAAATATTCGTGGAAAGAGTATTTTGACTTAATTATGACGACTCTCTATAATAAGCTTGGAAGGCCTTTACTATTTGCGATATCAAAAGCCAAGTTCAATCTTTTTGCTGCTGAGTTAACGGCCGTTAAGGCTGTTTTATTTTTTACTTCTAGTGAATTTGAGCCTTTGATACTTATAAAGGTGGTGGTTATAATAAGAACCATTTCTGTGATATTTACTCAGATAACCTTGAGTACTTGAAAGTTATCTATTGACTCAATTCTTCTTCTTTAGCTTTGATGATATCTAATACAGATGCTGAAAATAGCTCGCAATTGAAATTTACAGTACCGGAGCTGAAAAATGTAATGAAATTAAGAAAAGGTGAATACATATTTTCCACATGAGATACCTCCCCAGTGAGCAAAATCTTCAAAATGTCTATGAGGAGGAGTATTTTCTATAGGAATGGCAAGTAATATCGCCTGCTGTTTCAATAAAAATGCACTCCTCCATAGAGATTTTTTGAAGATTTTGCCCACTGGGTCTTCTTTTCTCATGTGATCAGGCATTTTTAGATGAATAAAATTCCATTTTTTTGTTTGTTTCAGGTATCTTTTTCTCAACGACTGTAACAATCCCGGAGGATTGTCAAGGAAATGCTCTTTGCGAAATAGCCAAAGAGAAATTTCATCCAGGAAGTGAGCTTGCAATGAAAGGGGAGGTCACTTCATCCGGTATTGAACTCAAAGCTACTTATGACGGTGACGCAATAAGGTTTGGCAAGAGCGGAAACTTTGTGTTGCGAAAAGTACAATCCGTTCTGAAAGTTGGTATTGATACGGTGTTTTACATAGAGGGAGAGATGACGCTCGAAAATCCACCATTAACGTTTATAGGTAAACAGAACGAATCTTATGATCGAGTCACATTTTATATACCCAAACGATTTTATACAGTCCATTCACTCCCAAATATAGTAGCTGCTTTATAGAAGTGTGTCTGCTTTATAGAAGAAATCTTTATAAGATTTGACCAGGAAAATGTCCCTTTTACAGAAGTTTATGGCTTTATGGAGATTCCACTGTGTAATCAATGCTTGAACAAAAATCACGAATGCTCAAAAATGAATGTATGTGTATATCCTTTAATGGGTAACATTCTCCTCCACAATCTTCGACATACCCTCTAAATCTTTGGGGCGATACACGATTAAATATATTGAATCAATTTTATCGAATCCAATTTATCGAATTTGAAAGTTTGGTGATAGAGGAGGCCTAATGAAACACTTTTGTTGATGGGCCTGTAGCACAATGAGCATAGGAAAGAAAAAACCTTTTTTATGCCAAAAAGGATAGTCCATTGGTCATTCTTTAAATGCATTTTTGGATTTACTAGGACGTTTTGATAAGCGATAAAACTGAACATAAAAGAGTGTGTTTCATTTGGCCCCTACATCAAAAAATGTGGGACTACATGAAACTTATTGCATAGCTTTTAACACGTCTCTAAACAACCACTACTGTAAAGAAAAAGTCAGTTATAAACCCAAATATCACTTATTTTAGTTCATTTACAGTTCTGGCACTTAATTTACCGAAGAGAATGGCAACGCTTTGCAACGAGCACATTGAAACCATTTTTCTCCTGGATCACTCTCTGTTTGTGTTGTATTCATAAGATAGATGTATTCTTGAACGTTCTAGACAAGATTGACACTGTTTTTTGAAAGCTTCATGTATCATTCTATGTTGTTTACGCTTTCATTTTCCAGTTTAACGCAAAGATGCTGTTTCAATGTTTAAATAAATGAATATTTATGTTGTATCCAAAAAAAATATTTTCATGTCCATTATCGGAAAAGTAATAAATAAACATAGCAATGGACATGCAGTTACAAGATATCATTGCATATATCAACTTATTTTTTATATCACCCAAAAAATGAGAAAATTACTTTGGAGTGCCAAAAACAGTTTTTTGAAGTTAAAATATTTTGGTTAAATATTTGTTCACCAACATTACAAAAAAGGTTGGAAAAAATTTATTAAACACTGATATGAATTAAAGTGACCCGCAATTTGACCTTGAAAAATAATACCTACTGTTTCATTTTGCCCCATATTTTCCAACAACAAAATTGGTCAAATAAAGCTAAAAGAGTGTTAGCAAAAATCACAAAGTTTGAAGGTCTAACTATTAATACTTAAGGGCTAAGCCCCACTCTCCCCTATATGGTTCCACTTTGTGTCAAAATTGAATTATTGACATTTTTTGTTGTTGAAAGAAACAAACTGATTGGTTGACGTTTTCGTTCGACAGATTGAAAGTTGAACATATCCAACTTTTTAAAATGTTGAAATCGACATAATTTGAGTTGGAAATCTGCCGATACCTGATCAAACTTTTCGAATTCGCCAAATTTTAATCCATAAACTTGATCGTGTATCGCTTAACAGAAAAAACCTTTTGGGAAACTGTTTTGAAAGGTTGTTGATGCCATTGATAAATGGGTTTATTTCCAAATATTTAACGTTATTCACATGTCGCACAACACAAGACCGTGTGGTGAACAGGTAAGTATGATTCAGCCATCATCATGTGCAACATTAACACCTAACCAAATGAGATATTGAGTACCCGAACAACCTTGCATAAAAATATATATAAAAACATTGGTGTTATATGGAACCAATGTTCAAATATAGTATACATTATTTATAATTAGTTGTAATCATTGGTGTTAGATATCGAAAATTTGGGAAAAATGAACTTCATAGATATTATGAGTATCTATTTACGACTAATGCTTAAATCATTTCTTGACTGATTCATTTCTTTAATAGGTCACCTAGGTGTCGGTGTTACCGGTCGTGTGGAACTATCTTTAATCTTGAAAGGAATTTGGCAACGTCCATTCGGTCTGCGTTATGTTTCAATTGGAAACATAATGGCAGGTATAGCAATCGAACCAGCAATGCCGATACCAAAACTAGGTAACTATAGCACTGAAATATATGAGATTTGAGAAGGAGAATTAAGGTTATGATATCAACGTTTAAGATTGCATTGTTGAATTTTTTACCGATTTAACTGAACGTCTTGTAAAGGGAAGTGTTACATGAAGCGCCGGGTTTTTTTCAAAAAACAATATTATTATTATTAATGTTTACCCAGGGTATCCTCTTCAGTTCTGATAGAACTGTTATCAATGAGGGTCCTGCGTAGGAGGTCCTAGAGCATTTAAAGCCCCCATTTAAGCTACGGAAGCAGCAAGTACGCCTTGACCGTTCAACCAGACAACCCCCCTTAGATATCAATCCCGAGTGGATCGATTCACGCTATTATAGTCGCTGGCATGACTTGACCAGGATTTGAAACCTGACCTCCCGCACTCTAGGCGAACACTCAGCCATCACTGTTTTGAAGAAGCAACAGGAAAGGTGTTTTCTAAAGATTGTCTTACTTACTTGTGGTAGAGAGCTCGCCTACAGAGCCGGAGGTCATTGTTCAAATCCTGGCTGTGAATCAATCAATTGAAGCAGACATGCGGCTTCCGTCGCCCCAAAGGGGGGCTTTTTAAATTTATAAAAGTCGCTATATATATATAGGTTAAAGAGTGTTTTTCAGCCATACATGAAGTGTTTCTTGTTTTATTATACAGAATTAACTGGTGAAGTCCATGTTGGAAAGATAGGGAATGGAAAAGAAATGAAATCCAAAACAGCACTGGCAATCAACCCGGCAAATCCGCTTGATAATTTTTTTTATTCTGAAATTAATAAACTGACGCTCTCTGGTATTGCCGAAGCATTTGAATTCAACCTTGATTTACCGGACGTTTTGATGGAGACTGGTTTTCCTGAGGGACTAGTGATTGGTTTCTCAACAAATCCTAAAGGTAACGATATAACATTGTAGAATCTCTCTATAATTCAAACGTACAAAACCAATGGGTTTCATTCTACCATCAAGGTTCCCACATTTATGATTTCTATGTCAATGAATCTCTGGAGCACATCAGAAATCGACCCATTTGTATCCAAAATATTTGTATATTCGAAATCTGCATAATAGTTCATCTGACGATTTCTCCCCACCAAGGTTTATGGTGAAAATCTTATTCCTTTTTACCTGGGAAAGCGAGGAAAACGTCAACTTATGCCTCGTTCTTTCAAACATTTTTATAGGACCTTTCGCCGTAAATTCGTGGTGAAGAAAAATTGTCCGATGAACGTACCCTCAAGGAAAGAATAAGGTTCCCGTTGATATAGAAACATTCATAACATTTTTATTTAAAAACGTTTATCGCATTAATTTTTAGGAAAAAAGATAGATCATCTCCAAGAACAAATTACAGGTGGTTTCAAGTTAAAGGGAATGATCGATATATTAGGATTTAAAGCTAGATGCGATATCCTTGTTGATTTTCCGAAAGAAATAAAAGTTGAAGTTGACCTCCCCTTAATAAATATTGCCGAAGGATTAATTCAACTAAAGAAAAAACGACAGGATAATCAGAACGGACCACGTTTATTTGTCCACCTGTCAAAAGACGAGGTATGTACTATATGGACGAATGATGCAAGGAGTTGTGGATGAAAATTCAGGAGTGAAATGCCATTATGCACTTTCCTATTCAGATAAATATTCGTAACGGACGTCAAAATCTAAAATACTATTATCAGATATCTGATATTTGATATCTGATATCAGATAATAGTATTTCCTCGCGAATAGAATAGCACGGACGGAAGTTCGATTTAGACGTTCTATTTAATTAATACACCTCTCCCGAATTTCAGTTTAAACGCCAATATTTAGCCAAACAATCATACCCCACCTCGTTTTGATGCGTTGTATTGTTTTAATGCAATTACTTAATTATATATTTTGCATAACTGTAAATCGCTGGGGACAATTTATGATAATTTTTATCATAATATCGTATCGAAACAAGGCGGGGTAGGATAGTTTGGCAAAATATCGACGTTTAAAAAAAAATCGGGAAACGTGTATTATACGTTCCATTTTGTTTCAAAAGACGTTCGATTTAGTTTTAAAACAAAAGATGTGATTTTGTTTCATCGTTTTGGGTTGTTTGCCTTAAATCAGCTGACTTAAAGAATTTAATTGAATTCTGTGACGGGAAGGTCAAAATGTTTCCAATGTGACGAAAGCTCCCGTCTGCACTGGCGTTGTCTGGTGTTGTCGTTTGAGCAAAATTACAAGACGGTAATGAGATGTAAACAGATACACTCTTTTTGAATAAGATCAATTTTATAAGAACACGAGGTTCAAATATGACTAAAAAATAAGGACATGTTAACCTGAGGCTCAAATATAAGTTCTGAAATTAAGAACAATTCAGGCGTATTCTGAACGTTCATAATACCGATATTTCACTGGCTTTGAGATACAAGCGAAGAAAACCTGTAAATATTCCACTGTTTAAAGATATTCAATACTTTTTGGTTCTAAATAAATTTGATACATTTTCGAATTTTCCTTTCTTGAGGATAATTATTTTGAATATTTTTGGTTTGTTTCTTCATTTCGTTCGAAAATACAAACTTTAATCCAATCAAAATACAGAATTCGACTAATGGAAAAACTCAAGTCTCCCGTCCTAACTGAAGCTTGACAGGAGCACTGCGTCGCAGATAAATCTTTAAATCATAAACACTTCAGTCTTCCAAACCGATTGGTGGTACACGTTCCCGTCGCAGAATTCGTGTTGCTCAAGCTCCCTAACATACAACTCCACTGCTCGTCGTCGGAATAAATTTCCTACGGAATAAATCTCGATATCCGAGGTTGTCTTGTCAAATATCTGTTTAGTAATTAAAAGGCACTGCCGAATAATTACTATCGAATATCTAAAATTATTCCATAAGCATTATACATTACGTTTTTATGATAAAACAGATATTCGACGCGGTAAAATGGGTCATCATACATTGTCGAATATCTGTTTATAAGCCATGAAGATATAACATTTGCCATTCTTTATTGCCATTCGATTCTACTTCTAAAAGTGTTTCAAATGGTTCAATTATTTTCATTACCCAGCCAACAGCTACACTATTTTGAATATTTCAATAATCGTTTGTGAAATTGCTTGTCCATGAAATCATGCTTGTAAATGAAGGTCGCGTGCATGTATAAGAGGTGTTAACATGGGCGAAACAAAACAAATCAATCGGAAACTTGTTAACTCAAAGATCTGTGTCTGGTACAATTGTGACACTATTGTTAAAATGCTCGCAAAGACGTTGAAGCCATTGCTTTTCGCAGTTCCTTTACTTCTGTTCCTCTTGTTTCAGGTAGCAGTCAAAATAAATGCATACATTAGCCTTCTTGGAATTGGCACCGAGACGAGCATTGATATATCAAATAGAGGCTTTGAATTTTTTGTGTATGGAAATTTATTTGGTTTGATGGAAACGAATTTAACGATTTCCGCGCCATGGGGTCAAAAGATCACAGAATCAGAATATTTTGTGAGTTTACCAAATTTGGTTTGATCTGATTAAAGAACAAATTTAGAACGGTTTTTTTTTAAGAATTTAGCATTGTGAATCGTTTTCAACTCCAACCTTTCGAGCAGATGCAAAACTTCCAAATAGAGTAAGTAAGTTGAAAAAAAGCTGAAACATATTTAAGACTATGATAGCCGAATGTGATTTATAATAAAACACCACCCCATGTCGAGGAAGGGTTCCATACCGTTCATGCGATGGGGTAGTAGATATTACCCACGAGTGCAACCGCTGAGGCCCGTGTTCGAGTTCTAGTCATACTGTTTCACGATATACACTTTAATCCAATGCGCTTTAGAATCAGCAGATCAGTCCATTTGGAGTCATCGACTGACTGCACACTAGCCTACGTATCTCAGTCAACTTTCTTCTGGAAAACATTATGACGGAAGATCACTTTTCAAAAAACTGTCCTAATAGCTTCGTTTTGATGCGTGATATATGGTTAAGTACATATTCGGAGTACCTGAAAATCACTCAATTCAAAATGCGACTGTTTTTATAAAGAGCATATAAGATAATCTTAATAATTTCGTCATTCAGGTTTCTTCGTGCTTCTCGGCCAGTATAGCTGATGTCACCTTAAAAGCAAAAGAAGTGATCAGTGAAGCAGCCGATGATACAGAAGTTGCTATGATACAAAATCAGAAAAACGATGCGAGCGCCGGTATGTAGCGTACCCTGTAACTTATTAAAGTTTCCGATTTGTTGCCATCCTTTTTCAAAATGTATGTGTTCAAAATAAATGGTTAGGTTAAATTATCTAACTATAATTTGTTTTAATCACATCACATTAAATAATTACTATGCATTGATTGTTATTTTTCATTTGATCTAAGTGAGTGCATGATTGAAATAACCTACTGAAAGGACGGTTAAAATATGGCCAATAAGCTCTTAGCATAGGTTTCCAGAACAGGACATTTTCTAATGACTATGCACGAGTAAACTAGTACGCCACTTTCTTTCCTTTCATAAGAATCTTGGTACCAAAGAGCAGCGACCGCTTTGGAGAAATGGATGGAAAGACTTGATAAAAAACAAAGAGCTATTCAACGCAAAGCGTCCAAGTTACAGAAGATCAAAGTCTTTTTGAACGACAGTTGCCTTAACTACTGTGACGATGGTACGTATCAAAAGTATCTTCTCACAACATACTTCTTCGTGCGCCACCTTGGTTAATAAATTTCTGAAGTAGTGATTCAGCGGTTAAGAAAGGTGATAGAGATAGCGCAGGAACCTTATAAAACAGATGTTACAGTCTCGTGTCCCCTATGGTGCTGTGTTCAGTGTTTTCCTATGTTCCTATATGTCGGGCATGTTTCACGGGCAAAATTATTGGTAACCCAACTCTCTTGAAGAAATTTGTTTTAAAAATAATCTGAACTAGATACCCTTACAGGCAAAAGGATTATTGCATCACGCTAGATTTGGACAGTAGATAACGGAAAAAAACACACGGACGATTTGATTTTTTTTTGCTTTGCACAAACTAGAGCACTTGCACATAATACTTACACATTGAGAAAATACTTTCCAGTGAGACACCTGATGATATGGAAACTGGGATCCAAATTATAGAGGTCAAGTTGATAAATCATAATCAACGGTGGATCTAGGGTTAGTCAAAGAAAGTGGAGGAGTATAGAGTCATGAATTTTCTGTAAAAACAGAAGTGTTGATTAGGTTATTTGTGTGTTTTTTAATTCGCTTAATGACCGTGCTCTCCTCCATAAATTTCGACTAGGTTCTAGATCCGTCTCTGATAATGGCAGATGTTTATGCTTATGAATCAATAATTCTGTTTCTCCTCCTCAGTTTGTGTGGGTGGGCCATCAATTAACGAAAATTGCAAAAAACTTGGACGTGTTTGGCTTCCATGTCCAACCTGGGATGACTGTAAAACCATGGCGGAAGATCTTCCATGCGTGCTAAAATGCAAGAGCAAGAAATTGTATTTACAAGGAAAAGCAGCTAAGAAGCGAATCACCATAGAAGTATAAAATAACTTACACACATTTTGATATAATTTCTTACAATATAGTTTTTAGGAAACTTGAAAAAAGCAACACAGCCGACACGCGACGTCGTTCAGACGTTGTAAGAACGTCCATATACAACGTTGAAAAGACATCGTGTGTTTGCTGGGAAATAGAGAAATAAACGAAGATTAAGACATAATCTTTGTGTTTCTCTTAGATTCTTCTTGACAGTATTGAAATTATTAAAAAGATCGTTGTTCTTGCAAAAGAATTTTTTAAAAATGCAAAAGACTTGGCTGATATTGCGTATAAAGGAAGTCAGAAATTACAAGAAGCAGTATCAACAGGAAAGGAAGCTCTCAAAGCCATCACAAAGTACACGAAGGAAAACATAATTGATATCAAACATATTTGTTTCAATACCACGCTACAAGCAGTGAAATCCAAATGTTTTGGACTTTCAATTGATGTTATATTAGGCGGAACCAAGGAAATCAAACTGAGTACCAAAGCGTGTTTGGAGGGTACGTGGATTAAGAACATAGCGAAATCTATAAGTGAACAGTTGTTTCCAGGAATTGAGTCAATCAAAGACAAGCTGCAGATGGCCAAAGATTACTTTAAGAAATCTGCAGCCAAGGAAAAGACATGGATGACTTGGATGCTAAAACGAAAGTTGAGGAGAAGAATATTGATGGGAAAATGAAGGACGATGATGATGATGATGATGATGATGATGATGATGATGATGATGATGATGATGATGATGATGATGATGATGATGATGATGATGATGAAGAGGAAGAGGAAGAGAAAGAGAAAAGAAGTGAAGTAGGATGCTTTTTTTTCATCTTTTAAAACCTTTTGAAACCACAAACACACTGTTATACTATTAGATAAACTAATCAATTTTAAATAGGTTTTGAGCATAATTTATCTATTAGTTCACCATCTAACAGGTCCTAAATACACTTTGTAATTATGATTACAGATTGAGGGGCGTAAAGCTGCTGTTTTCGATGAACGACACGTCAAACAACTCATCTATGGTGATTTTCCAGCCGTTACAATACGAGATGATAATACTATGGATGCATTTGATTTGCGATCACCATGGGCTTTTTCCAGTGTTGATTCACCATTCAATTCAAGCAACGAGTTTGATGCAACTGTTGAAAATAAAAATACATTAGCTAATAAAACGTATTTGTCTGTAGGTAAGGTATCATTTCGATTAAGAAGTCAAGGATAGTACATAACGTCAATTAAATACGTTTCAATGTTGCATACAACAGTAGTATAACTTAAACAGTAAGCCTATGGTTGATATTATGATTGCAGAATGTATTTTCAGTTCTTGCGGCAGAATGGAATGAGGTGAAGTCTGATTTTAACCGTTCTTATAAGTGCTTTCTATAAAAGTTAAGAAAACTTAACGCGTCCAGGGCGTGACATTAGTCATTAACGCGACGTCGTTTCGCAATCCATACCCAGTGGGCAAAATCTTCAAAAGATCTCTGTGGAGGAGTGTTTTTAATTGAAACAGCAGGCGATATTGCTTGCCATTTCTATAGAAAAAACTCTTCCTCATAGACTTTTTGAAGATTTTGCGCACTGGGTATAACGTTCAAACGACATCGTTTGTCTAATGGACCTGTACAAATATTTTTTCTCATAGGCGCTGTCCCATTTAAAGAGCAAGAGATGGACTTGCTTAACTGTAGAGATGTCAAAGAGACGCTGAATATTTATTCTCTCTTCTCCGATACATTGAGTTTATTGATGGAAAAGATGGATGAAGAAAGAGAGAGCTTTCATAAAGAAAGAGACCAATGGAAAGGAACGATAAGGGAATTAGAGAGGAACATACAAAGATATCGTTAGTACTGCTTCAATTCTTATTGGAATGATTTTTCATCAAGTTGGTAGCTAAACTGGAAGGTTTTAATGAACCACTTGAGCACTTGAGCACTTGAACCACTTAACCTGCTTCTCCTCTTTTGATTTTCAATAATGGTTTAATTTAAAACACTTAATAAGACTTGCTTACATTTTTATAGTATCACCAAGTGAACCCAAAACAAGAAAAGCGTCTGATGTAATGCATTATGTGCAAAAACTTAAAAAAGGTAGATTTTCCGATTTCAATTGTTTTGTATATAACTTCTATAACAAAGGTTAGGTCTGAGATGTGTGGATCGTTATGCATACCACATAATCTGTCTGGCATTTTTGTTGACCTTAAATTTTTTTCAGTGTTTTGTTATTAGAGAGGGAACTATTTAGAGGGGTGTGAGTCGTTACCATCATTGTCGATATATGTCTCAGCTCAGGACAGGAGGAAGTGGGATGGTCAGCTTGAATCCTCGGTGTTAAAACGGAATAATAGAAAAAAAGGCGTTATGCGGAGATAGTTTACCATTGCAGTGAATTTTCACATTTTTACTGCTTTTCAGGTTCCTTGAAATGGACAACTGATGTGGGCCATCAACTCAAAGAGCAAGATGCCAAAGTAATTCAGTTGTGGAGAAATGTCCTCGCAAATGTATTCGGACCGTCTAAGGACATTGGTCAGGATAATATCAAGAAAATTTTGGGAGCGTTTCATAAGGTTCTTCTTAAAAGAGATACAACAGCTTCTACGAACACCTTTGCAGATGATCTTGAAGCAGCATCAAAGGTAAAGATTTTTGAAATTTTGAACAAACGAAAATTTATGGTGTTAATAAATTTCGAAGTTTTCAGATGCAGTGTTTAAAAGAAGGAAGCATTTGTTTTGTAGTTTCAATTTTTTTTTTATTTTTTTTTGGGGGGGGGGGGGGGAGGGGGGGCATGTTATTGGAGTGGTAACTGGAAAAACAACGATCTTAGAAATATCTAGGTATCTGTATATCTTTAGAAAGATGCTGGTGAGAAGTGCTTGATTTTGAAGCAGAAAGAGATGAATACTTATACATGTTTGTTTTTATAAGGGCAAAGGATATAAGAACATAAAGCTTCGAAAATCTAAAAGTTAAGAACATGCATTCAAGGCTTAGGATCGTTTCTTCTTAAGAAAATATTTTTACATTTTACAGGAAAATTTCATTATAATAGTCAAACACAAGAATATTATCAGCATGTTATTTACAACAGTATCAACTCAACTCCATTAACTTGGAAATGTCAACCAAGTCCATTGAGTTTTGAATTTTACGTATTCAATAGTGCAGAACTTAAGAATATATTAAGAACATTTTTAGGCTTCAAAGTTGAAAAGTTAAGAACGTTTGAAGGCTTCATCAGAGTTGAGCGTTCTTATAAAAAAACCTGTTTAATTCAAACCGTTTCCTCGTGATGCCATATAATGGGCTTATATTATAAACGCCGCTTTTAGGTGCGGCGATAACTGGAGATGGGGTGTTTGGTTTATCACTTAATCAATCTCTGTATTGTGTGCCATGAGTGTGGTGTTTGCTAGTAGAAATACGGTACACTTTTACTACGGTAAATCTTGGTTATAACTGCTCATTTTATTTGTTCTCTTCTAGAATCTGTTAAGTTTGTTTGAAGATTATCATGGTTCCTTAAGTTCGAACCGACATCGTATCAAGCTTATTAATGAAAAGGTGAACGGTATGCGGCAAAGTTTACCATGTGCAGCATAACTAAACATGCGGAAACTGGCACTAGTAAATCTGTTTGAAACACCGTATTTTGACCGAGTCAGTAAGGGTAACTGGTTTTTATGCAACACTGATACCGTATCAGTAAATCTTCGCAAGGGGGGACTTATAATTTTTCCGATTTTTATGTCTCTTCTGAAGAACGGATCATAGTCCGAATATTCCCGATCGAATTTTGATTAAGAAAATAATATGTATAATAAAATAAATATTTATAATATTTATAATATTTATAAATATTTAACGTTGTTGTCAGTCTCTCCTACCCAACATTCGTAAGATCAATAATCTCCATTATTCAAATTCAGTAGGAAAGGTAGAAGACATTTTGATGTGGAGATCGATCGATGCTAGATTTATTGATACTGTTCAGAAGCCATCGGTTAAATATCGGGAAAGAACACTGGTGTCGCGGAAATTATTTTGAACTTTATGATTAGCAAAATTTATTGTTTGTAGGATTGCAATATTATATATTATATGAAATATATTAACATATCAATGAAATGCCTGTATGCGAGTGGAACGATTCCTGCAAGCCTGAAGGGAATACACATAATTGTCATAAAGTAGAGAAAAGCTCCCTTTTTGAAAACCTCTTTTCTAATAGACCTTTTCATAAATAACTTCGTTACGTCTGTCGCCTCGTTTTCGCCCTGAACATTAACAACGCTTGGGTGGTTTACAAAGAAAAACGATACCTCAGGGAATATTGTTTTACGTTGTACTTTTATTACGCTTAAGTACGGAGTAATTATAAAGATTAGAAACGAGGCGATTGATGTTGTGACGTAATTTATAAAAAGGTCTATCAAAACCCGAGTAGGCCCTTATTGACTCTTCTCCCTAAAATGTTACACTGAATGGTCTTATAAAAGTGTTTGAAAGAACGAGGCATATCCTGACCCTTACCTCACTAGCCCAGACAAAATTGACAAGGTTTGCATCATGAGCTTATTATTAGTTGAGGAGAAATTGTCAGATGAAACAATATGACCGTTATGGATAGCCGCTTTTCTTTTACGGAGAGAACAAAAGTTGTAGATTGTTAAATTTCGGTATACACATCAGAATTTCTCCCAAGAAACACTGAATTATATTACCTTCATCAATGTTTTATGTCATAGCGACGTGAGAGGTATCTGACAGTTAAATGGAGATAATTCTAAATGCGTGCTATTCAAAGAGATCTTGACAAATGAACTAGTCAAGCAAAACCATGCTTTTCCTAAAAGTAAGCTGAAATGTTTTTGGGTGTCGTGGTCCTTACAGTCAATGTCGCGACTTTGAAGAACTGAAACAATTGGCATACGTGATTTGGTCTGCAAGAAAACGCAGAACTAATCAAGGTATGCATACAATCAAAGGTTAACAAAGAAACGAAAGTAGCACCAAACATCAATGGTGAAGCATTTAGATGTTGCATCAGTCTTTATCACAGTTTTGTGACCCAATATTGTCAAATGATCGTCAATAACTAGTGCCATGAAATCACGAAACCTTTATTTAAGTCTATTGTCCACCAGGTAGAATCGTCCGGGTGGACTTGAAAAATCGTAATTTTAGACAAGAAAGCATGCGACAAGTCCGTGTAGAACAGGTTTTATATCTTGATTCTTCCACCTGACTGGTGTGAACCGTAATGTGAAAGAAATCCAACAAAAACGTCAGAAACTGATTTGAAATACTGACCTTTAGCTAAAGCACTGGTCAAACGCTCGTTTGACCAGCGCTTAAGTCGTTGATGTCGTTGGTGTGTAAAAGATATCACATTCATTTTGTCCAATCCATAATAACGACAATTTTGGTGTTAGGCGAGGAAATATATTTATAGGAAGGCATGAAATATTAGTGAAAAAATGCCATATTTCTCCGTATTTACTATATAACTGAACATTTCACAAGCGTCCAATCACAGAAGAGACATAAGAACATCTTTATCATTACTTAATGGATTGCATACCGTATTTACTCGAATAAACGCCCCTGCTCGAAAGGGCGCCTCCCTCAAATGAGCGCCACCTCTTTTCTCAAAAGGGGCGCTTATTCGAAATATGGTGCACGAATGAGGCGGTCATTTGAGAATTATACAATAAAATTGAAATACAACCATATTAGCTTGTATCACTATTTTCATTATGTAAACAGTTAAAATTTTAGACTGTGTAATCTCTATTATAACGGGAAAGATGTTTTTTCTTCCTCCCTATTTTCTTTGTATCTTTGAAGTTTACTGAAGGGACAAGTTAAAATTAAGAGCGCCTCTCTCGAATAAACGCCTCTTGTCAACGTCCAAAAATTGTTTGAGTCCCAGTCATGTCGCATTTCGATACTTCACTCCGATGCGCTTTAAAAGCAACGTGTCAGCCCATTTGGATCTATCCACTGACTGCACACTGGCCGTCGGGCAAGTTAGAGCAGTGCAAGCAAACCACTACAGATGGAAGCCCAAGGACTTAAAACTCCCACTTACTTACTTACTAACCTACTTACTTACTATAAAAGCAAAATGTCATGAAAACTTTTTGGGGAGTACGCGATTCTTAACTAACAAGTCTGTACAATACATTTTGACATTCTGTAATATATGACGTCAAATACAAATAACGCAACAACATGTACAAAGCAGTAACCATCACAAGCTCATACATGAAAATACTTTGATTTACTTCGATTTCCGTTTATTTCCTTCTTTTGAATTTCTCTCAAAATTGGTTGGGTACAAAGCAAACATAGACAGGCCGCGTCCTTCACTTCGAAACGCTCGTTTCAAAATATGTCATGCGGTATTACGTCGCAACACAACATGAACGACTTTTTGGTGTCGTCGTTGCGAAATATGAGAGACGCAAACGAAATGTGTGATATCGTGATAGTGACGCAGAACAATGTCCAACATGCTGCACACAGTGTGATTTTAGGTGCTGCCAGTCCTGTATTTAAAGTCATGGTAACGAAAGAGTTTAAAGAATTCCACTCAAAGGTTTGAACTATCATATATTTTTAATATGTTTAGGGAATCAGTAAATTAATAAGACTTTTCTACAACATTCCATTTAAGAAGGAGCAAGATAGATAAGCATAAATATTGATAATGGAAAATTTAAAGAGTTATCCAAGAAAATCACATTTTAAATGCAAGCAATTCGAGTTTTATGAGTGTACACATCTACCGATTTTTAACCAGCTAAACTTCTTGGTTAAGAGCTTCTCAAAGTCGTCTGAAAGAACGAGGCAAAGGCTGAATCTTACCCTCACTGACCCAGACAAATTCAACAGGTTTACACAACTAACTTAACTGGTTAGAAATAGGTGGATGGACTGTATGTTATTACCCAACCTCGTTCCCAGAGTTTCTTTCCGCTTTTTAAAGAGACCCTGGATTCGAGGTTGTTATTACCCAGACTGTTAGTTCGACAGGCAGCTGTTTTCCATTGTTGTTATAGGCACCAGATGGGATGTAAAATGTAAGGAGTTTGATCGGAGAAAAAAAAAGTTGTTTCTTAATTATCTGTATATATTTTTCATCGTAAACAATTTGTTGAAAATCAACAATTATGAAACAGACCCTCCTCCCTAAAATCAATGTTGATTTGTTGTATGAAACTTGGATGGCCTTCTGGCACCATCACTAACTTTGAAATTATTCTCCAACATTGAATCCAGAGGGGAGAGGGGGAATTTCGGCATGATTTTCCTTCAAAATAGTGTTTCAAAATACAGTCAAATCCTGCTTATCTCCAACTCTCAAAAGACAATCTAAAGTGTCAGAGATAGCGGGAGTTCGAGATAACAAATAATAATGTAAGGTAACGAAACGCCCAACGAAACGCCCGAGGGATCAAAATGTTTGTTTAACAGATGTTTGAGATGTTCGAGATTGTAATTTTTGTGACGCATTGTAACTAATGTACTCCCTTTACCATCTGTTAAATAGAGAACAAATTCCGATATTCCGATAAGAGAAATTATCCTCCGAAACTCATTTTCCCTCTTTTTTAATAGTTAAATCAATTTTTGAACGCATTTTCTTTTATTTTTACATAGATTATAAATTTGCCAGATGTCTCAGAAGAAATGATGGAGAAGATACTGCATTTTATTTACTCGGGTATGGTGGAGATAAACAATGATATTGTGGTCGACTTGTTTAGTTTAGCTGATCGTTTAGAATTGTCGGTGTTAGTGAATACTTGTAAAGAATTTATCAACGCCCAGATGGATATACATAATTGCTTGGGTAAGTACAGAGGCGTAGCTAAGAGGTCGGTGAAAATTTGTGGAGGAGAGTTTAGTCATTTAAAGTAGAAAAGGAAAACGTGCAAGTTACCTAATCGACACTTAAGATCGAAAAGTAATATCATAACGTTGGACTCCTACACTTTTTTTGACTGACCCTGAATGCGCCTATGAAGTACTGTATTTCCTCTTCGTAACGCCCTCGCCCTATACGCACTCCCTCACTACCAAAAAACGGTAATAAACGCCCGTCTAAAGGTGGTATTTACATGATAAAAATACCAATTTCATCCAATTTGTTAAGCGCGACACCCCTGCCCCCACCCGAGATATAATATACACCGGGGTGTTAAATGAAGGAACCATGTTATAAAATAGAAATACGAGAAGTATTTCTATGGTTATATTATATGTTAGAAAAATAAGAAAAAACCTACTTAGCAACTTACGAATATTTTTGAGTTCACACCCCAAAGAGAAATTCACCTTCGATTTCAAGCTAACTTCTCCGGTGAGGTATTTTATAAAAGAACTTGAAAGAACGAGGCAAAGCCTCAATAACCCAAAGGTGTACACCACTAACTTTGCGGATTTGAAGGTGGTAAATGCATAGATGGCAATCAATTTTTACCACCCATCTCATAGTAGTATGTAGTTCAAATTTCCCTCGCATGAAGTCTTCTTGAATAACCCCTCTTTCGTGAACACCCATCCGCTTTGTAACCATAACGATATAATAAAAAAAGCCCAGATATATTGACGATCTATGAAAAAAATGAACATGGATGTTTTATGGACATCAGTAATTGTTTTTCCCCGTTTTGAAAAGTTTCGAATAATGAGGGGAGGTTTTCATTTTCGTTTTCATTTCGTTGTCAACTCTCACTTTAAATTAACTCGCACAAAATTTGGTAATACCTCCATAAAAAAAAAGGAATTTCGACACCTCCAACAAAGTTTTGTTTGGAAATCATTGAAACCACATTGAAAGTCTTGTTAAAACACTTTCTAACTGCAATAGCGCTACTTTAGGAGTACGTCGTCTTGGCGAACGCTATTGCCATGGAGACATAGTGACGTCATCTACACTCTTCATGCTTCATATGTTCCAAGAATTCTCCACCACAGATGATTTTTTGCAACTGAGTTTACTTGAATTAATCCAGTTACTCACTCACGACGAGTTAAACGTCGATAGAGAAGACTATCTGTTTGATATTATTTTTCTTTGGGTTGACCACGACGCCAAACGGAAGAAGCACATGAAGGAGTTGTTGAAATGCATACGTTACTCGATTATGAGCACAAAAATCATCAAAAGCGCCTTTGCTAGTGATTGCCATTTGAGAAGCAGATCCTTGCAAAAACTTGGGAAGAATATTCTCAATGGTTGCACGAGCTATGAAAATAAACTGAAAAGTTCTAGTGAAGAATCGCTAGACTGGCTGTTGAAAGCACACCGGATCCCGCCCCAAATTATACTGCTGATTGGTGGGTGGAACCGTGGACGCACACTCGATATTTGTGAATGTTACAATCGTAAATCAAACCAATGGTATGTGACTGACCATTTGCGAGATCCAGCAGGCGGCAGATGTTACTATGGAATGGAATACTTCAATAAGTTTGTTTATGTTGTTGGTAAGAGGAATAGTTATTTTCTCTTTGTAATGGGCCCAGTGAGCAAAATCTTCAAAAACTTTCTGCGGCGGAGTGTTTTTTTATTGAAACAGCAGGCGATATTGTTTGCCATTCCTATAGAAAATACTCTTCCTCGTAGACTTTTTGAAGATTTTGCTCACTGGGGGAGGGCAGTATATACATCAACCTATTTCTAACCAGTAAGTAAATAACTGAGAGTTTTAAGCTATTCCGCCGGTGACTTGCGACTAGGAAGTTGAGTTCATATCTCTCAGAGATTTTAGTTTTAGTTTTTCTTACTCGTGAAAAATATTACATGATCATAGAACCTTCTAATGACTATGACCTACCGGAATAATGAACATCTGACATGAAATCGTGTTCTAGGTGGCTACGACGGAAAACATTATCTAAACAGTGTCAGAAAGTTTGATCCCGTCAAACGAGAATGGTCCGACATAGCTAACATGCATATTCGACGTTGTTTTAATGCCGTGGTGTTGTTCAAAGATGAATTATACGCCATCGCCGGATTTGATGGCAACCGTCGTCTGACATCCGTTGAGAAATATTCACCCACGGCTAATCAATGGACATTGTTGCGACCACTGGCGACACCAAGAAGTGACGCTTCGGCTGTCGTCCACGCAGGGAAGATTTATGTTTTTGGCGGATATGGTGGAGAAAGTTTGTGCAGTTGCGAAGTATATGACGAAGAGACGGCGTCTTGGCAAAACATTAATCAGATGAACTGCAAGGTATTAGTGTTTTCAACCGCCCGTGTGCTTGTTAATTTTTTTATTTGGGTGGGCTATATGTGGCGTTATGATCCTCTTTCTGGAAAAAGTAACTGTCTTGCAGAAGTTATAAAATGAATAAATAAAATATAAAAATACATAAAATTAAAAATATATAAAAACTGGAACATGATAGGGACTATGCTACAATACGGCATATAAACAAACCTTTGGAAAAGCTAGTGCAGTCTTTACTCGGTTTCCACTACGTTATATTTTGTCTGTCTCATTTGTCTTTCCTTTTGTTAATTTACATTTGTATTAAAATCTTATAAGATTGCTTTCGCATACAGTTCGTCTACCGATTTCTAACCAACTAATGTTTGTGGTGTAAACCTTGTTAATATTATCTGGTTAAGTAAGTGTAAGATTCAGGTATGCCTTGTTCTTTCCGACGATTTTAAGAAGCTTTTAATCAAGAAGTTAAAGGGATCCTACCATCTAAAATGAAAATTTGTTATTTGTTCATAAACCCGAAAAAAATTGCCATCTGACTTTTTGACAGAAATGAATCACTGCTATGCAACACTGCAAGAACGTTCGCAAAATACAGCCGCCATTACAGACTTTCGCTTCGCTCCTTCGCTCCAAAATTCAGTTATAGCGTCCAGTCCCCACGCGCCGTGTGAAGTATGAGTGGACAAACGAATATAGAAAGACTTTACTCACCCAGTGGAGATCCACTTGTTTTCACCGTTTTTAAGGCTCATTGAACACATTTATCCTTACCCACAAATATAAGATAGGTAAAATAACAAAAAATGTAATGAAATTCAATTTCATTTCCACAAACAAAACAAAATATTTTATTCGAAATTCCCAAGAATCGACTTTTCGGCCATTTCCCAGAAGAAAAATCGAAACAAACATTCGTCTTTACAACCCAAATTGAAAAATTCGACGCAATTTAGCAATAAAAACTCTTTTAAATTCATCAATTTGTTCGAAGAGATGACGAAGACTACGAATCAGACATCTTGGAAAAGTGCTCACCGTGCTTGCCTATAATTATACACACCAAATTGAACTCTCTGGTATGATAGACCAACTTGTTGTTTATCACTAGGGGCTACTCTGAAGTTTGTTTTGATGAGGAGGAAGAAGCGAATTCTTGGAAAGACAATACAATATTACAAAATAATGTTGGCTGATTATCGACCCTAGCGTTTATTTTATAACTTATAAGATATGGGGATGTTTTATTTATGGTCTGAGGAAGTGTTTTACAGAGTATTGTTTTAGATGGTAGGATCCCTTTAAGCTGGTTAAAACCGGTTGATATATACACTTCTTCGTTATCATGTCTCAGTCACTTGCATTACATTTTCTTTTCTAGTTCTTTTGGTAAAGTCAGTGAATGAATAATATTCTATGATATCACTAAATGACCTTTTCATAAATAAATTACGCAATAATAAAATTTGCGTTTCAATATATATATTTATAAATATAATATAATTTATAAGGATTTATAAATTAAAGTTCAGTATGTCTAGAAAATTTCAAATTCAAAATATTCATTATTCGCAAAGTTTATAACGCTTTAAAGTTTTCTGGTTTACATGAAAACGAGACATGTGTAGCTACATTCTTCATGATAATATATTTATAAAAGACTTGACCAGAACTTTTGTTAAAATATCCGAACTGAAGCAGGTGTTTCCGTTTATTGCTTTGTCTAAAAATACTTGAGCATAGTGAATTTAACATCAGCAATTCTGATCGCAATTCTGATCGTTTCTAAGTAAATTTCAAATCCATTAATTTCTGGTGAATTTATGATGGTCTATCTCTATTATATTTTTTAACATCTACCCAGCGAAGCGGTGCCAGTGCCGTATCGTTACCGGATCAAAACCGAATCCTCATTCTCGGTGGTTATAACGGCACGTCTCGCGTGAAATCCATCGAATATTATGATCCGGAAACAGACACGTGGACGTTTGGACCAGCCATGCAGCATTCTCGAAGTAATTTTGCAACATGCATATATGGACAATTCTTATTCGTGATTGGTGGATACACAGGTCACGCCACCATCCCTGAAGTTGAGATATATAACTTTTACAATCGAACGTGGAGCAGTGCCAGTCCACTAAACTCAGGAAGGAGCGCAATGAAGGCTGTTATATTAAGTAAGATCATGTATATAGTTATGTTTGCTTTTTGTTTTCAGTGGGAACCTCCAATTCTTTTTCAATTCTTCAAATCAACGAGAATCTCAATATATCTGTTCATATTGATAAGATAAGTTTGTTAATCTAACTAACAAGATGTAATCATGAAACTTATTTGTTGAAAGTTTCTTTTTGGCGTTTGAAAAAAACAAGGCAATACTCAACAATGTTTCCTTTAACCCAGACAATAATAACGAAGTTTTCCGCGCTATAGTGAAGATTATGAAGATTACTGAAGATTAGTGAAGATTGCATCTTGTTTGACAAACCTATAGATAAGGTCCAATAAATCATCTTTTGTCAACACACGACCAACAATCCCACACAAGAATCATGAGACGGTATCCCCTACGCCCCTAAAACCAATGTTGGTGTGTTGTATAAAACTTGGACGGACTTCTAGCATCATCCACTGTGTGTGAAACCATTCTCCAACATGGGATTCAGGAAGAAGTAGGATTTCAGCATCTGTTTCAACTGATTTTGCCTCGAAATAAGTGTTTTTTATGACGGATTGCAGATAGCTAAAATATTCACCACCACAACAAGCAATTTCGACAGCTAACTTTCCATCTCGATCATTTACCGATATTGATGTGATTCTTCATTTCTTTCCATTTCTTAAATAATAGTGACTTGTACTGATAAAATACAGCCTATATGGACAAGTCAAAAAGTTCTTCATTCCTCTTCATAACTGAACGAACAAAAAAAACAAAAAAAACACGCCATTTCAAACGCAGTTTTTGTCATCTGGATGGGAGAATTAATTGTCTTAAAGATAATAAACTGTTATAAATAGAACTTGCACTTGAGGGTTGCAGTGTGCTGATGTCAGAAGTGGGAATCCCTCATTTGAACAATAAGAAATGGCTCATATGTCAAAATGGCAAACAAACGAGGTGAACAAATGATTAGCTCTCAAATAAGCACCACTTAAACACCAAAGTAGGTCCAAAATGGCAAAACATAAGCACCAATGAATCTCGGCAGATTTTTTACTGGTGTTTATATATAAGCGTGCATAGGTCGGATCTCATACGCAAACTTTGTATAGAAACTACAAAAAATGAAATAGCAGCCGCCGGTGAAATCATTATCAGTTATAAGCTATTTTATGACAGTTCATTATCTTAAACTTCAGAGAAAGACTACCTGTCTCTTTGAGGTCAAGAAAGGGACATAAATAAGTTTTTTTCTTTTCCTAAACTTTTGAGTCTGTGCTTTTGAGCCTGGTGCTTAGGTGCTTGTCTTTTTAGTAAATTTGAGACTTTGGTGCTTCTAGAAAAAACCGTGTAGAAGTGTACTGTAGGTGTAATGTCACACATTGTTGGTATTTGATGACTCGCCCATTCAGGTTTTGCGTTGAAAAAAATGTAATGATAAGTAGTAGCAATGTTGTAACAGGAATCAAGGCTAGTTTTTGCAGGAACAACGGTTTAGATTCGTTGGTGTGTGAAACCATAGTCATTTGAAAAATCCCTGGTCAGAC
Source organism: Turritopsis rubra (assembly GCA_039566895.2). Classification (NCBI taxonomy): domain Eukaryota; kingdom Metazoa; phylum Cnidaria; class Hydrozoa; order Anthoathecata; family Oceaniidae; genus Turritopsis; species Turritopsis rubra. The sequence continues at coordinate 6,187,004 of CM077631.1, read as the reverse complement.
AAAACTAACACATCCACAGTCAAAATTGTAAAGTTTGAAAGTTTGAACGATAGAAACATTTCTCCAAGCCTTCTTTAACCAAACAAAATTAAGAGACTTTCCTTCCAAAAGAACGAGCCCTTTGATATTGCTAGTCCTACCAAGCGATTGGTAAAATCAACGAATATATTCCATTCATGACAAAGAGATGAAGATAAATAGGAAATCCTTCACCACGACAAGCCTGCAATCTCCATGTTTTCGAAGTGTCTTCGGCCCCGGTCATGTTTCTTCGTGATATATAAACATCTTGTTTTGTCCCCAATGCTCACTAACAGTAAAACGGGGGAGGGGAAAAAATTGTTCTTTCCAAGTTATTTGTATTTTCGCAGAGGGTTGTTGTGATAATTATTTCCTACTTGCTTTTCCTTCAGATAATATTCCGAACATAAAGGATTACTTTGCTGGCGGCACACAATCATTGGACCGAGGAACAGAAAATCCGGATTTCTGGGCAAGACGACTCACAGACGAAGGTTAAACCATACAAGAAAATAAACACAAAAATGTCCCTGTATCAAGATCTTATATCAAAAATAAACATGCTTAAAAGAAATATTTTACTCTTTTCTACGTTATGATATATATTTCCCTAAAAATCATATGCAAACTAATTCAAATCTCAGATTCCTCTCACATTTATCATAAGCAAACATCTCACCTGGAAGTCTACCGGCATCATTACACTGTCCTGCCGATGTAACTTAAAATATTTGTTCGTACATATAATAACTGCATGAACATATTTTCTACAAAAACCACGTAAGATAGATATTTACACTTCTTAGATTTATTTGTTATACGGCAAATACAAAAGCTTCTTCAAGTGATGGAAAATATTTGACCGCATCATATGTTCACTTCAGACGAGCCACCAAGTTGGCTTTTGTATGGTTCTAACGCAATTCGAACGTCGTTGTCCAAAAAATTCAAAACCTATAACCGATAAAACCCAGCAGATGTGAAATAGTTCTGATTCCGAAGGAAAGGTTAAAAAACGGAGGGAAGTCCAGTTAGTGAAACTTCCTTCCAGTTGGTTTGGGACAGTGTAGCCAAGGTTCACACCCTGCTACACCATCTATTTGGAACCATCGACTGCACACTGGCCTTACGTAGCTTTGGTGGTATATATCAACTTCCTAGTTGCAAGCGCAAGGACTCAAAACTTCCGGTCACTTACTCACTAATCACTTAAAAAGCAGAATACAGACTGTGTGCTCTCCAGTCAGCGATCAAAGCTAAATGTGAGGTACATTGCACCGACAAAGTGAATTAATAAAAAGACACTGCCGAAAAGGATGCCATTGACATAAATGGATATGCCACAAGAACGTGAAAATTTCCCGTTGGTTACTTGCAATATATCAAAAGAAAACGTAGTAGAAACGTTGATGAATAGTATGCACTCTCCTAAGTTCTTGCTGTAATAGTATTCTCTACGTTAGATACAAAAGCAAGACCATGTAAGTAATTTACCTGTTCTGGCGCTCTCCCTATGAACGTTTTCGCATCAAGCAACTTATCCAACTCCGCGTGGATCGGCTTAAAATATTCACATGCTCGAATAAGTTCTACTAAATTATTATCACGACCATGTTCTTTCACTTCTCGCGAGGCAAGCTGTGACAATTTCCGAATTTCTTCATGACATTCCTATAAGGAACCAGGAGTAACTGCAGATATTATAAAGAACCAGGGAAAACCGCAAGAAAACATAAACCTGCAAAATCCTTACGACAACACAAGTCTCTGTGGAGAAGTGTTTTTTATTGAAACAGCAGGCTTGCCATTTCTATAGAAAACACCCCTCCTCATAGACTTTTTGAAGTTTTTGTCCACTGGGCAAACTTCTGAACAATACCTGTCTGTTGCCACCGGCTTTAACTGTTGCCATTATTATATTCTCCGTCGCCATAAACGGCAGCTCTTGATCGACATGACGGCCTATGACGTGCGGATAAACGACCAATCCTTCTGTTATATTCTGTAGAGTATTCAGGATGACGTCAGTTGTTAAGAAAGATTCTGGAAGACACAATCGCCTACATAAAAGAAAAATATGTGCAAAAGTCACACATCAATACTGTTACATGGTAAAAAAACACGAAAGAACGTTTTAAGGAAGGGAAGGCTATTCGTCCGGATATTTCATCAAGATGAAATTTCGAAACAATACTTTAGTCGTCACCTCAGCGGCGGATCTAGAGGCATGTCGAAATTTGTGGAGGAAAATGTTAGCTATTTAAGCAATAAAGAAAAATATGCAAATAAGCCTATTGACGATACAGGATGAAAACAGATTTTGTGCTCCTCCACAATTTTTACCGTACCTCCGGATCCGCCATTGGACCTTGCCTTATCTAAGATCTTGCGTCTTACAAAACACTTTACAGGCAAAACGTTTCTCTAATCTTTTCAGCTCCATAGGTTTTATGGCGTTCTTTTAGTAACGCATCAGTTTTAAACGAACATTATATATACATTTTTTTCAGCTTTCCATTTTAGAACAGATTAGAAGAAAGATTGAATTTGAAATACAAGCAAGTAACTGAAAGCTTTTCTTACTAACCGATTCGAACTATCATCCAGGGTCCGTTCAAGCCATTGGACAGCTGCAGTGTTTTGTGCATCTGAGACTAAAGACATAAGGTGTCTGGATAAACCACAGCATCTTTCGCTTCTCATCGGATTTCGTTTGTACGCCATTGCGCTGGAGCCAATCTGGGTTGATTCGAAAGGTTCCTCGACCTCCTTCATGCTTGCTAAAAGTCGTATATCTGTACATATCTAAAAAATTAACTCCATTTAACACATAAGCCTTACTACGCTGAGCTGATTGATTCACAATGTTACACTTGTTTGCACGATTTAGTCAGACCTCCTGGTCCGGCGGCCAGCACTCTACTACTTTTGTGCGTATGTGTTGCTGGTCTATTAACGCTACAATTACACTCCCACTTCTGGGAGCAAATAACCCCCACTTTTCCTGATCTGTTTTCTCAATCTGGTTTTTACAAAAACTGAAAACTAGCATGTGCCTGGATTGTTATACCTTATGTATACTAGCACCAAGACCACCTAAAGATGCCAAAATATTATAATCCACTTTTCTTGGGTACGTCTGACCAGTGACACTGTACGTACTTTCAAATCCAGCAAGTTTGGTAACGAGAGAATCCAACTTTTCGACCTAAACAAACAGAAACATGTTTGCTTCAATGGTAACTTCATCGTAATTGAAAACTCTCCGAAATTCCACCATATAAAATATAATACTAAAACCTTGCTGTGATCTCCATCAAACAAAGCCAAAAAGCTGGCTTGTGTGCCAGTGGTCCCTTTTGCACCACGAAATTTCAGTTCTTTACGTAAACGTGAGAGATTCTCCAAGTCCATTAGCAGGTCGTACATCCATAAGGTTGCGCGTTTTCCAACCGTGGTTAGTTGTGCAGGCCTATTGGTATATAGATAAACGCATACAATCTATTTAATTGAAACAATACAGTTTAAATAGGTGCAAAAGCAACATTTTCAGTCATGTAATTCTACCATGCACGTACTGTAGATGAGTAAAACCAAGGCAGGGAAGATCTTTATGTTCAAACGCAAATCTCGACAATCGATGGATACACCTGGCAATCTAAATTAAAAGCAAACGAATATTATTATTCATGATAAAAACTTGATAACCTTGTGTTAAGAATTAAATAAAATTTCAACCATAATGTTTTTGTACATGTGTAATTCAGCAAACTCTCCTGTTCTGATAAAGTCAAAATATGCTTACCCACCCACTAAAATAATTGGCTCAAAGTATGATTATGTTGTTAAAGGCGTTGTAAATGGAAATAATCCCCCGTAGGGTGTTTTAACTTTAGATGTTCCAACTCTTAAGTGCGTACTATACGGTGGTAATTTTCAGATCATGGTCCATTGCACGATCCCCACACTTGTCTTTGCATCTGGAACACATTTGACAAGATCAAATATATATTACTATACAAGGAGCATTTTTTTGAAATGGTCCGATTTCGTGCCGCTGCGATGTCCCAAATATGCGGCACTTTCATTACTTCATTGCTTCGATCATCCAAGATTTTTGTTTGGGTATATATAACTATTGTACTATTTTTGAGCTGCTTTAATCGAGTCACAAAAATGTTTCTTGTCTTGTTTGATATTCGCGGGAAAGATTATACCATTTTTAGTTTACAATTTGTTTTATCACGAGTTGTAAGATTGTTTTGAAATAGACAGACACATAGGATTTTTTATAGTCCTACTCTAATTTATTTTCCCATCAGCCAATGGAACAGTCGATTCAAAACACATGCCGCTGGGAAATTATCTTAGATCCAATGTGGTAAAAAATTTGAAATATCAGAGTCAGCTTTGTTAAAAGACAATATGATGGTCATAGTAAACACTGACCTTCGGCATGATGATGTCGAGTGCATCACGGAGAACGATCAAATCCTGTTAGAAAATAAAATAAGGATAATAGTAACAAACTGGCATTTTCGGAAAAACGTGAAATTTCTCATGTAACCACAAAAAAGCCATACATATTTTACTCAAGTTTAACTTGTAACCATGTAATTGGCCCCCTAAACCTAATTCTGATTTAGTAATATCAAAATTACTTTTTTCTAAAAGAAAAGTATTTACCGCATTATCACCAACATAGCATGATGTACATCCTAAATGTATGATTGGAGCCGCCTTGGGTGCCGCAACTCCAAATGTGTGCACATGTGCCATCACATCATGTCTTCGAATTTTCTCCTCCTTTGCAGCAAGTTCATAATCAATATTTTCAATATTGTCTTCCATTTCTTTCAACTGTTCGTCAGTAATACAAATTCCCAGCTCCTGTGTTTTATCGTAAAATAAATAGAATTGAAACATAACTTTCTGATTATATAATAATGCATTATAAACAAATTTTAATGATATGGAACACCTGGTATATTATATAATACAGACTTTCCATTTTCAGTAACCGAACAGTACCGAAAGACAGTTTCTAATCACTTTTATTGAAATTCAGTCAATTGCTTAAGTAATGATTAAATTACTTAGGAAAGCAAACGTATATTCATATTACAATACTTACTTGCTTAATTTGAACTTGTATAAACTTTTGTACCTACTTACTTTTTCTGCTTTCGCCAAAATGAGCCATAACTTTCGCCAAGTGGTAAATTTCTTATGATTAGAGAAATTGAAAGCCATTTCTTTGCTTGCGTAACGTGACGTGAGCTGACTTTGGTATTGCATATGCACCTCCATTCTAATTATGCTGAAAAGTACCACTCCTATTTGTCAATTTAGAACAAAGACTTTCAGAAAAAACAATCAATCTTCAATACTCAGAGTAGATTACAGCAGATCAAAAAGTCACAAAGATAAAAATTGTTATAATAAGTGACTTTTCTTATGATAAGTTATTCGGGGGAAATTATCGCATTATGGAATAAGATGCCTAGATCAACATGTGAAAACAACTATTATATATAAGGTGATGATGACAGATTTATAACAAAGGCTTTTGTGCAAATCTCTGTTAAATTCAAAATGCTCAAAAAGCATCAGAGCATCTGTTTTCTTTAACTGATCCAGCAAGATTTCCCTGTAATATATATCTTTATAATGGGATGGAGAAAGCCTTTGTCACCAGCATAAAAGACCGATCAACGAACTTTCAGATAGAGCATACTTTATTTTCTATTACATGTGAAAATGGCAGCAACTGAAAAAGCAGAATTCATCTTATAAAATCTATACATTTCTAAAGACAGTTAGAAAATGTTAACGTTTTTACTGAATAGCAGCCTGATTCAGCAGACAAGTAACAAATTCTATTCTTTTGACTGCCATGGGACAGTCACTTTCCAATATCGTAAACATTTTCTACCAGTCTATTGCACTCCATAAAGTAATTTTTTGTCAAAGAGACAAGCTGTATATACTCCATAAAACAACATGACAAAAATCAGAAAGCTAGATTTGGAGATGTTCACGGGATCTTCTCATGAAAAAACAATTATAATACATTAATATGTGATTTTAAATGTTTATAATATGTATATAACTATCTTCTTGTAGATAACATTTCACGAATGCTATTCTCGTGGTCTTTCACACTCTTTTGTAAATGTTTTTTATTTTGTTCTATTGTTTTGATTTTCAATTCTCCATCAGTGATCCTTTTCTTCAGGTCACCTTGGATTTTATCAATAGGTTCTAACAAAAACATTCTACCAACAGCTTGATATGTTCTTGTGTCTCTTGGGAGAGATGCAAGTTCCTGCTCCGTTAATTTTGCATGAGTTATGTTACGACTGAGTTGAGCCATTTGTGCTTCGGCAAGTTTAACTTGTTGCGTTGTTGTGATCATTTTGGCTTGAAGCTCTTGAAAAGCTTTTTTCAGATCAGCATCAAAAGTATTCATTGCCATGATTGATTATTCTAGTAAGAATATTTCATTAACCTGTATAACACAAGAAAAGAAACAAAATCTTAAATCTTAAAAAATTAAATTAAAATTTAATCAAAACAAAAAACATAAAACATAAGATGAAAGATAAAATGGTTTCAAATACTGAACTTTCATCTTAACAGAGTTCTGTTTTTCAGTTCTTATGTTTTTTGTTTAAATTAAATTTAAATTAAAAAATTAAAATCTTAAACTTAATGATTGAACTTTTGCTTATCATTCATAGTGAATCAGAGAATAGTACCATTATGAATTCTAGTTTAAATTTTCGAAAGTACCCAGAATCAGACAAAACCAGCTAGAATCACTTAAGATCACCCATACCAGGACGCATACATTTAACTTTTTGCTGAAGTGAGTACTTCCAATAACACGTGGTCTTGAATTAAATATTGAAACAGATACAAATGTTGTTACAAGAATGTTAGTATTTTCATGCCCTCATATCACAGGCACATTCTTTTGACACAATTTGACTGTCAATAATGTGGAGTGATGGGCTTAGTTGCACTCCTGAATGGACTAGCTGGTCTTGCAAAGAATGAGTCAGAAACAGAATGAGCTGTTCTTTGCAACCAGAAATTATTAAAGACATTTCTTTCCTTTGAAGATTAGATAAACAGAGGAGAAAAGGAATGGAGAGAGAGTGTGGGAGAAGAGGGGGGTGTGGGGGGTGTGGGAGGTGTGGGAGGTGTGGTGTGTGTGTGGAGTGGGGTGGGAGCCATCATAGTGAATATAATAAAATGTGACCATCATCAGGTTTTTCAAAGTGGACAACAGAATTGTTGGGAAAAGGAGCAGGTTTTCCGTGCGGTACGCTCTGTGTTTTGTTTCTTTTTTTGTGAAGTGGTTTGTTATAAAGCCATGTTTTCGTTTATGGTGTTTATAGCTAGTTATATGCAAGTAAAATTATCAAGAACAAAAACGTAGCCGAACATATACACACCCTATTGTTGGACTAATATGCAATCAATCAAAAACCGTAAAAAAAGTCAATAAAATTATGAAAGCAAACACCGTTACTGTTCTTTCCTCTTCTCCTCTGCAGTTCTACCATGTACAGTGAGCACCAAAACCAACCCATGATACCCCATCGTGTACGCCCGACGACGTGAGCATAATGCGCCATCTAGGAAAGCAAAATGAAGATTTACAAAAGCGCATTGATGTTTCATCATTGAGAGAAGGTCAGATCTCAGCAACCTCGTCCCCAGGGCTTCTTGCTATAAAACATATAAAATATATATCTCTGCCATAAAACAGAAAACTACCAACCCCAAACCCGGAGTCTCATTTCATTCAGTCGTAATTTACTTTATCAAAATGTTTCCTCTTTCCCTTTAAATTTTGTCATTTTGAAAAGAAGCAGTGCAAACGTCAAGTAACAGGGCCGGCGATATTGGGGGTGGTTTTTATCAGATGTTAATGGGTCGCACCAGGGTCAATATTGGTTGGGCGGCGATGGTTGGGTGATGGTTGGGCGACGAAGAAAATTGTGAATTCCAGGCGCTCTTAAACAGCCTTTAAATGAATTTCTCAGTTAAATTTAAGCTACTCCGTGGTGATTTTTATAGATATCTTTGAGCCAAAAATAAGTTTGACAGCTTATATTCATTCCCACAGCATAAAATGCACGGAAGATGAAAGACAAAAAAACGTAGACAGGATTTTATAACATTTTTATACTTCAAAGTATGGGTCGTTCAAAAATTAATTGTGAATGAAGTAAAGAACGTTTACATATGCAAAAGAAAACTATTTGTTTCAGCAACGACGACCTGAACCATTTTCATGCATCGCAGATAAAACAGTCTTGTGCTAGTACAGGAAAGCAAAGGATAGGAAGTATTTATCCACCAATAATAACAATGTTACATTTCATTATATCATAAATACATGGTTGGAGACCACCTCACAGTTCGACACGAATTGTACTTAGCTGGATATGGGAATATTAATCATTGCAATAAGAATTAACAAAATATTCAAAGAGAAGTTGCTTCAGTTTAGTGGGACTGACAGATGCAAGATCGATTTCCTGAAAGTGACATTGGGAAAAACTCCAGTAGCTAACACAACGGAATTTCAAGGACCAGATGCCAAAAGAATTAGTATTAGCAGAAATTTGCTGAAGGATTCCAGATGACACACCCCTAGTCTTAAAGTTATGAGAGGATTTGAGAAAGTTGAAAGTTTTATGAACATAAGGAGGAAGTTTGTTGTTTAGAGACTGATAAACAAAAAAAGGTATTCAGATACTTAACTAAGTCAAAAATTATCAGGGTCTTTAGTCTAGCAAAAGTAGTATTGGAAGGACTATGTGATAATTCGTAATGCTGATTTTTGTAGTAGAATATATACGTTTGTTGATGTATTTTTTGTTTTTGTTTGATTAGGTTAAATTCACTAGGTTCATAGTATTTGCAGTCGATATTAGATTGAGACTCTGTTAAGATCTGAAAGCATTGACTTAAGGTTAAAGGCATATTGTTTAAATTTGCATGTGGTATGGGATGGTATGGCAGTTGAAGGCTTTTAAGGCACAAACAACACAACAACTTTAGAAGAGATTATCGAGGGTGACAAAAATGAATTTAGGAGGGTATCAGGGGAATATTTATAGTTACAAACAAGAACAAAAATAAAATAAGATTGAAGATAGTAAGGAAGTAAGGAAGTAAGTAAGTAACGGGAAGTTTTAACGTCCTTGGGGCGTACCCATATCCATTTGAGCCATCTCCGACAGTCAACTTATTAGTTAACTTACCGCTAGAGATACGTTAAGCATTGCTCTAACTTGTCCACTGGCCAACATGCGGTCAGTCGATGGCACCTAATGGGGTGAATACGCTGCTTTCAAAGCGCATCAGAGCGGAGTATCGATTCCAGTTTCTGCAGCAGGGATTGAACCCCAACTACACTGGTGAAAACCGAAGGTGCTTCCACTACACCATCGCCGCAATATAGGAATTCTCTATTTTCCCACACTAAGCAAAAACCATAAAGACACAAGAACTTTGATTTGGCAGTATTTAAATTTTTACAGGTAGTATTCAAGTGATGCATCCACATGATATTTTGATATTTTTTAAAATGCGTAATTATTTCAATGAAAGATGAAAGACTAAAGATACAGGTTTTTACATACCGTATTTACTCGAGTGGTGCTCATTTAATTTTGGGTTCTCAAAAGGGGGCGCTAATTCGAGGGAGGCAGTCTTTTGAGGGAGGCGCTCATTAAATATATCAAAAACAAATTTTAAATACCGGACACCCTTATTGTAAAACACCACTATTTACAAAAGAAAAATAGCACTACAAGCTACACGACAAGCTGTATTATAGAATTTTTATATCTAATTCCCAAATGAGCGCCCCCTTTGAATACTATTTTTTCAAATGTGCGCCCCTTTTGAGAGAAAAGAGGGGCGCTCATTCGAGTTAATACGGTATTATTCTTCAAAGTATGGGTAGTTCTAGGTTATCGTGAAGTAAAGAACGTGTGCAAATACAAACGATCTGGACTATTTATTACATCACAAATGAAACAGTTTACGTGCTAGTAGACACTATAATTCTCTTCTTTGGAAATTTATGTTGACTGAATATGCCCGACATTCTCTCCCTGTCTCGATTAATGCCTCGATTAATGCCTACAAGTCTGTTGAAGATCTCAACTAAGATCAAAATTACAGGTCATATGTTAAAGTACATGCATAAAGAATCATAAGATTCATAAAATTCGCGCATGGCTGATCGCAGATAGGTTTCCAATCTTTTCAAGGCTGTGTTTTACATAGAGACCGCAGCTCGTTAAAGTTTAGGAAAATTTTCTCTCAGTTTGGCAAGACAAATAAGAAATGGTTTTCGTAAAAGAAATTTTTATTCAATGTTACCTTGATTTCTTTTATCAGTTTTTAAGTAGAGTGCTTTGCTTACTTTCATTGCTTAAAAGCCACGTTCATCAAGAATCATTTGAATGGAGGAATGAATTTTGAACACGAATAAAGAAATAAAGAAATAAATGTCTTTACAAGTGCCGAAATTTTATTATATTTTCTTCCCTCAATTGATATAATCACGATCTTCAAAAATTATTGGGGGAGACGGGGAGGAGAACTGCTTTAAAGTACCTCTCCCGTCTCGTAGTAAGAGTAAATTCTATCGGTATTAGCCTCTCCACGCATTTTAAAAATGTTACTAGGAAAATGCCAGTATGGGGTTGGGGTGGAAGGGATACTGGTACGGCACTGAAAAATAATTTTAAATTAATTATTTCTTAAGCTAACCCTGATTCTTACGATTGAAAAGGCACCAAAAGAACTTAGAGAATCGAGGTTCTGAAAGGCCATAAATACATTTTAAGGCAACTTTAAGCTCACAACGCCCTCCAACCACAGTTGCGTGGATGGTGGGTGCAATAAGTAACACAACTTTAGTTTCACAGTTGCCCCTCCCCAGTTTTAAAACCGTGTTGCCAGCCTGAACAAGAGTGGTCTGTTTGCAAAAATTAGATCCACGCATTTTTCCTAAAAGCTCCCTATTAGCAAAAATAAATCCACCCAAAAATGAATACCCTTATTTAAGGTACTGTCGGATTCGAAGGTCATATTCCACAAATAAACACAGTACGTTTAACAATCTGTTACATGATTATATGTTGAATACACAAAAGAAATTGCTAAGTATTTTTGCATTCCTTTTAAACTTTCAATTCAGTTTTCCTTTGGTGGGTTGACTTTGATAATTGGTGCTTGCATCTTACGTTGTTTGATAAATACTTTGCTGGGCTGCTCAGGTAGTGGATTTGATCCAGGACCATTGACGATTCTAGCGCCAGCTGCGTAGCTTCCTCTCTTGCCTGTTCGTAATACTCGAGGGCTTTTCTTTTTTAGATCGTTTACAATTGGACGTTTGAGAGTTGACGTGCTAACTAAAACGATAAATGGTTAACGATTATCTTTAAATTTTACAATCTTCAATATTTCTTTACTTGAAATACTTTAGTTCCTTGCTTTATGAAATAGTAACCCTTCGCAGTTGCCAACAATTTTGTCCGATGTGCAATGACGTGACAAGATGGTAAGCAAGGATGCATTTTGACTTTTTTTAGCAGAATAAATTTTCTACTCAAAATTTCACAGTCATGTGCGCGGTCATTATAAAATTGAAAAACGTCCAAAACTTTCAAGCTGTTGTCGAAAAAAATAGACATTTAAAGGGCGAAGGAAATAATGTTCTACCTCTTTTGATGATCGATCTCCTGTGAGAACCGGGGAACCGACCATTTCCAGGACTATGAAAAATTGAACCACGCTTCTGTCTATCTACAGTCAAAGTGGTTTGTGGTCTTCCATCAGTTCTGGCTGACAAAGCAGTAGCGGTATTACGACGTTGACCAATAATCCCTAAATAAGACACATCCTCAAATTATATTTTACATAAAACTCAACAAAACGTACAACAAATAGCTATAAAAAACGAAAAGATTGAGTAGTTGTTAGTTTGAGATACCTTCTTTTGATAAATGTGAAACGACATGAGACCAATCCTGTTTTTGATTATAAATTTTCAGTGGTGATTTCTTCTGAACGACCTTTTTGTCGAGACTTTTTAAATATCCTGAAACGAAACAGTAGCAAGAGATACGTTCGTACAAGAGACACGTTTTTTATAAGAACACGCAACTCTGATGGAGCCTTCGAGCGTGTTCTTAACCTCGAAGCCTAAAAATATTCTTAAAATGTTCTTAAGTTATACACTGCTGTTGAATATCTAAAATTCGAAATTCAACGGACTTGTATAGCACACGACGTCGCTCCAACATCAAAATAACGTTCAGACGTTGTAAAGACGTCCATATAAATTCGACATGACGGGTCGTGTCTGACGGGTTTCCAATTTTGGTGGAGTTGATGGAGTTGATGGATAGTTGATGTTATCAAACTTTAGAACTTAAGGGAAATCCCCACGAATAAAATTCATGACACTGTACTCCCCAGTTTTTTGTCTAATACTGGATCCGCCTATGCTTGTAATGCAAAAGACTATCGTTACTGCATTGGGTATGCAAATGCATGTACTTGTACATGAGTTAGAGGTTTTACATTTGATTTAGGGGTATGTTTACACGTAGCCGAGGTGAAATTCACCCCGGTGCGAGATTACACTCCGGATTGAACGTTTCTCTGTATACACGTAAAACTCACCCCGGGGCGAGAATAAAAATGTTCAGGACCATTTCAGCATTGATATTCTCCCGAAGCGAAAAAAGAAATTGCGTATGCACTGAATTTGTTAAATTTGGGCCCGGGGCAAGAGTTGGATGAAATTGGCCGATGGTGAAAGTTTCAACCCCACCTGATTCGTGCATCCTCTCACAACGAGTTACGAAGAGTTACACCGAAAGGTTACACGTGTTACATGCCCCTTTCTGAACGAGTTACGAAGAGTTACACCGAAAGGTTACACGTGTTACGAAGAGTTACACCGAAAGGTTACACGTGTTACATGCCCCTTTCTGAACACTAGAAAGAGTTCAAAATATATTTTATAAATGTCCATTTTGTTTTGTAAATTTTAAATTTTTGGAAGTTTTGTTGCTAAAGAAATAGCTGTTTACGAAATTGCTAACTAACTGGTAAAGTAACTGGTAAAGTAACTGGTAAAGTAACTGGTAAAGTAACTGGTAAAGTAACTGGTAAAGTAACTGGTAAAGTAACTGGTAAAGTAACTGGTAAAGTAACTGGTAAAGTAACTGGTAAAGTAACTGGTAAAGTAACTGGTAAAGTAACTGGTAAAGTAACTGGTAAAGTAACTGGTAAAGTAACTGGTAAAGTAACTGGGAATTTTAAGTCTTTGAGCTTCCCAGTAAGATTTGCTGTCCTCGACTGAAGAACTAAACTCTCGCAATACTGTACCTAAACTCTATCACAGCACATGATTGGTTCTATATGTGTTTTCTCCTACATGATTGGTTCTATATGTGTTTTCTCCTACTACTATTGATCAAACGCCATTAATTAATCATCTTAAAGGTTTTTGGAGTTCATTTGGAGATTCTTACCGTGCCTTTGCAACGTCACACGAACTGTTTTCCAATTTTTTCGTTCCCTTTTCAAACCATCTCCTTTATCAGCATCAATATCTTCTACTTTATTTAATCCTTTTTTCATTTTCTTTGTCGAATCCGTCCAAGTCTGTCGTAACAGAAAACAAACCGGGATTTAAGATGGAGAGTTAGCAATAGAGTTATTCGTGAAATCCTTTATTCCCATTATGGATAAGACTTACAAATCTGTGAAAAATTATGGCTTATTAAAAAAATCAAAGTCTTAACATTGAGTTATCACAATAGGGTTTCAAGGCGAGGAGATTTTCTAATGAGTATACTATAGGCTATTTACTTCTGTCTGCGTAAAGCTGGTTGTGGTTGTAGCAGCACCAAGTGGAGCCAATCCAATCTATAATCCAGATAAAAAATTATTATATTCGGTTTTTTAAAAAATTAGGAATTATGAGATGCTTTTATTATTGTTGTTCAATGAATGTTCTGCGCAGGAGGTCCTACAGCATTTAAAGCCCCCATATGTGCTACCGAAAAGCCGCAAGTATGCTTCAACCGCTCAACCAGACAACCCCCTTAGACATCAATCCCGCTCTAAAGCTGAGTGCTGAGTGGATCGATTCACACTGTTATAGTCACTGGTATGACTCGGTCAGGTTTTGAACCCTGACCTCTCGCTCTGGAGGCCACCACGAAGCCACCAGCGTGTATTTAATTGGTATTTTTGGTATATTTAAGCTTGTTTCGAGGCTAGGGGCAGATGGTTTTCTATTTTTATTCTTTCCACAATAAAGGGGCAAAACAGAAAACTGGGATCCAAATTATAGAGGTCAAGTTGATAAATCGTAATCAGCGGCCGATCTAGGGCTAGGTAAAGAAAGTGGAGGAGTACAGTGTCATGAATTTTCTTTTAAGTGCGATGATTAGGTTATTTGCACGTTTTTCTTCCATACTCTTAATGACCTTGTTCTCCTCCATAAATTTCGCCTAGGTTCTAGAACAGCCTCTGCGAAATATTGAATATTCGCTGTAAATATACTCACAATGTTGTTATTCTTTTTATCGCCTCTCAAAACAAATGCTTCTTCTTGATTGACTGTCCATCCTCCCTTTTGAAACTCTGGTGTTCCATAGCAACACCAATTACATTTCTTGCAGCAAGATCGTTTCTTTTTCTAATAAGAAAATAATAATATATTATAAAACAGACAGTGAACGGACACCTTGATACCAATTTGCTTATTGAAAAGATCAAACGAAGATGAAGTCTAATTTGCTGGAGGACTTGAGGGTTGAATTCTTACCAATTTATCATGTTAACGAATGTTGATAAATTGGTAATTAGACTCATTGGAGCTTATCTTTTTTATTTATTTATTTATTAATTTTTAATTTGTAGGCCATTTTGAGCATACTTTGTTGTTATCAAGTGGTGCTTATTTGGTATAACAAGAACACACAGAAAAATATACCCTCAAAATTTTCAAAACCACCTGCTACCTATACTTTGACTTCAGAGGAGGGCTACCTGTCTACTTGAAGCTAATGAAAGTATAAGGAGCAAAAAAAATTTGAGTCAGTTTCTAGCCTACGATGACAGGGCATTTTCGTTTCGCCATCTTCATATAAAAAAAAGACAAATGACCCTGGATTCGGGATTGGGGCAGTCCTTAAGTGGTGTTTATCATTTTGGTGAATTTGAACCTCTGTTACTTATGAAGGTAGCGCTAATAAAAAAAGCGTGTTATTCGTTTCCCTTTTTATTCCCTCTGTGAAGTACTTACTATTTTACTGCTATGAAGGGTTGATCTGCTGTCATTCAAGTTTATATCATTAGGGTCGATTGTTGACTTGGAAGAAACCGATATCACAGTTATGGGCGACACACTGTTTTGCTTTCTGAAATAGTTGTCGTACATTATCAAGTCCTCCCGGTCGGATTTGGAATCTTTTGAACAACAACAACAGTTTGAAAGGAAGATGATCTAATGAGAAAGTGGAAAAACATCTTTAGTGATCCTCCGTGTTAGAGCTCGCGTATCTAGGAGTTCCAACACAACCCCAACAGTTTTTTCCCTTCTGTTAAATGGACGTGATTTGAGCAAACCATCGTAACTGGCCACGTTTTTATATGTTACATTGTTTCATGATAATAATTATTAACCTTTTCATAAATAAAGTTGGAACTGTCTCATTTTCAAAATGAAAGATAATGATGTTTGCGTTGTTTACAAATAGATTCGAAGGGGCAAAATTTTTACGACCTTTTCTGTGATACTTGATTACGTAATACCTTGACAACGGGGCTTTAGCCGCTGTAATGTTATTTAAAGGCACACTCAACTACCCAGGGTCTATTAGTATAAGTTTAAGGGTAGTTCGTTATGCCTTTAAGGTTATATTATTTGATATATCCGGTAATTTATCCGGTTCAACTGCAATTCACAGTCGGATATGTGCAAGCAATTTATTGGAGAACAAGCATGAGACATATAAAAAGAAATTCGTGAAGGTATCATGAGACGCTGATGATAGAATCGCCACCGTTTCCGATTATTACCTTATGCATGAACAGCAGCAATAATACAATAATTAAACAGGCCATGATAAGTATGGCCAGCAGGGCGAAAAACCAATTTGGATAATCACACAAAAACACGGCAATTATCAAGCCAATCGCATATGACGCAGAGATGACGTATACACATAAACCGCAGTGCCAAGTATCGTTCACGCAGTATATGAAGACGTGACGCGATTGAATCGAATAATATAACGCCACAAGCAGAACCAAAGCAAAGTAGAGCACCATTAAGCCGAACCAGCCTAAAAGGTCTTTTGTACATCCACATGTTTCAAGTAATATGAATTTACGAATGAACGGGTCGTAGTCTAGTTCCTATAAAACACACGAAGAGGAATTCAATTGCAGTAATAGACCTTTTCGTATATTACGTAATTACATCCATCGCCTTGTTTTCGCCCTGAATATTTATGACGTTTGGGTCGTTTACAAAGAGAAACTAAACCTCAGGGGAAAATGTTTCACGATATAATACGCCTAAGTACGTAGTAATAATTAAGATTAGAAGCGAGGCGATGGATGTTGTGACACAATTAATGAAAAGGTCGATCAGTCATAGAGAGTTATAAACAAAACTCAGCACTCCTTGGTTTCAGTTCGTAATCACAGGCGTATTTAGGGTCAGTCAAGAAAGCGCGGAGGCATAGGCGTATCCAAGGTCAGTCAAAAAAAGTGGAGGAGTCCAACGTTATGATAATTCTTTTCAGTCTTAAGTGTCGATTAGGTTACTTGCACGTTTTCCTTTTCTATGTTAAATGACTAAACTCTCTCCCACAAATTTTGACATTGGACTCCTCCACTTTTTTGATTGACCGCGAATGGCTAAATATGCACTTTTGCGAAGTCTTCCATAACTGAAATTTCTCTGAAGAAATGATTAACTTATTCAATTACAAAAAAAAACCAGCACCTGGGCAAAATCTTCAAAAATCTCTGTGGAGGAGTGTTTTTTATTGAATCAGCAGGCGATATTTCTTGCCATTCCTATAGAAAACACTCCTCCACAGAGACATTTTGAAGATTGTGCCCATTGGGACGGAGCAAATTGTATCAAATTTTGAAATCCCTTCGCAAAAGTTACTTTCTAGACCTCATGTCAACAATCAAACTTAAGAATGCTTCAAAAAGTTTATGTTTAAAAGTTTATACCTTCGAGCTGCATAAAGGTCTTTTGTCGTTATCAATTTTCTTCACTTGTCGTTCGAGAGGATTCAGTAAAGACCACAACAGCAGCACAACAAAAGTGACGGAAACTAACACAAGAACAATCAACCACATCCGACGTTTGGCTTTTTTATCGAACGCGACAACGTTGTTGACGTATATCTGATGACCAAACCATAGTTTGGCTGTTATTGGCGCCACAAGTAATATGAAACCCAAACAAAACAGCCATTTCCTTATCAGACAGGCGCTAGTAAAGTTTGAAATTATGCTCGAGTCTATTCCAAACGTGAACAGACTTATAAACAGTAGCAAGGCGCCCAGAACGATGACAACATTTAGTAGTACAAAGGAGTTTCTGATGATCAAATAATTTCGTTTGATAAGAAGCCATATGAACAAACAGATCACAAGCAATGGCCCAATAAGGCCCAGTGCACACAGAGCGTAAAATAAGCCATGTGATACGTATCTCCATTTGGTCTTTTCAACAACGTCTCGGTGTGTTTTGCCGCTTAACCAACGAACGTTAGACAACGTCAAAATCTTCCCTTGCCATCCATTATAAACACCGACATGCCAATTCATATTGTCGGAATGTTGATAAACATTGATATGAAAATAACGACTTCCGTCAACGTTAAATCTTATACGTCCAGTTAATCCATAGAAATCTGTCGAAAAAAACAGACCACGAAAAAGATTGGCAACAGCTTGGTCCCCGTACTGTATTTGGTCAAGATTCTTCTTCCACAGTTTTAATGTCGGCAATGCTCTTCTGATAACATCTGCTATCACGCTTATCGTATCATACAAATATACCGAATTGTCATACCAATAACTTCTTTTTGTTCGAGCTTTATACAGTCCAAGAAACCTTCCATAACTCTAAAAAATAATTTTATGGATTCATTTCATGAGATTCGTATAGACAGGCTGGTTAAACAGTGAAATTTCTGTAAGAGTGTATACATCTACCCATTTCTAATCAGCTAAACTTATTGGTTAAAAGCTTCTTAAAATCGTCTGAAAGAACGAGGCATAGCCTGACCCTTACACTCATTTACCCAGACAAATGATTTTATTTCGCCGTTAAGAATGATATAATAAATAATAATTACGAATCAGGCTAGGAGACCAACACAATAGCTATAAACTAGACAGAGGTGATGGCTACCTATGGAAAAAAAAGGTTTACACTTTTAACGTAGCTGGTAAGAAATCGGTGGACTGTATCTACACCCTATAAAGCCAACATTTCCGTATAACGGACACATACTCCATGTACGGATGGATGGATTTACGGAAGTTTACTTTCATCAAAAACAAATCAGGAAAAGAACGTCTTCAAGACTGGTTTGTGTTCTTCTCTGCATTACAAATCATCAAAGTTAAGAGAACTACTTCATGATTTGAGAGCAATCAAAGTCCACAAAGATTGATAGTGAAACAACTCACAAGAATGCTTTTTTGGAAGTAAAAGGTTATTCTTGAATACATTCTTAAATGTATAATTAAAGGATTTAAGAAAACGCAGTCAGACTTTTCGACTATCCAAGGTAAGTATATTATATTTTAAGGTAACCCTAGGAGGATAGAAAGGATCTCCTTTAAAGGGATCCAAGGTTAATC
The DNA here is from genome assembly GCA_039566895.2 of Turritopsis rubra. NCBI lineage: Eukaryota > Metazoa > Cnidaria > Hydrozoa > Anthoathecata > Oceaniidae > Turritopsis > Turritopsis rubra. Next base: position 6,168,020 of record CM077631.1, on the reverse strand, counting down.
ATGTTAATCGATCTGACTTAAAAGTCGGAGTTGCCCAGGGTAAGGCTTTATCGGGATTCCACTGCATCGAAAACTGACAGAATAAAAACTTGAAATTTCTATTAACGAACAAATAAATTTTTTAATTATTTATAGAGGGTTGAAATAATTTCTTCCACTTACCAAACCATATTTGGGAAACTTTGAATTGTCCCATACACTGTAAAAATGAAACTGGTCCCTTCTGGCACATTCCACTTCATGAGATGAACACCTGTCCGTTCTTTGTGAAACAAAACTGCTTAACGACAATATCACGTAGAGTGGTGACGCCATTTCAAGTAAATGAAGCTGAAACAAAAAAAGATTGTCAATTTAACTTGTCACCTTTTTGGAAGAGGATTGATTGACCGATTGATTCACAGTTGGTTTTTTGATAAGCACCAGTAAAAATCGACCGGGCGCATTGATGCTTTTGCCGCTTATATTTTTGCCATTTTGAGCCAGGTTTGGTGCTTAAGTTGCGCCTATTTCATACAGTAAACAACCGATAACTCGAACCTCCATGGGACTGAGGAACATCAGAGGCGGATCTAGAACCTAGTCGAAATTTATGGAGGAGAGCACGGTGATTAAGCGTATAAAAGAAAAACGTGCAAATAACCTAATCAACACTTCTTTTTTACAGAAAATTCAGGACTCTGCACTCCTCCACTTTCTTTGACTAACCTTAGATCCGCCGCTGAACATTGCCTGAGATACCGGATGTTCGAGTTATCGAGAGTCTATATGTCTATATACTATATGCTTCTATATATTTGAGTCGGGCTTAGATTCATTTTAAGATTTCACCAAACTGCATTTGCGCCAACCACTTCTCCGGCGCTTCTTGCCTTGAATCCTTCTTGATGAATCGCGAAGGCCACGAAAACGGCCTGCATCAAATATGTGGAGGAGTACAACGTTAGGAAATTTCTTTATATAGTAAAGAGTTGATTAGGTTACTCGCAGGTTATTTTACATGCAGGTTATTTTCTTTTCTACTATAAATGACTGGACTCTCCTCCATAAATTTTGCCTAAGCTCTAGATCCTCCTTTGACCGGGTCTTTTTTGGCTCCGGTCATAATTTAGCAAAACGAACGAAGTTGTATTTCCATTGTTTATCAACATTATTTATTGGATCTTAATAAAAAAAATATTTCCATAAGAAGAGAAAAGAAAAGAAATTTTGCTACCTCACAAAATACTTTACTTGAATGCATGACGTCATAGCTAGCAAGGATGACGTAAGCACCTTTCTCCTAAAAATAACAACGGAGTATGCATAATATTAAAGGTTTAAGGCAGGGTATGTGAGACTGTTTGCATTGAAATAACCTCACCTTTAAACTTCGAATTGCCTTTGATGGATCTGCTACGAATGATTCTTCACCAACAATCAAACTTGAACTTAATTGAGCTTTCAACTTCTTATTTAGCTACGAAAGGTGGAAAGAAAAACTAGATAAAATAAAATAGATAGCTTTTTTGTTTATTGCAAGTTTTCTGTTATCTACAATATGTATCATGTATGAAGAAATCAGCACCAATACTTATCGTTCAACACAGACATACGCAGTTTGTTATGAGCAACACATAAGGGCTCAAACGTTGCTTCAGTTGCTCTTATTTACAGGCTCAAAGTTGCTTCAGTTGCTCTTATTTACAGGCTCAAAGTTGTGTAAGTTGCTCTTATTTACAGGCTCCTAATATTTTGTTCACTGTGTTAATTGCTAACTGTCTACCAAACTTGCGTGATAATCTATTCAGGTAGACCCACGTGGATTTCTTTAAACCCATCGAACTTTTATCCAACATTTCTCAACAGCAAGTCAAAAAACTCTGTCCCTTTTTTGTCTTTTCATTTCAGGTTTTTTTGTTCTCAGTTTATTACGTTTTTCCATGGATAAATCTACTTTAGAGCTGGGCAATTCTTTCTACATGCGACCACGAATCACTACTAGTCAATCCTCTAACCTTTACGTCATCATACCCATCTTCTAATATCATACCGAGCTTCTAGTTTTTAACATTTGTTTCACTTTTTTGTAGTTAACAATAGGTGACGTACATACACCAATCTTATACTCTTTTCTGCGAGAAGAACCATTATACATTGTAAGGATGTAGAAAATATATCATTGAAAAAAAAAAAGAAAAAATTTCATTTTCAAATAACGAACCTCAACATAAAATGATTCTGAACTGTGCAACAATCCGATTTGCTTCCAATTAAACATGTTAACCATTTCGATTCTTGCTGAGTTGATATCATATAATGATGGATTTGTACGGAAAAAATTAGGGTAGGAGTATCTATTCCCTGTTAATGCAAAATCTGTGGTCTCTGAAGCAATCTAAAAGGAGTTGCAACGGTTGTAGCTAATAGAATTAGATTTTTATTAAGGCTTCGTTAAATATGCTATCCGTTGTTCTCTTCACACAGTTTGCAAGTAACTTAGGAAGTTTGTCATAGGTATTTGAAAAACAATGCATTGTTGCCCAGGTTACAGTTAAGCCCGTGTTCCATTAGGCAGAATATCCGCTTGCACGGTTTATATTTAAAATTCTGTCAAAATCGTCCGCGGAAAAGTAGGATCAGGTTCAACTTCTCCGCCGCGGAATATTTCGCAAACCAATCAAATAACTCTTATATCACGTGATCACGTGAAGAAAGCAATTAGAATAAAAATACGTTATTGTCCCTTTTTACGCCGGTCCAAATTTAACACCGGCATTTATTGGCGTTAATTTTGAAAATTTCACGGTCAAACCCTTAGAGACAAACATCTAACGCCGGCCTTTTTAACACCAAGTCATGAAAATTAACGCCATTAAGGGCCGCCGTAAAAAGGGTCAAATAAGGTAGTCGCTCCCGAGCTGAATATTCCGTCTAGTGAAAAACCAGCTTTGCAACTGTATATATATATATATGGTGTAATATGCAGGATCAGTAGTGAAGAACATCGAATGTGTATAAGAAAAGAAAATGCAAAAATCATTGGATAATAACTTCATAAAGGTTGACGAGATTATTTAAGAAAGCGAGACCTGAAGACATGATGATAAACTTACAGTTAAGTAGCTACAAGTAAATAGAATTGATGTGCGGCCAGCATTTTAATACGCATTTGGTAGTCATACTTAATACTTATCAATGGAATATCATTTAGTATATGGCAAAGATATCATTCGAAAATGGCATTTAATAAGAAGGGAAAAGAAGAGATGTTTACAGTGAAATCTCGCTATAACGAACCCCCGGTTCTTATTAAGCTCCCTTAACAAATCCCTCTTTTTAAGGAACTCTCGATGTAACGAACTGATTCTACCCCCTCCATGGTTTCGAGATTCCACTGTTATTTCTTATTTGCAAACCTTATGCAAGAAAGCAGTCAAAAGTCAAATCCATCGAAAACATATATTTCTTAAATTCACCCATTCAACACTTAGGGGCTGACTACATGATCACTTTTCATCCCAGATACAAGCGGGACATCCGGTTTGCGGGCTAGCTCACTTAGTCTAATTGATTCTCTTGTTTTTACAAGTGCTATTATGTGTATACTTTTCATCCCGGGTCAAAAAGTATCATGTAATATCAAATCCACCGAACCAGCCGGGGTGAAAATTTTATTTGTAAACATTAGCGTCTTTTGTTTAAAACGCCTTTTTCATCTCGGTAATGTTTTTTAACATATAATATTTCTCGAACTGAGAAATATACCTGGGATGAAAAGTGATCATGTAACCACCCCCTTACTATAAAATAAACTGCCATGCTCTATGATTAAACATGCAAAAAAACATATTAAGTTTTACCTGCATCAAATTAAATCTAGTCAGTCCAGCAACAGCTGCAACAGTTTTAGCAAGTGTGTTGTCTTGAGGTCCAAGCAGCATGAGGACACGTGGACTTGAGTGATACAAATAGTTCAACAACTTCCCAGCACCGACACGGTGAGTGTCCTGAAAATTAGATGTCATTTCATGTTGATAGGTTAGAAGTAACTCTTGTTTTGTTTAACAAGAATGCGATCATCACTAGTTTGCAGTCGAAGCATGATTATTTCTGTCTTGGTTTTCGAGAAAATTGTTTTGTTCTTTCAAGCGAATATAAGAGACTTTCAAGGAAAACGTTTTGTTATCGCATCTTGTTAGACAAACACACTCATATGCGGAGGAGTGTTTTTTTATAGGAATGGCAAATAATATCGCTTGCTGTTTCAATAAAAACACTACTTCACGGAGACTTTTTGAAGATTTTGGCCGATGGGTCATCCATCAAACAAGCAAAAGACTAGAAGCGGGATCTCGCCTAGCCGAGACGTTTTTTGTTCATGTAACACCGAGACGGGACGTAAATAATTCTAATTCTTAGCTTTACAGATGGCGGATAAAACAAAGGAAAATAAATCCTGTCCTGGTTTGCCGTGATGGTTATTTATTCATGTAACCTCGAGACAAAAAACACCCTTAAGAATTTTTATCACGGCTAAACGGGACAATTTCTTACATGTAATCAGCCCCTTAGACCGGCAACGACTGATCACTATTTTAAAGAACGACTCGACATCTCTTACAAAACTAGACCAACCGGGTCTTTTTCATGGGTCTTTTTCATGGGTCATTTTCATGGATAGTGATACACGAAGTATTTACCCTTAGGCCCGGTTTACATAAGATCGTTTTTGTTTTTTTTAGAGTATTTATGTAAATTTACTTTTCAATTAACAAACAAATGATCGAGTTTTAATATCAACAAGCAGTTTGGGATTTTCAATAATAGTATAATACCATTTTGTATCATTTTGTTATACCTATGTTGCAATAGAATTGAACAACATTTGCAATTAAGTTGAATACATTTTTTTATTCAGCAGGGTGGGTACAATTTAATATTGAAAAGGTTTACATATTTATCGATTGATGGTTTATCGTAAAGATTCAATATTTTTTATCATTCTGACGTCATTCGAATGTATTTTGTTTATATTCATAAGGGTAACGATCAGAATTAGCCACTAAAGGAAACGAGTTTCCACCCAATATACTTGTACAATCTTTATTAAATTGTTATGGCGAGATGGCAAAAAACCTGTTGTGACGGTTTGATTACAAATTTTTCATTGCCACTTACCGTAAATCTTATTTTTTAACCCCCTGGGCGTTAATTAAAAGTTGGGCGCTTAATGGAATGGGGCGTTAAAAGGAAGATTTATGATAAACACACTTTATAGTTGAAAGCCAAAATTATAACAGGCCCTCACTATTTAGCTATTACAACTGTTGGCTGGTCAATCCACCAGTCACACGACCCAATGGGCAAAATCTTCAAAACGTCTATGAGAAGGAGTATTTTCTATAGGAATGGCAAGCAATATCGCCTGCTCTTTCAATAAAAATAAGACCCCTCCACAGAGACTTTTTGAAGATTTTGCCCACCAGGCACACAATGTCATTTGAACGTTAAATGCAAACGTCTTTACAACATCTCGACGTTTGTTTTAACGTTAAAACGAAATTGTGTGTACTTTGCTGTTAATAAAATTGACGAATTTTAAACAAAATAATACAAAACAACCTCCAGGAAATTTCACTTACTATGGACCTTGTTAATCTCGAAGGTTTTGTGAAATCCACATTACTGATATCCATCTCATAAGCAGGAGAGATTCTTTCGTCAGAATTCATAGTTTCCAGTGCAATTTTGACGGCTTCTATCCTTTCATGAGCACGTTTGGAATTCAAGTCCCAAAAGGAACCAAAGTAAAACTTTGCTTTAGGGCAAGCAAAACCATACGTTGAGAACGTCCTGTGATTTTGTAGTGCTTCGTAATCGTTTGAACAATGACATTCTTCAAACTTATGGATAAAATCACTCGCTGGTGGTCGAGTTACTGGCAACGAGATGTTACCACATGTGATACCGGTCAGAGACACATTTGAATAGGGGCATGTGTATGACGTTAATGTTACGCATAGCTGATTGGTGTTACAAAACGTGCAAGTTCTTTCAGCATTAGTTTGTGTACAGTTATATGTCACTGTGTTTCCACAATCTGTTGCGTTTTTCGAATCGATAAATGCATCGGCCAGACCATTTTTGTTAAATCGGCATTCCATAAACTCAACCGTACTGACTTCGGTAAGATTCGGAGCAAAACAAGCCATAGATGATGCTTCATATAAAGACCCATAAACGTCTGTTACATTAATAGACGAATAGACAGTTGTGTTAATGACGGTTTTGTTGACAAACCAAGGAACCACCACAGTTTCATTGTACACAGTCGAGTTAGACAGGTACGAGCCGAAATGAAGGGTGGAGTTGACGTAACTCGCGTTAATTTGCACAACGACGTGATGTGATTCAAATGTCCTGTTAAACTCGAGAGTTCTGCAACAGCAAAACGAATATTTGTTTTTGCTCACCTGCTGTTGGTTACGTTGTTGACTGCATATTTCTGTTGCAGACACTATGTGATAAAATAGTAGTAATCCTGACAGTACCAGTACAGAAGTCTTCATGTTATGTCCAGTTGATTTTATATGAACGTTTTTACCAAATTCTTTGTTTAACAACAACTGTTTCATTTCTTGAACAAAAACGATCATTAATATACCCGTTTCTACCAGTGCACATTTGGAAGGAAACATAATGATTACTCTCATCGTAGCCTGGGTATGAAGTTGTATATTTGGTTGATTACACGTTCGATATTGGTTGTTTTAATTAAAATTAGAAGCAATGATAATGAGATTCTAAATTTCATTCCCAACTCAATTTGAGTTGCTTAATCAATGAAAGAACTGTTGAATAGAATAGAATAAATAAATAAATAACTGGTTAGCAAATTATTTCAAATCATCTGTTGATGTTTTTTGTTCACATTTACGGTGCACACTATCACAGGATTGTAGAAACAGTTACCTGTCTAACTAAAAGAACAACTAAAAAAGTAAAATAAAAAAAAAGTAAAATAAAAAATAGATCAATAAATAAATAAATAAATAAAAAATAGAAAAAATAATTAAATAATTACTTTTTTTGTGTGTAAAACAGCGAAAACAGTGAGCGAGCTTATTTGGGAAGATCAAACATATATTACGTCATAGAAATTTCTGTATATAAGGAGCATTTGTTTTGATATGGTCCGATTTTTGTGCCGCTTCGATGTCCCAAATATGCGGCACTACTTCATTGCTTCGATGCTCACAGTTTTGTACTGTTTTTGAGCTGCTTTAAACGAGTCACGAAAGTTTTTATTGTCTTATTTAGTCTTTCAAATCGTGTGATAATGAAAATATAATCACTATTATTAAGGTTTGAGTAAGCAAGAGCTAGTTGCTAAGTTGCCAAATATCAAAAGCAGAAGAAACGGGTTTGACGGGTCTACCGTCCAGCAAAAAAATGAGGTTAAAACGGAACTGTAATAAACAGTCGTTTATTTTCTACACTACAATTTAACTGACCAAAAAAGACAAGAAAATTAATAAAAAATACAGATATACAGGGAATTTTACTAGAAGTTCTAGTAGAACTGTCCTCCTCCTGGAGCAGAATTTACAGTACTCATTACGTTACAGGGCTCGATTAGTCTGTTAGAAACATCACACATTTACGCCAAACAATACACATCAGAGGTTGAATAATCGAGGCAATTTTGCTGCGTCAGCGGACCACAAAACGATCCATCTCATTCATTATAGTTGGTGTTTTGAGTTAAAAGCTTATAAATACCATTGTTAAGAGCTAAACTTCTTAACCATTCGGAAAGAAATCTTTAATTGAAATGTCTTTTTTTAAATGTCTTCTTGTTCTGTTAAATAACATTTCCTGTTCGGCAAATTATTGCTGTTGTTGTAATTATTATTATTACAATATAAAAAACGTTTGCCCAGGAGGAATCTTTCCTGGATCCTCCCCTGAATATCTTGATAAGTAATGACAATACCTGATGTCATTTGAGGTCGAAACTGGCCTAGAAGCATGATGCGAAGTCACATCATCATATGACGTCAGTTAAATCCCGTCATACATTTTTTGATCAGCTTTTCGCGATCATAGTATCACTTTCAGTATAACCCACTGGTGATTCATTCAGTGATACAGCTCCATTTTTTCTCCTGCTTCTCTAAGCTTTCAATATTTGGCTTGCCAACTTAGCAACTAGTTCTTGCTTACCCCAAACCTTAATATATAGTGATCCTCTCCACTGGCATGCGCTCCAAATGTTGTTAATTTCATCTTGGTTAACGAGAACATTGTTGCGTAATGCCTCGTTTTTTCAAACGAAAATAAGAGAATTTCAGGTTTATGGATCGCAGCTGTGAAGACAAACACATAGTCTAAGAGCCAGGAACAAAACTTTACTGGATGAGGTCGAACAAAAATTTTGTCAGCCAAGTTGTCGGTTCCTTTAGCACCAAATATACCCTAAACTGGGGGTCAAATTTTACCCCATAATAATCATTAAGTATCTCGAGCAATATTTTGTAGAATTTATGTTTTATAACCAAAATTCCTGTAATTATTTTATATACCTATGTTTCATTGGCCTTGTTTCCAAGAGTATTTATTAAAGGGAACAATTTTCACGACTCCATTATGTACATATTCGAATCTACGAAAATCTACTGTGATAGTTAAACTAACAATTGCTAATTTTGCCACTATTGTCGCAGAGTTCGCAGCTTCAGGCTGCATTTTTCATTATAACACCACTTAGTAAAAGGATTCCCTTTTCAAAAGCTTTTTCTTTCAAGTTTCAGTCGAACTTCTTTCAACAAGTGGAGAGAGGTACTTCGTTCTCCATCAAACTTTTTGAAACATATCAAGCAGTTAGTACTTTAATGTAATGTAAAGAAGTTTCCAGGGCATAGATCCTTCCATATTTAACGTTCTGTAATAATAATTCGATATCCAAAACCGTTTTTAAACGCTAATCAAGTATTAACGAAATTTGAGCGTAACTTGTGCGCCATTTTTAAGAACGTTTTTTGCATAGATGGAGAAAACAAAGTGAAATTCAGTCTGCGTTCATCGTTAATTAAGTTAAGTAAGGCTTACTAGACCTAACAGCCAATCAGGTATCAGAAATTAACTGTATAAAATCAACGTAGGTTTGGACAGTAGATGAAAAAGAGAAAAGAACAAAAGAAAAAAACACGGACGATTGTAAAGGATTCCTTGCTTACGCAGAAATCCAATTAAAGAAATACAGAACAAAAAGAAATATATATATATTGACTATAGTATTTAATTTATTAAACAAACGCAATTCATATCCCGAATCAAAAAAAAAGTATAAAAAATATGTAACTTAAAAAAATTCGATCATTTTCGTATTTTTTTCAAACCAGCACTACTTTTAACCGTTCTCGCTTTCGCCCTTGCACGTTGCGCCCGTTTATGTCTCTCCTCAATGGACGAAACTAACGCCATCGAAGGTAACGAGCGAGAAACGCGTAGTATGCCACTGGCCACTGTTTCTTTAAGATGTCTCCGACCACGTGGCGAACCTGGAGCAGAGGAGCACGATCTAACACTCTCGGAACTTTCAATGTTAGGCGAGGATTTCGATTTATCTTCTTCGTGCTCGTCATGTCTCGAAATTTTATGGTTTACTTTTTCTCCTGGTCGGTGATCACCCGAACGATTTGATTGGTTACTCGCATTACTTTTTGTTTTTTTATTGGCAGAAAACTGCTGACCATGTTTCATTGTGTTGTCAGTTCTCGTTTTGTATACCCCGTCGTTTCTTGTTCGTTCAATTTTCGCATCGTTATTTATAAGTATGAACGACGAGCTACTGTTGGCGAGTGTTACCGAGTCTTCAATGAGTTCTTCACCAATTTCCGTCGTGCTGGACCTGTCGCGGCCAGAATCGCGACCAACAATTTCCACGGGACCCAAAGGTGGAGTACGAGTAAGTAAAGTATTTTTCTGTTCAGTACTGCTCTCCGATTTCGATTTTCGGGTTTTTGGCGTAGTGCTGCCGTCCACTGCGTCTTCCTTAGAACGCGGGCTAGTTGTTAACTGTTTTTGTAAAATTTCCTCCATCTTTGGTGACAGTAACTTGGATTTGGACGAGGAAGCGGGAGGAGTGAGTACGGTGAAGCTGCCTGTGCTCGTGTTCATCGCATTTAGTCTAGTGCCCGAGTAATTTCTTGATGACGGCGACCAAACGGGACTGTCGATAGACGTCAAGGAATAAAAGTTGGATTGTGGAGACGCTAAAGGCGGTAATTCTAATAACGTAGCGACGCTTGACAACTTCCGGTGTCGCAACGCATCACGTCGTTTTTGAAGGCGCTGCCTAGCCGACATGCATCGGATATAATCGTCAAAAACGAATTTTGCCGACAGGATGGGTAGCGGATTGAAGCCGGATTTACTACGACGTGTAAACGGTTGTTGTATGACGATGTTTAAGGAACGGCTATCGTCCTTATCGGGATTGGCTTCGACATCCTGAAAAAAAATTATATATATTGGGGAAACAACACAAATCAACTTTCACATTACTTTTATAGCGTCCTTTCATTCCTTGTGGAGGAGACCGAAGATTATAACCAATCACGATGGGTGTTTATCACAAAGAAAATTTTCGTCCATGTTCAGTGAGAAAGATTCATGAAAAGTTCATTCACACTGACACGAATATCTTTTATGCCATCAAAAATAACATCCAAATAAAATGCAATTAGGGTATTCAGATTAGTGTGAAATAAGCCTTAAAATCATCTGAACATTTATTCTGCATTAAACACACTTCAAGTTACCTGTAAGTGAGAGACAAACTTCACTACACCCCAACCAAGTTTGCTGGTGTCAGGCTCAACTAAGATGAATTGGCTGGTATCTATCACCAAGAATCGACGTATACTTTGCCTAAAATAATTAAAGCATTTCTTTGGAAGGGGATAAACATTTAATAAGGAATATAGCAGATATTACGTGCAACTTTGTTCTTTCAGCCTTGTAAATTAGATACACACCGTACAAATTCTTCTTTTTTTTTTTGCCATTAGTATTGGGGCCATTAGTTTGTAACAAAGAATTCAAAACAGTAGAATCTCGAAGAGGTCGTAAGCAAATAGTTGATGGTGGTTAAAAAGCAATTGTCAACATGAGATTAATCTATGTGATACAGTGTACCAAAACAATTCACAACATGATGAGAGAAGGTTCTCTCGAAACGTAACCCAACATAAATCATCAGGTCCATGACATGATAAACTATTTCCCAGTGGGCAAAATCTTCAAAGTCTCTGCGGAGGAGTGTTTTCTATAAAAATGGCAAGCAACATCGCCTGCTGTTTCAATAAAAAACACTCCTCCACAAAGATCTTTGAAGATTTTGCCCATTGGGTTACTTATTTTAAGATATTACTTACTTGGATTGTTGTACAATAGCACAAGCGATAAGATCACTATTATTAAGGTCTAACACTTCATTTTCGTGAACAGGATTCTGCACTTTACTTAACGGCAAGTAATTCTCAACTTCACCTTGCAAGTCTAATGCCAGTTCACGCATTAGAATGAAAATGTGCGCAGCCTTAAAAAACAAGGGAGGAGGAGGGTGTTAATTTTTATCAAAGCTGGGGTAAGGAGCTGGTAATATGGTAGAAATGATGAAATGAATGAGAAATGTTTGTTCAAAATTCGTCATTTAAAAAAACAAAAAAAATCCCATCCCATGTAAGCAGGACGGGATGATTATTTTTATGATTCTTTAACTCCGGTATCGGTGTGATAACTGAACAAAATTTAACCAGCTTAGACGAGATGCCAGTTCCATGCAAACAGAACTTGGTTAAACCGGATGATTTTTTATCATCTATAACCCAAATGTGTTCAAACAAAAGAAATGAACACGTCCCAGCTATAAGCGGACAACTTTTCCATATAACAGCCGCTAAGCTAATGAACGAAGATCAAAGATTGGACCAAACCAAAGGGATAGGAAAAGGAGCAAAATACTATAAGACCACAAAGAAATATTTTCATACCCTTTGTGTTCGCTCCGCATCACCACAAGGTAACCTTTTAATGAAATCGATTCCGGTCAGTGGTGTAACTGTTGGTGGCAACAATAAGGATGCATCCATCGTCAAGTATTCGACATTGATCGGTTTTGCCTTCAAAAATAACGAGAACAGGTGATCAAAAAATAACTAGAACGTGTGGCCAGGTATGAAGAATATCATTATCAACAGTTACTAAAGGCTGAAATACACGATCCGTATTTTGACCAAGTTAGTACATCCAACCTCGTTTTCATGAAATTTATTGTTTCAATTATGTTTTAACTTTGTTACTATTGCTAAAACTCCCAGTAGAAGGATAAGAGGAAATTTTGATGTCTGAAATGAGTCCGGATGTACTTTCTAGACAAAAACATGACGTTTAAACAGAAATTCGGGAAAGGTGTATTAGTCGGTTCTCATAAAAAACTCGATTTTAATTGGATTCAGTGCAGCTGTTTACACGAAGTTAAAACGAACATAAAGTTTCTAAACCGATCATACCTTCATGTGATGGTATTCTCCTTCGAATGTATCCACAAACAAATCATCACCCTGACAACCAAAAACATTAATAATAAAGTCATAATGGCCAACAGCAACGACCAAAAATATTTTGATAGAAATCAATCAAATGTATATAATGTGACTAAGGCTTTAACTACATTTTTAAACATGGGAAAGAAATTATCATTTTCATCAAAAATGAAGACGTAAAAATATTTAACATTTTTGTACAAACAATAAAAATAAAACAAAAATAAAAGCCAGACCAAACGCTTGGATGATTTCTTAACACGTTCACAGTTATATAGAAAACTTCACGATCGATGAAAGTATATACGTGTGTTGCATTAAAGATAATGAACTGCTATAAGTAGAACTGAGGGTTGCAGAGTGCTGATGTCAGCAGTTGGAATCCCTCATTTGAACAATAAGAAATGGGTCTGGAAGGGGCAGCTTCATTATCTTTAAGAACTCCGCAAACTGTATAGAAAAAAAACAATTGCTAACCTTGTAAAAATTCCTGAGTTGAAAAGTGCTGGCTTCACGAATACTCTAACAAAAAAACACAAGAAATTACTTCATAATTTCCAACAAAATATCCCTTCAATTAAAATTTCACATGCACACAAAGATTTTCTCGTCAGTTAAACTTCTTTAAATTTACTAACCTCTAACATGGCGAAATGATGGTCGCTTATTCTCCGTACGTTCCCATCGATGACTAATAACCGTATCACCTTTATACACATCTCGAAAGTCACAAGACGCATGCGTGATTCTAAGACAGACAATAGCGAGGTAAGTATTTTACACATAACCCCAGCTTTATTAATCCACTCACGTGCGCTTACAGTGAACCTAACTGTCGCACATTCAGTTACACCATAGTCATTAGAAAACTCGCTGGCCTCGACACTTACAGTTTTTTTTGCACTCACTTTGATCACATGATAGTAAATAATTACTTTACATTGGTTGGTTTAAGTCAAGTGATCTGAATGCAAACTTTTCAACATGTCAACATGTCATCTTTTTAAGATCTTTTTAAGGTTTTTTCCAGAACTACTTACTTTTGAGGTTCTTACGTCCTAGAAGTTCGCTTTTTTATATTAACATGGATGAGCTCTTGTCAACGAAAGTCATCATAGGATGAGCTCTTGTCAACTAAAGTCATCATAGGACATAAAATGTTTATCAGAATAAAGTATGTTATCTCGTGTTTCCATACTGAAATCTGAATCAAAATGCATACAAATTTATCTGCAAGTCTCAATATTAAAAGATTATCATGTTATAGAATCTCGAAAGTATTATTTGATCAAGAAAACCACTTCTAACTTCCAAAAGGAGATGTTGAAGATTAGTGGAATGCACTTTTGTTTATAAAAGCGAAAACAAATGGTGAGTTTAGGCTTAGCTCTAGATTTATATTTTCAAACAAAACAGGAACAAATTAAGGCTTTATTTTTCAACAACAACAAAAAAGAACAATCAGGTCCAATAAAAAATTAATGCAAGTAATGCAAGTTTGCAAAAATATTTACCATCTTTCACTCCATGCTCCAAAAAAATCAGCAACGTTTCCAAAATGTCTTCATTATAATCTTTTGATTCCTGTAAGAATGTTTGAGATGTTTTTCATTGCAATTATCAAGTTCGGTCTAATTTCTCAAGTTCTCAAGTTCCAAATGCAAACATCATCAATGTTTGTGCACTTTTCGTGCAAATTTCTCATTGCTGTATTGATGAAATTTTAAAAACTTACCCTTGTTCGAAAGATATTTCAGAGTGGAATAATTATTCTTCAGTAAATTTTAAGAAAAAATGTAACATAGAAGAAGACAAATGAAGAAGAAAAAAATGAGCTTTTTTTCTATGTAATCTATGTAGTTCATTTTTGGTATGCTAGAACTTCCATCTTTCCTGATTGGGAATATATAAAAATATTTATAATATTTTCCGGAGTTTTAAAGTTACATAAAGGTTAAAAAAGACCAATGTAAAATCAACTAAAACACGTTTTGAAAAAAGACGGGGCTTGGATTTTAACAAAAGAGTGTTTATACTACTTTTACTCAATAGGGAAATGTAAGTAAAAACAAGGTTTGTTGAAGTCATTCACATTACGCGTCATTTGTAAATTACTTCTTTTGATTTTTGGAAGCTTTAAAAGAACATATATCATTACTATTAGTTATTTCAAAATCATAAGCATAACACAACACCCCCATCTTTTTTTAAAACATTCATAAATGCTTCAAAAATGAAATTATGAAGACAAAAACAATCTGACCTTTGGTAGTGCCAATCCAATTGATTTCAACAGTTCTCGATCAAGACCTGCAAAATAAAAACAAACAGCCAGGTCATAGTAAAGAATTTGCAAGTTGCTCTTAATTGATTTCATAGAGTTAAACAATACACAAGTGATAAGAAATGGAAAGAGATCAAAATCAAAATCATTATAGATTATTCCTCCAACTATCATTGCAAGTTACTCAAAACGCTGAATCTCTATTCTTGCAGAGTTGACGCAACAAGTAAGAAAACGTTTCTTCAGTTACCTTTATTAGTAAGTATTGTGTAAAGAAGACACAATGCAAAAAAAGCTTCACCATCATCGCCACTACACAGAGTGAATGACTTGAGAATACTCTTTAGAAACACCCTAATGGGAACAACATCAAAACAGCTTCACTACACAGTTCACACGATTAGAACTCCTGCTTGGAGAAAAACAATTGATACTACACACAGTGAATGACTTGAGAATACTCTTTAGGAACACCTTAATTTGTTTGCAACTGGGTGAAGAAGATAAATTTTTTAAACGTTCTTCAGCGACCACAAAAATTTTTTAAAGTCTGCACATGTAAATAGTGAATTTCTTTATTCCCGCGATTCATGGGCGAGAACTGTAAACCCGCCTTTATGTGCACACATCAAAATAGAAAATAATAAAATATCTGGCAAATCCAAATCCTGGACAATGTGTAGACCGAACAACTTCTTGAATATAAGCTCATCAGTGTGGTATACTACAGACATTTCCCAAACTTGTGTTTAAGGACTCAATTCTCTTACTGACCTCGTTTTCAAACAAACATTAATAAATACGCAAGTAATGTAGTCTTTGAGAGATTAACAATTTAGAATTGTTCTTTACTTCATGATCAATTAAAATAGGATTTCTAAATGCATTAACATGAAAACGAGGGGAATTAGAGAAATCTGTGTTTAAACACAATCATGGGAAACATCTATTGTGTATATCAACAATAGATTTGAAATAGCTATTATTGTACATACCTTTTCATTTCTGACTTTCCTTCCTCGAATGTGTCTTGACTAGGATCCTAGAAAAAATATTTAAGACTAAAACTAGTTGTACCAAAACTAAAAGTGCATTTGAGGTTTGGAATGTTCCAGCATTCCTTCATCACTTTTTATAAATTGACAAGAGAGATCACTAAATCAATTTTAACTTCTATGATACAGTTTCACCAATTATTACCTGTTCAGTATCATCAAAATAAAGTTGTTCATCTAAATAGAAATTGAAATGGAGAATCATTTCTTGTATCATGTGGTTAGTCCTTTCCATCGATAAGTCGTGAGAATAAGCCCAAGGGGTTTATAAGAAGGAGACATTTAAAAGATGTTTATTAGGGGGTGAGTTAAAAAGAAGGGGGGTGAGTTAAAAAGAAGGGGGGTGAGTTAAAAAGAAGGGGGGGGGGGGAGGGGGTGTTAATTAGAGAACTTATGGTAACCCTGCTAGCTAACTACTACGATAAAAGCAAAAAAAAAACCTTTGTTTATGCTGTCGGTTATAGGCGATTCCTCAGTTTCCACATCACTGTCACTTATATTCTTGCCTCCCTTTTCTATTGCCTGTAGATCTGCTTTGTGAGCAAGTTGCATTAAACCTTCTGGATCCTCTTCTTCATCCTCAAAATCACCATCATTGACTTTCGACGATTGATGAGACAAAATAGATCCATCCTCACTGTCAACTACTTGAGTTTCTTCGACCATTTTGACCTCACCTTCATCTAAAACATGATAAAGCCGGCATGAGTAGATATGTACAGAAACTTTATTCCTTGTATGTCATCATTTTATGACACATTATTGACCATTCGAATCTCGTACCTGTCACATAAAAAGTAGAGCTCCTCTTTGACTTTCCCGAACTGAGTAGCTTTAGTTTTAGGGTCAAATTATACGTGTCCTTAGTTACCCCGTAAGCTTCCAGTTGTGACTCCAGTGGAGCTGGTGGTGGAATGAACGCCCTTGACGATGACGATGAATTTGATAGCAGGGACTGTAAAAAAAAAACAAGAAATGATAACTCTTCATTGTTGCTTTAACAAAAATTGTATAAAGTGCAACATTTAAAGCATTCAAGATTTTACTTGTAAGAAGTTAAGAACAACAGGGAATGCACAAAATTAAGTCTGCAAACTTTGATAAAAATTCTGAAATTGCACTAATAAATTTCGCTTTTCCTAGCCATAGACTTCGATTTGCACTAATTAATTCCCCACTCTTTTATTCTTGCACATTTTTTGTATACATTAACAAAAACTTGCATAGTATAATATGTTTTAACAGGGTATTTCCTCTAGATAAATTTCTTTTACAGAGACGAAATTAATTCATTCAAAATGCTTTGAATCGTACCTTTCGATCTTCAAGATCAAGTGTCGCGGTCGTGTATGGAGTAGATCTGATTTCGTCTTCGTTAAAAAGAACATCGACAATGGCATTAACCAAAGGTGGATGGTCCATTATCAACAAGTGCTACATGAAAGATTAGTTATTATGAAATTGAGGGAGGTAATGTGAACACTTTCAAGCATATGTTTGAACAAAAGAATGAATTATCTTTCATAAATTTCACTTTGAGTATCAGGGTGTCAGGCAGAAGTAAAAAAAATACTGTGTGTTACCAGAATTGGGAATTTTTGTTACTGAATTAAAGCCTTAAATGTCGGGCATCAATGGTTGGGTGACGAAGAAAATTTTTAAATGCTCTAAAATGCTCTTAAAATCAATTTCTTGATTTTTGAGCACATGATTAAGGACACAATATTGCCTTAGTACAAATCCAAGTTATTGTTATTGTTACTTGTGTTGCGATTAATCCTGCATTTGCTACAGTGAGATCACCATCTTTCACAAACAAGAAGACCTCTTTTTGATGCTAACAGTCTCACTACGAATGAAATCATAATTTTGATCACACGTTTCTAACAATCATTTTCTATTAAAAAATCATAACAAATTAAATTTGGAATGTAGCTCGATATGTAACTCCATCAATCAAAAAATGTGACCAACATGAATTAAAACTTGAATTTATAGATATACTTATATTACCTATAATTTTTACCTATAATCTATGTCTTATAAAGATTACTATATATAATTACTATATAAAGATATATGATTACTATATATAATTACTATATAAAGATTCATCCATATTATTATAGGTTTATCAGTATACTATTACTTATAGTCTATTATCAAAAATCTATAGTTTGTTTATTAAAGGATATATTATAGGTAATTCTTTTGTTCTCAGAATAGATTATCTATAATTTCAATCTATAAATTCCATGTTAGGTTTTTCCCTTGGACAGTCACAAATATTTTTATAATCAAATTCAGATAAATTCATAAAAGAAAGATGTGAACAAACAAAGAAATTAGTAAAGTGTTTGTAAACAGAATTTTATATTTTTAACAAATATATAATTTGTTCTTAATTTTTGTTCTAAATTTTTGTTTTTGCGAATTAGGAAGATTTGACACTAGACTGCATTGGGAATTCAGTGTAATACGCGTCTTAAGCTTGACTAACACCCTGAATAATGATTTTTCATTTTTATTTAGACTTCCCTTAACCCAATTTTAAGAAAACAGTGACTTTTAGTCAACAAGTTAATTTTGCATGCATCTAAACAAAACCAGCCAATTGTCCTGGAGTGAATTTGGATACAGTTTTAGTTTTCATAGTGAACAATCAGCCATCATGAAAATATTGTGACAGCTGACTTTGAGAGTAAAATTACAGTACAGAAACTTTACAACTTTGCTAAGGAACGGATTGTTACATGAAAATATAAAAGATTTCCGTGAAAAGTTTTAACTGTTATGTGAAGTCATTATTAAAATCTTTGGTGTTCAACATACATGTTATATAACCAAAAGACTGTTAACTTCTGAAGATCCCAAATCTTGGTGCAAGCTAATTATCTTAGTGAACACATAAAGTTTCCTTTGGGCTATACTGTTCTGTACAAAAATTAAACTATAGTTGCCATTACAGGCAAAAGGATTTCTGGATCATTAGCTGATCATTTTCAAGCTTTACAGAGAATAAAGAAAAGTTTTCATTTAAAATCTTAGAGACCTTGTATAACCACATGTAAGCAACATTTATCTCTGAAATGGATATTGGTGGAAACACAAGAGATTTGGTAACCATTACTACTTTGAAAAAAAGTAATTAAATTAAAAACAATGCAGAAAAAACTTTTTGTTATTAGAAATTTTCTTAATGTTGAAGACAATATGTTGTTATAAATACCGCCAGACGTACCACCTCATGCTGACATCATCATTACAGATGCAGACCTTTCAGTTACTTCTATGAAAGTCATCATTAAAAGCAACAAAAATAGTAGCTTATATTTATGACCAACGATAATTCATGTGCTACTTTTATGACGATCAAACAATACAACAATTCCTTTTCTTGTCTCTCACCTGTTGTTATTGTTCATGCTCATGTGCTGAGACCATCATGATGTCAGATTTTTTTATATTTATAACAACACATCAAAACATATCGTAGATATAAAAGCTGGTCAACAAAAAGAAGAATATACATTTTGACATGTCCGGCATTTTCTTTCATGGAAATGACTATTCCAATGAGATGCTACAATTGACATAATTGCAATAGTTTTCACTTTAGCATTTAATCCAAGGTTTGAACAGTAAGAAAAAAATGAATAACATGGAAGGTGCAGAAATTCAATAAGAATCAGGCAAAACACACATAAAAATACCACGCAAATATTCATACCTGAGCTATTAAGAACAATGCCACAAGTTTACTAATGTGAACTCGTTCAGGATCATTAGTTCCTAAATCTTCTTTGGATGGAAGACTGTAAATGTATAAAGGGATGAGTAATCGATTGACCATGTGATCTGTTAATATCATGTTGAGAACGTTGATTTTTAGAAGTAAAATATCGTTCAAATAATGCAAATGATCCAGATGGTCAGCAACATTGGCTTTTAATTTGTCATACTTGAAATGACTAAAAAACAAGGAACAGCACGTAAGAGAAAACTAAAAAAATACTTAAACTAAAAACTGTATTCATACTAAAAACATGAGAGATAATTCTTACAGTCTGAATGAAAATGTACGTATCCTTAGACTATATTACAGATAAAACTGATCACAAATATTTTGTTTTGTTTTCATGTAAAGTTTCTTTCGGGTTGAATGTTGCTTCAAAGCAGTACGCTAGACTTAGTGTCAACAACTGGAGTATATGGCGAACATTATATGGCCCCTGTCCATCTCTTAAAACTGCATAAGAATATTTTATGATGATGAGGTCTACACACCCGAAATGGAGAAAATAAACACTTACTCAGATTCTTGTACAACACAGTCATCAAGTTCAATTGCGTCTTTACCAATAAACCAAATCAGGTTGGAGAAATAAGGAGTTGCCGTCTTATCACATATAAAGTCCAGCATTTTAGTGTGTCCAACTAAAATAGAAATAAAATAGAATTATCACTTATTATATTATCTTTATATTATTTTTATTATATACCGTATTTCCTCTAATAAACGCCCCGGCGTTTATTACAAATTGCAGAGTTTGGATGCGGCGTTTGATAGAGGGCGGCGTTTATCAGAGGGCGGCGTTTATTACAAAATGAAAAATCAAATAAAAACAGACTTTAAACAACAATGTTTTCTCTTCCTAAAAAACTGTCTAAGCTAATAGCATTTTACATTGAAATTGACGGTAATCACGTGCACGCAATCGTAAATGGTAAAAAAGAAGTACGAGAAAAACAATATTCATTTTTATCTTTAGTTGTGGAAGAATTTGTTGATAGAAAACAAGTCCAACTCGTGTAAACTATTTTTTGTTGCTTGTTTAGTCTGTTTTCTAATAAACGCCGCTTTTCAAGATGCAGCGTTTATTAGAAGGCGGCGTTTATTAGAGGGCGGCGTTTATTACAAATGCTTGGCTATAAGTGCGGCGTTTAACAGAGGGAGGCGTTTATCAGAGGGCGGCGTTTATTAGAGGAAATACGGTATTTATCTTTTATATTATCTTCAACAATTTGATGAACTATTTTAACAAAACTTTAGAATGTAAAAATGAAAAATGGGTAGGTTAAAACAAAAATAACAAAAAAAACAAAAACAACAACAAACTAAAAAATTACTAATCCACTTTTACTCATAAGTAACCAAAACCTTTAGTGTCACCATGCCTCAGGTTACATACAGAATTCTCACTATTAATTTCCCTGATCATTCCTTCAATTTTTTAACAAAACCTTTTGCCAAACTATGCTTCATACTACAACAATTGTTTTCATCTTTGAATAGTGAGTAACCGACTTGCAACTAGTTAGCTAGACTTACTGCCAGAAATGTGTATAACATTGCTCTAACTTTTGAGAAGACCAGCGTGCAGTACAGTTCATGGCTCCTATAGGACTGATATGCTTCTTTAAAGTGCACAAGAGTGGAGTTTTGTCATACAACATGGTTGAAACTCAAACGTGAACCTCACAAAGACACTAACCAAAAACACAGTCAGTGCAAACTCACTACCAACTATCGACAAGCGCTATCCACAATAGTATAGACACAAAGTTTGAGAAAATTAGCATTAGAATTTTTGAAAGATGGAATAGTGAAAGTTTGCATCTCAACATAAGAATAGAATGAGTGTCAAACCATCGTGCATGCCTTCATCAGAAGAACATGGTATATATACCTTGATATACATTCAAAGTAAGGGTTCGAACAGCAATGCGGGCCATTGACTCTTGATGATGAAAGAACTTTATAGCTTCGGTGTATAATGGAAAATCGCCTTTCAACTAAAATAACAAAAAAATCAAAAACAAGATGCAAACACTGAAACAGCTCTTCATGGATTATCTCGGGGCTAATACATTGTGATTTCAACATCGGTTAACCGATTTTGGAACATCTATTTTGGGCACTCAAATTAATAAATAGTTTCCTTATAAAATACAGTTTGTGAGAAACTTAAAGTTATTCACAAACTCACTTGTGTATTGGTGAGTGTTTATGATTATTCCTATCATGCTTTTTTACTAATTTAGTCTTTGTCCATGGAGTCCACTGGGGCTGCCCACAACATGACCCACCAGCTGAAAGGGGTCACATTGTTCTCTCCGCTAGCGATACCCAAATTAATTTTCTGTTTTATCCCCTCTTGTCAAAAAGGAACACAACATATCAAAACACTATTCCAAAATTCCCTCAACCTACCTCATTAAAAAAGAAATTAATTGTTTGCATATTCAGTTTTAACGAGAGAGTCTTCAAGAAAGAAATATAATATGCCAAGACTTCCTCATTGGAAAAATCAAATTTATGAACGATTATTGAATTTACGTGGTTATTAGATAACAGGAAATCTAAAAGAAAAAATATTTAAAATAAAGATGTATACTGTATACAGGTAGAAAATGTTTACATTTTTACTGAAAAGCGGCCCCATTTGGCAGTCAAAAGTAACTTTGTGCCACTTTTCAGCGAAAATGTAAAAATTTCCTACCTATCTATACAAAAACACAAGTAGGTTTAGAATTTTTTCCCTAATGCCATTTTTATATGAACAACACTAAAAAGGAAGTACTTTATAATAAAAAATTATTTCAAAATGTTTTGGGTTTTTTTACACACGTTTTTCTTGATACTTACATAAAGAGGTCTGGTGTCTAATATTTTCAAATAATATGTTTAATGTTTGCAATAACTGGACAGTAACATAACTTCCACAATTCTGTGTCATGAATTTCAAGAAGAAGAGCAACATGTTCTTCTCAAGGAAAAAACTAAAAAAATACAAAACATCAATATAAAGCATTTTCTGTTTTTGTTATGAAAGAAATGATTGGTTTGATAATCCTATTAGCGAGAAAGAAACGTTCAAAACATTCACAACTTACTCAAACACTGTAGAATCATTTTGGTCGCCCCAAATAAGAATCTCTGCAATCGATCGTAGAGTTTCCACAACAAGGCTTTTATTGCCTTCAGTCACCATGCTGTTTCGTTGAAGTATATAATGTAAATATCTACAGGAAGTAAAACAAGCAAATTACTTTAATTCATAAAGAAGAAACCTTATCAAATCAAAGTTCCAAATTTCAATATCATGTTTTGATTTAGATATACATTTACCTCAATTGATCTAATGAATGAGTCTTTTTGGGCTTCCATAGTGTTTCTGCAATCCAGTTTTTTGGTTTTTGTAACATTTCTCTGGGTTTTCACCTCTCAATCATCAACTGTTTAGAATTTCAAAGAAAACGGAACTTGGAATTAGTTTACTGAGTTAAGGGTATACATGATCAGTTACCTGAAACTGTAAAGTTAAAAATTAATTTACAATCATTGTAATGAAACAATGTATAGTCAAGTCAGGCAAAATTTGTGCATGTGGTTTTGGATGGTAAAACTTGCACACTTTCAATTAATTAAGAAATATAATAATAAGAAATGAAATAATTAAGAGTTTTTGGAGTAAGATAGGCAATGACAAAATATGAGAAAGTAGTGAAGTGATGTTGAAGTGATGTTTTGCAGTAGAAATGCTAACAATAGAATAAATTGATTGCATGAGAGGGCATTAGGAATTATTTATAATGACTACACGTCTACATCTTGCTGATTTATTAGATAAGGATGGCTCTGTATACATACATACATCATACAACATAGTACATTGTTTAGCAAAGTACAAGGTTGTACATGAACTATCAAATGAATTGAAGATTAATATGTTTATATGCAACCAGCTAGTGACTACAGCCTATGCTCAAGTGACAACTTTTATTCAACCTCCAGTGAACACTGAATGTTTTGGTGTAAATAATTTCTTTGTTGTTTTGGTCCAATAGTGTGGAGTATGATCCCCAATGAAATAAAAGATTCAATGTCCTAGTATTTTCAAAATATCTATTAAGAAATTGTATATCTATTAAAAAATTCGTATTCATTTATATATTTTATTTACACTTTGCCAACTCACCGACTTAACTTTTCAAGTTAAAAATTTTATAATTTTTTATGGTGACCTAATGAATGCTGTTCCATTCAGAAGGACTGTGAACTGTTTTATGATCTCGGCTCAATGGAGAGAAATCTGTTCAAAGAATAGACACTAGTAACTTAGAGACACTTATGATTGATTAATTGGTCAACAAGATTATTCAATCAGTCACAAAAACTATGTGTAATGATGGGGGAGATATTTTAGATTTTTACAAAAGATTAGCCCCCACCCACTCCCCTTCCCTCCCTTACCGTACAAAAGCTTACCCTCCCGCTTCTTCATTTTCGTGGCTCTGTCTGTGCCCGAAAAAAATTGTTTTCTATTTTGTTTTTGTGCGCGAAGATGATATTAGGTCACCTTGGAGGTAGCTATGGCTGCTAGCTTCACATATTTTAGCTAATCACCAAAAAGACAATTATGAGAAATATACCTAATGATCAGAAATCCAACTAATAAAAACTGTTCTTTCTTGTTCACAAGCAAAGATAACGAAAGTTTCGTTGAAATAAAATATTTTTTCGCAATTTATCTTTTTTTTTCAATTAAACCATAATATTTTTGAGACTTGATTACCACGTTTTCTAATATTAGAAGTAATGCTAGAAAGTACAGACTCAAAATGATTTCCAATTTTTCTTGATTTATTTAAATATTTTACCTAAATTAAATAGATATGAAAGTATTATAACGTTTTTAAAATATTTTGTTTGTACAATTTATAACTTTATGGAAAAATATGTAGTTATAAATGTATATAGGATGGTCTGCGCTTTCAGGTTTTGTGCAAAACCTCCTCTTTGTCTCACTTTTCACAACAAAAACAACTGCACGAGTAGCAGAAGAAGAACCTTTGAACTTGGAACGTAGATCAACGTAGTGCAGTGTCTTTATTGTTACATTTTCCTCTTGCATATGCAAATGCTATAGCTAGACATGTTTTCGATAATTCATGATGTGGCGTCAACCAGGCAGGTCTCTCGTTTATTCTCGTCTAGCTATATTATACCATATCAAGCTTCTTTGACTATCTTTTTTGGTCTTTTTGGTCTTTTTGGTCATTATCGCTAGCTAGGGGAATTTGGTGTAAATCATTTGCTTTTGCTTGGTAGAGGGTGAAAGTATAAAGCCGCTTTTCTACTTAGGCGAATATCCCGCTTGCAGTTCAATAAATAAATTGCAGATATATTTTCAACCAAAAACAAATGGAAATAAACTGAAACTTGGTTTTATATATTATCATGTAGTCATAATCATACATCTATGTTTGGAGTTTTGCAAACAGTGTCATTGGAACCCTCTACTGCACTACAAAGTATATGGGTGTTATGTACCACAAAATATAGGTTTAGTTTATGCTTATTGCACATATTAGATTCAGGTATCCCCGGCCGGGCAAACCATAATTTTAAGGTTTCACTCGATAGTTGGAAAATATAAGGTTGCATTCTTATATTTCTTATCATGATTCTTGAGAGTGGAACCATATAATGTTTTTACCTGGGGATATGACCTTAAAACCAAAAGTTGGATTATGCTCCAAAAATTTGCCTCCGGACCAAGCAATGTTTGAGCCCGGATGTCATTTTTGGTCCAAGGGAAGCTATGCCATTGGGGGCAAGCAAATTTGATATCCACAAATATCAAGAGGCAAAAGCAGTCTTTGAGATAATCAAACACATGAATCAGAAAGAATTTTTTGCTTAAAAACTTCCTTTTTAACTAGTCTGTTATTTATATTAGTTTCTATTAGAATAAGTTTTATATTTCAAAGAAAAAATACTTTTTACAGATGTTTTGATGTCGGTTCATAATTTTTTTCACACAACATTTCGGGCCAGCAACATTGAAAAGATTTTTAAAATGTTCCGCCGAAATATGGGCATATTTTACAATTATAATGCCTGTGTTTGAAAGTAACCTTCCACACAAAACTGTTTTGATCATAGTGATGAATTGTTATGTATAGAATCTTAAAACTCGCATGAAATGTCAATATAATTATTCATTATTTTTTTCTAACAATTCAATCTTGATTTTATAACAACAAGAATGATTGTGTATATGATATAAAGCTAGTATATTTTTCTATTGAAATAGGACATTATAAAAATATCAATGGAAGAATCATTGTTACAGGGGAACTTTCAGATGTTTCCCTCTGGAAAATCCAACTACGTTGTTACGTTGACAAGGCAAAATATTATGTTCAAGGAAGAATGTACTCAAAGTAGCATACCACTGAAGTTAACATCACTATTGATGGAAAACATAATCGGTTGTAAAGTTTTTGAAAGCAAAATACCAAATGATTTTAGTTGTGTTGTGCAAATTACAACTCTAACTAAAAACAAAAAGGGGGTGCGTCAAAAAGAGACAGTTTCGTTTCGCATTATTGAATCCAATGATAAACAGGAGAATATTATAATTGGTGAAGCGTGGGCTCGTGCCATATCTTGGATCTTGCACAACCCAAGTATATCTGTTGAAGATCTGCAAGGTTAGGATATTTTGATATTATATTCTACTTTCTCTGCATTCAGGAAAGCTATTGATACATTATATTTGTAGATATTGACATAGTTTCACAGACTTCTGTTATAATAATAGGCAATCCATATTGCTAATTTTTACAAAAAGAGAAAGATTAGTGGGGGTGTTTTATTACCTTTTTGTGACATCCAAGAGAAAAAATCACATCAACGTAGTTTGTTAATAATGATGTATCAGTATTATCAATTTTAAACAATAGAGATATTGCTCAATTTAAGAATCCATGATTTGAACCAATTGAAAATATGGTTCATGGGTAGGGAGATCCTCTTCCTAAGCAGTACCCTCAGTATAGTATAAGAGTTAAATCAGAACTGAAGAGGCTATCCTGGGTAAAACATAAATAAATAAATAAATGAAAAAAATTAAATGCGACTGATGTAACAGTGAAAAGATGATATTCATCATTATACTGGTCAAAACAAAAAAATGCATGTGATTTTCTTTCCCTTGGACATTTTCATTTTCTATGATTATATATTTAGCATTATAATGTGCATTTTTAGAGAAGGACACTTTTGCACCTCAAAAGAACTTTTTTATTGTGATTAATCCGAAAAGTGGGCAGGGGAAAAGCTTACAACTGTTTAAAAGTACAGTAGAACCATTACTGCAAGCTGCTAACATAAAGTATACAACATTGATTACTGGTGAGTGTGTTAAATCCCAATTTGATTTTGAAAAAAAACTTCTGAACAAAATCAAATCTGGAAAATATTTAATTCCAATCAAACTTCCAGTGAATAACTACATTATAATATCACCACATTGTTTTGACAAAATTATAGTTCGGCATACATACCTTCAGTTGTTAGTTTTTATGATTTAGAGTATGCTGGTCATTGCCAAAAAATGGTACAGACATTCAATTGTAAGGAATGGGATGCAGTGATTATATGCTCTGGTGATGGGTTGGCTTATGAGGTATATTAATGTCCTTCTTGTATCTGATATTAAACAACATAATATCTTTTACTGTACAGCCCGAAAAGAACTTTATGTGTTCTAATGAAGGAATGAATTTTTACAAAACACTAAAGATTTGCGTGTAAAGTTTTATCTGTTACATGAAGTCAGAAATGTTTTCAGCATGATTTTATTGAAAATCCACGTTAGAAAAACAAAAGACAATTGACTTTTAAAGCTAGTGTCTCTTCTATGTAAAGTTTCTTTTTTTGGTTGTACTGTAAAGCAACAAATTTCTAAACCAACAGGAAGGGACAGAACCCTCACTTAACTTTTCTTAACATTTTCTCACTTAACTTTTCTTATAATAGTTGCATAATAAAGTGTTTGCGAACGTTTGACCCTTGTTTTTGTTTTTTCACCCAATAATACCCCAAATTTATTGCCTAAAACGTCACATGAATTTTGTCCCCGACTTCCCAAATTGAAGAATAATATTGAAGAATTTATGACGCCTATTGTTTCACTTTTCTCGCTTAGTAATTCCCTATTCTTCATTATACAGTCTTAAAAATAATGGTAGAACTAGTTGTTATCATCTTCTTATACTTTCTGGTTTTTTTGTATGCAGTACTTTAATGGGATAATGTATCGTAGAGATTGGAAAGAATGTCTGCAACTCCCTCTGGGCATACTACCAACTGGTTCCGGTAATGCTTTGAGTACATCAATGTTGTTTGTAGCTAAGTATGGATTTGGAATATTGTTTTATTATATTATATTATATTTTATTATTTGAAAAATCTTCTAATTTACAATTTTCACTTCATATTTTAGGTTCAGTCCTAAAGTTGTTCTTTTCTCCCATTTCCTATGCCGAAATGCAATAGATAATCCATCGCAGTGTTATTTTTTGTCGGTGAACAATATAAGAGAGTATTTGAAAGAATTTCGAGTTTAAGTGGATAAATGCTGTTGCCACATTTTGTTTTCAATAGGAGGACGCTAGCTCCTCGATATAGGAAAGATGAATTGATAAATGGATTTTTAATTTTTTTAAAACTATGAAAGTTTAGATATTTAAAAATTTATGTTTTTTCCCTCTGAAAACTCCTTATATTTTTCACATTTGATATCAAAAGCAACGACGGAGAGCAACAGAGCAAATCGTGGTTATATAAATATGTGATTATATTTCTAGAGAGAAGTTTACGTTGATGAATGCGATTTATGTCATTTTGAAAGGGGTTTCGCATCCCATGGACATGTTCTCTGTTCAAACTGACGAAAATAAATATTTTGGATTTTTGAGCTTAGCTTGGGGCTTGATATCCGACGTTGATATTGAATCAGAAAAGTACAGAGCTCTGGGAGGCTTCAGGTTTACCATAGGTGCGTTGACTCGAATTCTACGATTGCGTCATTACACAGGGAAACTTTCCTATCGATCAGCAAGCGAACCTAAGACTAATGGTCTTGGAATCGATCAAGGAGAGGACATACTGCCTGGCTCTCATACGCAAAACTTAAATGAATATCAAGGTGAAGCTCAGCCGAATGTAGTAGAGGATAGAGTAGCTGGAGATGTCAGCGAGATCTGTTCTGGGGATGAGAACCTTACCATGTACGGACCTTCATCAACACTGGTAAGTTTGCGAGAAGACCTTCCGTCGGATTGGACGACGATTTCCGACGACTTTGTGACCGTTAGTCTTGTGTCGATGACGCACTTGGCGCCGGACTTTTTTGCATCACCTAAATCGTTTTTTAATGACGGCATGCTGAATCTGCAATACGTCAGAAAAGGGACCAACAAGAAATGTTTATTGGACATATTTCAACGATTTGAAACCGGTACGCACATCGAGCTACCCGAACTTGAAACGGTTGATATTACGGGCTTTCGGCTAGATCCCCAACCGTCTAATATCGGCCACATTACAGTTGACGGGGAAAGAATGAAGTACGGACTATTGCAAGGCGAAGTTCACCCATCTTTAGCTAATATTCTTATGCTACCCGTACCAAATTGATTTAGTTTATTATCACCGACCACTTCGAAATCATAACGGAGAAAAAAAGTTTCTTAATACTTTTTCTCCCGCAAAGAGACAGATCGTCCTTCTCTCTGAAGTTAAAGATAATGAACTGTTATAAAGTTTGAGGAAAACTGAATCAATAGTTTTTCTACAAGGTAGACGAGAGAGCCAATCATTTGTTTACCTCGTTTGTTTGCCATTTTGATATAAGTCAGCTGCTCTTTCCAGACCCATTTCTTATTGTTCAAATGGGGCATTCCAACTGCTGACATCAGTGCACTGCAACCCCAAGTTCTATTTATAACAGTTCATTATCTTTAAAATGTAATAATAAGAAGTGGGTTTGAGGGCAAAATAATTCTGTTTTCTTGTCACATCAAAGAAGCGCCAAAGTAGTCTCAAACTAGCAATAAAATAAGTACCAACGAGCCTTTGTAAAATAAGGTGTGTAGAAAAGAGAACTCGAGGGAGGAGATTACTTTAAGTACACGCTTCTTCGCTTCAATTTTGGCTGAGGCTCAAAGTTGCTTAAGTTTCTCTCTTTTACAGGCTCAACTGTTGCTTACTTGTTGATTATATACTTAAGGAAGACCAAATTCACGTGTTTACTTGCTTAGTAAGGTTAGTGCGCCAATCGAAATCAAACTTTAGTTTTAATCCCGTTTTCCGTATGAAACTTAAGTGACTTTTACAACAAGAATGTCTCTGTTTCCGAACTGTTTTAATGATAACATTTTTCTTCTTTTTTTTATTTACCCACTTCATCCAGGCAGGCAGTTACTTAGCAGTTGCTTCGTTTTTTGAAGGATTTGAGCCTCAGGTTGCTTATAAAACACTGCTTCCCAGTGGACAAAATCTTCAAAAAATCTGCGAGGAGGAGTGTTTTCTTTAGGAATGGCAAGCAATATGGCCTGTTTTTAAAAAAAACACTCCTCCATAGAGATTTTTTGAAGATTTTGTCCACTGGGTTATACAAAAAACGTGTAATCTCGTATGATTAAATATTGCAGCCATGGAAGCCTTCTACATGTAAATGTTGCTATGAAGCAATGGGCGTTTCTCCAATGGCGTACTTGTGTTTGACTTTACTTTCTTGTGTTTTTTTTTTCAAACTCTCCTCAAAATCAAAAGTTTTGAGAATGTGCAGGTTTGTCAGTGCGCCCACTATTAACGCCACAAAGGACACAACGCAAGTAAACCACACGAGTTACATCATGTCTTAACGCCCTAACCCTTGTGTTTTTTATTATAAAAACAATGAATTATCCTTTTTAATTTTTGTAGTATTATTATTTTATTATTATTTTTTTTTAATCTTTTAAGAAAAAACGTGTAGTATATATATATATTCACATTCATATATATATATTCGGCCATTTTTACGTCGGTATTGGCTAACTTAAACGATTGAGGGAAAAAAGCGCAGGCTAAGATATTTTAGAATACTGATAATTACCATAAGTGGATAAATTTTCGCGTGGGGATAACAATTTCTTCGATTTGCAGACGATGAATTTTTAAAAACTTCACGCGGGTTTAATTTACAAATACAAAATAAATTTAGGGAAAAACACACAAACAAAGGAATCGTTTTTCAAAACATATTTCGCGCGGATTTAGTTTCGCACAAAATCCCCAAATCCGTGAAATTCGCGAAAATTAATCCACCATCCATTTTTTTGGACTCTTGAAAATAAGCTTACGTTATTGGTATTCACCATATATGGAAACAGTGATTTTACTTAACAGTTTCGTTTCTGAGAATAAGTGAATTTAGTGTTTACTGGACGAATTATCGATTACCCATACAACCGAAAGTAATCAACATTTTCAGTTAGTACCTTGTGTTGTAGTGTTGTGTTAGTACAAACTCGTCAGGAGAGAACAGGCTTGTCTTAAATCTAGCATATGTTAACAATTATCTAGCTAAGGATTATATAATTGCCGATTGGAAATCCTTAAAAATGTTTAGATCAAAGAATAGTCACGCATGCGAATTGGACTAAACATCATGCTACCATTATTATTTAGGAGAACCAAACTTCCCGTAAATGCCTGGGCGTTGATACAGTCTTCAAGATTATAAGAGGGGCGTTAAATTGAGACCGGCGAGAGACTAAAAACCGACTAGTGGCCTTGTGGTAGAGTGCTCAGGGTTCAAATCCTGGCTAAGTCATGCCAGCGACTATAACTGTAAATCAATCCACTCAGCTTGAGAGCGGGATTGATATCTAAGGGGGTTGTCTGGTTGAGCGGTTGAAGCATACTTGCGGCTTCCGTAGCCCAAATAGGAGCTTTAAATGCTCTAGGACCTCCTACGCAGGACCCCCATTGATAACAGTTCTATCAGAACTGAAGAGGCTATCCTGGGAAAACATTAATAATAATAATAATAATAACCATTTATTGATTTATTGATTATGGGATAAGAAAAAGAGCTTCCAAAAAAACGATTACTGGATTTCGTTATGAAGAAGTTGTAACTAAGAGGAAACAAACATGGCGTTTAGATTTAGGTTTAATCGTCTCATATTGGAACTTGCTGCTGCTTCCTCCAACACTACGGCTTCAAATGCATCTTCCAGCCCATTGTATAAACTTGCCGACTTACGAAGGCAATGCCACATTCTGTGGTCAAGGGTGGGGCAGACGATTCCGCAAGATCGAAGCCATTGTCACTTGCGTCATACCAAGTACTTTTGCCTGGTTGTTTTCACTAGCAATAATCTATCTGATTCAAGAAACAATGCAAAAGGCATGTGATGATGATATCGAGACAAGCTGGTTGAAAACGCTTGTTACAATTAAAATATTGACCATCGGAAAGTTGCTATGGGACGCTATTGATGTAATACTCGACTCCTACCTTTTCTATGAATTGAAAATGGGCGAAAGCACTCATAACAGGATTTACAGGAATAAACATCCCCGTGGGCAAAATCTTCAAAAGTCTCTGTGGAGGAGTGTTTTTTTATTGAAACAGCAGGCGATATTGCTTGTCATTCCTATAGAAAACACTCCTCCTCGTAGACTTTTGAAGATTTTGCAGTAATATTCAAGAACATATGATTTATTGAGAAACACAATATACACTATATAAGCTCTTTTTTCACTATTTTGTAAAATGTGTTTCCTCGAAGCTCTGTTTGAGAAAAGAATATAGAGTTTCCTGGCTAAACTCAAAGTTAAGATTGGAAAGAAAATATTGTAAATATCTGGACCTAAAGAGGAACAAAAGTATCTCGTTTGTTCATTTACTCGCTGGGTTGTTTTCTGTAGTCGTTTTTTTACTAGACGACTAGATTTAACTGTCATCGATTACATCATCATCATCATCATCATCATTATTATTATTATTATTATTATTATTATTATTATTATTTTATGCGCAATTGTTTGCCCAATATCAATTCGATTTTTTTCAAAAATGTAGGTGAACATGAAAATCGAAGTCTGGCAACAGACCCCTGACCTACGGCCATTTATTGCTGTTTTATTAGCATTCGATGAAGAACAGTTGTGTTTGAAAAATCTGCGTATCTTTCTTTTCCTATTGAGGATCCTGCCAATTTATTACAACGCGTATTTTTTAAATTATTTTTGTAAGAAATACATCCGTCGAGTCGATTATGCTGAAATCTAACTGTTTCCCGGCTCATCGAGTGTCACACTGTATGTCAACATTGACGCTCAGAAACATTTTACTGGTCCTTTATAAAAGAGAGAATGGTTGCCAAAGTAACTGAAAAAGCCGAAACTTTTAGCTTATGAAGAAGTATTAATCTCATGTTTACAGAAAACGCCATATTTGAATTACTTTAAAAAAAATGACTCTCACTGGAAATTTATTTTATTTATAGAGGAAATCGCTGTTATCTTTTTATACTCTACAGCAGAAAATGAGCTTAATGGAAATAAGCCTTTAGTAGACGTTTTGAAGCTTTTGGCAGGCACACACGAGGACGTTTTTGACCTCCAAACAATGTCATCTAAAGCCGGACAAGTCTTGCGAATGGAAACATGAAACCATATTGATAGATACGCTGTAATAGCTATTTCCAAATGTTTATTAGGGAAGGTGTTCCCTAGTCTCCTGAATTACTTCTCGATACTAGAACATACCAAACACACACATAATAATGGTAAACTGCTTTTGGGAGAAAAGCCAAACTAGAGTTTTCTCGCTCCGGCTCTTTTTCATGGGTGCAAGAATTTTCAATTCTTTCAATTAAATGAATAAGTAAATAAATAAATAAAATAATGCTCAATATTCTAGAAACTGGAAAATCATTTGAACTGACAAAGGTACCTGCTGGGACTTATTTTACGTCATAAGTATTATGCATCAAATTTTGCAGGAACACTTCCAGCATAGCTGTTGACGTTTTGGCATCATAACTGACAAAACAATATGGTTCCTTTATCTGGTCAGACTGTTATTTAAGACTAGACGCCCAAGTGAACGAAAAACCATTCCTGTTTTACTCTGTTCGTCAAATTTATATTTATTATAACTAAATTTCTCGAATAATTGCAGTTTATGTTTTAGAAACTGGGAAATCGTTTGAACTTATAAAACATTTTGACTCTAAGACCAAGTCAGGCCACCCCAAAGGTATCTGCCAGGACCTTTATTTTATTTTGCAGAAAACATTATCAGCATGATTTCTGAGGGTGTGACACAGTAACTGATGAAATATTTTGGTTCTTCGTTTGATCAGACAGATTTAGGCCCAGAAACCCAAAATATCAAAAAGCCAATACTCATAGTCAGTCCAGTCAATCAAATGTATGATTCTTAAATTTTCAATATTTACAGTTAATGACTTAAGTAACTGAGGAAACGTTTGATTTGACAAAACATTTTGACTCTAAGACCAAGTCAGACCACCTCAAAGGTACCTGTTGGGACCTTTTTTTTAATTTGTAGAAAACATTCCCAGCATGATTATTAGGGGTGTGGCACAGTAACTGATGAAATATTTGGGCTCTTTTTTCTAGTCAGACTGCCATTTACGCCAAGACGCCCAGCCAGACACCCAAATTAGTTATTCTGTGCTGTATTATTTTGGTGGAAGCTCTACATATAGTTGAAAAGCTTGTTTCTTTTATAGGTTTCTACGACATTACCGTGGTTTGATGGCATGAATAAGTAAATATATATACAGTACCATCTTTGAAGAGCAAATTCTTTCACTAATTTTTTTTTGTGTTTTGGCGTAATGCCTAATATGGTCTTCTAATAAACAAACAGCTTGCTTCGAACGTCCTTAACTATTAAGTTTTTATCTTTTGCAATACAGTATAACCCCGTTAAGTCGGACACGGTTTAAGTCAGACTTTTCTTTAAGTCGGACTAAAACCTTGTCCCCCTTGGATTTAATAAGTATAGAGTCTGACTTAAGACGAAGTTCGGATAAGTCGGACTCCCGATAAGTCAGACCGATTATTTCGGTCCCCTGAGAGTCCGCCTTAACGGGGTTATACTGTAGTTCATTTAGAAAATATTATATTAAATTATATTAAATATTGAGGGTTTTCTTTTGTGTCTTGTGTCTGGTCCCTTTTCTGTAATTTGGGGTTCGGGGTCTAAATAACCGTCTGAACAGACAAAGGAACTAAATTGTTTTGTCAGTTATTGTGCCAAAACTTCAACAACCATTCTGGGAATGTTCCTGCAAAGTTTGATGCATAATACTTATTAGGTAAAATAAAGGTCCTGACAGGTACTTTTGCCAAAAATTTTGTCATTCATGGTATTTTTGAAGTGTCTGAAGTATGTTTAAACAACTTCCAACGGAAAGCAGAAACAACAGAAAAAATTCTCTTTTTCTTCTGCTTCATTTGTTGTTGTGTTTGTTGTGGAACAAATATCATTTAAAAAAAAAACAGGTCAAGGTCTGCTCTGGTTGGTCAAAAAAACAGTAGTTTTTAGAATAACAAAATTAGTTCTTTATGTCCTGTTAACGGTCTTTTGTTTATCTAAGATTTCATTAAAATCACATTGAAAACATGTCTTTATGTAACAGATAAAACTATACTGTAAACAAAAATCCTTTCTGTTTTCATCTAAGGAGCTGTTCATAGGGATTAAACTTACCTCAGTAAGCGGGATAACGTTTCTGCTCTCTGCTTGGCGAGATTCGCCCTTCTTGAGAAATGCTATAAAAAATTACATTAAAAATTACATTTATTGTCGCTTGAAATGACAAAATACATACATATATAAAGGTTAAAGAGAAAACAAGCAGACAGTTTTATGGCCCAAAAGCTAATTGTATGATAAGACTTTTGGAGCATGGTGACATGTATAGTCTTCTTGATGGGCACAATCCAAAGAGGGTGGCATAAAATTGCTTTACATAATTGTTGAAAAGATGGTGCATTTTGTGTGGATGTTGTCATAAAGTTAGCTAGGGCTATGACTTTTCGACCCAGACACAATTTCATTAAGGCAGGTAGGTCGACACACTTCTCACCATATTCTTCAGAGATATGATATTTATTTTATTTATTTATTTAGTGAATATTTATAAACACGACAGTGCCAAGGCATTGCTATTAATGTGTGTCTAACATCCTGTGATATAAAATGAATGACCATAAAACTCCAAAATCTGTTAAAACATGATTGAAAAAGTTCATTCAACACTTGATGTTGGCGATTTCGTTGTGTTTCTGCTCCCAAAAAGATTTTATTTAATTTACAGGCAACTACCATCGCTCTCTCCCCTCCTCTTCTGCTGAGTGTTTCTTTCTGTTTACAGCAGCTGCATGCTGTTAAAATAATATCAGCATTAAGTTACAAATCTGAAAGATAGACATGAATATGTTTTATTTCTTTCTGATGAACAAACTGCGATAAAAGAACTACTTAGCTAGCATTTCGTATCTTCGGAGGTGGCACATTCCAATTTTTTTAAAACTTATGTCACGCGATTGTCGCTATTCTATACGCCATTATATGACGGAAACGAGTCTAGAAGAACACTAGCCTTTCATCGGAGCTGGACCACAAGAAAAACGGGCCATTTTAATACTCAGTGCCATAACACGGTCGCTGAGTAATTATTATATTACGTGGTAGGGCTTGGTATAACATGATTTATATATACAACTTCTTTCTGGATATGCATAGCACAGCTTCCACTCTAGACCTGGGCGGGTTATATTTCAAATCGCGTATACGCGAGATGTTTTGAAATGAAAATGCCGTGGTGATAATCAATTCTTGATTAAAATTTCCCATGGAGAATGTATCATTTGATGAGGGCGTGGTCAGTACTCATCACTTATGGAGCTTTGTTTTTCCCTGATTTACTTATTTAACGAATAGAAGGTTTTTGGAAAATGTTTCCCAACAACCGACTCTGTTAATGCATTTACTCGTTCAAATAGTGAAAATATTTCGGGAAACAAAAAAGTTGTTATTAAAATTAGACTTCTTTTAATGATTTGTAATAAATAATGTTACATTAACTTAGTATTTAATTTTTATCAAAGGATGGCTGAATAGGAAACCAATGTTCTCACGATTTACGTAAATCCGTCTTTTACAATGCTGCAAAACTTCTGCGTCTTTACTGTCAAGTTCCTGTTGTCACTAAACTTTAAATTTGCTGGTCGTATACCATGCCAAAAGCAGTGTTGGAAATCGTGTAAGCGAGTGGCAAAACAATTCTAGCTGTGGCGTCAACTTCAGTTGTCAAATACTTATTTTGTACTGATTGGTGGGGTGACTGGGTGTGCAATCTTTCATTGGCGTTGCGTTTTGTTCAGCCCACTGACCGTCCTCCCAAATCGCCCTTAGCCCACTGTTTATGATTTGACTGAGGCGGAATGCAAGGCGTTAAATCTGTTGCCATGTCGGTTACATCATCATTTTCTTGTTGAGGCATTTGTTTAAAAAAAAGATCACGCCCTATGAAATAAGACAATGGGAAATAATATCTCATCTCTAAAATACAGCATTGATATCAGAAATAATTTAATGGCCTTCCTTCAAAGGTAATCCATTTTTGGTACTGCACCATAAATCTTAAGATCACGTGATTTGTGTCATAGCCCCATCTTCCTACGAGTGAACTCATAATTTTTTATCATTTATTTGATTTCCCAGCAGGCATTTCAACGTTGTGTCAACGTTGATTGGAAGTTGCAACGTTGGGTAACGTTACAACAACGTTGCCGTAACGTCGGAATTCTAACGTGGGATAAATGACATTAAAACAATGTTTAAACAACGTCGGAATTCTAACGTTGGATAAATGACATTGAAAGAACGTTGAAGTAACGTCGGTTTTCTAATGTAGATCAAACAACGTTAAATCAACATCAGCAAAAGGTTCATAGTCATTGCCGATGTCTACCTTTTTGTCCTCCACGAAAGACTTTCCAGAGAGTAGAGATTTCGTGTCGTAAACACAATAACAAAATTAAGATGAGTGGAAGTGGGCCTAGCAAGCTGATCTTTTTTGAAAAAAAAAACAGGGAATAACTTTCTTATCACATATTTTTATTGTTCATATTTCAATAAAGACATTGTACTATCTTATTTTTCTCAACCTTAAATGTCTCTAGCTTTTCCATTTTGTTTTTGTTTCTTATTATATTTTTTCTACGATTGCGCGCTTTTTGGTTGTTTTCCCGCCAAATTATGAAATAATCCAATCAAATTAATCCAGAAAAATATTGAACGATTGAAAGATTCACCAAGCAGCAAGGCTCCTGAACTGAATAATTAGTGGTATTTTTTGTAAATTTTATTTCAAATTATGATTCTTTCATTTAAGTTAATAGAAGTTTATTCGATTACAAACATTTAACTGCTATTCAGAATTCGTTTTGGACTTATACAGTGTTTATTTATATACTAAAAGATTTTTGTGCATGAGCGAGTTTCTGGCCACTAATACTAATAAGTATATGTATATATGTAGAATTTTCACTGAAAAATGGTATTGTTGAAAGCAGTGGTGGCATCACACATCTAGTATAGTATATATAGCTGATTATGTCGTTGGGATCCATCATATATTATTATCCCACATTGTCAGTTCTCTCATTTTAACTTTGTGTTAAATTCATAAAGCTTAGCTAGCTACTTATTAATTAAAAATTTCTCTGTTTTCTTCAGTCTTCAAAATTCACTATTAAAATCTAGAGTTAAGAATTATGAATAACAAAAACGACAACTCCCTAAGGTTATATACTGTAGGAAAAATGCACACCTTTGGTTTTTACGCAACTTTGAAGTTATTATAAATAATTATCATGTAAAAGTATATATTTCTGAAAAGCTCTGTTTTTTTGGGTTTTTTTGGAAATTTGAGCTGAAAACAAAAAAGTTTGTAGTTGTGTTTGACAAGTTCCTGTGAAATTCCTTTCTAAAAATAAATTATTGCATCATGTTCTCAAAAGATAGAACTCAGAAACCGTGTCAGCGTTTTTTGAATGATTAAGTCTTTCAGAAGATATGATGAAAGAAGTTTTAACTAACATTACGCGAACTCTAAAGCTAAAACAACGATTTATTTTTGATTGGCATAATTATTTCAAAAACTGTGACACGGTTTTGTTCTACAGTCTGTGGTGATTCACGTGGATATAACTATTTCAGCGATTCAATAAATATTCGTGTCAATCAATAAATATTCGTGGAAACCGTAAGCCAGATGACATAGATTTGTATCTAGAGGATTTCCTCTCAGACTTGGCAGATACCAAGGAGAAAGGATTTTTTTTCAAGGAAAGAAAATTTGAAGTTTCCCTTAAAGCATTTTCTTGTGATGCCCCTGCAAGGCAGTTTTTGAAATGCATTAAAACACATAACTCATACTATGGATGTGAGAGATGTACTGTGCATGGCTCGTATCATGGCAGAGTTGTCTTTGATACAGAAGAATGTGATCTAAGATGTGATTCTCTTTTTAATGATTTTGGGTATCCTGAACATCAACATAGAGTTTCTCCACTTTCTACTTTTGGTGTACAATGCATTAGTCAGTTTCCATTAGACTACATGCATCTCATTTGTTTGGGTGTAATGAAGCGTTTGTTATTATGGTGGATCGAAGGTCCTCGTATGTGTAGATTGTCAAGTGCACTTACAGACCAAGTGTCGGCTAAATTGATAGAATTAAGAGGTTCTCTTCCATCAGAATTTGCCAGGCAACCAAGAGGGTTACATGAGTTTAAAAGATGGAAAGCAACTGAATTTCGTCAGTTCCTTCTTTACACTGGCCCTGTTGTCCTGAGAGGTATATTAGATAAAGAATACTACATTCATTTTCTATGTTTAAACATTGCCATATCTATATGCTGTAATGATGATGATCAGATGCGTTCTTCACAAATGTTGTCATTTGCTAAAGACTTGTTACATTGGTTTGTAAAGAAATCAAAGTTACTATATGGAAACTCTTTTCTCTCTTATAATGCGCATAATTTAATTCACATTTGTGATGATGTAGCATACCATGGGTGTTCACTTGATCTTATCTCTGCATTTGATTTTGAAAATTATTTACAAGTCTTAAAGAAGTATGTTAGAAAGTCTCAGAGCCCTTTGGTGCAGGTTGTAAAGCGCATTAAGGAACTTGAAAACTGTGGTGCAACCTATTCAAATAAACAGATTTTTACAAGAGTTTCCACAGACAGTAAAAATGCTTGGTTCTTATTAAAAGACGGTTCATTGGCAAAGATAATTAAAGTTATTGATACAGAAAGCTTTCAATGTGAAGTTGTTAATCCACAGATATTAGAAAGCGTATATATGGAACCAGTAGATTCACGAAAATTGAATGTCTACTTTATCCGGAATGTAAACCGTAGACATAAAGTCAAAGCAATTATTAAATCAGATATCAGGAGTAAAGTTTGTTCTATCAGAAAATCAAACGGATTTGTTTTGGTGCCATTGTTAAGCAGAGTTTGCTGGAAAAAATGAAAAGAAATAGCAAGGATAGTTGGTATTCTGATGACAGTTTTAGCATATGATAGTGGAGTTTTAGTGATTGATAAGTCTTCTACACTGTTAAAATTTTATTTTTTGATGTTTACTTTTTCTATACAGTTCCTTTTGTATATTTGCTTGTGGTTCCTTATTTTTGTGTACAGTTATTTTTGTGCTATTAGATTTGTGAGAATATATGGATTGACAGGGTCATTCCAGTGTACATCACTCTTCCAGTTTTGTAGTCTGACATATACACAGAATACCCTAGTAGACAGGCTATCCTTTTTAATACTATGCAATTAATGCTATTGAATGTGCTCTTCTATACTTTTAATGGACCCTTATGATTTGTGTGCATCCTTATTGCTACGGCTCACTTGTTCTAATAGCTATTTGTTGTTGGTTTTTTTTTCACGGTTACAATGTCTGAAGTGTCCTTTCCAGATTTCCCTTAAATTGTCAAATCTATTTTTCTTTGCATTCTCATGAACCCAAGCCAGTTAATTTTTAGTTCATTGTTTTCTTGTGCGGTTGTTATATCAGTACCTTAATGCAGGCATATTTCCAAGCACTTTTCGCTACTACCGTTTTTTGGATGATTAAGTTTAAAAGCAATTTGCAGGGGGTCCAGTAGGTGACGTCCCAGAAAGCTTTGTAAATCTAACATTTTCCACAATTTCAAACAGCTTTAAAATCAGTTTCTCCATGATATCAATGTAGAATTGGGTTATATATAATTACTATGCTCTTACTTTGCAGAACTCATGCTGAGAAGGATCTTCAAATTTAGTATACCAACATCATGACTACACTTGTCCACAAATCTGTATGATATTTCGGCCATTTAAGTAAAAATTGTCTCCGCGAACAAAGAAAATTCGCTAAAGAACACAGATTCGTGGAACACTGAAGCACAAAATGAGATTGATAATGTTATTTAAATATTTTGAGTTTCAAATTGATAGGATTGAGTTTTGAAATTCAGTTAAGGATTGAGTTTCTGCTACCGTTATACGTTAGTAGAAAAATGCTTGGAAATATGCCTGCTTAATGGCACTTCTAGAAATTGTAGAAAATACAATATACTGTATCTATAAATGCAAAATTGTTTCCTGTACCACGTGCATATTATGATAAAAGAATTAGAACTGACTATATGTAGTTTCTTTAATAATACAGAATTTGATATGTCATATACTTTGGCTGTTTGGCTGTACAAGGAGGAGGAAGAGGAGGGTATCGTACCTTCAAATTGGATCAAAAATGATTATGTATACTATCCAAATTCAATAAATAACATAAAACATTTTAATAACAAGACTGATCCACAGCCAAGTTGGCTTCAACTCAAGTTAGTTAAAGTCAAATATGCAGGTTAGTTTTGATGGGATTTTACTAACATTGATCAGGGAAATCTTTATGGGATTTATTTATTTATTTATTTATTTATTTGATTTACTTTAATGACAGAATATTTTGAGTTTTAAGAGAATCATATTCACAATATTGAAATAATTCAATTGAAAAGTAAGAGATATAAACCTATTTTGTGAAACTTGTATTACAGATGACTATTATACAACTTTTAGGTGACCTCGATGCTTGTAAGGAACTAGAAACTGCTGGTTACACCACGGCTGAGGAATCTCAGTTCACTGTAACAAGTGTTACAGGTAAAAGATATTATGTAAAATTACTGCAATAAGCTTTTTAAAATCCAAACTTTTACAGATTCTGATAAACAAATTCTGAAAAAAAAAATTTTTAAATTTATTTTGGAAATGTTGGCTCTTGTCCTCAAAACTTTTGCAATTGGTTTATTCCCCATTTAAAACTTCTTTGCTCTTTTTTTTGCTGTTTCAAAATCTACAAATAATTTTTCCTGAAAATTGCAAATATAATTTTATGTAGAAGTACCTGCATCTCTGAAGCCACCATGCTGGCCTGCTGAAAAGTGTGCAGTGAAGTCAACCAAGAGAGATAAACCAGGTCTAAGATTTTATCCATTTTTCATTGGAAGCTCCTTTTTCAACACAAACAAAAATTTTTTCCTAATTGTCTGCTTAATGTATATTTAGTTTGGAGATACAATGAAAGTCCAGATGGTTCTGCGTGCAAAAGAAAAGGTAAAATTGTTTCTTATGTCTATGACTTTCCTTGAGGAAGCTCGAGGTGTTAAACTGATATCCCATATTTTCAGCCATACCACCAATTGTAGCATCATCACCTCTTCCCGTTCTGCCAAGAACACCAACTGATTCTGCAGATGAAAGAATCAGTTCAGGAATTGCTCAAGAGCTGTTTGTTGGTACAATTGCTAGAAAGTCTATTTACCCCATGAGCAGTGAAAGTAAGCATGTTATTGAAATTGCATTGATGAGAGCCTTCCATAACACAAAATCGTAACTAAAACAATTGTGTATTATTTGTTTCAGAATTTCAGCGAAAGACGATAACTCTTTTGACAGAAATCAAAACACTTCTGTCCAATCAAAATATCTTAGATCGTGATACTGAAGACGATGAATGCATCAACATTATGCTTTTAACTAACATAGAAGAATTCCAAGAATTTGATCGAAAGCTTGTTGGAAGGAAAGAATATCAAGAATTGGTACGTTGATGAACAGTTCTTTTGTCACTTGGAACAAATATAGTATTTTGTTGATATCGACGATGACGAACTGACTGATTAGCTATTTTGTTCTTTTTTCTTTTTTTCAATGACAATAGTCGTAAAATTAAAGTATTCAAGGAATAGAAATTATTACAAATATTCTGCAATTCTTAAATTTGAAGGTTGATTAGCTACTTCATTCAGAATTTCCTTTGTATGAAAATCGTTTTAAGTCAAATTGATTTTAACTTTCTATTTCTATACGTCACTTAACCTAGAACAAGTCACACGGAAAGTTCTTCTTTTTTTTATCTAAGTAGTTATTGTAAAAAAGTATTTAACTATTATTTTGTATGTATTGATAGGATACAACACAAAAGAATTTCAGCATGAATTAATATTGTTTTTTGCGTGTTGTTAATTCCGTGTGTTAGCATTATCCACTTTCCTAAAAAAGAAATCTGTCAATGATAACACTAAATCGTGAATCATCCGCTCGGTTGACAGAGACAATTACGTGAAGCGAAGCTATATGTTGCGCTCGTTATTCAGCATTTTCAACGTTGTTATATCAACGTTATATCAACGTTATTGTTTCAACGTTGTAACAATGTTGAGAATCTGACGTCGGATTTTGTTTCATTTTCAACTTTGAGTCGACGTTTGTTCAACGTTCGACGTCAACTTCAATACAACGTTGATACAACGTTGAAATGCCTGCTGGGTTAGCTGTCATGAACGCTGATTATTGTTAACTGTACCTCTATCTCCCGACGAATTACTTGCTACATTTGGCCAGGAATTACCAGTTAAAAGGGAATGCTAGGAACGTGAAGGATACAGTGGGCACTCTTGTTGTTGTCTTTTTAACATCTTTGCAAGAGTCAAATATATATTTGTGTCTGAGATGCATGACAGAAATCGCGAAATATACATACAGGGAGATGAATAGTGTAGATAATACCTCTTTAAATTCTTAAACTGTCTTCTTATGAAGCAACCAATAACCGAATACACTTTACAAAACACTCGCTACAATCATGGCAAGTGAAATGATGACTGCCTTTTATATAAGAAACCTACGGAAGGGAACAAAGATATAAGTGAACTGAGAAATGAGGTAATTGTTAGTAATATAAGTTACAGATGTAAATAAAATAAAAAAGCGACTTTAATATTTATAATTGTACAGACTAAAACGTTTGAAACTAAAGATGACTTCAAAACATTTTTGCGATTGTGAGTGCTGAAAGTTTTTGGTGACTCTCGCAACGAAAGGTATGAGAAGATGGCTTATGGGTGATCCAATATAAATACAAGGTTTTTAAGTGAAAAAAACTTTGTTCGATATCCTCTTGATCAAACGTGTGGAGTTTTGCTGTTGATATTTGTCGTAAAGATATTTTGATGTGTTAATGTAACCA
Organism: Turritopsis rubra; assembly: GCA_039566895.2. Lineage (NCBI taxonomy): Eukaryota > Metazoa > Cnidaria > Hydrozoa > Anthoathecata > Oceaniidae > Turritopsis > Turritopsis rubra. The sequence goes on along the minus strand of CM077631.1, from coordinate 6,123,589 downwards.
GTGTGCATTTATTATTCCCTTCAAATGTCCCCCTGATGAGCCTTTTTTTGTTTCCTTTAAATTGATTCCCATCAAAGACCACTGAAACATTGACATTCATTGACAGCAATTGTTTTGTTTAAGTTACCTTTGGTAACGATTGGTTGATGTAACCCAGTAAGAAAATTATGCTCGGAGAAAATCGGAGAAAAATATTTAGCGGGGAAAAAATAGTCGTGGAAGAATATCTTTCGGGGGGAAAAAAGTCGGGTTAAATAATTGTCGGGAACACTTTAGTCACTTGCAAAAAATGTGGTCATTAAAACCCGACTTTTTTTATCCCCGATGGGGTATCTATTTTGGCTAAGTGACTGGGTTACTAGTTAGTTGGTAGTTTTTGTTTAAATTAGGCAGCTAAAACTATGGAGAGTGTGCCCGGTTAAGTAGTACAATTTTTCCGAAACACATCCAGAATAACACAATCGGATTTAGTGAAGTGAATTCACAAAAGTAAAGTGCAACAAACAACTAGACCAGTTTATATACCACCTTTTGGAACACGGCCTTTCGTCTTTCGTCGACGAAACGTACAAGAATTTACTGAACATTATAATATAGTATCATAATATATAATAATAATAATAATATAATAATATATAGATAATAAATAGAACATAACTTAATAATAATAGTAATCTCACCAGGAGGATATGTTTTCAGTTCTGTGTAGCCAACAATCTTATCGCTGACTTGGAATTGTGCTAATTACATTTTTTTGACCACAGGCGTCGAATTCCACTTCATATCGATAAACTCAACATTGTAGCTGTCTATAGAAAAACATTTCAGTTACGATACAGTCCGCCATGATTAGTTTTGGTAATGACATTCGAATATTCCCTGGTCTGGGAGTTTATTGTTGAAGATAATGAACTGTTATAAATAGAACTAAGGTGTCAGCAGTTGGAATCCCTCATTTGAACGATAAGAAATGGGTCTGGAAGGAGCAGCTGACTCATTTCTTATTGTCCAAATGAGGGAATTCAACTGCTAACATCAACACACTGCAGCCCTCAGTTCTATTTATAACAGTTCATTATCTTTTAGTTCTATTTTTGGTATTTTTCACTTAAACTATGTAACTGTGGTTTGTTTTGCATTCACTTTGATCACATGACAGAAAATAATTATTGTGCATTGGTTTTAATATGTCATGTGATCAAAGTGAGTGCATGATTAAATTTGCCTATTGAAAAGATCAAAGAAGAAATGAACAAAAAGTTATTATAATAGGCTTCTAGACCATACCCAGTGGACAAAATCTTCAAAAGTCTCTGTGGAGAGGTGGTTTTTAATTGAAACATCAGGCGATATTGCTTGCCATTCCTATAGAAAACACTCCTCCTCATAGAATTTTTTAAAGATTTTACCCACTGGATAGAATTTTCTAATGATTAAAGTTTTGGGTATGACAATGAAAGCTCCATATTTACAGGACCATTAACGTCCATTGTTGTTTATTGATTGGTATATTTTTCCTTTAATGACCAAAATAATTAATTTGAGTTCACAAAATAGTGTACTTACAACTTGAAATATTCAACAGGCAAACTTGGTTATCGAATGGAAAGTCGAGTAAATACATGAAGCATGAAGCAAGTTGAGTTCTAAGGTAAACAAAATGAAAAACAGGAAACACAATCATAAACAAACAGCAAGCACAAGATGTTACGTGTAGTGCAATATTTCCGACATTTGCACTGTAAAAAAACTTTTTGATTCCATGTCTTGAATTTCTGAACTAACATCATAAAATCAAGTTGCAAAGCAATTGTGATAAATAGTGAAAGTCAGAAAGTCAGGAATGAAACGAGAACAACACGAGTATACACTCGAGAATCGATTCTGGATGAGGCGACCGTACAATCGATACAATCGATTGATGGAGTAGTTACCAAATGAGATGGTTGAAACCCTAGGTAGGAAGTTGAAGTAAGGGGAGGTCGCTTTGTGCTTCTTATAGATAAGTGTAACAATTCAGTGATGCATTATGAGAAACACACTGGAAACTTTTATACGTACCAAGGCCGACACATCGACAGCAACATCTTCTCGTTGTACATTGTATAACGTTTATTTCTTGCGCTTTACCTTAACAATCAGACTCGGAGGTTCTAAGTGAATGTCTCTGTTATTCTAATTATTGGTAGACACGTTAAAAGCCATTCGGAGATTCTTAGTAATTTTGAAGTGCCATAATATTCGAGAAAAGCTTTAGAAACTGTAAGTCATTTCTCAAGGTTATCAGTTTTATGGCAAGTACTTTTGTAAACACCATGGAAATAAACCTTTCTGATCTGTGTTTGGATGTTTATCGACTTTTCCTCGATCTTTCATTTATTTTTTATTTACAAGACTTATCACGGATAGGATTTGAAAGCTGTATATTTTGCATTTTTTGAATCGTTTTGAGAAATTTAAAGGAGTTTAGAAAACTAAAACGGAAGAACAGCTAATAAACTGTTCCTCATTTCCGAAGTAAAATCCGATAAAGTCACTACTTTCGGTTAAACACATATCATGTAGTCCCGATTCTGTCGGATTGTAGTTCGTTGGTGGAATTTTGCATCGAATCCCGCACTATAAGGCATAATGTTGGATAATATGCTTGTGGTGTGATGGTAACCATAGTTACAACCTTCAAACAAGCGACCTCCTTCTTCTTTGTACTAACCAAATTAAGAATTTTTAGAATGGTGATCAGAGGCGTAGCTAGAGCTCAGTCAAAATTTGTGGAGGAGAGTTTAGTCATTTAAAGTAGAAAAGGAAAGCATGCAAGAGTAACCTAATCGACACTTAAGACTGAAAAGAAAGACCATAACGTTGGACTCCTCCACTTGTTTTGTCTGACCCTGAATACACCTATGGTGATATTGTTCAAAATACAATTTTAGATTTGTTAGTCAGTTTCAATTTGGCATTGACCGTTACCCAGTTGGCAAAATCTTCAAACAGTCTATGAGGAGGAGTGTTTTCTATAGGAACGGCAAGCAATAGCGCCTGCTTTATTACCAAAGCAAAATTTCATATGTTTTTTTATATGAAACCACATCGTAAGAAACTTTAGTACTAGACTCGTCAAAATTTAAGAAAGTTTTAGAACTAAGATAGTCATGCCAATTTCCAAATAAGCAACATTTTTGCCTAAACTCAAGCACTGATATACCTCGTTAATATCGTTAATATCGATATCGTTAACAGGGCCAAGGTGTTTTCAATATAATTTAGCCCTAGAGCGTATAGAAAATGAAATTATTCCATACGGCACTGCGCAAAAATGTTGTTTCCTTACAATCGACGACTTTAATGGGGTTGATGTAATTCTGGAAGATTGAAATGTTAATTTACTGCCTAGTTAAGATTAAGATTTGCTCAAAATCAAAAGTGTTTGATTGACATTAAAAAATCCAAAAACTTACTTTGTAGATTCTCTAGTGCAAATCGAAGTGAATCTTACCTCATCTTGCCAATCGTAAAGACAGTGAGAAGATATTTGAAACTCTCCCACATCCCACATTCAATCCATCAAAACCCCTCTCTTCAACCTTTAAGATACAATCCGAAATAAGAAAGACCTTTAAACATTTAAATTGATTTTCATACCTACAATGTTATTTTCATCCTTTCTGAAACCTGGTTGTCCAGTGTAAAAAAAGGCAAATAGTTGCTTTCTATTCTTGTTTACAATATAGATAATAGTAGTTTTTCTGGCTCTTTATTTGTGATACGAAAAAAATCAAAACAATACATAGAAACAATTACATTTTAATTGTAAAACCCACGTATTTAACTACTTACTTTAGAAAAAAACAAAAATTATATTCTTTTTTCAAACCCAAGATGTATTCGCAATCCCTCAAATTAAAGGGGCAGAGGCGGATTTAGAACCTAGTCGAAATTTATGGAGATGGCCTAGATTAGCAGAAAAAATGACATCTTCCAAAATAGGCGATAATTTGATATTTTTCTATCGCTTTAACATTCACACCAAAATCATGTTATCGCCATTTTCGGGACAAATTTGGATTAATCGCCAATTTGGTAATATACTTGACCTGTCGCCCGGTGGGACCCAAGCTCTATTTTCCATTTTGTGAGGAAGGTATATAAAATAAAAACAGGAGTTACTTTGCTAGAAAGTAGGAGAACATTCCTGCGAAGCAAAGATCACCATGCTCAAAAGATTCCTACCGTGTAGAAGTTCTTCAACTCGTACAATAAACACCTTGTTCCAGGAAGACCAGCTGAAATAAATGTCAATAAAAGTTTTAAAGGAACTTTAAAAGAAGGTCAAAATATTAAATATATACACTAAATTCATTTGTCATTGTTAGTAGTATAGATTCGTGCACCTTACTGGCATATTTGCACCTTGTTACGCTTATCCAGTTAAATTTTATTAATTCTCCTCGTAATACATTTAGGAATAAAATTATTCTTGGATATTGTAACCATTACATCACGATACCAGAACAACTGACAAGAAATACTTTTGCCATTCAAATTTTTTGTTATTGAATGAGTCAATTGGCGCAGACATTTCTTCTATGAGATGTTCCTCCTCTACACCAACTCACAATCAACCACCAAATAGCCTCTCTCCTTAAATAACCATAGAAACACAGCCTCTCACCTCTACAGCCTTGGTTTAGAGAGCTTGACTTGTGTGATGTCCACACCAATTAATCCAAGGCCACCATAAGAATCGACCAGCAATTCTTCTAGTTCTCGTAATACATTGTATATGTTGTGAAGCTTTCCAGAGACGATCAGTGCACCATATCCATTATGTCCGTGACTGTCAAAAATTGTAATGTTGTCATCTTCAATGATAACTGACATGGCTTTATCAGGCGGAACGATCATGCAAAAGGTAGAATGATTATCAACATCTGCTCCATCGAAATGTCCATTTATTATTTCGTTCATAAGTTCATCCCTGTTGATACAAGCTAACCCCTCTTCTGCTGACAATGGCAGGGAAAACATGTCAATTGCCTCAATTGCAAATAAGTTAACTGGATTTTGGACCACGCTTGGAATGGTAAAATACAGTTCGTTTCCCTGATAAGATAGATAGATAATTCATTTATTTATCATAACAATGCCTTTATTGTGTATTTAAACAGTTAAAGTTGCACATTTGTAAAAATGCAAATCAATGCTATAACAGCTGGACAATGGGAGGTACAATTAAAATAACGGAATACAACACAAAAACAACATAGCTACAGAGTAGACTGGCCTGAAAAAAATCAGTCTTATGGAAATATAATATCAGTAGCTTTCACGTAAAGTGCGTTTTATATTATTTTTTGACTCTATACAGGTTCCCTCTTAAAATTCGTTTGCAATCTGTTACAAGGAGAATACCTGCAGTATCGTTCGTTTGAATGCTGCCACTGTTTCTGCTCCTCTCATGACACGGTTATAGAAGTTGGTAATTGTCAACAATGCAATGACAACACACGCGTTGCTGAAGCCGTATTCGCTCAAGGAATATTGCGAATAGGCCTCGGTGTATTTATACACAACGCAATTTGTCGTTTCTTCGACGGATTGGAGAAGTGCACGTCCAGCGCCATTCATATACAAAGCCGTTGATGATGGATCTGTTCTCTGTTGCAAAGATTCCTCGCTGGCGTCTAAAGTAATAAGAAAGATTTTTATCATTGGAATTATTCAATAAATTTCAGCGTGGTTTACAAAGTTTTACAAAGGGAATGACTGGATCTTTTTTACAAATGTGACTCTCGAGGCAGAGTATTATAATGTATACATTCTCATTCGAACACGCCAGACATGTTCGAAATAACAAATGTTCGAATTGACCAAAGTTAAAGGTATAATCAAGAATCTTGCTAAAAAGACAGAAATTATACTTTTTTCCCAGTATTTTTTGAATGTATGTACTAAAATGTGCGCGAGGGTTGCCTACATTTTTGCGCAAAAGAGTCTGTCAATTCAACCAACGATATGGTTTTGCACGACTGGGGATTTTACGGTATATTACATTATATCGAATACATACTGTATTTCTCCGCGTATAAGCGCTTTCAAATCAGATGCAGAGAAATACGGTTTATGAAATGTACACAAACAAAAACATACTGTACTGGTCTGCATTCACACACAATTCTGTTAATGATGCATCCGTTCCCAGATCATTGGATTCCTCGGTGGTGTCTAAAGAAAGAAGAAAGAAAAAACATACATACATTGATAGCGTTCGATAGGCCAATATTATACTATATCAAATACGCAAACAAAAGTACGCAAACAAATATGAACTGCACTGACAGACAGGAACGCGTTCCAGAATGATCAGCTCCATATAGAATTTGCGAGATTAGATCGTGAATTTACGAAAGTTAGATTGTTCATGCTATAGAAATATATGGGAAAAAAATCGAAGAAAATAAAACACGTATAATAAGGAAAATATTGCAATTACCAACTATGGCTTGATGCTGGAATACATGTACTTCCTCATCTATCTGCATTTCATAGAGCAATCTTTCAGACGAATCCATCATCTTCATTGCTGCGATTTTTCTCTCGCATCTGGCTTCGAACATTTTTATAAATTTGTGCTTATCGTCTGCCATGTTGTTGTTGTTGTTGTTGTTGAATGGATGAACTTTGTTGTTCTTACGTTTGGAAAAAGGATTTCCCATTTTGCAAAAACACCAAATGAATATTATTACAAATATTTTTACAAATTCTCGCAATTGGCGTGACAGCGTACGCGAATACAAAACTCCAAAGAGTGGAGAATTTAATGACGTCAAATATTTTATAGGACTTCTGCACACGACGTCATGCGATGTAATCAACGCCATTATGGTCCATTTCAATTTACTGTAGAAATCAAGAAAATGACAAATATAACAATTTCAGGGTTGAAAAGAGAAATAAAGATAGATTAATTTAATTTATAAATAGCATTTGTATAATACTAAGTAGAGGTACGAAGTACGCAAAGTGTATAGCCTCCACAAGGCATAAGGAAGGAAAGATAAATATTTTTTCTGCATATGAAAGATAAAAAAAATCTCCTGAGAATGGGGAAGAATTATTAAAAATATGAGTAACATCATTAGTAGCACGTAATGGGGCAGAATTAATCATTACAATTTATTTGGGGTAGGTATAATATTTTACAAACCCAACAAATGAAGGTACTATGTGACTCACCACCTAAACTGTTCGAGTCTTGTCGAACTCTGTTTCAAGTCGAGCATGTCAGACGTATTTCTTTGACTTAAATTATTTTCAAGTCTTTGTCAATTTTATTCCATTTCGTACACATACAAATCTGTGTCTAACATTGCCTCCTACTAGCGAAAAAAATAATTTAAACACAACAAGCATCAAGTTCAAAGGGAACAAATCGAACGTTTTTAAATTCGAACATATTTTCGAATTATATTTTTGCAACATAATTCGAACAAAATAAGATTATAGTGTTGACTATAGTTGAAAGTTAATTTCGTCGTGTCGTTTAAATGTTTACTCATGGCGTTTATAATCAATTTGATTGTTTAACTCGTATTGCAGAATTCGTGATTACACAACAGATGTGTAACGCGACGCTCTCGTTTATTCAAGGAAGGCGCTTATTTAAAAATCGGATTTCCAGCAGAGGAGGCGTCTTTATTCAATGGGGCACCTATATTCGTGGGAAGAAGACGCTTATTGAAGGAAAAACCGTCGTAATTCAAGTCATCGAACCGCTGTTTGATGAATAAATACTCGTTAAGCGAATAAAAATGGCGTTTTAGAAAATAGTGGTTTAAAAATTGAAGTTAGTAAAATTTCGATTGCCAAACAAAACAAGGTCTTGCTTTTTTGTATCTGTCATGCAACATAATAAGCTACTTTCATGATCCCGGGTACTCTACTCAAGATAGTCATGGTCTCTGGCCCCAGTTTCAGGGTCCCACTTAAGGGTCCCACCTAGGGGGCATTACCTTTGAAGATTGACTTCCGTCACGTATTGCCCTCGCAAGCCCGGTGTAGCAGATTATTCCCTGAAAATAGTTACTCCCCCAGTCATTACAAACCAGAGGAAACTAACTCCCTAGAGTCATAATAAACTAGAAAATAGTGACTTCCCCTAGTTAAAAAGGACTCCCCTTATCAGTCTTAAAAATCAGAGAGGGAGTATTATTATAAACTAGTGTATGAGAACTCCCCAATAAAATAATTGCAGTTTTACTAGCTTCTTGGTTGAGAACGCATTCAACACACTGATCCAAAGAAAAACTCATTATTTGCTTCCCCATGTTCAGCTCTAGTTTACCGAAAAAGAATTATAAAAAATTAGCAAATATAATGGAAAGATTAAAGTAGGAACTCGAAGAATTGTTAGCCACTTTGGAGAGCATTGTGGTGCTTTAATCCTCATCTCAGAAGTTGTAAACAGGAAGTGGAAATCTTCTTGGCTGCTTTTGGAACCTGGGAAGCATACAATGTACCGCATTCGCAAAGTGTATTGGAAAAATGTAAAAAGTAGGGTTCCGAATCCCATTGTCATCGATGATGAAACTGCATGTGAAACACCAAGCAAGGGGGAGGAGTTCTGAATTCGCAATGAACTCTATTATTTAAAAAAGGAAGATTCGAATATTCTACACTCCGAAAGCGCTTGGCTAATTCATAGAATTATGGATGCAGCGCAAAAGCTGATATGTGAAACACTTGGCGATGAGGGTAATTAAAAATCTGTATTGAATACACAAAAGAAAAGGGTATACCTTTCCAACCAGTATATCAAGACCATATTCAGATTTAACATGATGGAAGATCACACTGGTTTCTGAGTTTTTGCTCAAGTACTCGAGTTCAGATCAGTGACAGCTGAAAATCTACTTCAAATTGTTCGTCAATGAAATCTGTTTATTCATTGTAGAAAACTGTAGTCGGTGAAGTTGGAAAAGTCATACCTACTTTCTTACCAGTCCACAAACGACCGGATGAATTTAACTGTGGTCCCTTCGCAATCGCATACGCAGCAGAAATCTTGGATAGAAAATCACCCATAGAGGCTATCTTTAACGTTAAAAAAATGCGTCAACATTTAATACGCTGTCTTCAACAAAAGAATCTATCATCATTTCCAAAAATACGAGGGAATTAAAAAACTTGTCAAATCCTTTAGACTTACAATGACTTACAATTACACCGGGCTTTACTTTGACGTCAGTCAATATTCTCCGGTAACGCCTCATAAACAGTTAGTATAGGGTTAGTGCTTATTTCCCAGGAAATAACTATTCCCATTGTGAAAAACATACTCCCCGCGAAGCCTACTCATAATAGAAAATAAAAGGTTTAACCTATAGGAAATCAACAAACGCTGAATGAAATCAAAATAGAAAGACTTGAAAGACGTACAGATTTGCATTGTAATATTTGTTAGAAATAAGACTGTAAAAATTCGAGTGAAAAGTGATTTTTGGAAGTTTGCTCCACAAAATATATCGTGGTCCATTGCTAAATTAAATCCGCGTCAATATTTGTCAGATAAAAGTATTTCTGATACCAGTATTTCCATTTTCTTTGACCAAATACTCTTTTTTGTCTGACTCGACATTATAATTTACATCATTTCACTTCTTCCTTCTTTCGTATCCATTATCCTGCTCTTATTTTTTTCGGAGATTTCGTTAAGTTGGAAGATATTTCGACAGATATTTTCTACGATTATTTTTTCCCCGACAGATATTTCCCGACTGTTTTTTTCCTGACAAATACTTTTACCCGATTTTTCCCTAACAAATATTTTTGATTTTCGGCTGACTCTTTTCGCGCGAGAAAATAATTCCCGATCTGATGTAACTCGGCTTGACAGTAGCTTGGCTGTTTTCTACTTACATCCATGTCAAATACAAATAAAAAGGAACATGCAAACAAGTATAACTATCAACTACAAATATAACAGGGGGATGGCATGGTGCTATTTTTAGAAAACCGAAAATGCCATATGCCATATAGGAATGATCCACACAGTTTTCGTAATTGTATGTATCGAGACCGGCTGATAAAATTGATTGGGGAAAAGTGACAAAAACGAAAATTGGACGGGGTAAAGTGACTAATTTTGTAAAAGTGACTAAATTTTTCAACGAATTTTTTTATCCACGATAAGGTTATTTCGCTATATAGAAAACAAGAACAGAGAAGATGCGATTCTGGAAAATACGCTGAAAAACGGGCTGCATTAAGGTTAATTAGCTAATGGTTTCCTATCTTGCAGAATTCTGTGACTGACAACCTGGCAGCAAGCTGAACAGCCACAGGCATCTCTTTACCTAAAAGCTTCCAAGGTGAAGGTGTAGGACCACCAAAACAACAGTTGAAAGCAGCCCCCTATAATAGCGTTCAGACTATTATTTCGTAATTAAAGATACCGCAAAAATATAAAAGATGCTTGACTGGGATTCTAGTTTTGTTGATCCTGGTTCCCCACGTTTCAGCTTTCCTCAGGAACTCGTCCAGCTTTTTTTATTTTCATCCTTCAACTTGATTGGACAAAATTCTTAAATTCTCGGAAAAACAGCCCGCATGACAGGAGTGTTCCTAATACACAAAACACGTGTTGGTAAACTTTCCACACATACTAAAATAACGATTATTTCTTGTTTGTGACGGCAAAAGCATTGCTTGTTTTGGCCACATAAGAGGTTGAGTTAACAACAAAAAGTAATGGGAGAGTGGAGTCCTAGCCTTCATACAGCTTAATGAAGTTGATTTATGGGGAAATCTGAAACTAAACATCTATTGTCTATCTATATCGGTGAATAAAATATCCTAGGGATTGGCTGAAAATAACGTTGATTTAACGTTGCTTAATCAACGTTGAAAAAATCGAAGCTAATCTGACGATGTTTGGATTCGAACGTGTTTAACCTTAACGTTTGATACAAAGTCGAAATCCTTACCATGGAGAAAACATAAACTTCATGTTTTCATATCATGTGTTCTCTATATTAATTGGTAGAAAACTTACATATTTTTATTAAAAGTATATATCTTTTAGGAGAATAAATAAAACGTAAACATACTTCCGTGCTACAATCGTGTGCAAAATATATTGGGACAAAACAATCCCCCCTCCCTCCCGCAAACAATGTTGAGTTGCTGATGTGAGTTCCAAATGGCCAGGAACCATCCGAATTGTCTTTCCATGTGTTCTCAACATTTTTTAGGGAGGATTTTGTTCAACCTTAGTTTTTTTCAGAGGCATGATAATTCAAAATCAATAGTGATTTCTTGAAGTACATCTTATTTCAGTAGATCCGATATGACTGTGTGTGTATGATTGAGTATGTAGCCTTTTCTGTTGGGAAATCATTTCAACGACCGGTATGTATGCTATATTTACACTATAATAGGTTAGAAAATAAACGAAATAGAAACTATGGCTGAGAAGGGATACAAGCCGATAGCGGTCAGGCATTCTGCGCAACATCATCATCGTTGGTCCAGCTAATTCATGTAAGAAAGAGTTTTGTCCCAATATTTTTGCACACGATTGTAGCGGATCGAATTAGTTACATCACATAAATTATCCAAATTATCTATCATAGATGGATTTTATTGCCTCTAATTAACTTGTATGCAACAGATTTCGATAACGGAAGGTACGAAATTTAAATTAGCCGGTTACGATTTGTAGCTGACTTTTTTAAGACGCAGTTTTGAAGTTGCAAATACGCGTTAAACTTGTAAGCGCCGACCCTGAAGAGAAAATTGACTAAAAAAAAGTTCTTAATTTTGGCGGGAATTTAATTTGTCAGGGATTGCATAAAAAAATTATTGTGTGCCGGTGTTCATTCTGGCAAGAAATTTTGGCGTATTCTCTTTACCTAGTCAGACAAATTTCCCAAATATTCTCTTCTCCAGAATATCTTCCTTTCAGGTTCATGGAAAGTTTCTGAGCAATTCCTTGCTTAATGCTGTCTGCACAGCGTGTCTTTAACGACATATGACGCATAAAAGATTAAGAATGAAAATTTTGAAATATCTAAACTCACATAGAAACCAGGTTTTTCTTTATTAACATCGTGAATGGGATATTCTAGCATGTCAGTAACATACGTTAATACACCGTATTTACCATTATGAGAAATCACTATATTGAATTAGAAACAACATTATTTTTTCATCAGCGGAATAGTAACTATAGGTAATCAATTCTAAAAGAAGAAAAATAAAATAGTCACCAGAGAGCGAGTTAAATAGGAAGAAAAATATGTTTTATTCCGCGTTGGAATTTTGGAAGTTGAAACCCGTGAAAATAAAAGTTCATGTAAGTTTCTCTTTTCGTGTACGTGTCATGTAAGTTTCTCTTTTCGTATACGTGTCGTTGTTAATTTCACAGAAAATATAAATCATGGTGATTTCACCGTGACGAAAAGCTGGGTTCACAAGAAAGTACGTTCGCTGCTTGTTTTAATAGCAGAGATAATTACTAAGTAATAACGAAGTTAAAACATTATTGAAGTACTTTCATTAAAACGAGGCTGGATGTACTGACCAGATTAAAAAACAGATATTCGGAAAAAGGGGATTCATGATCAGAAAATTGAAATGAAAAAAACTTCTCCCCGACATGCTGAAAAACGAGAAAAACGAGAAAGAATTCGTTAGAAAATAGAACCATAACTTTTAGGAATACATGTTCCACTCAGATCATTGCTGTAGACAAATTTCTTGGGATATAATAATCTATGTGGGTTATTAGTTTGTCGATAATTACTAATTTTCCTTATAAGGAACTACCTGAACGGGTTAACTCTGAAAGTTTACAACAAAAGTCAATTTTTCAGCACTCAAAAGTTTCGTAAAATTTCTTAATGACCCTTGAAAACAATTCTAAATCTATTATAATCTTTCATATTTGGGGCCTAAAGAGACAATGAAATTAGGGAAGTTTCATATAGTTTGCCATTTCCCAGCCCTTAGAGTTTCTTAGGTTTTAAACTAGCTGAGCCTCAGTTTCATATAAACCGGTTTCTTACATAAAACAAAGTGTATCCATGCAATGCCATGCATGAGGCATATTCAGGGTCAGTCACAAAAAGTGCAGGAGTCCAACATGATGACGTTGTAGTTCATATTGGAAAAGGCAAAATGCAAATTTTAATGACAATTCACGAAGCACTTTAAGAATGTGACCGAAATTGACCCAAATTTTAAGGTCATCAATATAGTCTGAAAAAATTTACTTGTCTGACCAAAAGATGAATAGGTAGGTGGTCATCATACATTTTAAAACACTGCTTATCCAGTCTCAAATCCCAAACGAAAAGGACCTGATAATCTGACCTTAAAACGTCTTTCATAATTCATAAATCAAATCATACACAGCATAAAAAGGCTAGTAACTAAGTTGGTAACTTAGTTTAAAAGCAGTTTTGAAACTAGAATAGGAAAACAGGAAAACGAAAATTGGGCTAAAAAGGGAACGTGGAAAATTAACCTGGAAATGATTGGGTTGTTAACAGAAAGAAAATTGTTAACAGAAGATAAAAGAAAATTAATGACAGATTGTTTATCACCAGCAACTACTTTATTCTGTTTTGAAGCTCAGATTATCCTTTTATAAGCTTCCATAAGCTTCCATAAGCTTCCATTTCCTCTACTGGATGCATCAAAATTAATCAGATCTTGTTTGATTTACTGCTTCCTATAAGAGTTTTCTTTTTTCTCTTTATCAACAGCTTGCGTGTTAAAGATTCATGGATGGTTTATATGTTGATTTTTCCGAAGCTGCTCGAGCAGGCGATTTAGATGTGCTGAAAAAGTGCACAAGAAAAGACGCCAACAGACGCGATTTTGATGGCATGTCTCCAGTGCAATGGGCGGCTTCATATGGTAATCTGGAAGCATTGAAAATTCTAGTAGGGAAAGGGTAATGTCTATTATTTTCTTATTTTAAAGACAGAGTGTAAGCAAGTTTGTTAACAGAGATTATGAGCCAAAGCATCAGGGAGGTATGAGGTCTTGGTCATTGGGTCTCTGGGACTTGTTATCATGACGTTTTATTACGACTGAAAATGAAATTGGTGAAAAGACTACTGTCGTATCATTTTCAACCCATTTTAACTCTCCTCTCTGGTGTGATCTTCTTAGAATTGAGGAATTAAATGATGTACTTATTGGTGATATAAGATGTTTTACTAAAGTCTTATTACTTTGAAGTTTGAGAAATGGGTGATTCAGATTCTACTTCGGATCAACTACATGCTTAATTTTATATAAGCATCACCTTTAAAAGCAGCAAAGGCCCAAATTCACTAAAAAGACAAGCAACACCCTAGGCCCGAACCATAGCGAAGTAATAAATTTTTCCTTGCTCCTTGGATTTTTTGTATCTCAAATAGAGAGGTAGTCTTTCTATCTTAAGTTAATGCATCGGTGGGCAGGTAGTAGGTGGTTTTGGAAGTTTTGAGGATTCTACTCTGTTTTCTTGATACACCAAATAAGCGTCAAATAAGCACCAAAGAAGGCTAAAAAAAATTTAAAAAAAAATTTAAAAAAAATTATATATATAAAAAAAAATAAGCACCAATGAGCCTTATCGGTTTTTGCAGGTGCCTTACAAAGAAAATTTTGTATAATGAAGAGTTATATTGAATACAAAACGATTCTTAATTTAATAAATATATATACCGTAAATGACCGATTAAGCGCCCATTACCCAAATAAGCGCCCAGTTCGATTAAGCGCCCACGCTTGGAGCAAAAATATTTAATAAGCGCCCACGTCCGAATAAGCGCCCACTCCAAATCCTAAAAGTGGGCGCTTATTCGAAGAATTTACCATAATCGCTATTCAAGGAAAACATCTATTTTTTACAGTTAGTTTACATGTATTTCAAAGATACAGGGGACGTTTAACAATGCTTTCAGTCACAATCTTCAACTCAAAATGAGAGTACTTTTCATGTTTTTTCTTAAACTGTTCAAACAAAATATTAGCTGTTCGTTTATCTGTTGTAACAGCAGTATAACGCGCTGGGACAACCAAACCATCTTCACGTTTTCTTTTTCCGGTGACTGTTACATCAACATAGTTTTCTTCAGACTCCTTCAAAAAATAGTCTGTCAGGGCTGATATCTCGATTGGCACATGCCCGATTAATAAATTTCCTTTGTATACCCCAAGAGCATGAGAGTCATAATCCAGTGCTTCTTTCCTATCCTCTTTTTTACATTTGAGTTTTTCTCCAACAGAAGGTGCCCAACAACTTTTGTAGACATGATGTCCCCGTATCGCACATTCAAAATCGATGTGGTATACCATGTTAAAGTTGACGGAGAGTAAACGAGACATTTTGTGTCGATATTGATTTATTAGCAGTAACCAATGTTTAAGAGTGTTTTTCAAAGGTTTGAAAAAAATCGATCGAACGATCGAACAATCGAACGTTACATTGGAACTTAAAAAACGTGTTCAATAGCAAACAAAACAAATTCAATTCTTTCTGCCGATAACAAAGTGTGTGAAACATTGATGATGAAGTGAGCCATAAAGATTCTATGTCCCATAAGGGACAAAAAGTTAGAAGTTACACTCTAGATTTCAAATTAAAAGCAGTTGAGTATGCTGAAATCAATACCATAAAGGCTGCTGCTAATAAATTCAATATCGATCGTAAACGAATCAGAGAGTGGGTGTCAACAAAAGATTCATTGTCATCTTTGAAAGAAAAACCAAAAGGTGCTAAACGAATGAGATTAAACGGTGGAGGTAGAAAGCCATTGAATGAAAGGATGGAAGAAATTATCCAGGAATGGATTCACGAGCGAAGGTAAATTTGTTTTTATATTTTCCAAAATAAGTTCACGTCTATCTTGACAAAAGATTTTTAACTACATGAAGATGTTTGCGAGACCAATTTAAGAGCTTATTTTAGAAATCGAACCGTTTTATCTTAGGTCCAAGGGACTTCGAGTTTCCCGAAATTTGATCATGAAAAAGGCGACAATAATCTACGAAGATTTACGAAAAGGTTCCGATGATGAAGATCTCGGATCAGATTTTAAAGCTAGCACAGGATGGTTGCGTCGATTTCTCCAGCGCACAGGCTTTTCTTTACGTCGCAAAACTTCAGTGGCTCAAAAAGATCCAGAACGATTGATCGATAAGTTGGTATCGTTCGTAATCACAGTACGGAGATTAAAAATGAAATATCAGTATGGGCTATCCGATATAATTGCTATGGACGAAACACCCGTTTGGACTGACATGGTGTCTGAAACAACTGTTGATGTCAGAGGAACAAATACCGTCAATATGAAAACGACTGGTCACGAAAAGAGCAGAGTCTCGGTATGTCTCAGTGCAAAGGCTGATGGAACAAAATTACCACCAATGATTGTATTTAAAGGTGCGAAACGTGAGTCCGAGGCTTTAAACAAAGAATTTAAAAACCGGTGTGTAATAGCATCATCAGTAAACGGATGGATGGATACCCCTTTAACAAAAGTTTAGATAAACTCTGTACTAGGGTCATTCGCATTCAAACGCCGCCTCTTTGTATGGGATTCTTACGAGTGTCACATCGAGGAAAGCGTCAAGACCTCGCTAAAATGCATGAAAATAGATACCGCGATCATCCCGGGTGGATGTACAAAATATATCCAGGCACCTGACGTGAGTTGGAACAAACCATTCAAACAAAAGGTAACCGATCTATATGATGAGTGGTTGGCCACAGAAGGGCTAGAAAGAGAAACCCCAGCTGGTAATTTGAAACCACTGCTTCAAGCCAGAGCAACCGTGTGGCGCTGGACGCGAATTGCTAAAATCCCAACTTGCCATTTTATCGGAACCCGACAATAATCCGTTTACAAGCGATTCCATCGATGAAAACGATATTACAGAAGCTACGCCTGGGTTCATGCTTTTGGACTCTGGCAGCGAAGGAGAAGAAGAGGAGCTAGATTTACTAAACTAACTTTTTATGTTATTGTAGTAGTTTATCTCTTATTACCTTCGAAAAGAAAAACATCAAAAATAATGATATTGTCATAACTATAAAAATATGTAATAAGCGCCCATTACCCAAATAAGCGCCCAGTTCGAATAAGCGCCCACCCTAAAAGTTTATAAATAAATTAAGCGCCCTGGGCGCTTAAACGGTCATTTACGGTATATATATATGTGACACTTTTATTTCGAAAATATATAAAAAAAGCAGAAGTTTTTCGTAAAACTAAGTTTACATCCTCAGTGCTTAAAAATGAATCATCTGAATTATCTGAATCATCTGATTCATTTTTAAGCACTGAAGATGTAAACTTAGTTTTACGAAAAGCTTCTGCTTTTTTATATATTTTTGAAGAGTTATATATTAAAGTAATTTTAATTGTTCTTTGTTCTTATTTACAGAGGAAACCCAGACAAGCCTAACAATGAAGGAATGACATCACTGCATTTAGCAGCTGCAACTGGTCAACTTCATTGCTTAGTATACTTGACGAACTTTGGTGGTAACATCTATAGTATGAACGATAATGGTACTACACCAATCCAGGAAGCAGCCCATAAATCACAATTTGAGTGTGTTCGCCATCTCGAAGCATTTATAACACATCAAGTTCAACAGGATAGACTAAAGGTTGAAAAGATGCAAGAAAAGGCGAAACGAGACGCCCAAAGAAGGATCAAAGAAAAAAGGAAACTTTTAAAGAAACTAGACCGCGATTACGAAAGGAAAGCCGCGAAAAATCGCAAACTAGGCGGTGATCCACATAAATACACCAATGTTTACCAAAATGGACATTCCAACGGAAAAATCAGGCTTGGAAATTTAGATAACGATAAGAAAATGACGTATTCTCAATTAACTGGTCTATCACCTACATCAGATGAAATGAATCTGAGCAAAATTGACAATTTGGACGATGAATCGAGCATTACAAGTTCGTTTCGGCGTATTGAAGACGAATTTCTGGCAACAGCGTCTTTGACGTCCGACGACATACTCTTCGAACGCAGTATTTATGTAAATAGCGACCAGGTGTCGGAAACGACGGATCATACACAAGTAACCACATCAACAAATACTAGCTCTTTTAAAAGAAGTGATGTGGCAGCTTCGATAAAATCCATCCCGATTAGTCGCCCTTTAAACGGATTCGGATTGAGTGCTCAACCTGGTCCGCTGATTACACTCAAAAACGGAAAAATAATCACCACAGAAGAAACTATAAAAGAAGGAATATCAAACGGTCATTTACTTGGAAAACCTACCAGAAACGGCTACTTGAAAAACGGTTATTTTAATAACAGAACGAATCCGAATGGAAAAAACGGTTTAACAGCATTGCCCGAAAGACAAATGGGAAGCTTATATACTTTTCTTCACTCGCTGCAACTCGACGAATGTCGACAAATATTCCTAAACGAGAAAATCGATTTGGATGCGTGTTTATTGTGTGACGAAAAGGACTTGAAGGAGATAGGGTTGCAGTTGGGACCACGTAAAAAGATCTTGGATGCTATTAAACAAAGAAATAATATTTTAGCCGCAGGAAGCGAAATGAACGATACCTGTGTGTAGGAAAATTATTGATTTAATATATCTCCTCCTCTGTCCTTATAACATTTGATACAATAGTGTAGATAAGTACGTTCCAATAATGTACATACTTACCATTATTATCTGAAGAGTTTTTCTATGACCTATCTTCATATTGTCTGTGTGATATCGCTGTGTGAGACTTTTTCGTCTGGTTGAGCTTCAAATTTGGGTCACATTTTCTTCCATTTTCATTGGTTCATTTCCCGCTTGCTAGAATGCTAGCAACAGTTTCTACACATCCGTTCCTAGCCATTTTTTTTGCCGCAAACTCAAAATCATTGCGGAATACATTCTCGTGACATCAGAAACTCGTAAAAAAAAAAGGATTTGAAATTTGAAATACCTTTTTTGTACGGAATACCAATCTGAACTGAAAGAAAACAACACAATACAGATGACGTCATGTATTTTCCAGGGTACTTATAGACTAAGAGGCCGTTTACACGAGGTTTCATGTAAACGCAACCGACATGGAATTTTATAAAATAATGTTCAACTGCACATGCTCACAATCACAAAACAAAAGCTTTCTTGTGAAAATCTGTCTGGTCGTCATCTGTACGGCTACCCCGACGTGAGTTTTTAAGCGATATGAAATTAAATGTAAACAGAATACTTTTAAGATATTTTTAACGCATTTCGTATGGTTAGATCAAAATTTGATATTTCACAATTGTTGGTTCATGGTTTGACCATAGTTAAAAGAATTGAGATGATTAGGAGAGTCGGCATACATCAGACACTCTCCTCCTTGTTTAAAACGATATGTTGAAAATGATAAAAAAGTTTCTGACCGTGCACAGAAAAATAAATATGGCTGAAAGTAGTAGTAATACACACGAAAACATCTCGAATCCTCTAATAGATTTCGATGTTGACGACAACTTCGGAGAACTTTTGAGAGATATTGAAGAAGATGGTTCTTCTTTTAATAGTGTTGTTAGAAATGAAAGTATTTTTTTATTATTATTGGCAATGTAATGAACAACGCACATTACATATTTTGGCGAGGAGAAGGTAGGGTAGCTAGCACACTACACACACTACACCACACAAACACACACACACACACATCATGTTTATATTAGCATAGTCATCAGTAGAAGATAATTTATGATAATGTTTTTTTCTTCTCAAGCTTGATCATGGAACCTTCAAATGTGAAAATTGTGATAAAATTTGTAAAAGCAGAGGAGGTCACAAACTACATATAACAAAGAAACACTCCTAAGTTAAATTTGTGGGAAGTTCGGACCGCATAGGAATAGAAGACTTATTTGTTTTGGTTAAGAAGACAATTACCAAGATTCTGGAGAAAGGATTGTATGCTTGTGAATGCTTGCAGAACTTTAAGCAGTATTTTAAAATATTGGAAAAGGGGAGGATATTACGAAATTTCTAAACTTTCATAAACTATGTTCAGATTTTCCTCCTTGTAAAATCAAAAAGGTTTTACACAGCATATTATGGGAGTATATATTATTAAATGCAAAACAATATTTTCCAGAACTATCTGAATCAAATTCACATATGCATGCTATTATGAAGCTTTTTGATCTTGTGGCAAATGCTGAAAACATCTGAAAACACTAGAGGAACTAGAGATTGTTACCAGAAATATTTCTGAAAAAGAGCTTCATGGATTACAGTATTTGTCTGGGTATGTTATGCGAAACATTTATAAACTCAAAAAGTTACAACAATGAACAGAATGAACAAGCCATGTCGATAACAGCTGGCAAAGCCAATGAGACAGAAATGAAAAATATAAAATTAGGAGCAGGATTATGGTTTGTCTCTGAAGATATGCAAAAGATCTTTATTATTGCAGAAAAAATTATCGTTAGAGATTCAAAAGGAAAATGTTCGAGAAATTGATGTCAGTGGCATTGTTCATAAATTATCAACGTTTTCTTATGTTAAAGAACTTGTTTAAGCCATTGCTTTAAAATCTGACATAAAGCCTTCAGATGAAATAATTGATAATATGCTTCTGTCAATTTTAGAAGGTTATTGTAAAATTCGATCATTTTCATTTGCCAAGGATATTGTTGAAAGACATAAACTGAACATAAACATTCGTGAAACAAAATCACCGAGGAAAGAAATAAAAAAAGCCAGTGCATCTGAACAGTAGTATTTATATAATGGTATATAATGATATTATGGTATATTACAGAAACAGTGTGTATGCAGGTGAATATACAGTTTTTAAGTCTTTCTGTAAATCTGCAAAGAAAAGGAATTTAAGTAATCTCCCTCATTGAAATTTTATCAATTTTAGGTTGTTAACTGTTTACAAACTGTATATAATGTATTAAAATTTTGAGAAAGTTAATATTATATATATATACCTAGCACTTTGTCACTTATCAGTATACCATGAAGGTTATTAGACCTGTTTTAGATGGTACAGCACATATATACATACCCAGTTAAAGTTTTTATTTTCTCTTGAGTTTTGTATCCGTCACTTCTTGCCATGGTCTTTTCTTGTCATACTTTCCTCTCGTATTTCCAGATTTACGTGAAATGTCTTTGAATTCGTAGTTTTCAAGGAAATCCTGATTAAACCGCTCAGTAAGTACATATGGCATGACTTCACTTAGCAAAAACTTTACAACTTACAGAGTAGGTTCGCCAAAACATAAAGATTTTTCCTCTATCACTTTGATTGAACTCACCAGGACGATTATTAACTTCTTGATTCCAATAATCCAGACACTTTAAAGATCTGTTCTTGCTTGTCCACTACGCGTGTTCTACAAATTACATTAAGTACCGTGGCATGTATAGGCCATTTTACAGAGCAGTTATATAGTGCATTTCTAAGTGACGATTTTCGACAGTTAGGTTAGCTAACTGACGGTTTTCGACAATTAAGAAAGCTAATTGTCGATTTTCGACAGTTAAGTTAGCTAACTGACGATTTTCGACAGTTACGGTAGCTAATTGACGATTTTCGACAGTTAGGGAAGCTAACTGTCGGTTTTCGACAGTTAAGTTAGCTAACTGACGGTTTTCGACAGTTAAGTTAGCTAACTGTCGATTTTCGACAGTTAGGGAAGCTAACTGACGATTTTCGACAGTTACGGTAGCTAACTGACGATTTTCGACAGTTAAGGAAGCTAACTGTCGAAAATCGTCACTTAGAAATGCACTATATAACTGCCCTGTAAAATGGCCTATACGTGCCACGGTAATTAAGAATTTTTTTTCGCCATTCCTTATCGACCTTACGGAAGGTATTTTGAAAATTCCAATTCCCTGTGTCCTTCGAGACGACCCGCAACCGACTATTGCGCAATTATCGCCAGGCATTTTGATTACAAATAGTGATTACAAATTTTATTGCTCATATTATTTTCGTTACCTATCTCCCCATCTCATTCATTTTCGTTTCTGTTTAAAAAAAAATTATTTTGTTTTAGATTTTCTGTATGCTTGTGGTTCTATTTACAGAGATGGGAGATGATGATAAGTATAAAATGTAAAATTCTTTTTATGTTTTCATTGTAAAAAAGCATGCTTCAAATGTTGTTTGTACAGTCGCAACGAAATCAATGCATAATAAGATATATCTTTGATGTATACCGAATCTCCTAACCACTTAATTCTTTTAATTTGGTTTGACCGAAAACAATGTTATGGACATTCTGAAGAGACCCGGAAAATCCGAATTATAAAATCGAGTTATAAAGTCGAGTTATGGATTATGACGTCATAATTCAAGTTATTAACTCGAAATTTTTAATTTTCGATATCACTTCGAGTTAATAACTCGAAAATATATTTCTTGCTTTTACAACTTGAGTTAATAACTCGAAATTAAAAAAGCCAAATTTTGACTTCGAGTTACTAACTCGAAATGACTTTTTTAAATAAATCAAGTCGAGTTATTAACTCGAGAGTATTATATTGCTTTAAAAGATTCGAGTTACTAAAGTTTTCAATAATTTCTCTCTAATCTCGGATTTCTTTCGTGTCTGCTTAATTTTCAAAATATTTCGGATAGCAAAAACAATTTTAAAAATAATATAATGTCGAGTCTTCTTTGAAATCTTTGCACGTAGAACAATTTGATAGTGCTCTCTAGTTTTGAATTTGAAAGCCAAATTCCATAGTTTAGTCGAAAAAGGACAAACTAGGCCAAATCTGCACCAAATTTTGAAAATTGTTCAATTCTAATGAAAATTTACAAGTGGAACAATTTCGTACTGCTTATTTTCGATTTGAAGGTCAAATTTCATAATTTAGTCCAGAAAGGGCAAATTAGGCCAAATTTGGACCAAATTTTGAAAATTGTTCAATTCTAATGAAAATTTGCAAGTGGAATAATTTGATAGCGATAGTTTTGATTTGCATTTATCAATGTAGAAATGGGATCAAAATTAATCAGTTAAGGCAGTAGATAGGTAACATGGCATTCTTAATGATAAGCAGTCCTTATATTATGTATCTTTTAAACCTTTTTAACAACAGCCATGACACCATGCCATGTACCATGCCACTTTCTACGCTGACATATTTTTCTATTGATTTTAAACATTTTACTATTGCTTAATTGTGATATCTGAAAAATCCAAAGATAAAAAGTTGCGGCAGTTTATTTTTATATATGAATTATTTTAGGTGTTATGTGGTATTTATAACAACACATTGTCTTTAAGACTGGTGTTTCGCACGTGCCATTTATAATCTTTAAGTGAAAATATTTTCAATTCAAAAAAATTTGTTTATATAATATACCATCACTGTATGTGATTTGTGTATTAGGAAAGATAGATAAGAAATTTGAAACCACCTTTTCTAGATTGAAAGAAAACGAGTTTCGCAAAATATTTGCTCTATTTTCAATTACGGAGGAAACATCACTTCCCAAAGAAGATGAAGACAAAAAAAGATTTAGTTTTTTATACAAGTAAGTTGTCACATTTTAATGTCAAAGCTAATGTTAGAAATTTTTGAGAGGATTAAAAATTTCCATTCACGAAATCTTCTAACCTTCATGACGATTATCCCGCAAATTTATTGGTTTGAACAATGATATCAGAAGTTGACATGTATTCAATGCCGCGAAAAATGAATAACCATGGATTTTTTATTTACATTATTTGTTATTTAGAAAATGGCTTTTAAGGCACCACCCAGACAAAACAAATGAGATAAATGAAACAGATATGTTCATAATAAAAGAATTTGGAAACGTGTTTCTTTCAAAAGATGTAAATAAAGGTTGTTGACGTCATATCGAGACTCGTGAATGTTCCGATAAACGCTGAAATCTATGACTAAATTATCCTCAAATAGCTAGATAAATTTTAATAATAGTTACACATTTTCAAATAAAAAAAATACATTGTCTGTATAACCTCGAATCGTAGCGAATCGTAGCACCGCTAAATTTAAAGTGAAGTCTAAATCTTCTTTAGAATGATAAAAGATGGCTCTGTATAGTGGAATGGAGTAAGATATGTGAAGCTATATACACTATTCCACAATCATCTTGTGATGAATTAAAAGAACTTTTGGAAAGTTGGAGATGTATTAACCAGAATTAACGACATCAATGTAATGACAGAAGATATAGATTGTCTGGATCGTTTTTCAAGCACCGTCGTAGACACATGGTATACAATTCAGAAATTTGTGGACTTCGCTACGACAAGAAAACATTTACTAGAGAACGGATTTTGCACTAGGTAAACATGTTCTTCGCTGTTTCATTATGTTATTAATAAAAAATATTTTTCCTAATGTTATTGTCAGGAAAATTGATTTTATAAAGGAATAAGTGTTTCTAGATTTTTAATTTTGTTTGCGAGGAAATTATAATTCCATAGAAATTAGGAGGCACTTATCAAAATCTGCTTCAAAATTATGTGCACTTATTTTAATTAGCTCATATGAACCAGGTGTACGTATTTTGTTGTATTTATCAGCTTAATCGAAGTTTGGTTTCTATGAACAAACAAAAATAAGTGCACAGAATTTTGAAACAGACTTAATTAACAAAATATATGTTTATTCAGCATTCTTTGCGAATTTACAGATAAACTTCATCGGTCCTTATTAACGCCATTTGCAAACATTAACGCCAAATATGGATGGCGCATTAAGGGCTGATAAGGTATATTGCGTATGAAATTTATGGAGTATTAAAAATCTTGAAATAATTGCCTAGATATCGTATTCTTTCCTTCCCTCATTTCCAGACACCATGACGAGAAAGGTATGGTCAAAAACAATGTATGTGTTCTCTGCTCTGCAAATTCAACGCAATGTATCAATATTTTAAGTGATGATAATTGTGACGAAGATGATGAATATTATGTTGTGGTTAATGACATCCGGAATCGAGGTATGAAATATAGAATTATTTGAAATTAAGATAAAGCCTATACCAACTTTTACCACTTAGCTAATCATAACAAAATGGATCGCGTCGACTTTCTTGTTTCATGTATTCGCTGTGTGAATAATTCAAATGTAAAACAATGTTTGTAAAATATTTCTAGATCATGACATTCGATCCTCGTTGAAAACACGTTCGATAAAAGAACTTAAACACGAAGCAACACAACTTAAAATAGATGTATCGATGTGTATAGAAAAAGGAGATTTGATTGAAGCAATAATTGAAAAAAAGAGTCAAAGGAAGAACGAAACAAAAACAAACAACACAGAATATCAAAAGAAATCTCGGTACAATCAAAACAAGAACAGGAGATCTTCCAAGGTAAATGAAAGTACTTGGTTTGGAATCTTGCCACAAGAAGAGAATGAACTTCCATACAACATAAATGGCAATTGTGTTTACATTCTTTCTTTTGATGAAGCGGAAAGAATGAAGTCAAGTAAAGACGGCAGGCCATGGAAACAATGGACAACATCATCAAGAAAAGGTTTCAATGGTGTTCGAAGAAAAGCCTGTTGTGGTGGTAGCTTCAAGTGCTTAAATCAAGCATGCCCGTTTATGAAATACTACGACAAGGTGAACCGCCTTCAATTCAATCAGTCTGACAAAACCTGCAATGTTTGTGGATACACTGGTGAATTCATTTCCTGTGAAGCAGTGAAAGTTTGAGAATATGACGACGATTTGAGCACTGTCAAAGTATTTCACAGCGGTCAACACACATGTGAGGCCAGGAAACTCTTCAAATTATCTGAGGAATTATCTGAAAAGATTTTCACTGAGAAAAGCACCACTACTAAAGCAACAGAAGATGCTATCATCGACCGCTTATAAGAAGAAAGTCCATGCTGGGATAATGTGGAAAGAATTGCCAACTCATCTCTTGAATGTGAAAAGTTATATTACGCTAAAAAGAAAGCAAGGGCTTCCAATTTTCCACATGGCCATAGTCTTGAAGCTGTTGCTTCTTTGCGATCGAAATTACTAGAAAAGGATCCATTTTTTATTTTTCGTCTCAATGATAGATTCATGAATGGGAAACCAAAAAACCTGCTTCTCAGGCTGATCTGGCATTAGCAATGGATAGTGACGGGGCAGGCTTTTTAAACGGTGAATATTGTTTCGCCGATGACACCTTTAAAAGATGTCCAGGGTTTGTTACGCTGTCAGTCTTTGTTTATGTTGGTCTATTGAGGAAAATTATAAAACTTTGCACTATGGAGACTGAATCTGAAAGTGCTGAAAACTGGTCAATATTTTGGAATCTCTTCAATCAAGTTTTAACTGAGCATAAAGGAAAGGACATAAAATTTAATCCAAGGGATGGTGTGTGGATGAAGCTGGAGGCCAATGGAAGGCATTAAAGGTAATATAGGAATGAAGTTTGTTACAGCGTAAATTTTAGTATAAGAGTGTCCTTGTGCTTCATCAAAAGTATAATTTGTAAGTTGAACATATCATTCTGTTATAATTAATCATATCTTCCAATCAGTAGTTTCAACAATTTCAATTTTAGTTTTAACAATTCTTTACTTAAGGATGTATTTGGCGAAGAAACGATAAAGCAAAGAACTGTTAGCTGCGAAAAACATTTTGCATGGTCTGTCGACACCTTTACAACTCCTTTGAGAAAAACAACCAAATCCGCTGATCGATTCAAAGCAGTAGCAATGAGTTTAATGGCTACAAATACTGCATCTGAATACGACAACGCTCTACATGAACTCTTAAACTATATTGAGAAAAAGCCATCTAAAAGGCAATTTCTGAAAGGGTTTGTCGACTTTTGGCATCCTCGTCGCCACCATTTTAGTCGAGCGTTTAAAAATTCTGAAGCGCCAAAGGTCAACTTAAGTGAAGCATATCGTTCTTCGTATGCTATAGGCAAAACGAACAACCTGACACTCTTGGAAGCAGTGTATAGAGACGTCGCTGCGAATATCAAATTAAAACAATCTTTGAAGATGTTTGGAGAAGGGTTCAAATGTCAAGGATATGGACCAACAACGAGTGAACGAAGGAAACGTAGCTATAAGCAACAAAAAGTTTGAAAATGTTTAGCAAGTCGTAAGTTTTTTTCGTAATTTATTTTTTTCTATTTCACTGGATATCAATTTTGAGTAACTTCAGGTACACATGCTGCTACTGTTTTGTGCCATCTGGCTCTTGTTTTATATAAGAACAATTTTATAAGAAAACGTATCTCAGATTTGGCCAAATAATGCTTAAGAACAATTCAGCATTCGGATTCTGTTGCAATTTTTTCTACCGATAAAAAACTTTAAAAGTATATTGTTTTTAAACTAACTTTTCGATCATAGTTAGTAAAATGTTTAAGCTTCTGGTGACACTATTCATTATATATTGTTTTTATTTGTGATTGTTTATTTTCTCATCTACAATAAATGTGCGAAATAGCGTGTATACAGAAACTTCTGAATGTTATAATTTTTTTAATAAAAATTTCTTGAAAAATGTGTAGAAAGTGTTGAATGAAGCTCGATGAAGGTCATAATCTGGAAAAAGTGAGGTCTTGGCTTAGTGTTTAATATATTTTTGCTCTGACACATTTTGTTTAAGGTCCAGTCATATGCAGACGACTTGCTATTTGGAATGAATGAATAGTGCTTTTGTTGACAAAAATTGTAAGCTCAAACCATCCAATAAATGTTATGGTTCAACCGATGAATCGTCTGACGAGGAGGTCCCGAACAAGAAACGGAAAGAAAGAAGAAGATCAAATAACACTAAAACATCATGATGATCATGATGATTATGACTCATCATGATTAACAGCAATATGGCGCGCCAAACAGGACTTTAATACTGACAAGATCCAAATCAATAAAGTATAATTGTGTTAGTGACATGACCATTAAAGATCACAAGATTAAGTTGACACTAACCACCTCTACTAGAAAAAGTTACGATGTAGTAATTTCTCAGAATCCAACTTGCACATGTGACTATTTTGTAAATCCGCGAAAAACTAAACAAAATTGCTATCATATTGTATGGGTACTGTTAAATAAATTTAACATCAAAGAGAACAATTCGGTTCTTGTGCAAGTTTCACTTACGAAACACGAGCTTGCATTCGTTTTTGAAGGAAAGGACCAGCTATGTGATGTGCCCACTCAAACCATTTTGACTGAGACAGAACAACAAGGAATCTTTGAGTCAAAAGGCAAAGGGACAGAACATCAGCAATGGTACGTAGACAAATTGCAGGTACGAAAAGACGCTAAATGCTGCACATGTCGCAGCACAATGCCGGCAAGAAAAATCTATATATAATGTGAAAGCATTGTATATTCCACAAAATCAGAACTTTGCAACGGAACGTACACGTATTACTTTTGTGCATTACCAAAATGTGTTTCACGAAAGCCGTTCATGAGCAACCTAAACGTTCCTCCAGAAAGCCTCAAAATATCAAGTTCTGCTGTTTTGTCTAGTGAAGACATAAACATTATTCGTCAACGTGGTTTTAACATCAAATAGTTTTTTCTATTTAATAGTTACTCTAGTGTTTTATTTTTTTTAGTTGCTTTGCTACGTTAATTTATTTTGTAATTAATTCGAAGGTACCGTATAAAATTGAACAATGGTTTGTTAGGTTTGCTTGCAAATGGGAAGACAATTTTTGGGGTTTCACAATATATATTACAAAAAGGTTTCAAGCAAATTAGCGACGACATAACTGTTTGATGTGACATTTCAAAGCAGACCTGAAAATGTATGATGAAATTCAAGATGAAAGGTGTAAAAATTCGCATGGTTTATATCTATTGTTTATTATCTTTTTGACTTAAAAATAAACCTGTTTACTTATTGTGAGTGCTAATATTAGGTTTATATAATAGGAAAAAACCCGCTTTTTTGGTTTTTAAAAACACTGACGTGCCACTATATATAATTTGATAAAGTTTTTGTTTTTTACTTCTGTTGTTATTTTTTATTAAAGAAAACACATTGTATAAACTTTATTGGAAGGTTATCGAGTTCGTAGATAAATCGTTATCTGTCAATTAAGATTAGTTAATGAAGTCATTTATAGGAAAACGACATATTTAAACAAGCGCCACATGGCAAAAAACGAGATAGCAGCTACATTAACGCGTACCATTGTTTAACATTATCGAACCCTCCTTGGATTTGGTCCTCAAATTCAAAATCAGCAACACAAAACTTTTCTACGAGTAAATTTTCGTTAGAAATGAACAATTTTCAAAATTTGGTCCAAATTTTGTCCAAATTTGCTCTTTTTCGACTAAATTATGAAATTTGCTTTTTCAAATTCAAAATTAACACTATCAAATTGTTCCACTTGCAAATTTTCGTTAAAATTGAACAATTTTCAAAATTTGGTCCAAATTTCGCGTAATTTGCCCTTTCTGGACTAAATTATGAAATTTGACCTTCAAATCGAAAATCAGCAGTATAAAATTGTTCCACGAGCAAATTTTCATTAGAAATAAACAGTTTTTAAAATTTCGTCCAAATTTGACCTAATTTGCCCTTTCTGGACTAAATTATGAAATTTGACCTTCAAATCGAAAATCAGCAGTACAAAATTGTTCCACGAGCAAATTTTCATTAGAATTGAACAATTTTCAAAATTTGGTACAGATTTGGCCTAGTTTGTCCTTTTTCGACTAAACTATGGAATTTGGCTTTAAAATTCAAAACTAGAGAGCACTATCAAATTGTTCTACGTGCAAAGATTTCGAAGAAGACTCGACATTATATTATTTTTAAAACTGTTTTTGCTATCCGAAATATTTTGAAAATTAAGCAGACACGAAAGAAATCCGAGATTCGAGAGAAATTATTGAAAACTTTAGTAACTCGAATCTTTTAAAGTAATATAATACTCTCCAGTTAAATACTCGAGTTGATTTATTTGAAAAAGTCATTTCGAGTTAGTAACTCGAAGTCAAAATTTGGCTTTTTTAATTTCGAGTTATTAACTCAAGTTGTAAAAGCAAGAAATATATTTTCAAGTTATTAACTCGAAGTGATATCGAAAATTAAAAATTTGTAGTTAATAACTCGAATTATGACGTCATAATCCATAACTCGATTTTATAACTCGATTTTTATAAGTCGGGTTTTCCGGGTCTCCATTCTGAAGTACTTCTGGTATATAAAGTTAGCCCTGGTGGTAAGAGACAGGCGGTCCTAACTCGATATTCTCCATTCTGTCTAAATGTTGGACCTAACTTATCGAGGTAACCTTGTAAGTTTGAGACAGGAACTTCGAATGCAATTACCAAACAATGGTAAAATGGCGTTGAAGGAAGACAATGAGGCAGAGCAATGCTAGATTTAACAAAATTATAATTCAATTTGGCATTTTTGTTGTTAAAAGAAGCTAAAGTAATGTATGATCGCTCTCTATAAAAGGATTCTTTAGAATTGTTTAGTATATTTTCAGATAAGCTGTTAGTGTTGCTAGTTGGTGTATACAGTTTGTCCTGAAGAAAACCGGCCCAACTTTCAAAAAGGCTGTACATTTTATTTGTGATATTAAAGAGAATATGTTGTTATAAATACCACACGGTGCTGACATCATCATTACCGATGCACAGCTTATTGTTATTTCTATGACAGTCAAATCAACGGCATAGTAGTTTGCCTTTACGACCAGTTATAATGTCGGTCAAAAGAAAAAGGATGACATTAAAACAAACAAGTGTATGGTAGAAGATTCAAAGTTAGATAATAGAATTATCTTTCTATGAACTATTAGGAAAGTAAGGAGCCACTCACACACCGACGACGACCCTTAGTGTGTCACATACCTGTGTTAACCTTATAAAAAGGGCATATAATAAGGTTAGGTAATAAGCTTGACAAAGCTAGATACTATGCTAAGGTCGTTGTTGTATTCGTTAAACAGGTAATTTTATGCTTATTGATTTATTTATATATTTAGATTACCCACATTATTATTTACATTGTTTTTGGTTGTTTATGTTGT
The DNA here is from genome assembly GCA_039566895.2 of Turritopsis rubra. Taxonomy (NCBI): domain Eukaryota; kingdom Metazoa; phylum Cnidaria; class Hydrozoa; order Anthoathecata; family Oceaniidae; genus Turritopsis; species Turritopsis rubra. The sequence goes on along the minus strand of CM077631.1, from coordinate 6,092,545 downwards.
TTATGTTGATTTTGGTTGTCATTATGATAAAATAACAACAGAACCTTCACTGTCCTTTTTTATTGGTCGAAACTTTATCAGAGAATAAAACAAATTGGACTCTGCAAACAAATCAGCAACTTCTTCAAGACGCTTAAAGCAACAAGACAATAATAAGCTGAAAGAACATCTGGATTCTGTGTAAAATTTTTCACGACTTTGTTATTAAAACACATCCATTTTCTATTCGTTCTGTGACCATGGACGCATAATAAGAGAAGGATTTTCATTGATCTATTCAAATAAAGCGCGCCTCGGTTTATTGAAATTTTTATAAAGGCAGTTTTAAAATTGTTCCCTCAAGCACAGTTAAAAGTACATGCATCTATTGGCTTCTGAGATTTTAACAAACAACCAGAAATGTTTTTCCAGATATTCTGTTCATTTCATAGGCGTATTCAGGGTCAGTCAAAAAAAGTGGAGGAGTCCAACGTTATGACAGTTTCGATTAGGTTACTTTCAGGTTTTCCCTTTATACTTTAAATGACTAAGCTCCACCACAAATTTTGACTGACTTCTAGCTACCCCTCTGCATTTTGTAGCCAATTTTTAAACTGGGATTCCTTAGGAACTCCTACAGCTTCAGCTTTGAAACTTTCAGAATTGAAAGACAAGATATTCTTCTTCCTGTAGATTTCGTGACGTTTCCCCGGTATCTGTCTAAGTTGGGTATTTTTTGTAAAAGATGTATCAAGTTAAAACATTTTACCGGTTCACTTTCCCCATGAGTTACCACCATCCCGTGATTTTTCTATCATTATAGGGGTGACTGAAAATAAAATCACACAATCCAAAAGGTTAAGTATCACTAAGTTGTAAAGCTCCATGGTCAGCGCCATATTGTAAGAGAGAGGGTAAGCACAGGGGTTGGGGTCAGTAACTCATGGGGAAAGTGAACCAGTAAAATGTTTTTCATACATACATAAATGATACATGCTAGTATCCCGGGTAAAAACATCAGGTTAATTTTTCCCATTATTTGCCGCCCCTACCACCCGTGCTCTTCCTCTTTCATAGTTTAGGGGTGTATATATAATATAGCTTGTAAAATGTTTTTGCAGGTTTACTTTCCCCATGGTTTATATCCCATGTTCTTCTTCTTAATATGGTTGTGACGAAAAATAAAATCACGCACTCCAAAATGATAAGTAGTACCACCCTATAGAGCTCAAAATGCAGATCAAAGCTATTACATAAAAAAAATCGAACAATATGAAAGGTTGCTTTTTGTCGTTATTTGGTAAAGATTATATTTATCTATTGAGTTATCTTCTTATACTAATACTAAATCTTGCTTTTTTCTTACCTAACTTTGAAAGAAAGAACTTTAGGTAAAATATCTCGGGAAGTTCGTCAATGGATGTATGTTTTTTCCGTATTAGTAAGAGGGAATCTCCCATTAGGGGAATCTCTAGCTCCATCTTGCGGAGTTTTATTACTTCGTGGAGTGTTGTGCCTTAAGGAAGACATCATAAAGCCGCACGGAGGAGAAGGCAATGCAATGGTTTTTGCGTTCGAAAGTTCATCAAATTTTTTAAACGTTCATTTAATGAGAATGAAGAAGCTGTGTGTAAAATTTTTTGTTTTTGTTTTTAATATTTTTTTATTAAACGCTTTAAGTTCAGTAATAGAGAATAACAACATTGATAGGTGTCAGTAACTATTCTATTTAACGAGATAGTCGATGTAGACCTGTTATGTGTTCGTGTTATCAGTTCATCATTTTCTACCGATGTCTATTTTTTAATGTGTTTGAATGTAGCTTTTTCGTATCAGTTAGTTTCGACTACTATGCCGAAATGTGTAGCTAGCAATTTATTTGTTATTATTAAGGTTCGCCTTTAGAGAAACGAAGGTATCAAGATCATTATTATATTGTTTTGATAGTGTTTGATTGATATCTTTTTGCTTTAGATTAGAAAAGTGAATAGTATAGATGAATGTTATACAAGAAGAGATACATGGTTTTTGTATCATGATGCACGAGTGGAGATTTGGGTTTTAAGATTTCCACAATTCATAGCAGAATAAAGATTTGAAAGATAAAAACATAGCAGAATAAAGATTTGAAAGATAAAAACGTCTGAGAAGGTATTTTTTTTGTTAGCTTTAGTTTAGGTATTTTCTTATATATCAGAAGTTTTATCGTGGTTAGGTAGGAGTATACGTTGTATTGTCTCTTTTCTAAATCTCTGAACATTGGAATTTTAGCTTTTAGTTTACCTGTACAACTTTAGAAATCTCTAAATAGGCCAGATAGCACTGAAAAATAGGGATAATAGCATTCTTTGAATGATCGATCCAAAATATTTTCACAACAATTTTGTGTTAAATATGATATAATTCCAACATGGAGAACCACAACAATTTTTGTAAATACACAGACTTATCGTTGCAGTATTGCGTGTAAAAACAATTTATGAAGAAAAATTGTAAAATGTTTTTACATGCTACACTAGTAAATATATATATATATATATATAGATATATATAGATAGATTAATCATTTCATTTGAAACAGATGCATTGGTGATGATAGCGAGGGCTCCTCAAGTCGACAAAAGAGATTAATAAATCAGACAAAAAAATAGGTATGCGAATGTAATTAATAAATTCCAATCTATTGTCTCGTTTTTTTATACAATACCTTAATAGATTTTCAAGATTCAATCCAAGTTTCAGACTTTCAGCATCTCATTTTAGTTACAATCGCAGTTGTGTCAAGTTTAATATTTAATTTTCTTGTCTGAATTCTTTTAAGGATACAGTATACGTTCCATACATCAAAAAAACCAAAAAAATTTTTTTTTCAGCAATCTACCTAAAAAAGTCTGAATTTTTCAGTGGTAAAGTTGGTTTTATGATTTTTTTACTGGAAAGTTGTTTATTTCCAAATAAAAGTTTTTTTCATTCATTAATCGTGATTTTCTTTGCTTGATCTTTCGCACATTTTTTGTAAACATGTGTTAATTAAAACTGACTACTCTTTTGAGAATATATTTGATACATTCAGAGTTTTTTAACACTAGTTGTTTTTCTCGTTTAAATGAAATCGGGAACTATTGCTTTCTCCCCGACAAGAAAATCGGTATTTTTTCAAGTCATTCAAATAAGTTATTTGTTGCGAATTTGAATATTTCTCAAAAGGTCAAGCTAATGGTTATAAGCCGGAATTTGTTGTACTCGTCTGCTCAATGAAATCGGGAACTATTGTTGTTTTCCGACAAAAAAAATCAGTATATTTATAAATCTTGGAAATAAGTTATTTTTCGATTTTAAAATGTTTCATTTCTCGAAATGTCAAGCTATCGCCATAAGTCGTTTGCATCAAGTAAAAAACGAAAAAAGAAAAGTTCCAGTTTTACTTCACCAGTTAAAAGAAGAATAATCTATAAAAAGAATAAAAATAAAAATTCATCAAGTTCTGTTCCGTTCTCTGTTGTATCAGCAAGTCACAGCAAAATACTGACGCAGTCGCAAAGTTCAAGCTCAAGTGAATCTTCCTCGGAAGAAGAGTATGATGAACTGCATGAACATCTTACACCGTGTTATTGGATTGTAGACATTGATCTATTGCAAGATTGCCTAAAAACATCTTCCTCGTGCAAAATATGTCATAGTGAAGTGATTTTACGGGAAGTAACGTGTTACCGTGCAGGATTAGCGACAAAATTTGAAATAGCTTGTACTAACAAGGAATGTTCAATTGTAGAAGGTTTCTTCACTTCAAAAAAGACTGGGCATTCTTTTGACATCAACCGACAAAGTGTGCTTGCATGTCGCCTGGCTGGTAAAGGGCGTAAAGGTCTTGTGAAAATTTGCAGTGGCCTAGGATTATCTAGTCCTGTAGCAAGAACTCGTTTTGTAGAATATGCAAGATTTTGGGAAAAACTTTCATTCAATCTCAGAGAAGAAAACCTCACAATGTGCGCAGAAAGGGCAAAAAAATTAATAACGCGTGATGCTAATGCAGAGGTTAACACTGTGGTTGATATTCCTACAAGTTTTGATGGTTCTTGGAGTTCTAGAGGGTGGACTGCAAACAACGGCATCGTATCAGCAATTGCAGAAGTTTCTTCGCAAGTGATCGATATCTCATTTAAATGTCGTTCATGTTCGCAATGTACAGCCATGAAAGAGAGAAAAGAAAATGGAGAAGTATCTGCAGTGGAGTATCTTGATTGGTTTATCAAGCATGAAATCAATTGTTTTAAAAATCATGACGGAAGTCCTCAGGTAGTTTCTTTATCTCGAACTTAAATTTAGAAATATTGAAGTTATAACGTAAGGCGTTGTGGACCGGTTTTTAAAAAGAAAATATCACCAAAAATACGCAAGTCATTGTGGTTGTTTTTGTATTATTTTTTATGTTTAGAAAATGGAATCAGAAGGCGTTTTAGAATTATATAATCGGTCAGTGGCAAAGCATAATGTCCGCTACAACCCATTCATAGGAGATGGTGATAGCAGTGGGTATTCAACTATCGATAAAGAACGTCCATATGGAGCAGCGGTTTTTGTCAAAAAAGAAGAATGCGTAAATCACATCACAAAACGCATGGGTACAAACTTAAGAAAGTTGGTTAAAGAATTAAAGGGTAAAAAGTTGGAGGACGGCAAAGGAATAAGCGGAAAAGGGCGGCTAACCCTTGCACATATTGACGCCATGCAAAATTTTTACGGGCGCACTATCCGCAATAACAAGGGAAACCCTACCAGAATGTCTAGTGAAACATGGGCAATACTCTATCACTACTCAAGTACTTTAGCCAATCCACAACATGAAAATTGTCCGAAAGGTGAGAAAAGTTGGTGTGGTTACCAGAGAGATATAGCCACTGGTTCACAGACGTACATGCCACCCAAATATCCATTTACTGAAGCCATTGTAAAAGCCGTGACACCCATTTTCAATAGACTTGCTGACATTCACTTTTTGGAAGGTTGCAAAAACGTTAGCAACCAAAATGCAAATGAAGCTTTCAACAGCTTATTGTGGTCTATTTGTCCAAAAGAACAGTACGTTTCACCAACAGAAACATCTTTGTCAATAAACTTATCAGTATGTTTATATAACTCGGGTACGGAATATACTATGATAAAATTATTCGAAAGTGCTGGACTTGAATATAAGGAAATTTCAAAGCAGCAATGGCGTGATATGGATATTGAAAGGATATACCACGGAGATTATTCTGTGAGAGAAGATCGTAAACAGCACAGAAAAATGAAAAAGCGAACGCGAATAAAACAGCAAGACGCTTTCCAACATATTGAAGGCACTCAATACAAACCGCAAGGATTCCATACAAACGAAACTAGACAATGATTTTTTTTTCATATTGGCGATCTTATAAGAAAACACTTTTCTGGGTTACGTTAAAACAATTTGTGTTGATATTTTTGTATGTATTTTTAAGTTGAGTTCGCTTTTTTATTTTATCTAATAATAACTGGAATGTCCAATGCTTCACAAAATTCCTTCATTTCCACCTTATAACTGTCATCTCGTATTTCGCCAACAATATCTCCTGGTGCTAGTTCTCTGATATAAGAAAGCACAGTGGAAGGATAACTGTATTGCGTGTTTTCAGGCCCAACTTCTTTCCTATATAAACATCTCGCCCAAATACAGTAGTGAATATACCGAATTTGCTTGTTCGCCTTGCCTCTTTTTTGTCTCCACGTGACAGATTCCATCAAGTTTTCAGCAAATGTTGATCCATCAAAACTAAAGAATTATTGAAAAGTTGTTAAATAAATTTCGCAACTCCTAAAAATGTAGGAGATAATAAAAGTTGCGTACTACTAACCCATGATTTTCCATTTCGTGTATCATGACAGCTCTCTTGTCCGACATCTTTACTCGTGTTTTTTAATTTTTTGTTTGAATGAACATCGTAATTTAAATGGACATCTGTTTAAAATATTGTTAATAATAGGATCACCAGTCAAGGTGTTAATCTATATCATGATCATGTTGAAGGTGTGATCTTTTGCAAAACTTTTAAAACGCTTTTTCGCAGTGTTCGTTTTTTAGCACGGTTCCTACTACATTTTGAGTCCCATTTACAAAACTAAAAAAGCTCTGCTAAGGAGACTGCCACCATGTTCAAGCATATAGATTTTTCTAAAAATGGTTTTTTTTTTTTTCCCGAAAAGTGAACCATTCCCAAGTTATTAGTAAATAAAGTTAAAGTTTGGACGGAAAAAATTCACTTTTCAGGAAAAATGAAATAACTTGAAAATGAGGCTTTTTCAAAAAATAAAAAAAAAAACCGTTTTTACCCACATCTTTTGTGATTCTGACAAGAGTGGAATGAGCACTGGAAACTAAGTAGTTTTGTAAATGGAGTTGCTTTTGTGAAGACGGGGTGTAAAATTTCCAAGCCTTCTAAATTTTTACTAGTACAAAATTTTCAAATAACATTAATATCATTCGATAGCTTATAAAAAATGCTTTTCGGTGATATATAATATAGCAAATATTTATTCATAATTGGCAAAAAATTTGAATTTTAAAAAACTATGCTCAAAACGTATACTGTATCCTTAATCTCATCAGCTTTTACACGTGGAAACAATAGAAATAATAGAAACATTACATTTCTACTTATTTTTGTTTTTACACCAATAGCGCGGCACTACATTTTGAACGGCCTCCGCTATCATCATCAGGCATATTAAAAAAATTTGCCGAAAATAAAATCACACAATCCAAAAGAATAAGTACCACTAAGTTGTAGAGCTCGAAAAGCTGATCAAGAAAATGTATGGGATCGCCTGTACACGACTTACCGTTACTGAGATATAGTCGATCAAATATTCTGATGGCGTCACACCCGTCCCCAAAAAGATTTAGACTCAAATTTTTCGACACCCCATCGCCAATATCGCGCGTCCAAAGTGACGTCAGTTATTCCCATTGGTTCTCGAGATATTTACCCCTGAAAATCGCGTTCTATTTAGAGGGCACTGCAATGTGCCCACTGACGTCGCGCTACTCCTATCTTCTTATACTAATACGCAATCTCAATGGATATATGTTTTTCCGTATTAGTATAGGGAGAATCTCCCATTAGGGGAATCTCTAGCTTCATCTTACGGGGTAGTAGAAATGAGGCGTCTTCAGTTTTTTTTGCACAGGGGACATTGCATTGCACCCCCAAAGGAATGCAACGTTTATGGACAAATATCTCGAGAGCCAATCGGAATAACTGACGTTTTTGAGGTCCGCGATAATTTGGCGATGGGGAGACGAAAAAAAGAAATTGGGTCTAAAACTTTTTAGGGACATGTGTGACGTCATCAAAATGTTTGATCGGCAATATCTCAGTAACGGCACGTCGTACACAGACGATCCCATACATTTTTTTGACCAGCTTTTCGAGCTCTACAACTAAGTGATACTTATTCTTTACCTCTGTGATTTTATTCGGCATCTTTTTTTAATATGCCTGATAATGATAGCGGAGGGCCGCTCAAAATGTAGTGCTGCGCTTTTCGTGCAAAATCAGAAATAAATAGAAATGTAATGTTTCTATTGTTTCCATTGTTTACACGTAAAGACTTATGAGATTAAAAAAATCAGACAATAGAATTAAATATTAAACTTGACACAACTGCGATTGTAATTAAAATGAGTTGCTGAAAGTCTGAAACCTGGATTAAATCTTGAAAATCCATTTAGCTATGGTCTGAAAACACAAGACAATTGGAATATATTAATTTCATTCGCATACCTATTTTTTTGTCTGATTTATTCATCTCTTTTGTCAACCCTACATTTTGAGCGGCCCCCGTTATCATCATCGATGCGTCTGTTTCAAATGAAATATACATTTTATGATTTATCTATATATCTATATACTAATAGCGACTGTGCATACCACTTTTATTTTAGAGAGTGATACATTTAGAAAAATTTCACGGTCATTTTCTCACGAGGGGCGCGTAAAACCACGCTGCTGCGAGAAGCGTTTTTTTCAGTATTAGTATATTAGTAGTAGCAAATGACGCGACGTGAATTTTTTGGCACGGGTAACATTGCATTGCATCCTCAATGGAACGCGACGTTTAGGGGCAAATATCTTGAGAACCGATGGGAATAACTGAGGTTTTTGGGGTCCGCAATATTGGGCGATGGGGTGACCAAAAAAAAACTGGGTCTAAAACTTTTTTGGGGACGGGTGTGACGTCATCAAAATCTTTGATCGACGATATCTCAGTAACGGCACGCCGTGCGCAGACGATCCCATACATTTACTTGATCAACTTTTCGAGCTCTACAACTAAGTGATACTTATTCTTTGCAATTCTATGATTTTATTTTTCATCATCCCTATATTTTGAAAGAGGAGAGCACGGGTTGGGTGAACTGAATGTGGAAAGTGAACCGGTAAAATGTTTTTACCCGGGATACTAGTCTTCTTATACTAATACTAAATCTTGCTTTTTTCTTACCTAACTTTGAAAGAAAGAACTTTAGAAAAAATATCTTGGGAAGTTCGTCAATGGATGTTTATTTTTTCCGTATTAGTATAGGGAGAATCTCCCATTAGGAGAATCTCTTGCTCCATCTTACGGGGTTTTATTACTTCGTGGAGTTTTTGTACCTTAAGGAAGACATCATAAAGCCGCACGGAGGAGAAGGCAATGCAATGGTTTTTGCGTTCGAAAGTTCATCAAATTTTTTAAACGTTCATTTCTTTAAACGAAAAATGAAGACGATGTGTGTAAAAGTATTTGTTTTTGTTTTAATTTATTTATTCAACGCTTTAAGTTCAGTAATAAAGAATAACCACACTGATAAGTATCAGTAACTATTCTATCCAACGAGATAGTCGATGTAGACCTGTTATGTGTTATGAGTTTATCATTTTCTACCGATGTCTATTTTTTTGATGTGTTTGAACGTAACTTTTTCGTATCAGTTAGTTTTGACTACTATACCGAAATGTGTAGCTAGCAGTTTATTTGGTATTTCATTGTAGTATGTGGATTGTTATTATTAAGGTAAACGAAGGTAGAAAGATCATTATCATATTGGTTTGATAGTATTTGAATGATACCTTTTTTCATAGTCACAAGAAAGAGATAGTCTGGAGATACGGGCCGTACCCGGCCGTTTTTATAATCAAACTCGCGTTCCGCTAGAATTTAGAACCCAGACCACTTATAAATGCAAATAACAGCGGGAAAATTTAAGTTTGACTGTGGTTTTGCACTTGAAAAGCAGTTATGCCTGGCGCTAATTGCTCTATTTTTGGCTGTACTACCTCAAGATATACTCCTAATGTTGCAATATTTGGCCTTCCTCGCGGAGATGATGATTTTGATATAGAATGGCGGAAAAATCTCGTCCATATTATCACTAAAGATCGTGTTATTGACAAATCTTTGAAAGCACAAATTGATAACAAAAGTCTTCATGTTTGTGAACTCCATTTCGTTGAGAGTAACATCAGACGTCGTAAGTGCATACAAAGCTTTTAATTAACCCTTCATTAATACTGTGATAGTACAAATCATGAAATCAAATCTAATCATTAAAGTTTATTTTTTTTCAGATAAAAAGCGTACTACTCTTATCCCTGGTTCATTACCTACATTAAATCTTCCAGTAAAAAGTATTATTTCAACAAGGTACATGTTCCCCCTGTTTTGACAAAATCACAAATAAAATAATATATAGAATATACATATAAATATATGTTAATGTTTTCTATAGCACAATTACCAAACCAAGACAGTCTGCACATGTCATAGAAATGAAGAAAGTTGTTGCTCCTGTTCTTGAACCACAACCATTCTACCCTACATTTGACAATTTTGTTGCACGTATAAAAGCTCTCAAACTTCCTGAATGTTGGAAAATTGAAGAAAGACCAGAATATGTAGCAGTCACAATATCATCATCTACCTTCAAAATATCATCATCTACCTTCAAAATATCATCATCTACCTTCAAAATATCATCATCTACCTTCAATTATACAGCCAATGCAAAAAGTAAAATGTTCATTTCTTGGCAAACATATGAAGGAATCAAGGTAACAGTTTATTCAATCATTGAATTAGTTAGATATCTTTTGTCAAATGGTGTCTCATATGTCCTGACGGAGCGTTTTTGTCAAGATCCTCTTGAAAACTACTTTGGACGTCAACGGTCAAATCTGTGATGATCCAGTCTGTGATGATCCAGTGCCTTGCAAGAAGAAGAAGACAAGTCTCTAAAGTAACGACACAAAGAAGAAACAAACAAAAACGGCTATTTTTATAGCCACACATTACTTAAAAAACATTATTCAGGTATTGGTTGAACTTCCAAGAACTTCCAGGTATGTATTACAGTCTAATAAAAATTCATAATTTGAAAACTCATAATTTGAAAGTCAACATAGTGTTGACATACATCTCCAACATAAAATAGATGTTAAGTGAACCAAAAAAGGGAGATTTTTACATATTTCATAATAAAACAGAATTTCAAAACATTTTCACAAAAACTTTAGGATAAAGTATAGTAGATATACAAACCCATTTAGTATCAATAGCACAAAAATATGTTTTTAATGTATTTGTAGCTATAAAAATAGCTGTTTTATTGTGAAATCTGCAACACTTTACTTCAGTGACCATGATCCAAGGTTGATGACTTTTGCTTTAGTTCTTTTCTGAGAGATTTCGTTTTCAATTGGCAAGACTTCATTTTATGCAACTGCTGTTTATCCTTCAAGAATGAGTAGGTTCTGGTGCGTATATACAATGAAAGAAGATCTTCAAGTAAATTCATGGCTATTTCTTTTTTGACAATGATATTTGCTGAGCTTCTTATGTTTGAAACCATTGATTGAATTGTGGTATGTTTCAACAAGGCATGGACCATTTCTTTACTATCAATCATATTGCTACATTTTTTACTGTATGTTCGAAAAGTTATTTCAGCCACTGAAAAAATTTTGATTACATCTAATGTAACTTTCCAAAGCCCCATCCGATCTCGTGTATTAACAAGCTTATGCTCAGGTAACTCATTTGTCTCTACATACTGACCAGCAAGAAGGAAGGATAAACACTGTTGATAATAAATATTTTTCTGGTCTAATGTTTTTGAAAAACGTATCGAACGGTATGTTTTTCCAAAAACATAACCACTGAGGTAGCCAATTATAGACCTTTCTTTCTCTGAAAAGTTTATAGCATCTTGATCGCAAGTCTTTGAATTGTTTTCATAGTGTGCTCCTGATAACACAGCTAATACATGATTAGCTGCTTCGAAACCAACAAGAAGTGAACAGTTTCTGCTGAGATCGATAAAAGCATTTTCTGCATCACGAATACACTTATAAAATGATGGGTAAAACTTCTCTGAATCACCATTGAAAGTTGTTATAACATCCTTAATTATATTATAAGTATGCTTGATTTTTTCAATATCACCTATGTAATTTTTCAGCTCATTAACAATGGTATCTGGATAGCACTCCTCATTTACTAGCTTAGCAATACATTTTTCCACAATGTTTTTGAACTTGAAGGGTGGTAGAATTTCTTCAGGCATTTTTTCTTTTATTTTGGGACTTTTTTTTTTATCGATGTTTTCATCTTTATGCTTCGTAATAATATGGCGGCTAAGACCTCGTTTACTGAGGCATATCTTGCTGCATTTTGTACACTTAATTGCTTCGGTAACATCAAGTTCTTCCTTTAAATTGTTATCCTGCTGCTCCCCTAGTACATTATCATCAATAACTGCAAAAATAGCATCGAGATCATCACCACAGAAGAAATCTTCCCCTACACCAGCCATATCTAGTCGCTTTATTTTGCATTTAAATTACAACGGCCGTCCAATTTCAGCTTCATCGCTAAAATGTCAGATATACGGCCCTGTCTCCAGACTATCTCTTTCTTGTGACTATGCTTTTTTAGATTATAAAATTGAATAGTATACATGATTGTAATGCAAGAAGAGAGTGATTACATACATATTTACGGGGGTTTTGTATCATGAACCACAAATCGAGTTTGAGATTTTGACATTTCCACAATTCATTCGTCCCCAGTCCTTTTATTCACAAAGGAAAGCTTACATAACAGATTTTAACAATAAAATTCAAGGGCTTTAGAACTAAGTTGTAAGTCCTTTTCTTCTTATTACGTCCATACTCTTAAAAAAATCAACTACCTCATTTCCATAACGCTGAGCATGGAAATACAACGATTATCCTCAACCGTTGTGACTGGTCCAAGTAACTTAAAGGGAAGAAAAGGCCAGAAGATTTCATCTTTTGATAAACACTTAAAAAGTGCTACTATACCTTTCGCATATTATTACAGAAATGATGAAAAGGATGATCAATATGAAGAAAAGTTGGTGAAGGGTCTGAAAGTCGTGTTTGAAGAGTATCCAGAGTTTGCTGGCTCGTTTCAATGCAAGGAAAATGAATGGTATACTCACTGCAATAACAAAGGTGCCATTGTTGTTAAATCATTGGGAAATTTTACGTATAGTGATGTGGAAAAGTTAAATTATTGTTTGGAAATTCCGGAAACAAAGTTATTCCTAGAAGAAAACGATGATGACAAATCATATTTGACAAGCGCCCATTTGATAGAGTTAAAAGACCGCTCACTGATTGTTGCAGTAAGAATATCACACGGGCTTTGTGATTTACATGGGGTATTCCGTTTCTTGAATGCATGGGGAGAAGCCGCTAGAACAGGTGAGGTGGGAATGTTCACTAATCATACAAACCGCGACTTAGTGCATGGAAATGGAAAGCCCATAATGACAGAAAAATACCGTGGTGACACTCCATTTTCCTCTATGCCCAGGCCGGCTTCTTATCAGGTTGCCTCATTTTTTGTACCCTACGGCAAGCTTGACGATCTTAAAGCGGAATTTAGCAAAGATTTGAGTCCAGGTCAATTCCTTTCCAAGAACGATATTCTTACCGGAATTATTTGGAAAGCTTTCTTGTCTACGAGATTGCACAGAGATAACGAATACACTACTTGTGTCGTGCATAAAAATTGCCGAAAGAATTTCGATCTTGATGATTCTTACATTGGAAATTGTAGTGTTCTTTTGGCTCAAAGATTACGTACAGAAGATGTGCACAAACTTTCGCTGAAAGAGGTTTGCTTAAAGATACGCTCATTTTACAGTGTAGTGACGAAGGATTACCTAATGGATGATATCAACTGGCTTGAAAGAGATGGAAAGGACAGCATGTGTTTCTTTAACCATGTTTCCGGTAATGAATTTGTATTTTCGTCAATAGCAACATATCCTCTCTATGGCTTTGATTTTGGTCTTGGAAAGCCTGGCTATGTTACCCTTAGTAGGCACATTCCTGTTGGTACCACTTCGATTCTGCCTGTATCAAAAGGGGATGGTGTAGAAGTACTAATCACCCTAGAGGCAGATGAAATGGAAACATTCTTTCAGGATACTTTTGTGAAAAGTATATTTGTCTTTAAATTTATCACGAAGGGTCTTGCTGCAGTTGTGACTTTTGATTAACCGAGGATAATAAAGTTGGTCATTTCTCATACGAAAAACAAAAAGTTAATGTCTGACTTCTCATAAAGATCATCTTACATTCTTTAGGTGGTGTTTATATTGTAAAACTCATGCTGGCATGAATATTGCCTCGTGATCTGTTTTCTTGCAGCGTTACCTGACGTTTTCAATTATTTTTTTTATTTACGCATACGTGGTATAAAAAAAACTAACTTTCGGTGAGGCATTCCGGTATGAGTTTTACCATGTAAGGACCCCCTGAAACACCCCCTCTTCGTGCTTGGTTTCTACTTGTACCTTTTTGATTTGATTTTGATGTTGTTTTTTTATAACGATATTTGGCAGTTATTTCTTTATTTTGAATTTGAATGTCATCATATAATAATAAAAAAAAAATTAAAAAAGTTTCCATTTTCTTAATATTTTACCTTTTGTCTGCAACAACTTGTTAGAAGCAAAATGTTTTACAGATTGGTTTCTGGGTAGTATTAAAACAAAAAACGCCACAGTGTTAATTTTTTTAAAAACCATGGGTGTAACGTCATTAATTTTTCAGTTAGTCGAAAACCAAAGTTAAATTTGAAATTAAAGCTTGGCGGAAATGATATATGTTTTCACCGAGAAGTAGAAAATATACAAAAAAAGTATTTCTCCAAAATTCATAAAATTTGAGATATAGCAGTTTCAAAAATCCAGGGGGTGTCCATGTAGCAAAATATATATTTTGTGGTAAATGTATATTCATCCATTTGCATGTATTTAAACAGGATAAATATTTAATCTTTTAAGGCTCTTGTCACATGTTGTGAAACTTATTTTGTTTTCCGGAACAATGAATGAAATAATAAGCTTGTTGCCCTATATATTTACTCCGTGAACATGTAGTAAGCAACATCTCAGCACGCTGAGTATTAAAAGTGTCGTTCTTTGTGTTTCTTGCGGACAGTTTATCAGTTCATCCTAATAACGATAGCCATTTCATTGTCAGTGTATATCAGCGACGCTCTCTCTCAAAATACCCTCAAAGAGAGAAGCTCCAAGGATGAGCGCAAAAGTTAATTTCCACAGTAGCCCAACAAACTAGAAAAAAAATACCGAAACCGAGTGCCAAAATAAATGAGATGAAAGAAAACGCACGTTTTCACAGGTGGGGGAAATTTACGGAAACCGATTGTCACGAATTTTTGATATTCTTAGTATATCACTTGATATAGCTAGTATATCAAATGATTTAGTTCATATACTAAGTCAACTGATATCTATAGTAAAGTCTGATGTACTAGGTATATACTAGGTATATCAAGTGATATAGCTGGTATGTCAAATTTAATGAACGTGAATTGGAAATTGACAGGCAACGAAAAATGACAAGTCCGCGGTCTTCTTGTCTTGCTCACCATAATTGCAGACAACAGAGAGAGCATGGGAACCCAACGAAAACACTTAAAGAATATATGGAATGGAATGGTCCAAAGAAGTAAATTTCGTGGTTTTAAGTCTATTTTTGACACACCACCTGAATATAAAATGAAGTTTCAAAATTTAATAACGAAGGAATGAGCGGTCTTGACATTTAATTGGACAATTTTCATGTTTACGATCTGTTGTAAATATATCATTATCGTCATTTATGTATCATCGAGACCATATCTAAAATATCTATTATGCTTATACATATATCGCATTTCCTTTTTATTAAATCAAATATCAGCCGATATTCAAAGTAATAATTGATATACTTAGTAATTCAACTAAATCATTTGATATATCTAGTATATCATATGATAAAATAGGAATATCAGAAATATGTGACAACCGGCTTCCATGGAAACTGGAGCCCGTGCTAATCCCCTTGAAAATTGTGATGATGTAATCATATTTTTGCTTCAATGATCGCCAGGGAAGCTAATTTAATTTGGGACCTTCAGGACGGGCGCTCAATCGAGGGAGGCGCTCTATTGAGATGGGTGGGGTTGAGGTTGGGGCTTATTAAATATATTAAAAATAAACGTTAAAATAATTTTAACTAGTTTTTTCTTAAATAAAATTCAGTTGAATAGGAGATATTATGGACATGGTGGAGATTACGCAGGTTAAAAATCTATGCCACTATCTACAAAATGTTGTATTTTAGCATCGTTGTAGAATTCCAAAATGAGGGCCTCACCTGAGCACTATTTTTCGAATGAGCGCCCCTTTAAAGAATGGAGGGGCCGGTCATTCGAGAGAGGGGACCCGTTAAGCATTTTATAGCAAAAAAGAAACGCTCATTCGATTAAATACGGTAGAATTTTTGTAAACGTTCTTTACTATACGATAACCTGGAGCGACCATACGTTGAAGAATAAAATATTAAGAGCGGTCTCAATTTCTTCATGTTCTGTGAATTTAAGACAGATATTTTTGGTTTTTATACGTAGTGAACTTCATACCAAAACTATATTCAGTATTATGCCTAACTTGAACTATACTTTCTTATCGGAAACAAACCATGCGGCAAGAAGGGTAAAGATGGTGGTGAAGGAAGAAAATAAATAACCCAGCGTGATATTTTAATTGCTCTAGAGTATAAATATGATATTAAATCGTTATTTTTGGCTAATTTTAGTTGTTTTCTGAAAATATTGTATTAAGTGTAGAAATCCTTTTAAGTTTAAACTGGCGTGAAAATATCTCCCATCTGTTTGTGTGAAAAACGAAACCGTTTAATGGTAATAGAAGATAAGGTAATAATTGTCTTAATAACTGAAATTAAGTTTCTATAGGAGTTGTTTTTAATTTTTATGCATAATGAAAGTATTTGAGTTTTATTAAACGGTTCTGTTCTGGTATTTATTGCTCAGCAGCCTCTCTTCTAGCAGGATATTTAATTTTTTGCTATAATCTAATATTTTTATAAGCTGTTCTGTTATGGATGACTTTCCAATTTTTTATCGACCATGTTTTCACAAACAAATGTAATTTTATAGTCCCCTTGGCTGCTTGGAGACGTAGATAAAATTCTTTTAATCAACATTAAGTTTGTCCTTGAAGAAAATTAATATATAAGCATTATGTTTCATGTTTTAACATCCAATAGTTATGAGAGAAGGGCACATGATTTTGTAAATAATTAAATACATATAAATACATATGAATACAATAAAAAGAAAAGGAATTGAAATCAAGTGAAGCAAAAGTTGCAAATATATCAACTATAAAGTCTGTAGTAGAATATATAATATATAAAATAATATAAAATTACCTGCATATTTCTTTTTTGGCATCTGAGAGATCACCCATAAAATTTATTACTCGGGTAATATCTTAATCTCCATCGTCAGGTAAGGCTCTTGTAACAGCTGCTGTAACGCGACTGGTTCGATTTAACGCATAGGCGTATTCAGGGTCAGTTAAAATAAGTGGAGGAGTCCAACATTATGCTATTGCTTTTAGACTTAAGTGTCGAATAGGTTACTTGCACCCTTTTCTTTTCTTCGTTAAATGACTAAACTCTCTTCAACCAATTTTGACTGATCTCTAGCTACGCCTCTGAATGTGAAAGGAATACGTACTGGCTGCGCACATTTATATTAATGAGAAACACGAATTGGATACCTGGATTTCCCCTAGTCACTACCATAGTCACTATTTTTTGTTATCCTTGGCGGCAACTGCTTCAGTCCACACTAACGGCATAAGAATTCTTCACCACCACACAACTACGTTTACCATGTTAATAAATAGCTCATGATATCTTACTTGCTTTTTAACCGATACATAGAAATACGTGGTTTTCGAGGAAAAAGGGACATTTCTCTTGGAAAATCCAGTGATATATCGTATATTAATTGAAATATCGTAACTTTATATTTCTATGGCCTATCTTCATAATGCCTGTGTGATATCGATGTGCGAGAATTTTTTGTCTGGTTGAGCTTCAAATTTGTATCACCATCTCTTCTATTTTGATTGGTTCATTTCCCGCTTGATAGAATCCTAGCAACAGTTTCTACACATCCGTTCCTCGCCATTTATTTTGCGGCAAACTCAAAATCATTGCGGAATACATTCGCGAGACATTGGAAATTCGTAAAAAAAGGATTTTAAAATTTGAAATACATTTTTTGAACGGAATACCAATCTGAACATAAAGATAACAACACAATACAGATGACGTCATGTTATTTCCAGGGTACTTATAGACTAAGAGGCCCTTTACATGAGGTTTCATGTAAACGCAACCGACATGGAAATTTATAAAGTAATGTTCAACTACGCATACTCACATTCAGAAAACCAAAGCTTTCTTGTGAAAATCTGTCGGGTCGTCATCTGTACGGCTACCCCGACGTGAGTTTTTAAGTGATATGAAATTAAATGTAAACAGAACACTATTTCATGCCCCTATGAAAACTTAATTTCACCCATCATGTAAACGCACTCTTATATTGAAAGTGCTTTTCCTACAAAATCGCAACTTTCCCAAATTATAAAAAAACATGTTAAATTTTGAAGAGGATATTATCAGGAGGAAAGTATTTTACAAGGACATTTTCCCCTAGTGGCCATCCTGCGTTCACCCCTCTTCAGAAAATAAACTGTCTATGTTTATTTCAACAACAACAACAGTAACAATAAGAAAAGAAATTATATTCAATAGCTGTCTGCCTGAAAGATTTCTTTTGAATTGTCTTTAGATGCTAGTATCATGGCAACTACCACTACATCTTCAGTAAACACTACACCCAACGGCCAATGGTATAGTTGAACCTAATTATAGATGAATTCCCAATGTTAATTACAAGTTTATACCTTCATAAAGGAAAACTAAATTCGCATAAGATGCGACTATATCTCCCCATTTTCATCCTCCTTTTTTCCGAAAAATCTGAACAACAGTAGAAACATGGCTATACTGACATTATCTTTTTGATAAATTGAGACAACATACTTGCTCTATAAACTGGCATGAATAAACCACACGGTTTGATCAAGAAGTTTCGTCTTGTTTTTAGTATTTCATAATTACTTTTAACTACTTCACCGGGGAAATTGCAAGAAATAAATAATGAAATCGGTAAAAACAAACACATAATTATTCAGTAGTTGAATTCCAAACTAACCCCAAGTAAGTACAGGGAATTTGAGATCGCAATAAAGATAATAAAGATAAAGAAATACAATTTCGAATTTAATTTCGAAAAAAACTACATTTATAATAGGGGAACGATTCTAAATGTTACATTATATAAATAAATGAAATTGGCTTTAGCACAGTTCTTCTAGCAATTTTTACATAGCCTAACAATGTCCACAAAATAAATTGATAGATAGAAAAGTATTATATCTCTCCTTTATCATTCCTTTACTTTTGAGATATTTTTAACACATTTCACATGGTTAGATCAAAATTCAATATTTCACAACTGTTGGCTCATGGTTTACCGAAAATAATATTATCGACATTCTAAACTATTTCTAGTATATAAAGTTAATCCAGCTTTCTATTTTTACATATGTTTTCTACCAGAATCTCAGCGTTCCTTTCTCTATCTACTTTCATATAGGGCATTTATAGGGAGAGAAAAGTAGCCCTAGTGGTAAGAGGCAGGCGGTCCTAAATCGATATTCTCCATTTTGTATAAATGCTGGACATAACGTACCGAGGTAACTTTGTGTGTTTGATATAGAAACTTCGAGTGCAATTACCAAAACAATGGAAAAATGGCGTTGAAAGAAGACAATAAGGCAGAGCAATGCTATATTTAACAAAATTATAAATCAATTTGGTATTTTTGTTGATAAAAGAAGCGAAAGTAATGTATGATTGTTCTCTATAAAAGGATTCTTTAGAATTGTTTAGTATATTTTCAGATAAGTTGTTAGTGTTGCTAGTTGGTGTATACAGTGTGTCCTGAACAAAACTGGCCCAACTTTCAAAAAGGCTGTACATTTTATTTGTGATATTAAAGAGAATATGTTGTTATAAATACCACACGGTGCTGACATCATCATTACCGATGCACAGCTTATTGTTATTTCTATGACAGTCAAATCAACGGCATAGTAGTTTGCCTTTATGACCAGTTATAATGTCGGTCAAAAGAAAAAGGATGACATTAAAACAAGCAAGTGTATGGTAGAAGATTCAAAGTTAGATAATAGAATTATCTTTCTATGAACTACTAGGAAAGTAAGGAGCCACTCACACACCGACGACGACCCTTAGTGTGTCACGCACCTGTGTTAACCTTATAAAAATGGCAGCCTATAATGAGGTTAGGTAATATGCTTGACAAAGCTAGATACTATGCTAAGGCCGTTGTTGTATTCGTTAAACAGGTAATTTTATGCTTATTTATTTATTTATATATTTAGATTACCCACATTATTATTTACATTGTTTTTGGTTGTTTATGTTGTTTATGTTGATTTTGGTTGTCATTATGATAAAATAACAACAGAACCTTCACTGTCCTTTTTTATTGGTCGAAACTTTATCAGAGAATAAAACAAATTGGACTCTGCAAGCAAGTCAGAAAACACCGCTACGACTTTCTCAAGACGCTTCAAGCGACCAGACAATAATAAGCTGAAAGGACATCTGGATGCTGTGTTAAATTTTTGACGACTTTGTTATTAAAACACATCCATTTTCTATTCATTGTGTGACCATGGACGCATAATAAGAGAAGGATTTTCATTGATCTATTCACATAAAGCGCGCCTCGGTTTATTGAAATTTTTATAAAGGCAGTTTTAAAATTGTTCCCTCAAGCACAGTTAAAAGTACATGCTTCTATTGGCTTCTGAGATTTTAACAAACAATCAGAAATGTTTTTCCAGATATTCTGTTCAGTTCATAGGCGTATTCAGAGTCAGTCAAAAAAAGTGGAAAAGTCCAACTTTATGATAGTTTCGATTAGCTTACTTGCAGGTTTTACCTTTATACTTTAAATGACTAAGCTCCACCACAAATTTTGACTCACCTCTAGCTGCGCCTTTGCATTTTGAAGCCAATATTTAAACTGGGATTGCTTAGGAACTCCTACAGCCTCAGCTTTGAAACTTTCAGAATTGAGGAACAAGATATTCTTCTTCCTGTATATTTCGCAACGTTTCCCCGGTATCTGTCTAAGTTGGGTATTTTTTGTAAAAGATGTATGAAGTTAAATACTATGCTTAATTTAACTGGTTAAAATTCGATGTAAACGCCCATGCCATACCCTCTTTATATGAAAGGAATGCTTACATAAAAGATTTTAACAATAGAATTCAAGGGCTTTAGAAGTTAGTTGTAGTTCCTTTTCTTCTTATTACGTTCATGCTCTCAAAAAAATCAACTACCTCATACGCATTACGCTGAGCATGGAAATACAACGATTATCCTCAACCGTTGTGACTGGTCCAAGTGACTTAAGGAGAAGAAAAGGCCAGAAGATTTCATCTTTTGATAAACACTTAAAAAGTGCTACTATACCTTTCGCATATTATTACAGAAATGATGAAAAGGATGATCAATATGAAGAAAAGTTGGTGAAGGGTCTGAAAGTCGTGTTTGAAGAGTATCCAGAGTCTGCTGGCTCGTTTAAATGCAAGGAAAATGAATGGTATACTCACTGCAATAAAAAAGGTGCCATTGTTATTAAATCATCGGGAAATTTTACGTATAGTGATGTGGAAAAGTTAAATTATTGTTCGAATATTTCGGAAACAAAGTTATTCCTAGAAGAAAACGACGATGACAAATCATATTTGACGAGCGCCCATTTGATAGAGTTAAAAGACCGTTCACTGATTGTTGCAGTAAGAATATCACACGGGCTTTGTGATTTACATGGGGTATTCCGTTTCTTGAATGCATGGGGAGAAGCCGCTAGAACAGGTGAGGTGGGCATGTTTACCAATCATACAAACCGCGACTTAGTGCATGGAAATCGAAAGCCCATAATGACAGAAAAATACCGTGGTGACACTCCATTTTCCTCTATGCCCAGGCCGGCTTCTTATCAGGTTGCCTCATTTTTTGCACCCTACGGTAAGCTTGACGATCTTAAAGCGGAATTTAGCAAAGATTTGAGTCCAGGTCAATTCCTTTCCAAGAACGATATTCTTACCGGAATTATTTGGAAAGCTTTCTTGTCTGCAAGATTGCACAGAGATAACGAATAAACTACTTGATGATTCTTACATTGGAAATTGTAGTGTTCTTTTGGCTCAAAGATTACGTACAGAAGATGTGCACAAACTTTCGCTGAAAGAGGTTTGCTTAAAGATACGCTCATTTTACAGTGTAGTGACGAAGGATTACCTAATGGATGATATCAACTGGCTTGAAAGAGATGGAAAGGACAGCATGTGTTTCTTTAACCATGATTCCGGTAATGAATTTGTATTTTCGTCAATAGCAACATATCCTCTCTATGGCTTTGATTTTGGTCTTGGAAAGCCTGGCTATGTTACCCTTAGTAGGAACATTCCTATCGGTACCACTTCGATTTTGCCTGTATCAAAAGGGGATGGTGTAGAAGTACTAATCACCCTAGAGGCAGATGAAATAGAAACATTCTTTCAGGATACTTTTCTGAAAAGTATATTTGTCTTTAAATTTAT
Source organism: Turritopsis rubra (assembly GCA_039566895.2). Lineage (NCBI taxonomy): Eukaryota > Metazoa > Cnidaria > Hydrozoa > Anthoathecata > Oceaniidae > Turritopsis > Turritopsis rubra. Next base: position 6,070,380 of record CM077631.1, on the reverse strand, counting down.
CTCGAAGGGTCTTGCTGCAGTTGTGACTTTTGATTAACCGAGGTCATTTCCATACGGTAAACAAAAAGTTAATGTCCGACTTCTCATAAAGATCATCTTACATTATTTAGGTGGTGTTTATATTGTAAAACTCATGTTGGCATGAATATTGCCTCGTGATCTGTTTTCTTGCAGCGTTACCTGACGTTTTCATTATTTTTTTTATTTACGCATACCTTCGGGGAGGCATTGCGGTATGAGTTTTACCATGTAAGCGCCCCCTAAAACACCCCTCTTCGTGCTTGGTTTTTGTTTGTACCTATTTGATTTGATTTTGATGTTGTTGATGTTTGAATTTGACAGTTATTTTTGTATTTTGAATTTGAATGTCATCATATAATAATAAAAAAAATTTAAAAAAGTTTACATTTTCTTAATATTTTGCCTTTTGTCTGCAACAACTTGTTAGAAGCAACATGTTTTTAAGATTGGTTTTTGGGTAGTATTAAAACAAAAAACGCCCGAGTGTTAATTTTTTTAAAAACCATGGGTGTAGCGCTATTAATTTTCCAGTTAGTCGAAAACCAAAGTTGAATTTGAAATTAAAGCGTGGCACAAATGATATATTTTTTCACGGAGAAAAAGAAAATATACAAAAATAGTATTGGTCCAAAATTCATAAAATTTGAGATATAGCAGTTTCAAAAATCCAGGGGTGTCCATGTAGTAAAATATATATTTTGTGCTAAATGTCTATTCATCTATTTGCATGTATTTAAACAGGATAAATATTTAATCTTTTAAGGCTCTTGTCACATGTTGTGAAACTTATTTTGTTTCCCGGAACAATTTTTTTTATGGAATTTTATTTGAATTTATGGAAGCCGATTATCACATATTTTTTATATTCTTAGTATATCACTTGATATACCTAGTATATCAAATGATTTAGTTGATATACTAGGTCAACTGATATCTATAGTAAAGTCTGATGTACTAGGTATATACTAGGTATATCACGTGATATCCTGGTATATCAAATTAATGAACGTGAATTAGAAATTCACAGGCAACGAAAAATGACAAGTCCGCGGTTTTCTTGTCTTGCTCACTATAATTGCAGACTACAGAAAGAGCACGGCATCGCAACGATAACACTTAAATAATATATGGAATGGAATGGTCCAGAAATATGAATTTCGTTGTTTTAAGTCTATTGTTGACATACCACCTGAATATAAAATGAAGTTTCAAAATTTAATAACGAAGGAAATGGCGGTCTTGACTTTTAATTAGGCAATTTTTATGTTTCCAATCTGTTGTAAATATGTTATTATCGTCATTTTTGTATTATCGAGAGCATATCTAAAATATCAATTTTGCTTATACATATATCGCAATTGCTTTTAATTACATCGAATATCACACGATATTCAAATTATAAATTGATATACTTAGTAATTCAACTAAATCATTTGATATATCAAGTATATCATATGATATATTAAAAATATCAGAAATACGTGTCAACCGGCTTCCATAGAAACTGAAGCCCGTGCTAACCAACTTGAAGATTGTGATGATGTAATCATATTTTTGCTTGCATGATCACCAGGGGAGCTAATTTAATTTGGGACCTTCAGGACGAACGCTAAATCGAGGGAGGCGCTCTATTGAGGTTGGTTCAAAAAATACCTTTTTTGAACGGAATACCAATCTGAACATAAAGATAACAACACAATACAGATGACGGCATGTATTTTCCAGGGTACTTATAGACTAACAGGCCGTTTACATGAGGTTTCATGTAAACGCAACCGACATGGAATTTTATAAAGTAATGTTCAACTACGCATACTCACAATCAGAAAACCAAAGCTTTCCAATATTGTTTTAATCGTTCGCGCTCGTCCCACCTTTTCCATAAATATTCCATTTTATGGTTTTCTTTAATGATTTCGTTGCCATGTACAATAGATATAAACATACAAAACAACATGAATGGTGTTATGTCAATTTTTCCTTCAACATACATTTTTTATATTATTTCTATAAAAAATTATACAATAATAGTAAACAACTTAATGGAAATTATAATGAGGGATGTATATTAGGGCAAAAATAAAGAGATTTTTTATAATAATAAATATATTTTTTATTTTTTTCCAGTTGATCCAAATCCTCCTGTTCTGTCATTTTCGACATCGTTGGAAAACTTGCTGACCAATTCAAATGGTACGGACACGTGTTCTTGTATAATGAGTTGCGCAAATCTTTCTCCAGATTCCAATACTATTTGATCGGTTGAAATGTTCCACATTGCCACTTTTACATCTCCTCTGCAGTCACTATCAATGTTTCCTGCCAATATTTGTAAGCATTTGTTTGAGCTTCTCGAACATAGTTTTCCATAATATCCGTGTTGAATTTTTAATGCAAATTGTGCATTTATTGTTTTCAGTTCTCCAGGGTTTACAACTGTTTTTGCTGGCTTGTGTGCAGGTGAAAAAGTATACTAAGATAGCATACGCTATAGTTTTTATTTTAATGCATTTCCAAGTTGCAAATTTTGTACAGGTGTAATAAATACACCTTTCGTTGTTCACTATAGATTTTATTTTTAAGTTACTTCCATCTATTGTTTATATTTCCACCTATTGTTGCATTGTTTTGTTATGGTATAAAAGGGTTTGCAAATTGCTTACTTTTCATACGTGCAAAACTGGCTGCAAATTGACAGTGTTGAAAGTTGTTATTATTTGCCATAATGATGTTTTGATGGAGAAAAGTAACTTGAGCATTAGCGATTTTCAACTTCTTACTTCGAAAGCGAGAAAGTATTTTGGCATTTCATGTAAGAAATGGAACGATCTGTCTGAAACGGATAAGGTATTAACAATTAAAAAATACCAAAAACAAAATAAGAGCAAGAAGAACGGTGTTCGTGACGACGGTGATATTATTAAAGATGAAGAGCATATCTCCAAAATCTTCAATTCTTTTTTGTAAATATAGTTGGACAGTCTGAATATAACTCCTTGGGAACCTTGTCCAGATAAAGTTCAAGACACCGATTCAAGCATTGATTCGATTGATTCGATTGTGAGAAAATATCGCAACCACTCGAGCATTAAATCCATCGTTACCTCAAATAGAGGAAAACTTTTTCTTTCTCAAATGTGACCTCAGATCAAGTCAATTGGGTAATTCGAGATCTTAATCCTAGGAAAAGTGTAAGTGGACCTTTCCTTCAAAAGTCCTTCGTATGGTTGCTGATATCATCTCTGAGCCAATTGCTCTATGTCTAAATGCCTCTCTAAATTTGGTTAAGTTTCCTCAAACCATGAAACTTGCTGATGTTACTTCAATTTTCAAAAAAGGGGACAGGTTTCTCAAGGAAAATTATAGACCTATTAGTATTTTGTCATCTTTTTCTAAAATATTTGAAAGAATCATCTTTCAGTTCTTGGCTGCTAATATTGAGAGGGGTACCTCAAGGATCCATACTCGGGCCCTTATTATTCAATATTTTTATTAATGATCTATTATCTTTTGTAACTAAGACTGGCATTTGTAATTTTGCGGATGATAATACCGTCTATTTTTGTGCCAACTCTCTAACGGATGTTATATCAAATCTAAAATACGACCTCTCAGCTGTTCTGTCCTGGTTTAAAGCAAATCAGGTAGCCGCGAATCCGTCAAAATTCTAGATGTTAGTCTTAGGGGAGCCTAAGTACAATTTACCAGTTAGTCTATATGCTGATAATGTTTTAATTACCTCTGTTGAAACTGTTGAGCTTCTTGGTATTTCTATCGATAACAAACTAACTTTTTCTGGTCATATTTCCTCACTCTGTCATAAAGCTAGTTATAGAATCAAAACTCTCAACAGGATTAGATCTTTTCTCCAAGAGGACCAGTTAAAACTTTTATTTAACTCCTTTATTTTGTCTATATTTAATTATTCACCTATTATATGGATGTTTTGTGGCAGATCTTCATGCAGTAAACTTGACAGTATCCATAAACGCGCACTTAGAGCGGTTTATCAAGATTTCTCTAAAAGCTATGAAGAACTATTACAATTGTCTGGGTTTAAGCGTATATATGAGATCCATTTACGCTACCTTTTATGCGAGATATACAAAACCCTCCATGGGCTGAATCCCTCTTTTATGAAGACACTATTCGTGGTCAAAAACATCTGTTACGGTCTGCGAAACTCAAATCTTCTCTCTCTTCCTCCATCAAGTTCAAGTCGCTTTGGCAATCAGTCTTTTTTATTTAAAGGAAGTCTTTCGTGGAACGCCTTACCAGATAGTGTCAAGTCTAAACCTTCATTAGATGCTTTTAAACTCTGTCTTAAATCCATTAACTTAATCAAGCAATGCAATTGCAAACTTTGTAGGGTTTTGTGATAAATTTTAGCTTGACGAGTTGGTATTGATTAGTTCATTTTATATTTATCATGTATCTTGTAAACTACGTAAAACCAACATTAAATAGATTGGGAAAAAAAAGAAAAAAAAAAAAAAAAAGAAAAAAGAATGTAGTTGCTGAAAGTGATGATGGAGAGAGTAGTGATGATGTATTAAAAGTTTTACTTGAAAAGAAGAAAAAAGAAGAAGAAACTTATCCAGCGTAAACGTGCTGCTGTTGGGTCAGAGGAGGATGAAATTACTGACGATGATGATGATGGTTCAAGTAACCGTAAGTCGTCTGCCGCTGTTGTAGTTCGTAAGCGCACAAAACGTCAGAATGTGTTTGACGAACAGGGCAATATATCTAAGTCTCTTGTCATGGCTGAGCGCGTTAAGTATAGAGATGACGAATATGACAGTGGAGAGGTTCTCTATTTCGATGATAATGTTGACATGAATGCTTCCGTTTTTGACACGGTGCTTGGTCGAAAGAAAGTACCGTTCTTTACGCTTTTTGCATTGAAAAACGCAGCTCAGTGCAAGTCGAAGGACGGAAAGATTTTCTTTATGCTTTCTGCATACATTATTGGTCAGGTCGTCGAAATTGAGAAGGGAGACGATAAGGTTTACGAGAACGTCATCGAAATTGTTGTTCCCTATTATGACGTGAAAGAGGGAAAGTTTAAATTTAGCATGCAAAAGGGGCGTATTATTTTGTTTTTCGACGATGACAAGCAGTTTTTCGATGCTTCAAGTTGTCCAATTCCTACCGGTGTGAAGATGAGTGCACCCGGACAGCTGAAACAACAGTTATTTCGTGAACAGCTTCCACGTTTGTTACTTGAAGCCCCATATTTCTATTCGTTTGCGCCACAAGCTGACAGATTCCATGACAAAAACGTCTACTTGGAATCGGTTAACATAAAGGTTTTGACGCATAAATTTGCTGAGTACGTCAAGATGAATATGAATGAAATAATGGAACTCGAATTCGGTTCTGACGATGTGAAAAAGGAGAAGTCCCCGTTGTTTGTCGACCAGTTCGTTAAGCTTTTGGGTGTTTGGAACAAACTTATGATTGAAAACGTAAACAAATTAAATATGTAATTATAATATTTATTTGTATTTGTTGCAGGTTACTAAAAAATAATAATGACTAAAAATATTTTTTTGGAAACTTATTGTGGAGTGTGTAATAGACAATATGATTTTAAGAATTTCACTGATTTGTTATATCATTATAAAATCGAGCATGGTGACAAGTCAATCGATAGCGACTATTACAAGAAAATCAGACGGTTGTATAATAGAAAGTTTGTGAACGAAAGACATTCTTGTTTTATTTGCGGTCTTATTTTACGTTCGACTCACAACCTTATTCTTCACACCATGTATTTTCATTTTCAAATTTATTTTGCGAATAACGACGATACCGGTCTGGTCAAAATGCGATTTATAAATTTGTCCACATCGAATATATTCAACGTGATTTTTAGAAAAAGTGATTTTGAATTGAAGGAGAGTGTTGTCAACGATGATTATTTTGATTGGAAAGAGAAAAATCTGGTGGACGTGTTTCTCTTGTTGTGTATGAAAGTTTATGCCAAAGTGATCTTATTGTTGCAACTTCGTGGTGCGATATATCCTATTATTCAATTCAAAGTGCAAACCGAAGTTGGAATAGTGAACAAAAAGTTAGAAAAAGATGATGAAGGTGTTGTTAAAAATGTTGTTTTTTCTCCTGTACGTAACTTTTCAAGTATGGTATATAATCAAACTTATTGGTTGTTTATTCATCAGCAAATGGCTCATGACATTAATAGACGTGTGTTGAGTGATGATTCTGAAAAAGGATATTCATATAAATTTCACAATTTTGAATATATGAAATGTCATTTGTTTATTGATAATAAAATTTTATCTTATTGATTTTTAAATAATTTAGTTGTTGTATTTTGATTTTTCAGCAAAATAATAATATATTATGTTGATGAGTACTTTAGATGGTTGTTCTATATACAGATTGTATACTCATTGTTTACAATTGTTTTTACAAAAGGAATTTGGTAAATCAACAAATTTGAATGTTTATCGTGCTATAAAATTTTGGGACCAGTCACCGTTTTGTCATAAAGTATTTTTCGATTTGAAAGAAGAAATTAGAAAGGTGTTGAATTCTGGTTGTCTCTACGAATTGATTGAATCAGATCATTTTTACGCATTTCAAAATTACATTAATTTTTTAGCATTGGATTAGTATAAAATGGCTAACAATAATGAAAATTATTCAGATGTAGTGAATGTCACGAAAAAAAGGAAGATCGAAGACTCAAGCGTAAAGTTGATGATGCAGTTGGATATGAACAAAACTGTTGACAAGTACTTTCATAATGAATATTTAAAATATAAAGAGTATTTTGAAGTTTTTGAAAATCATACTAAGATTGGTTTGAAGTATGACATGACAAAGAAAGAATCTGAATTTTTGTCGTATTGTAAGAAATGTCTATGCTTTGTAGATAAAAACTGTCGTACTGGTAAGTATGAACATGTTGTACACACAGCTAAAAAGGATTCGACTGCTGATGTGATAAAATTTAATATTGATTTGGCGTCAAGATCCTATATGCAACAATGTCCAATCGAATGGATTGAGAAACCCATTTCAGAAGTTGAAGTTACGACTGGTGAATTCAAACGACACGGGTATGTCGCTCATATATTATCGCTTGAAGGTGATAAAATTGGAATCGAATATGTCGATGATGATCCTAACCTAGCTCATGTTTATGAAGATGAAATCTTTATTTATCAAAAAGTAAATGAAGATGTTGAGGTTGATGTGGATTTTGTATCGTGGCGTTCTTCACAGTATTTGTATTTAGATCCATCACTTTCTTATGCATGTGACATAATGTTAAATGACAATCCCGCAGCATCTCATATGATGGATCCAGTTATGATTATGTTTGTAAAAGCACATGTTAAGAAGATAATTTCGAAATGCTTTTCGAGATAGACAACATAAAAATGTAACAAACATTTGAAATTTGATTGAAAGTAAATGTATATAATTTTAAAATTTAAAAAGATGATGATGATGAGAAATATATATGTATTTTAATATCATTGCTTTTGTTTTATTGATTTTGTTTTAATATTTTTTATTATTATTTTTAGAAAAATAAATACAAAATTGTTAATTACGTGAAAATGGTGGAGATAAAGAATCGTAGCTTGGTTCCATTCCCATTTACGGTATTTGAAATTTATGTTAATGAAGTTACGGAAAAAAAAAGTAATGGCGAAAAGGTGATGATTTTCGACCAATTTGCAGGTTATCATAAATCGACAACGGATTATTGGAATAAAGATGTGAAATTACGTGATTTTTTTTTGTGATTTGGCGGGACATTTTATTTAAATTTGATAAATCACCATCTTGTGTTGTAATGTTAGATTTATTTGCTTTACAGTACATCATGTGTAAAAGTGATGTTTTTGTGGACATGAATTTTTTCAATATACTGTTAATTTATGAAGGAATGTATATCAGTTATTGCAGCTATATGAAATTTATCAAAATGACTAATCAAAGTTGTATTATTCCTGAATATAAATACGTGAAATTTCATATGAAGCACCATTTAAAATATATTTAATTAAAAAAAAACATGTTTTTTTTTTTGTAAAATTTTTATTAAATCATATTTGAAAATGATGTTATATTATAATTTAATAAATTATCATGTTTTTTTTTTAGATTTAGATTTAGAATAATAATGGCTGAAAATAACTCTTATGAACCATCGTCACCATCAATATCAGAAACGTCTTTTGATGGCATTGTAAAGATATTAGATAAAGTACGACATTGTGCAAATTGCGAAAGAATATTGTGTGACAGTGAAGATTTTTGTGAATTTTGTTATTGCCCTACATGTCATCATGGAAAAACAAATGTTCGTAAATTATATTGTTCACCAGAGTGTTATCCTAACTACCGTATTTCCTCTAATAAACGCCGCCCTCTGATAAACGCCTCCCTCTATTAAACGCCGCACTTATAGCCAAGCATTTGTAATAAACGCCACCCTCTAATAAACGCCGCCTTCTAATAAACGCCGCATCTTGAAAAGCGGCGTTTATTAGAAAACAGACTAAACAAGCAACAAAAAATAGTTTACACGAGTTGGACTTGTTTTCTATCAACAAATTCTTCCACAACTAAAGATAAAAACGAATATTGTTTTTCTCGTACTTCTTTTTTACCATTTACGATTGCGTTCACGTGATTACCGTCAATTTCAATGTAAAATGCTATTAGCTTAGACAGTTTTTTAGGAAGAGAAAACATTGTTGTTTAAAAGTGTTGTTTTTATTTGATTTTTCATTTTGTAATAAACGCCGCCCTCTGATAAACGCCGCCCTCTATCAAACGCCGCATCCAAACTCTGCAATTTGTAATAAACGCCGCGGCGTTTATTAGAGGAAATACGGTATTTCGAATTACGAAAGATGATTTTACAAACGTGTGAAGATTTGAAGAAAATGATTGATGAAAATGTTGATGGTGTTATTATTGAAAAAATGACAGATTATATTATGAAAAATGTTAATAATTTTATATATTTTGAAAAATAATATGTGTTATTTAATAAATATATGATGTTTCTTTTTTTATGTATGATGTTTCTTTTTCTTATATAATAATAATAATAATAATAATAATATTATTTTATGTATATTTTTTCTTTTTAGACATAAATAATGAGTAAATTTATTGAATTTGAATGTGGTGGTGATCATGATGACAATAATGATGATAATGAAGAAATGGTGATTGTCAATGATATAGCACATGATGAATTAAAAAATCACATGTCATTTATTAATGATGAAACTTCTGAATCGGAATTTTCCGAATCTGATGAATCTGACGTTTTTTGTTTTAATATTACCCAGAAACCAATCTTAAAAACATGTTGCTTCTAACAAGTTATTGCATACGAAAGGCAAAATATTAAGAAAATGTAAACTTTTTAAATTTTTTTTTATTAATATATGATTACATTCAAATTCCAAATAAAGAAATAACCGCAAAATATCGTTATAAAAAAACAACATCAAAATCAAATCAAAAAGGTACAAACAAAGCACAAACAAAGCACGAAGAGGGGTGTTTCAGGGCGTACTTCCTGGTAAAACTTCTACCGCAAAGCGGTTAGTTTTTTTTATACCAAATATGCATAAACAAAAAAAATAATGAAAACGTCAGATAAGGCTGCAAGAAAACAGATCACGAGGCAATATTCATGCCAGCAAGAGTTTTACAATATAAACACCACCTAAAGAATGTAAGATGATCTTTATGAGAAGTCAGACATTAACTTTTTGTTTTTCGTATGAGAAATGACCAACTTTATTATCCTCGGTTAATCAAAAGTCACAACTGCAGCAAGACCCTTCGTGATAAATTTAAAGACAAATACACTTTTCACAAAAGTATCCTGAAAGAATGTTTCCATTTCATCTGCCTCTAGGGTGATTAGTACTTCTACACCATCCCCTTTTGATACAGGCAGAATCGAAGTGGTACCAACAGGAATGTGCCTACTAAGGGTAACATAGACAGGCTTTCCAAGACCAAAATCAAAGCCATAGAGAGGATATGTTGCTATTGACGAAAATACAAATTCATTACCGGAAACATGGTTAAAGAAACACATGCTGTCCTTTCCATCTCTTTCAAGCCAGTTGATATCATCCATTAGGTAATCCTTCGTCACTACACTGTAAAATGAGCGTATCTTTAAGCAAACATCTTTCAGCGATTGTTTGTGCACATCTTCTGTACGTAATCTTTGAGCCAAAAGAACACTACAATTTCCAATGTAAGAATCATCAAGATCGAAATTCTTTCGGCAATTTTTATGCACGACACAAGTAGTGTATTTGTTACCTCTGTGCAATCTCGTAGACAAGAAAGCTTTCCAAATAATTCCGGTAAGAATATCGTTCTTGGAAAGGAATTGACCTGGACTCAAATCTTTGCTAAATTCCGCTTTAAGATCGTCAAGCTTGCCGTAGGGTACAAAAAATGAGGCAACCTGATAAGAAGCCGGCCTGGGCATAGAGGAAAATGGAGTGTCCCCACGGTATTTTTCTGTCATTATGGGCTTTCCATTACCATGCACTAAGTCGCGGTTTGTATGATTAGTGAACATTCCCACCTCACCTGTTCGAGCGGCTTCTCCCCATGCATTCAAAAAACGGAATACCCCATGTAAATCACAAAGCCCGTGTGATATTCTTACTGCAACAATCAGTGAGCGGTCTTTTAACTCTATCAAATGGGCGCTTGTCAAATATGATTTGTCATCGTCGTTTTCTTCTAGGAATAACTTTGTTTCCGGAATTTCCAAACAATAATTTAACTTTTCCACATCACTATACGTAAAATTTCCCGATGATTTAACAACAATGGCACCTTTGTTATTGCAGTGAGTATACCATTCATTTTCCTTGCATTGAAACGAGCCAGCAAACTCTGGATACTCTTCAAACACGACTTTCAGACCCTTCACCAACTTTTCTTCATATTGATCATCCTTTTCATCATTTCTGTAATAATATGCGAAAGGTATAGTAGCACTTTTTAAGTGTTTATCAAAAGATGAAATCTTCTGGCCTTTTCTTCCCCTTAAGTCACTTGGACCAGTCACAACGGTTGAGGATAATCGTTGTATTTCCATGCTCAGCGTTATGCGAATGTGGTAGTTGATTTTTTAAGAGCATGTACGTAATAAGAAGAAAAGGACTTACAACTAACTTCTAAAGACCTTGAATTCTATTGTTAAAATCTTTTATGTCGGCGTTCCTTTCATATAAAGAGGGTATGGCATGGACGTTTACATCGAATTTTAACCAGTTATATTTAGCATAGCATTTAACTTGATACTTCTTTCACAATAAGTACCCAACTTAGACAGATACCGGGGAAACATCGCGAAATCTACAGGCAGAAGTATATCTTGTCCCTCAATTCTGAAAATTTCAAAGCTGAGGCTGTAGGAGTTCCTAGGGAATCCCAGTTTAAAAATTGGCTTCAAAATGCAGAGGCGTAGCTAGAGGTCAGTCAAAATTTGTGGTGGAGCTTAGTCATTTAAAGTATAAACGTAAAACCTGCAAGTAAGCTAATCGAAACTGTCATAAAGTTTGACTCCTCCCCTTTCTTTGACTGACTCTGATTACGCCTATGAAATGAATAGAATATCTGGAAAAACATTTCTGGTTGTTTGTTAAAATCTCAGAAACCAATAGAAGCATGTACTTTTAACTGTGCTTGACGGAAAAATTTTAAAACTACCTTTATAAAAATTTCAATAAACCGAGGGTACCTTTATTGGAATAGATCAATGAAAATCCTTCTCTTATTATGCGTCCATGATCACACAATGAATAGAAAATGGATGTGTTTTAATAACAAAATCGTGAGAAATTTAACACAGCATCCAGATATTCTTTCAGCTTATTATTGTCTGGTCGCTTGAAGCGTCTTGAGGAAGTTGTAGCGGTGTTTTCTGATTTGCTTGCAGAGTCCAATTTGTTTTATTCTCTGATAAAGTTTCGACCAATAAAAAAGGACAGTAAAGGTTCTGTTGTTATTTTATCATATTGACAACCAAAATAAATATAAACAACATAAACAACCAAAAATAATATAAATAATAATGTGGGTAATCTAAATATACATATATATAAATGAGCATAAAATTACCTGTTTAACGAATACAACAACGACCTTAGCATAGGATCTAGCTTTGACAAGCCTATGACCTAACCTCATTATGTGCTGCCCATTTTATAAGGTTAACAAGGTGTCTGACACACTAAGGGTCGTCCTCGGTGTGTGAGTGGCTCCTTACTTTCATAGTAGTTAATAGAAATATAATTCTACTATGTAACTTTGAATCTTCCACAATACACTTGTTTGTTTTAATGTCATCCTTTTTCGTTTGACCGACATTATAACTGGTCATAAAGGCAAACTACTATGCATGTTGATTTGACTGTCATAGAAATAACAATAAGCTGTGCATCGGTAATGATGATGTCAGCACTGTGTGATATTTATAACAACATATTCTCTTTAATATCAGAAATAAAATGTACAGCCTTTTTGAAAGTTGGGCCAGTTTTGTTCAGGACACACTGTATACACCAACTAGCAACACTAACAACTTATCTGAAAATATACTAAACAATTCTAAAGAATCCTTTTATAGAGAACGATCATACATTACTTTCGCTTCTTTTAACAACAAAAATGCCAAATTGAATTATAATTTTGTTAAATATAGCATTGTTCTGCCTTACTGTCTTCCTTCAACGCCATTTTGCCATTGTTTTGGTAATTGCACTCGAAGTTCCTATATCAAACACACAAAGTTACCTCGATACGTTATGTCCAACATTTAGACAGAATGGAGATAAACGATTTAGGACCGCCTGCCTCTTACCACCAGGGCTACTTTTCTCTCCCTATAAATGCCCTATATGAAAGTAGATAGAGAAAGGAACGCTGAGATTCTGGTTGAAAACATATGTGAAAAAAGAAAGCTGGATTAACTATATATACTAGAAATAGTTTAGAATGTCGATAATATTATTTTCGGCCAAACCATGAACCAACAGTTGTGAAATATCGAATTTTGATCTAACCATGCGAAATGTGTTAAAAATATCTCAAAAGTAAAGGAATGATAAAGGAGAGATATAATCCTTTTCTATCTCTCAGTTTATTTTGTGGACATTGTTAGGTTATGTAAAAATTGCTAGAAGAACTGTGCAAAAGCCAATTTCATTTATTTATATAATGTAAAATTTTGGAATCGTTCCCCTATTATAAATGTAGATTTTTTCGAAATTAAATTGTATTTCTTTATCTTTATTATCTTTATTGCTATCTCAAATTCCCTGTACTTACTTGGGGTTAGTTTGGAATTCAGCTACTGAATAATTATGTTTTTTTTTTGCCGATTTCATTATTTAATTCTTGCAATTTCCCGGTGAAGTAGTTAAAAGTAATTATGAAATACTGAAAACAAGACGAAACTTCTAGATCAAACCGTGTGGTTTATTCATGCCAGTTTATAGAGCAAGTATGTTGTCTCAATTTATCAAAAAGATAATGTCAGTATTGCCATGTTTCTACTGCTGTTCAGATTTTGCGGAAAAAAGGAGGATGAAAATGGGGAAATATAGTCGCATCTTATGCGATTTTAGTTTTCTTTTATGCAGGTATAAACTTGTAATTAACATTGGAAACTCATCTATAATGAGGTTCAATTATACCATTGGCCGTTGGGTGTGGTGTTTACTGAAGATGTAGTGGTAGTTGCCATGATACTAGCATCTAAAGACAATTCAAAAGAAATCTTTCAGGCAGGTAGCTATTGAATATAATTTCTTTTCTTATTGTTACTGTTGTTGTTGTTGAAATAAACATAGACAGTTTATTTTCTGAAGGGGTGAACGCAGGATGGCCACTAGGGGAAAATGTTCTTGTGAAATACTTTCTTTCCTCCTGATAATATTCTCTTCAAAATTTAACATGTTTTTTTATAATTTGGGAAAGTTGCGATTTTGTAGGAAAAGCACTTTCAATATAAGAGTGCGTTTACATGATGGGTGAAATTAAGTTTTCATAGGGGCATGAAATAGTGTTCTGTTTACATTTAATTTCATATCACTTAAAAACTCACGTCGGGGTAGCCGTACAGATGACGACTCGACAGATTTTCACAAGAAAGCTTTGGTTTTCTGATTGTGAGCATGCAGAGTTGAACATTATTTTATAAATTTCCATGTCGGTTGCGTTTACGTGAAACCTCATGTAAACGGCCTCTTAGTCTATAAGTACCCTGGAAAATACATGACGTCATCTGTATTGTGTTGTTATCTTTATGTTCAGATTGGTATTCCGTTCAAAAAAGGTATTTCAAATTTTAAAATCCTTTTTTTACAAATTTTCGATGTCACGCGAAAGTATTCCGCAATGATTTTGAGTTTGCGGCAAAATAAATGGCGAGGAACGGATGTGTAGAAACTGTTGCTAGGATTCTATCAAGCGGGAAATGAACCAATGGAAATAAAAGAAATGGTGATACAAATTTGAAGCTTAACCAGACAAAAAATTCTCGCACGTCGATATCACACAGCCATTATGAAGATAGGCAATAGAAATGTAAAGTTACGATGTTGCAATTAATATACGATATATCACTGGATTTTCTAAGAGAAATGTCCCTTTTTCCTCGAAAAACCACGTATTTCTATGTATCGGTTGAAAAGCAAGTGAGATATCATGACCAATTTATCAACATGGTAAACGTAGTTGTGTGGTGGTGAAGAATTCTTATGCCGTTAGTGTGGACTGAAGCAGTTGCCGCCAAGGATAACAAAAAATAGTGACTATGGTAGTGACTAGGGGAAATCCAGATATCCAATTCGAGTTTCTCATTAATATAAATGTGCGCAGCCAGTACGTGTTCCTTTCACATTCAGAGGCGTAGCTAGAGGTCAGTCAAAATTGGTTGAGGAGAGTTTAGTCATTTAAAGAAGAAAAGAAAAGGGTGCAAGTAACCTATTCGACACTTAAGTCTAAAGAAGAAAAGATAAGGACTTTCAATTAAAAGAAAAAGGATGACATTAAAACAAACAGGTGTATTGTGGAAGATTCAAAGTTACATAGTAGAATTATATTTCCATTAACTACTATGAAAGTAAGGAGCCACTCACACACCGAGGACGACCCTTAGTGTGTCAGACACCTTGTTAACCTTATAAAATGGGCAGCACATAATGAGGTTAGGTCATAGGCTTGACAAAGCTATATGCTATGCTAAGGTCGTTGTTCTATTCGTTAAACAGGTAATTTTATGCTTATTTATATATATATATATATTTAGATTACCCACATTATTATTTATGTTGTTTTTAGTTGTTTATGTTGTTTATGTCGTTTTTGGTTGTCAGTATGATGAAACAACAGAACCTTCACTGTCCTTTTCTATTGGTCGAAACTTTATCAGAGAATAAAACAAATTGGACTCTGAAAACAAATCAGCAACTTCTTCAAGACGCTTCAAGCGACCAGACAAGAATGAGCTGAAGGAACATCTGGATGCTTCGTTAAATTTTTCACGACTTTGTTATTAAAACACACCCATTTCCTATTCGTTGTGTGACCATGGACGTATAATAAGAGAAGAATTTTTATTGATCTATTCAAATAAAGCGCGTCTCGGTTTATTGAAATTTTTATAAAGGCAGTTTTAAAATTTTTCCCTCAAGCACAATTAAAAATACATGCCTCGATTTGCTTCTGAGATTTTAACAACCAACCAGAAATGTTTTTCAAGATATTCTGTTCATTTCATAGGCGTATTCAGAGTCAGTCAAAAAAAGTGGAGGAGTCCAACGTTATGATATTTCTTTTCAGTCATAATTGTCGATTAGGTTACTTGCACGTTTTCTCTTTCCGCTTTAAATGACTAAACTCTCCTCCACAATTTTGCTTGGGATTCCTTAGGAACTCCTACAGCTTCAGCTTTGAAACTTTCAGAATTGAGGGACAAGATATTTTTCTTCCTGTAGATTTCGCGGCGTTTGCCCGGTATCTGTCTAAGTTTGGTATTTTGTAAAAGATGTATCAAGTTAAATACTATACTAAATATAACTCTTAAAAATTTGCTGTAAACGCCCATGCGATTGCGCCCACTTTATATGAAAGGAATGCTTACATAAAAGATTTTAACAATAGAATTCAAGGACTTTAGAAGTTAGTTGTAAGTCCTTTTCTTCTTAGTACGTCCATACTCTCAAAAAAATCAACTACCTCATTCCCATAACGCTGAGCATGGAAATAGTATAACCCCGTTAATTCGGACACGGTTTAAGTCAGACTTTTCTTTAAGTCGTACTAAAACCTTGTCCCTCTAGGATTTGCCAACCTAATTTAAGCCAAAATGGTCCGCTTAAGTCGGACACCGTTTAAGTCGGACTTCTCGTTAAGTCGGACTGTTTTCTTCGGTCCCTTCAGTTAGAAAACACCGTTTAAGTCGGACTTTTCTGAATTTCGAGCGTCAAAGATTCGATAGCCAGGCTATTTTATCAAGCGTTTCCCAAAAAAACTCTCAGCTTGAAAGGAGAAAAATGTTCAGGTGGAAAAAACAGCAAGATTCGACTAACCGGCCTTGCAGCTGCAAATATGATTGGAGAGAAGCTTCCAATGTTTGACATTGGAAAGTCGCAAAAACCACGCTGTTTTAAACACATACAAAGCCTTCCTTGTCGTTATCGTGCCCAGAACAAGAGCTGGATGAATTCGGAGTTGTTCGACGAATGAGTAAGAGAGCAAGACGAAAGATTCGAAAATGATGGTCGAAAGGTGGCCCTGATCATTGATAATTGCCCCGCCCATCCAGTAATTGAAAATCTCAAATCAATTACACTTTACTTTCTTCCCCTTAATACAACGTCAGCATTACAACCAATGGACCAAGGGGTAATTTGGTCATTAAAATCCAAGTACAGAACCCGCATAATACAGAAAGTTTTGGCTGCAATTGATCTAGGAAAGCAGCTTCCGGTAATTTCCATACTCGAAGCTATGAAGATTCTTGTTCTCTCCTGGGGAGAGGTTAGTAAGGAAACGATAGCTAACTGTTTTGCAAAATCGGAATTTTCTGAAACTGTTTGCAGTGAAGAAGATGATGATCCTTTCTATCAATTACGAGAATTGCGAGAAGCTTGCGAAAAGCTAAGAGCACATGGCCAGGATGGTTTACAGTGTGAAGATATAGTAGATGTCGACTGTGATGTGTGACCGAAGGTTTGCTAACAGAAAAGGAGATTGTAGAAGAAATTCGTGGCGTCCTTGATGAAGAAAATGGGAATGATGATGTCAAAATCTCAGAAATGCGTGAAGACATACCAACCAAACCTAGTAGTCAAGCAGTTTTTCAAGCGCTTGAAACTCTTATGGATTACTCAATGTTTACAAATAGTGGAGAAATCGGCAACTTAGCAGCAAAAATGTCGTCAATGGTGGAGAACGAAAATTTAAAAAAAAAAAAACAAAAGAAAATAACTGATTTTTTTTAATCGAAACAGAAAAAACAACCTCGAACCCAGGACCATTTTGCTTGAAAAGATTTTAATGTCACGGACACTAGTGAACTTGCGCAAAACCAATGAGCGGACGGACTGCGACTGAAATCGGCTACTCATTGGATGTTTCTGTCGTCACCCGGAAAATAGATGGTGTCATGTTCTGGATGAAGTCAGAAACATCCAATCAGCGGCGATTTCACACGCCTTCTATTCGCTCATCGGTTTTGCGCAGGTTCCGCGCAAGTTTCCTATTACAAGCTTAACAAGAGCGAAAGGGTCCTGGGTTCGAGGTTGCTGAAAGAAAGGTTTTGTGTCAATATATTTGTTTTATTTCATGTTGTCACTTTTCAGAATATTCCCGATAAGTCGGACTAAATAAGTAGAGTCTGACTTAAGATGAAGTTCGGATAGGTCGGACTCCCGATAAGTCAGACCGATTATTTCGGTCCCCTGAGAGTCCGACTTAACGGGGTTATACTGTATATTAATAAATCACTGCAAGCGGAAATAACGATAAATATTTGCGATAATTTTGATAAAAGAACAATAGATTTTATTGCTAATACATTCGATTCAGTCTTAGAATATCAATATTTGCGATAATTTTACTGATAAAGTTTATCGATAATTGTGATAATTACTTTCTTTATCGCAAACTTTGTGCTAATTGCGATAAATTATCAATAAATTTTTAAATGATAATTTCACATAAATTACCGATCACATTAATATACCGATAAGCTCTGATTAATTGTTCCAAATCTTTGTAGAATAATTAAGAAATTATCGCAAATATCAATAAATCTCATTAATTTATGACCATATTTATCAATAAATCTTTGCGATAATATTATTTTTGTGCGATAGTTCTTCAGTATTATTGATAAATTTATCAATATTATCGCTATTTGAAATTGACATAGGAAAAATCTTTGAAAAATCTTAAGCAGACACATGTAAAGACACATGTAAATCATATCATATATAGAGCGAACCTTTGAGATATGATAATTATCTCCCTGCTCCCTTTTCATTTTCGAGCTTTTACAAGAAAACGATTTGTAAAGGAAAAGGAAGGACGCACTTGAATATACACCAATTTCAAAATGAAAAAATATGGGAAAACACCAGCGGCGGATCGAGAAGCAATTTTGCTGGTGTAAAAATTATGGAAAAGAGTGTTTTCGAAAGGATATTTGCAAAAAATTTTTAGAAAGTTCTCCTATAAATTGGCTTACACCAGTCAAAATTCTGCTCACTGAACACTTACCAGAGACAATGTTTAAATAATCATCTTCAACGTTGCAGCACTGTGTTGAGCTTATGAGTAGAAGACTGGCAAGGAGCTCTGGCAAAGACAGGGGTTTAGAAAAATATTAAAATGCAATTATGCAAGTGATTGCTAGAGTTTATTGACCAATACTCAAATAATTGTAAAGACGAATTTTTGTCCTTCCATAGTTGGGGTGAGCAATTATTGAACATGTTTTGCGTAAATAAATTTTGTTGTCAAGGCTTCCCAAACATGGCTCACTTTAATACTAAAGCATAAGCAACTGGAAGTATTACTTTTACAGCTGTCAAAGGGCCCATATTTGATTTTTCTAGTTAGGCACTTCAAAAATAATTTTTCCGAAAATGTGACTTGCGCGCTACGCATCTCTCAGGCGAGCTAACTGGATTTTGTCACGGATTTGTCACGTGCCTGAACATCCTATATAGAAATTTCTTCGACAAATATATATTTAACTTTGACAAATCGCTATATAAGGTTTGCGTAAGTAGGACCTAGTTGCTAAGTTGAAAAGCCAAGAAGCAGGAGAAACAATGAGACTGAAATGGAATTGTATTTTTATTGAGTAAATTGCTCGTGCTTACATTCACGCAAATTAAAATTACAGAATAACGAAAACAGGAATAGTACCATGTGAGCGTATTTACTTAAACATTCGGTTGATTTAAACAGTTCAACACAATAACGGAGTATTTTCATCATCGTTAAATCATTGAACCGCAAAATCTTAGTAGCACAGCGATATCTCGGCAACGGTTCGTCGTAAGTATGTGATTTCATATATTTTTGATCAGCTTTTTGAGCTCTCCCACATTGTACTGCTTTCATTTCGTCATTCTGTAATTTTAATTTTGTGAGAATAAGAATGAAAATACAGTTCCATTTCAGTCTCATTGTTTCTCCTGCTTCTTGGCTTTCCAACTTAGCAACTAGTTCGTATGCCCTTTCAAAATACTTTAAAGGCATACCGAACTACCCAGGGTCTATTTTTAAAAATTAAGCGAGAGAATATACAAACAGAAATTACTAACCTGTTTTCACCAAAAATTTAGTACGTAAGTGTAAATTTTCTTCCAAAACAGCACAATAACGCTTATATTATACAATAATGACTGTTATGGCTAACCATTTAGAAGAAAAATATGATTTTGACGAGAAAGTTCTGATAAAAGTTTATCAGAGTGTCTTTGGGGATTGCTCAAAGAAAGTTAAATAGAACCAAGAGTAGTTCTGTACAGTTGCATATAACATAACTAGAAATATTAAAGAATATATTTTTATTATCTGCGTTACACTAAATTGTGTCTGTGCATCGAATATTGCCACCAAAAATTGATCGTGATTCTTCTTTTAATTTCTCTCCATATTGTTTTGATTTGAAAACGATAAAGAATTGTTGAAATAATACAAATTACAGCTAATAATACAGCTAATTTTCCACGGTCAAAAAAAATAAAAAAAGCAGCGATTAATACAAAATTATTATAAGTTTAAAATAAAAAAAGATTATTGTCTGGTCCGCATAATTCATGAGCATGAAGCACGCTGAGACTTGCCCCAAGTGTTTGAACTCAAAATGCGTGATACCCTGGGTAGTTCGGTATGCCTTTAATATAAATTGAAGTGTCAAATTCTATTGAAATCGGCATGTTTACAATAGAGCGTCGATTTTTTTCGATACACGTGTGCTAAGATGTTATTTCAAAATAAATAAAACGGCTTTAACTGCCTTTTACTCCAAGAAGATTGAACTTGGCTTGTGATATCATAAATAGCAAAGGCCTTCCAAGCTCATAATAAAAAGCCAAAATTCTCTTTCCGTGAACGTTTCTGTTGACAAGATTGTTAAATATTGCTACAGGCGAAATCACAACTTTCCCACATGATATTAAAATGTAATTAAATGTAATCTTTTCAAGAGGATATTATCAGGAGGAAAGAACGTGTTTGACAAGGACGTTTCAGGATGGCCACTCAAACTGGAATTTGAACTTCCATGACTTTTCCATGACTTCTTAAAAATTTCCATGACTTTTTGGCTTGACTAAATTCCTCAGACAGGCACAGATGTTAATACGATCAAGAGAAGAACAGAAACTAGACAAACAGAAACAACTAATGATGTACTTTTCAAGAAAATGGCTAACAACATAAATATTTAGGCAGACTATTCAGTCCTTTTCTTCAACGTCAACAAAATCCTACCGTATTATCCCGCATTAAAGGCAATGTAAAAAACAAATGTTTAATTTTTTTCAAGTTTTTCTTAAAAAAATGTTTTTCGGACATTAGACCCTTCGAGTGCATTTTGACAGCTGGTGGAAAAGAGAAAGCAACGTCAATAAGACTGCGTCAAAGTAAAAGAAATAACGGCTTGGAAGACTGTTGGTGTGACTGTTCCTCTAAACCCATTTTCTTTCTGAGAAAAAAATATTTATAAGGAAAAAAGAATGCACTTCTTTCTTCAAAATCAACGAAAACCCAAGAACTGGGTAATAACTGAAATCTATTATAAATAACTATAGAATAGTCAGTATCTCAACTTTCTTTGCGAAATTCTTGCTGCAATTTGGAAATAACACTATCGAATTATTTAATCAGTTCTTTCTTTTGTGTGACTGTTCTTCTAAAACATATTTGCTTTCCCTAATAACTGTTCTGCTTCTCTATATGAACCTGCACAGTGAAAACTTCCATGACTTCTCCATGAAACTTATGCAATATTTGGAATTTCCATGACTTATTCCATGACCTTAAAAAGTTC
The DNA here is from genome assembly GCA_039566895.2 of Turritopsis rubra. Taxonomy (NCBI): domain Eukaryota; kingdom Metazoa; phylum Cnidaria; class Hydrozoa; order Anthoathecata; family Oceaniidae; genus Turritopsis; species Turritopsis rubra. The sequence continues at coordinate 6,048,740 of CM077631.1, read as the reverse complement.
CATGACTTTTCCATGATTTTCATGACTAGTGGCCACCCTGCGTTTACCCCCCATCAGAAAATAAACTGTCCATGTTTATGTCAACAACAACAACAACAATAAGAAATGTAAAGGGTCTTCTATTCGCGATCAGTAAAAATTACATAATAAAATAATAAAAAAAAATTTGAAAATATAACTTCAGTGTGTCCCAAAAAAAAGAGGTTCGAAGTTTCAAACAATAATTTTTCTTTACATATTTTTCTGATTTATGCAATTTTTATATCGTTCGAAAGAGCTTTTTCTCCTCTTTTCAAAAATAAATTTTTTATTTGGAAACTGAAAAAACATTATGCGGAATATTATCATGGAAACTTGCCATAACTCGAGTAAAAAGATTCAATACAAATAACACTTTTCATAAAGCTTGATTTACATTTGGTATTTTTATTTATAAAACAACCTCAAAGATTATTCAACATGTGATCCATTTATACGAGATTTTAACAAACACAATTGTCTGAACGTCAATCATTGCTTCAAGGTGAATACACACGTTGAATTTTAATTTCGTGTCTGTAGAAAATTTGGTAATATTTTGTACACCACAACAACATTTAGAGCTTACAAAAGACTATTAACATTAACAGCTTTCTTAATCGTTATTAAATTAACGAGCGTGTCAAAGAAAAAGATCTTAAATATTTTTAATATATTTATCTATTTAAGATAAATTATATTTGCGACAAAATTTTACTCCCAAAAATTTTACCCAAAAAATTTCACTACTACCCAGGAGATCATTGTTTCAAATTTGCGAAATCTATTTCTAGGGGACTTACTGTCCGTCGGGAAAGTATCCGTTGGGCTACTGTCTGGGCAGGATAACTGTCTAGATAACGCGTACCAATAGCCAGCTTAAACATAAAATCTACTTTCAAAAAGATTCAAGCGTATGTCCCTTTCTATGATTTGTTGAAATCAGAACAGTTTTCGTATCCGTTGTTGTCGTACATGTTACTATAAACTACAGACTGGTCCTGATTCTGACGTCCGTTTGAAAATGTGACCATGTTCTGGTATTCTTTCTTGGCGTTACTATCCTTTCTTTGAACAACTGAGTAAACATCTTCAGCTTTACCAACAGCATTTAAGGATGCATAGGTCAACGTACTGTTATCAAAAGCCGAAGTATCGATGCTGTTATATAGCTCCTCATCAGCTCTTTCATCTAGTTCTGTAGACTTACTTAAAGAAGCATAAGTCAGAGAAGCAGGATCGATTGGTAGAAGTTGTATTTTCTTATAGTGATCATCATCGTCCATGATGACATCGCCGTAAGGTGTATCTTCATTCTTTGATGGGTTGCTGTTCCTTCCCCTCCTTCGTCTTCTTCTGAAAATGAATGAATAGGAAATTAATGAATTAAAATATATAAAAGTCTTGTTACAAAACAAAATGCCTTAATGTTTTAAAATTTCTGCCCTTAAGGGATCGTCTATATGGACAAAAAACGAAAATTATATTTGTCTACCTAACTTCTATTTTCACGTCTATACAGCAAGCACACGGAGTAGTTTGATAGTTGTAGGGACGTCTTTTCAACGTCGTGTGTCTTACTGGGTGTACCTACTTCGCGTTGAAATTTTAAGATTTACGGTAAGAAGTACAGTTTTGTGAATGTCTTTCTATGATTTGTTGAAATCAGAACAGTTAGAAAGAAGTACAGTTTTGTGAACCAGTAAGTAGCCCGGAGTTTTGAGTCCTTGAGCTTTCATCCATATGGGTTGGTTCTCCCGCCCGACAAATTTCAACTGGGAAGTTGACTTGCCGCCAGAGATACGTATAGCATTGGTCTCACTAGCCCGAAGGCCAGTGTACAGTCAGTTGATGATTGTTAATGAGCTGATACGTTACTTATAATGGGCATTGGAGTGACGTATCGAGACACGACATGGACTAGAGTCGCACACGGGCCTGAGCGGTCGCACTCGAAAGTACTCTCCACTTCACCATCGCTGCACCTCAAGTTTTTACATGGCTTTAAGAACATTATTGCTTACCTTACTCCAAAAACAACACATGCAATTATAGTTAAAATCAGTGCGATCCCTAATCCTGAGCCAACTTCAATGATCGGGAATTCTTCAATACGAGCTGAAATATAATAATAATACATAATAATAATAAATAATATAATAATACATTAAGACAAGATTCTAGGAGCGCCAACTTCGGATAAGTGGAACATTCGTTAAGTGGAACCATTTTTTTCGGTCCCGTTGAGGTTCCACTTATCGAGAGTCAACTGTATAAGTCTTATAATTTCGTCTTTCCATTATAGAAGATGCTTCGACAAGTGGCAACATTTATCGGAACTTAAAGAATTTTCTATTGTGGTGAACCCAACCAAATTAAATATGTTATTAGTTATTTTTGTTCGAGTATTAAAAAGGATGATACTGCAGTTGATCCAGAAAAGCTGCTATATCTTACTCTGTGTTTATCCTGTATATATATATATATTAGAAATACGAATAAACGTAACTATACCTCCGCATCCGATAACAGGATCACAGTTTTTACAACCACTACACTTTTGCAAACAATCTTCACCGAAGAAACCCTGATCGCAAGCTAAGACAGCACTTTCAAATATCAGATTTAATCATGAACTTAAAGGAAATCTAAACATTCACGAATAGCTAAGCGACGTTTACACTACTGTAAAGGAAGAAATGTTAGCGGAAGAAACTTTTTTGGATCAATCGTGAAAGTTTGATACCACATAAAATCTTAAAAGAGCTCATTAGCGAAAGTATATCCTCGCGAAATATCTAAGTTAATTACCCTAGCGGAATCGTGGGATTTTCAGAGGGAAAAGACTATTTTGTAGAACCGTGACACCTATTTAACAAATTAGGGGAAAACTCTAAGAAGTGTAAACGACCCTTATGGAAGTAGAAAAAACCCTCAGTCACAATCCTCCTCTCTGATAATCCCCAGCAAGGTTAATAGTTCCATAAATAGCGACCAAACAAGGCTGGATTTTGAACCCACAATCTTGGGAATCTATCTACATACCCTGATTCCCTAATAACCTGAATGATCGTTTAAAGTGAATTACAACAGTGAAAAAGAATGTAAGGGTTCCCTTACTTTCATTACAAAACCTGCTTCCTTTTAAACCAGCTTTGCATTGACACTCCCCGGACACATGATCACATTTGCCACTCATACCAGTTCTGCTGCAAGGACATGCAAATTCGCAACGATGTCCAAACTTTCCTTCTTCACATTCTATACAGAGAACACAGAGAGCAGTAGAGGACTTTTGATTACCCGGACCAATTTTGTGTTTTCCCTGAACTTCCTGCACTTGCGTTTAGAAAAAAACTTCGTTTTAGGCGTAGGAAGCGAGATCGGGGCCATTATGTCAAATCGTAAATCAAGTCCACTTATAGTGATTCAAAATATCCTCGTTCGGATTGTACATACAGTAATAAAACACTATATCAGGTAACAACACTTATTTTCATCTTCTTATACTAATACGCAATCTTGCTTTTTTCTTACCTAACTTTGAAAGAAAGAACGTTAGGGAAATTTTCTCGGAAAGTTCGTCACTGGATATTTGTTTATGTTTTTTCCGTATTAGAATAAGGCACTCCGGCTTAGTGCTTATAATTGTTTTATGATATAAAATACGTTAGGGAAGACATGATATAGCATCTCAGGCGGAGACTTCGAATTACAATCGAACGTAGCAGCTATTGACAACGAATGAAAAATAGTCGTTTGAAGAAAAAAGAAGCGTTTGTTTACATTTTTTAAACCGAAGTATTAATAAGAAACATGCATAGAAAAACAATTTTTTTTTTACGAAGAATAGTTTTACATATCAACGACTTATATGTAATGTTGAAGGTTAACACGTATCAAACGGCATTTTATCCAGTTTCGGTTTGTTTTCTTAGATTTCCAAATAAAAGAAAGAAAATTTAGTGTTGAGCATGGTATTTTTTAGTACAATGATAGAAAGAAGAAAGTCGAGAAGTAATAAAAGATTAGAGATTTGATTAATCTGTTGGTTTTGGCAGTGAATAAAATTAATTACCGATGGCGTTTTTCTAATTGGCGATCTCTCTGTTCCTGGAATTTATAGAGAAAGAAACCTCAGCTTTGAAGAAAGAAACATTATTCAGGTATGATTCTTTTTAAGATTTAGTTAATACCTTATATCTTAAATATGTAAATCTGTATATACTGCAAAAGTTAGTTTTGTGATGGGCAGTGTAGTGTGTGAGTGAGATATTTCACAATTTGTGAATATTTTTATCTGAGATGTAGTATTGATAATTATAAATATGTTCACCACAAAGTCTGAAAGTATTTTTGGTTGACTATAAAGTTAAAAAGTGGAAAGAATTAAGAATTGGTTAGGATTTATTTTTAAAAAGATTATCAATTGCTTAGTATGGCGGGTAAAATATTTATGAATCGATGAAAGATTTTAAGCAGCGTTTTGGACTGCGTTTTTGTATTACATAGAGTTATTATAAAACGATTAGCATAGCGTGTAAAAACATTTTATTGAAAAAGATGTAAAAAATTTTTACACGGTATACTAGTGACCTTATATTTGAAATCCTACGTCGGTTTTTGTAGTGTATATCTCCCTAAAAGCCGTTTTCCATCAGGCGAAATAGACGCAAAAAATATAAATATAAATATAGATATAATTAGTGTACAAAATAAATGATAATAATAAAAAAATGATTGGCTCCCAGTTAGTCACTATGGTGATGTATCATTGCAAGCTAAAGCTTCTAATCGGCTTCTAATATCTCTTTTTCGTTATTTTCATGACGGTTTATTATGTTTTCTGGAGTCGCATTCACAGTGAAATCTGACGACATTTCTAAACCATGCCGTTTCTAAAATTCTATGTAAAAGACTGCATGAAAAATATCTTCATGTTAATTATTCAAGTTAACTCTGCGAAGGAGTATTTGTTTCTCCACTAGTCGAGTAGTCGACTTGCCGCCCAATGGAATCATGTTGGATTGAATAGGCTGTAATGGACTCAAGTAAATTCGTAAACACTTCCGAAGAGTCGACTTGCAGGTTACGGTGAATCGATTCACAATATTGAATTATGGCGCCGATCTCACTTCATATACTTGTAACCCGAATAAGTGGGAGTTTATCATTTTGACGTTTCCCCTGGGTAAAATTTTTAAACTAAAGTGGGACTTTGATTGCTGGTAACTCAAAATTACAATTTCGAACATCCAAAAATCGAACGTTTTTAAGTGTCAAACATGGCGGAAAAAAGCACGATGTCTCTAACTCTTTCTAGTTTTTTCTTCCTGAAAAACAACATGTTGTTCTTGTGTAGTTCTTTTAACCCATAATCTCGCAATACACTTTTGATTGGTCCCACTTATCTGAGATTCGCTTTACTGGGACATTCACTAAAAGGAACCAAATTACTATATCTCCTGAAGGTCCCACTGAACAATGAGAACACTGTACCTAAATTGCAGCGTCGGCCATCATAGCCTTTCTGACAGGGACATTGACCATTTTGTACATCACATTCCATTCCATTTGTCTCGTTCACATTCTTCTTAACACAATCACATTCTCTATGGCAATTTGGACCCCACATTCCAGAATGACATACTATAAGAGTTCAAAAGGTATGACCTTGATGCAGCCATAAGAAACAGTTTCAATCTGTATTGTCAAACATATTGCATTAGTAACACTAGCAAGATGAAAAGTGCAACATACTTTCAGTGCAATCTTCGCCAGTAAACCCTGATTTGCAAAAACATTCACCAGTTGCAACGTCGCACTTATCAGAATTATTTTGATAACAGCCACAAGACAGTACACAACTTGGGCCAAATTTCCATTTTGAACAAGCTGAAATTGTTAATTGTAAAAGAATCTAAAGAATCGATTGGGGAAGGAGGACACAATGTATAAATGTTGAACAAAAATAACGCTTTCTTACGATTTTGACATTTATCGCCTGTCCAACCATCATTACAATTACAAGTGCCATCCTTTTTATTACATTTTCCATTAACACAGCTGCATTTTTCTTTACAATAACTTCCGTATGATCCTTCATTACATTCTTAAAAGAAATTTACGACCATTTATTTACCAGTACTCCATAAGCTGCAATGTTACTTTTGGCTATTTATAAAATTATTTATAAAAATATTTATAAATAATATTTATAAACTTTTTATAAAATAGATAAACAGTTAATATGACAAAAATTCGTATACAATATAGAGCATCACAATTTGGGTAAATTTGGTCCAAATTTTCTGACAGTTATTTTCAAAAGTTCGTTACTTTTATTCCTGATATAATTTCTAACATTTTTGAAATTGTTAAATCTGTACTTTAGGACATGCTGGAAAGGGTCTGGTTTATAATTATCACATTGGATTGTAAATGAATTAACAATCACTGGGCTGAAGGTTCCTCGGTTCAGGGATGTCGTTGAAAAAGTATATTTAACTTTTTTACTTTTATTTTAAGGGAACTTTGCATTTTATGTGAAAAATGCGAACGTGTGTATATTGATTCTGATTCAGGAGCAATGATTGTCCTCTATAAACAAGCTAAATTGTTCAAGCCTCCAGGGCTTCTTATTCAGTTTTGTGATCCTTTCATCATTAATGAATAATCAAAATGCATACAAAAACCATCATAATTAACAAAGTTTCATTTCACTGCAGCTACAGTAAACAAAGAGATTCCTAATGATCCAGATAATGAAATGAGAAAAACCGAAAGTAAGTTTCAAATCAAGTTGTGAACACTTTGATAAATTCTGGTAAAACTGTTCAGTCAAAAGTAAGAGGAGCATGCGTTGTAGCACTATGACAACACCTGGAAAAGAGTAGCTCTTCGACGTCGGTTTGACATCATCATTACTAGATCTAGGACATCTCAAACAAATAACTTTAAGATTGACAATCAGTTTTGATAAGCAGATTTTAAGGCCAATCTTGGAAGTTTACATACAACTATTTACACATCACCTACAAGTATAAATATCTTAGATGTTTATATATCTACCCTATAGTATGTAAATAAATATTTGCAATAACTAACTATAACAAACTCAAAATCTTCTGAATATTTAAAATTAGCAAGAAGTGTTCTGACCTATAGTTTTCCAAAGTCATTGGAAGTATTATTATAATGGTATCATCTGCTACAAAGGAAAACTTACCATTAGTTGTTGTTAGAAATTAGTTCGTTCATTACAATCGTTACCATTGGAATGTTATGAAGTATCTAGGAATCTATTAGTGATGGTGTCTGTTAATACAAATCCATAACATTTTCATTGAATTTTTAATGTTTAACTTATGTAAATTTAGGAAATAGAGATTTCTACTTTTTTTTCAAGGAACTAAAGAAGATAGTCAAATCCATCATTTTTCTTACTTACCTTCATCACAGAGAAAGCCTTTGTAACCTTCTGTACACGTGCAATTACCAGTTATATGATCACAATAGGCACCATTCTGACAGGCGCAGATTGCTTGACAGTCTTGTCCGTATGTTCCAATGACACATTCTAAGATGAAGTCACAAAGAAAAAGATCATAGTTTTATTATGAATGAAAAAAAAGAGAACTTAGCATAGAAAATGCGAACACACAGATAAGGCACACAGTTGATAGGGTTTAAGCAGTGAAACGGCTTACTGAATTGACACAGCTTGCCATAATAACCAGGTGCACAAGTACATTTTCCATCACGTGAATCACACTGAGCAGCATTTTCACATAGACAAGATTGAGAACAATCTCTTCCATAAAAACCTTTTTCGCATACTGCAGAAAAAAGAAACAAGCAATGTAATACAAGTACCACTAGGAAAACTGTAAATAAAATGGTAGAACAAATACATAGCAATTCATGAAAGATTTTCCAGCATAACTTTCACCCTGCTATGAACTACTTCACAGTGAGATAAAATATGAAGCAGTTTGATCACTAATCACCTTGAGCTTTATCACAAGTTGGTAGCTGCCAGCCTACTTCACATGAACAGTTTCCGATAATGGCATGACACCTGAAATAAAATATATGACAAAATAAAACTAACCAAAACTAATAGACACAGATTGGGGAAAGCAATTACTAAGCACCAATCAGACCTTATTGAATTACTTTGATTACATTTACAGTCACCGTTACAACCAAGACCAAATTTCCAATTTCCACATTCTAAAAATATTCAAAGATATTTATACATACTAATATCTGCTTCAACATCTTTTTATAACATATCAAAATAACTAGATAATTTTAGATGTATACGTACTAACTGAACAATCTTCTCCCTGATATTCATCAAAACAGGTGCATTTACCATTGAATCTGTCACAATTACCATGAACTCCACATTTACAACTTTGACGACAATTCGCACCAAACAACCCTTTATAACAAGGTTGACTACATGTCTTGCCTGACCAGCCAGCTGTGCAGTTACAAGTTCCAACTACAGTAGAGCAGTCTGCTCCATTCATACAGTGACAAATTCCTTTGCAATGCTCACCAAATGTTCCTTTGGGGCAAGGGTTTTCACAGTTGGTGCCATTAAAACCCAGTTTACATCTGAAAACATATTAAGAGTTAAGTGAGTTGGTATCTTTCATAAATTCTGTATATTAATACCCTCCCTGCCTCCTTCCCTGTCGCTCTGTCGGTCCGCCCCTCAAAGTTGGCGTCTGTCACACAAAATGGTAGATTCAAGTAGTGAGAGAGATGAGGGAGTCAGCAACGTCAGATCACACATAAATTATTTTTCCTGGTGCAACGTCAGTGTGAAATTGACGCATTGAGACCCAAATTGAATGCAAGACTTTTGGGAAAATAATCTTGAGAACCAATAAGGATAACTGACATTTTTGGGGGTCCGAAACATTATAAATGGGGCAACAAAAAGATTTAAGCAAAATTTTAGGGACGGCGCACTATGACGTCACTAAAACCTTTCATCAATGACATCTCTGTAACGGTTCGTTGTAGACATAATGATTATATACATTTTCTTGATCAGAATTTCAAGCTCTACAAGATGGTAATACTTTTCCTTACTAATTCGTTGATTTTATTTTTCGTGAATTCTTAGATGCTGAGAACGCAGGCTGAATTTGGGCTGCCAGCGACGTTTTAATGAAAATAGACAGACACATTTTATCATTATAAGATATATATTATTATAGAAGTACGTTTCAAAATTACGTGCACACTTTTATGATTGCTTGCCATTTAGTCAATTTTCAAACGATTTTAATAAATTTGGTATTGATGGTATTTATGAGCACTGTAATATACAATGAAAATTAACTTTAGAAAAGGAGAACTGAAGGTGAAAACTGAAGATGAAGATATGAAAAGTTTACACAATCATTTTTACATCAATGGAAACCTTAATCTTTGCTGATTACGAATTTATAAAAACTTTTGAAGAAAAACAATTAATTTTGAAGATATAGGAACTTTTTAGCACTAATATTGAAGAAAATTTAAAATTCGTTATTCTTTCAGAAGAATATAGCATGAAAGTATCTTTAGATAAAAAAAGACAATAGTTTGAATCAAACTGTTATTCAATTTTATTGGCTTTAGTGCTATTTACATTTAGACGAATTGTTTGTATAAATATATCACCATTCCCCCATAATTGTTTGTATAAATATATCACCATTCCCCCATAATTGTTTGTATAAATATATCACCATTCCCCCATAATTGTTTGTATAAATATATCACCATTCCCCCATAATTTCGTAAAAAATCATAAATAAAATCATAAATTCTTATGTAAATAATGAAAATGCTGCAGTGTTTCAGAAAATCATATTTTCATAATCAGCAAAGACTAAGGTTTTCATTGATATAAATTGTAAATTATGGTGCTCATGAATACTTTCCCATCAATACCAAATTTATTAAAATTGATTGATAATTGACTTAATACCCAGCAATCATAGAGTGTGCATGTAATTTTGAAACATTCTATAATTTAAGTCTTACATGCATTTTCCTGTACTCGTCTGGCAACCACCTTGACCATTGGTACAATTACACTGCTTCACACACGTATCCACAATAGTTCTGTTGCCAGAGATACCACAATAACTTTCGCATGAAACCCCATTCCAATTATCTTTGCAGATACATATCCCATTCACAGGATCACACATGTTGGTATTGTTTCTCTGACAATTACAATTTTGTTTACAATCTTGCCCATAAGTAAAATCACTGCACTCATTTTGACAACTGAAACAAATTGAAAAATGTCTTATGATGCTTATAAGTGGTAAAAAGAAAAATCAATGCAAAAGAACTTTAGACTCCAATGGTACATTTTGAAAAGTCATAAACAAATCACTGGAGAAGAAAATCAAACAGGAATTCACTTTTTCCAATTTCTCTCCATAAAATGTGTTTCTTTCACTTTTCCAAAAAAATTGTTTTTCCAATAATAACAGTTTCATTAGCTCAAAAATTACAAAAGATATTTCTAAATCAAACTAAGAAGCCAAAACGCAAAAAATAAAAATAAAAATTACAAAAAAAAACATGCTTACTGTTGACCATGAAAACCAGGTAAACAGGAGCATTTTCCATTGACAGGATCACATGATCCAAAATTAACACCACATTGACATGTTTGTTTGCAGCCAAGCCCAAATGTGCCATGTGAACAGAGAATGTTACAGTTAAGGCCCTGAAGATTAATAATGGAAAATAATTGACTAAAAGGCAACTAAAAAAGGTAATTAAAAGAGGAACACGGTAGTGTCTGCTTCACCTCTTGGAAAACCATTTTGTTTGTTGTACGATGACAGAATTAGACATTGCTTTAATTCATTGAGAAATGTGAGAGAAAAGGCACCATACATTTGTAAGGCATATATCAGGTATAACGATTTTATGGCAGTGATTAAAATTCATAATAGTTGGATAATTTGAGAAAAAAAACCCTTAGGTATTTGTTGCTGTTTTTATTAATGTTAAGCCTTAGGTAAATGGTTTGCAATCACACTTTTGAGATTTTTAGTGTTAGTATTTAGCAACGAAAGGACAAACAGGACACACAAGGATAGCAGTTTGCTTTTTTTTATATATGTATATAATTATAAATACTGACGTTTTTATCCTGTATAAAAATTGATTAATAAGCATTTTCAATTACTTTCAGTAAACATTTTTCACTTTTACTTTATCATTTTCTTGAGCGAAACCATAATAAAATTTTCATTAGATACAAGTAAATTGCAAAGATGATGTGAATATTACATTTTTACTATAATGACAGTATAACATATAAAATCTTTTTTTGAACCAAAGGAAAACCTTTTTACACTAGTAACTCGTTTACAATTCTGAACAAGAAATTGTATGATTCTTGGAAACAAAGCTATTTACTTACCTGCCATCCTGCAACACATGTACACCTTCCATCAATATGATCACACTTGGCGCCATTATAACAAGTACAATTCAATTGACAATCTTGTTCATAGGTTCCTTCACGACATTTAGAATTACATCTATATTAAAATATTAAAACGTTGTTGTTGCGAAGATTATATTATTTCTAAGAGCAATTCTTTTACTTTTTCAAACAACTACCGCAATTCGGGTAGTAATTCAGAAGGTTTAAAAGTTAGAGTGAGTGATTGCTATCAATATAGCAGGAATATATAGAGGAAGAGTTGAAAAATCAATAAATCTAAAAAATCAGAATAAAGTTTTGACAATGGTCAAGGTCCAGAGCTTTCGTGAGTTTCTGGAGGCAAAGGCAATAAATTTTTACTTTTGAACGTCCAAAAAACTATATTACAGCTTCAAGTAGCCTACGAAAACACTATTGGAAATTCTTATAGCCCAACAAGCTATGGAAATTCCTTCTATCTCATAAAAATATGGAGAAATCCAGAATAAGGAATCTCAAAACGAAAATTCGTTGTTTAAGAATTGTTCTGGTACTGGGACAATCGAAAGAGTAGAACTAAAGCTCAAAAAAAAGCATGTACATTACATGAGAAGTCACCCACACACACCCGAAAAAGGTAAATGAGACAAATACAAACAAACAAAGATTAGCCTAGTGAAGTCTGTAGAGATCAGGATAAAAAATTGTGGCTATTAAGTAGAGGTTTGGGCTTCAATGAGAGAAGGCACCCATTGATGCTAAAACTCACATCAGCAATAATGAGAAAACTTACAATTTCCCAGTAAATCCTTTTTCGCAAGAACATTTCCCAGTCACATGATGACAAGTACCATTTACACATTTACACGTATTTTTACAATCCTCCCCCCATGAATTTGAACATTTTGTAGCACAGAATTTTCCCGTCCATCCAGCAGTGCATTTACACGAACCATCGGTCTTATTACAGACAGCGTTGTTTTTACACTGACAATCATCGCGACAGCCTTGTCCATATTTGCCCACAGGACATCCTGAATGCCATAGAAAGACTATTATAATAATTATATTTCTTGTAGGTACAACTCTTTTAAAACTAATTTTAACAAAAAATAACAGAAAAATGCATCGCAAAATAGCCTTTTAATAAAAGATTAAAATATTTAATTAAACATAATAATATAAATTTGTGAATAAAAACAGCAAACCTGTTGAGCAATTTGTACCGATGTATCCAGAAAAACATGTACATATATATGGTTTCCCACAAGTGCCATGCTCACAACCTCCACCTTGACTGCAGTCCGCTACATTAAATGAAATTTAAAAATTTAAAATGAGTCTAAATTAAACTTGGAGATGACTTCTTTCATCAGTCAAAAAGAAAGGCAAACAAATCGAAAAAACAAGAAGACATACGAATGCATTGTTTTTTAATGTCAATACGAAAACCTTCCCAACACACTCGATCAATGTATGGTATTACTTTTTCAATGTTCTTCGTTATTTGCTTATATTCTATCCTGTAACAAAGTAAGGAAAAATGTCATTCTCGTTTATACAATAACCTTTATAAACATAATGTATAATATTATATTTGTAATTTTCTTGTTATTTTCTCATTTTGAAGGAAAATGCCTTTCACATTGTTTACATAATTACAAAATGACAGGCTTTAAGGCTGTCCACTTGCTTTGGCATAATATGTATCCTCCATATATCTTTTACAGAAAACATTAAATGTTTAATCACAAATTTAATCGCAACTTAATGAGAGAAATTATTAGCTGAACAAATCGGTCGGTCAACCGACCGACCGACCGACTGACTATTTACTATGTAAATAAATATTGAAGAATTTTGAAGAAGGATTTTTACTTTTTACAGATGTTTCTCTTACAGGGACTTTTAATGTAATCATATGTGCAAGAAAAGATTTTTTCAAAATAGGTGTTGGGAAGAAAGCTGGACTAAATGTAGAGATGTGGAGACTAAATGTAGGGAAGAAAATGAAAGTCTTGAAAACATATGTGTCACAAGAAGATTATACCACGATCCTTCAGAAAACGAAATAAACAGAGATTATTAAGAGTGTATAAAGAGCAGTTATTTGCCGAAAATTATAATCAGAGAATTATAATATTGAGTAATATTGACATAATATTGACATGGACGTTGGTAAGCAACATAAGGTAGGTACTTTTTTTAATTTATTTTATCGAGGCTAGTTGCTCTGAGAGCAGTTATAGCATCTAGCTGATGTTGACCTCCATCAAGAATGTATACCCAGGATTTTAAGGTGCAAACTAGCACGTACCAGACTGATAACTGATTATGGTCTTAATTTATTTGTTATTAGGTGCATTAGTCATTATTATCATCAATCTTCATTCATATCATTAACTAATCTCTATAGTGCACATTATACGTCACATTTCATTATATACATATGTGCCGGGATTTGAACCACTATCAGTTATCACCCTAGTATTACAAGAACAGCATCTTGCCATGTCAGCTATACGCCCTTGAAAAGTTGTCTAGTACCTGAAATATTAGAAAAACAAGAGTTTCACAAAAACAAATGACTAGAAGAATCCACCAAAGGATATTGCATAAAAGAATTAAAACCACAGTGAAAATGCACAAAATTAGTGGAATTGTTTTTTTACTGTTTTTACAGATATTATATGATTTCAGTGTTGTATGTATTGGGTTGGAATCTTACTGTACCTACTAAATATCATCATATTAATTATTTGATTAACTTTTCAAGAATTACTTATTTCACCTGGGATTGATTTTGATACTATAGTGCCGTATACCGTATTTCTTTAAATAAGTCACATACACACACATGAAAAAAGTTTTTTCTTCCTGTTTATTATTACATTTTTTCAATCAGTGTGTCATATACATTTCGTGTAACCGTATATTTTCCTTTTATTTGTTTTCTAGATAACTTGATTTCTGCAGTTCAAACTATCCTTCAAGATCAGAATTTACAAGCCTAGCTGACGAGCTAGAAGCAATTCAAACCGAAGATTTCAAAAACAGAATTTACTTGCCTCTTTGTTCAACAAAACATCGGTTAGATGCTTCGAGAAACTCATAATGTGTCAATTAAGTGCCGCCACCTAAATGCCCTGTTTTTTTAGTTAAACCTTATGGCAATATTTTTGGTATGGAAATGTTCTATATTTATTTTAAGATAAACAACTTTCTGCAGTGAAAAAGCATGGCCTAATGAACCCTGCATACAGTTCATGTACCGCTATCCAGCTAAGTTCATGAACCATTTTTGGTGTAAACCTGGTTAAATTTATGTGGGTAAGATTCAGGTATGCGTCATTCTTTCAGACGATTTTAAGAAGCTTTTAACCAAGAAGTTTAGCTGGTTAGAAAATGGTTGATAAAATACATTAGCTGTACAGAAACAACATAAACACATGGTATTTTTTGACTTAGTTTGTAAAATTTTAAAAGAATGAAGTTCCAAGTATTCCAAGTAACTGTTGCATTTACAGGAATTGTCGCCACTCTACTTTCTGGTGGTTGTACACTACATCCCTTATTTCGTTTACCTGTGCGTATTTTAGAAAATATAATGTACCACCAACATGCAAGCACATGTGGATTTGTTTCTCAGTGGTGAGGTGAGAATGGGTTCCACTGACATTTTCCATGCTGTGAAAAGTGAAGGGGGGTGAACTGTTTGTAAACTTCAAGATGCCTCATTAGATACATTAGATACAACATAGTGAAAGTCTTTCAAAGGTTAAACATAAACAGAAAGGGATGTATGTTGGATACAAGATGGGGCACCTGCACATACTAGCAATGGATCCATAAATTATCTTTGTGGTCAGTTCCCTGGGAAAGTTATTAGCATATCTGGTGATATTACATGGCCCTCACAGTCTCCAGATCTCACTGTTTGCGATTTCTTTTTATGGGGCTACTTGAAGCATCAAATATGGTCAGAGTCTCAAAACCAGTTACCGCAAAACATGAGACAGCTGAAAATAGCCATACAAAATTCAGTTAACAACCTTGATCTTGCTATGATACATAGAGCCTTTATTGGAATAAATTATCATGTAAAAAAGTGTATTCTAGTAAATGGAAATACATTTCTAACGAATGAAACAATTAATTTTGCTTGCATTTTTTAACAATTTTTAGACGGTTTTTTTCAATCACCCCCTTCACTTTTCTGCTCATAACTTTCTGCTTAAAAATTTAAGTTAGATGTTGCTCTAAACGAAGATTCAAATACAAAATAGAAATTATTTTTTAATTTTTCACAATATCTGATCAAAGATTTTTGGGGAGACACCCGGTAAATTTAAGGGCAAATATCTGGAGAACCAATGGAGATAACTGTTAACTGGGGTCTGCAATATTGACCAGGGGGTGGCCAAAACATTTTGGACAGGTTGATTATGAGGTCACACCCATATGATATCAATAATATCTTCAAAAAACAATATTTCCGTAACCATTCGTCGTCAACATGCCATCACATCACATACATTTTCTTGATCAGCTTTTTGAGCTCCATAACATAGTACTGCTTATTCTTCCCAATTCTGAACTCATTAAATGATTTATCCCAATTGCAAGCACAGATATTTGAGTCTACGGTTTATCATTACATTACAATGGTTAAGACTCGAAACCTGGAATACTATTTTGATGATATCCGAGAACTGCAAAAAACTGTTAGCCGGAGAGATTGATACAATGTGTAAACCAAACAATTTCCTTCACTATGCACGTGGATATTGAATATAAAAATACTATAATTTTGTAATATTTAATATTATATATTTTTAAACTTTCCACTGTGAAATGGGAAAGCAGGGATATCAGGATATATATTTATATTTATATTTTCTTTTACAAACATAATAAACATAAACAAACATAATAAATAATAATAAATAATAATAATAAATAATAACTAACGTTTCTATGAACCAATTTTTAACTATACATGGTTTTGTAGTCAAACATAATACAAAAATCGTCACTTACACATATTTTGTTTTACAAGTAACATTTAGCCAATTCGGCCAACAGGTACGTTTAGATACACGTTTTGAGACTGATAGTGTTTTCGTCTCCACTTTATTGCACCTTGCAAGAAAAAAAAAGAAATGATAATAACAATAATTCAGAAGAGTGCATCCATGATTACAGTTTGACCTTTGTAGTCTGGAATAAATACAAAGTTTGTGTGTATGTGAATACTTACCCTATAATAACTGTTTAAGACGGCAATACCAGAAAATATTAACTGACGTCAAAGTAATGCCCGAAATAATACAGCATGTTAAAAATCAAATCAAATCAACAAAAATTACCAATGGAGGAGTTCTGGCAATCATACTACCTTAAGGACAGAAATTTTCACGGATTTTTATCTTTGTTTTTTGCTAAAGCAGGGGTAATCATAGTAACTGATGTAAATCTTAATTATTTTAGTAATTAACCAGTAACATCTTCGAAATTCATTCAAATTATTTGAAGATTAATTGCTAATTTGCAAATTCTTCCCAAAAATATACACATTTTATGTGAATTATTTTGTTATGTACTTCACAAAATAGGTCAGTTGCCAAAATCAATTCCATGAAATTTACAAAAAACAACATGACTGCAAAAAGAAATTCCCCAAAATTCACTGTTTTTTGACCTTAATATTTAGAACTTCGAAAATTTATTCGGCAAAAACTTCTGCCAGCAAAAGTTTATGTCCTTGGGTATAATTATAATAATAATTATGTGGATGGAAAATGAATGAAATGAAATGAAATGTAAATGAATTGATTATGTTGACCTTAGCTCTTATTGAACCTTATTTGTCATTTTCATTTTCCTTGATGACGAAGTGAAGTCTGTTGTGACGTAATTGCCGTATATTACCAATTAAGTGTCCATTACCCAAAACATGTGCCCACCCAATAAGAATTTGCGATAACCACCCATATGATCCAATGATACGATTATGTTGCCTGATTAGGCCAGTATTTGCTAATAGTTCCTTCATCATCAAATTCATAAGAATTTTATTAGCAAGACATTTTTCAAAAAAAATGTAAGTGTTAATTTTACCTGGAAATTACAGCAATGCGTGTTTTATTTTTTTTGAGAAACATATTTGAGCAAGATAAACAAATTTTAAAGAAGGGAAGTTTTTCAATAATAACTCATAAAAGTAAAGCACACGCAGCACCACAATATTTCCTACCTTGAGGATAAACGAACAATTTAATGACAGCAGCATTATTGATCTCTTATGTGTAATTTGAGAATATAATTTACTTTTAGTGTGGAAGTATAACATGTTATCTTCAGCATAACTAAAGCAATTGGTACATATCCACAACAAGCATCAACAGCCACAAAGCACAATCTAGCCAGAAAATGCAGTTGAAAGGCTTCATTTCCAACCATGCTATGTGAAATTCGTACAAAAACATGATAATCTCTGAATCAAGTCAATTCTCAAAGTTTTAAAGATTTTGATTTTATTCTGAATAGTTCATCGAAGATCAAAAAGTACTTATACTCAAACAGACATTTCTCAGCATTTGTAAATAAGGACATATTTATTTGCCTAACTTAGCATTTTCAGGAGTAATTAAACAAATGCGAATCTTTCACTGATCAATTTCTTCTTCTCAGATTCACCACGTCATTAAATATGGTTAACTGTTAAATGCAATCGCCTGGACATTTTAGGTCGTCAGCTGAGGGTTCAAATTGTGGCTAGAAACACACTTTCATATTATTTTTTTAATGACTAAGATCTCCTTATCTAAAATGATACCTAAAATGATATGGCCTCACTTCAGAAACTTACACAATAGCGAGAAAATCGATTTTAACCATTTTGAAGACGTCATTTTTAATTTTTTTTTAATTTGTATTTTGGTAAAAATTTATATATCAATGGAAAGTATTACGGAAGTTATAAGTTTTATAAAATGCAGAGTCAGCAAAATTTGAAACAGCCGTAACTTCTGTAAAAATGATCAAAATCACACGAAATTTGGCACAGGTCTTGTGTATATAACATCCTCAGCAAACTTTTATTCTGCAAAATCACAAATAATTTGTGATTCTTTGTGGTTCTTAGTTTATGCAGTCTTCTCACACTCGCTGTCATGCTCCTAGACTTCCCTACGGAGCACAGTGTATTGCTCCTCAACTCCTCGATTTTATTTACCTATTGTAACAGTCTTTACCTTCCTCTGTTGGGCTCCAAAATGGTTTGTTTACTAAGAATCTTTTTAATATTTCACAAAGTTAGTCATTTACATAGGCAACTGCATTTAATCTAGGATACTCCAATCTCATCATAGCCAATTTGCAATCGTCTTATCGCTAAGAGAGCATTTTTATGTAAATAAACAATGTCGATTATTTTACAGAACGATGTCGGTTGGCTAAATTCTTAAGGCTTTGTTATAACAATATGGGTTCCTTGAAATACTACATTTTTGAACACAGTTATCCAAGCAATCTCCCTCAAATGATACAAAAGTCCCCCACACTTCACTACTTCTTTCACCCTCACCCAAATGAGCTGTTAATAAATATCAGCCTTAATACACAGCTGCCAGATATGTTGTCGTAATTAACGATATAAATCCAAGCAAAATTGGCCATTTGTCCTTAGCTCTTTTCAGCTGTCATAACTAACCCCAATACTAGTATTATGGCTTTAAAACCTGAGAAAAAAGTTGCGAGTGACTCAGGCTCCTAGACCCTAACGAGGAGTGCGCTCACACCATTTTACAATATGAGAAGACTGTTTATACATTCTGTTTACATAGAAATATGAGGGAGGGGTTATGGAGTTTAGGAAAATATGTATCAAATATAATAATATTGTTTAAATTTTATATTATGTGTATGTCTTCGTAGATTATTTGAGCAGGCATTGTGGTTTTGGGAAACAGAAAGTAATCGAGACATCTACTGTCATTATTTCATCATTCACGTGGATACTTTCATTTGTTTATCTCCCTAATGTTGCTCCTCACTAATCTTTCGAAGACGTTAGTTGCTCAATAGTGTTTAAACTCAAGAAATCTCCCAACATTTTTTCATTAACTAAACAAATTTAAGAAATTAGCCTACAAGAAAAAGAAACGGATTTTAAAGTTAATACGTAATGAATACGCAAATGAATATATACTCACTGTTTTGTGATATTCTTATAATTCAAAGATAAAACATCAACCTCCACTGTTGGAGGACAACGTTGACAAAATAACAACGGCAAGGTAACCACAAATAATACTATGTAAAGTGATGTTAGGTAGATCATCTCATGTAGATTGCATATTGCACTGAAAGAAAAAAATTAAATTTTCACACTTACTGACAGAGTTGTTAAACACAATTTCTGTATCAAGTTCTATGCTTCATCCTGAACTTATTTTGTCTGTAACTCTGTAACTTAAAAACATAATAGCAATAGCATTATTATTAACTTCAAGATATCAGGACAGATACTATTAATGTGAAGTTTGAAAACCTTATGTCAGAAGTGTTCAAAATTTAGATCTAAACATGTACTATTTTTCCTGAACATACCATTTTATCACTTTCAAACAAAATATCACTTTCAAAACAGAGTTTTACTTGAACAGCAAACAACAATGTATTCTTGGAGAAAATAGAAATAATATTGCAGTTAATCTCAAAATAAATACAAAGAAATTATCCTCTTGAAATAAAAAAGGTAAATTTTGTATTTTTCATTATAAAAAAACATACAAAACATTTTGTTGGTAAACACTTTGTTGGTAAACACTGGTAGGTACCAATTATGGCAAGACTAAAGTTATCAAAAGATAGACAGTCAAAGATCAACCTAAACAACATGTTACATCTTTGTGAGAACTTGGCCGTTTTAACTAGATCAATTCTTGTGTTGCCTTACTTTTCGACTCATCAACAGACTCAATATCTGGATGGCATGGCAATAATGAGTATGAAAGTTTGGCTGTGTTTCGTTCCTACTCTCCACTACAAAGAATGTCCATTAAAACATGAAATATATTGAAGGGGGTTTATTGACCTTCTTAAACAATCAGTTAAACAGCATTTATCTAATAATGAATACAGGTTATACATATTCAAAGTATTTTACAAGCAATAAAGTGTAAAGCCAACATAAATAATCAATAACAATTATGAAACACCGAAATCAGTATGTGGCATGCCATAAAACTGATAGCCTCTTGCCGGATTTGGTGGTAATGCTGGGAAATATCCAAGTTCGGGTATATGTGACATAGCATTAAGTATGATGTCACTAGTAGTGATATTTCTTAACATAGGATGTGCAGATAAGCCAGCGGTGACAACTGGTGGTAACGCAGGCAGCGGCGCTATCATGTTTTGGTTAGTTTGTGATACTATAGAATTTACATCAGGTTCCGGGTTAGGAACACGTGTACGACGGGCTTTAACTTGACATTCGTTACTACTGTTGTGCAATTTCTCGACATGAACCTTCATGTTAAATTTCGTACCAAACATTTTACCACAGGTTTCACATTTGAATCGTTTGATGCCAAGGTGGGTAGTGCGTTCGTGATTTTTCAATGTGGTAGAACGCTGGAATGTTTTATCACAAAACTGGCACTTGAACTTGGAATTCTCTCCACCGACATGAATAAACATGTGTTCGTGTAATTCATATTGATAAGCAAATGTTTTCGGATACGCAGGGCACGTGATTTTCTTTTCGATATGCTTCTTGTGGATGTGTGCATTCATGTTCGAGTAATGATTGAACGTCTTTTCACAGTGAGGGAAATTATATTTGACCTTTTCACCATCTGGACCAATATTTGTATTCCGTTTATAACTGTCTCCAGGCCAACTGTAATGAAACTGCATGTGCCTCTTCACTTGGGCAGCATTTGTGAATGGCCTTTTGCAAATTTCACATTGAACCTTCTTCTCCTGATGTGTCAACAAATGTTTATTCAATGCACCACGATCTTTATAAGACTTAAAAAAAATCAAAAATCAAATTCGTAAGGTCGACTGTCACTATGCGCCTTCATGTGCTCTTTCAAGTTATATCTACCGATGAATTTCTTTTGGCAAATTTCACATTGAAATTTTTTCTCCATATTATGCTTTCTAAAATGTCCGTGCATGTTATTTTTAAATTTGAATTTCTTTTCACAAATAGGACAGGAGTACTGATACGATTGATTGTGTTTATCCATGTGGTGTTTCAAAAAGTGTGTACTCTAGAAGGTTTTCATGCAAATTGTACATGTGTGGTTATTATTATGTGTCAGAGGTTTCATTAAACTTTGCTCGCTGGCGAGATACTTATCACAGACCATACACTTTAAATTGCTGGACGGCCCCTCGTCACCTTGAGCTTCATCATTGTTTACACCACCATCAGTATTATCAGGATCGATTATTGTGGATATAGTTTTTGAGATTTTCGGCACTTTTGCTTTTTTACATTTGTTTTTCTTCCCCCTTTCTCTCTTTTTGGCGGGCTTAGCCTTTTCATTTAAGGAATGGACACTTTGACGTGGAGGTCGTGCTTTTCGTTTTGGAGCACCTTTTTTCGAGAGAAGATCTGCAGACTGGTCAGTTAAAGAACTAGATTGTAAAGTGTCTTCTGCATTAGTTTCCAATTGATCATCGTTACCAATGTGTTCATTTTTTCTTTCAATCACATTAACTTCATGTGCTTTTGATGCAGCAGGTGGTTTATATTCGATCCTTTCATTATTAGAATTCATGGCAGTATCTGGCAAATGTAATTCAGATCTTTCATCACTATCCTTGGTATTCACAATAAAATTCACACTAGAAGAAGACTTGTCTTCACTAACACTCTCAAATGATTGTTGTGCGTCGGAAGTCTCAGTTCCAACCAGATTACCTTCATTGACAGAGGCGCATTTGACGATTACATCATTATTCAAGTCATTATGAGTATTGGTCTCTACTTGGTGGGTAACAGTTTTGGAAATACCATTATCTTGATGAATCATTGAGTTTTTAAGCCAATAGTCCTGCAATAACTTCTCGCAATAAATCAATGCACTTTCTGGTTTCCATGAGTCTTTCCAGTGGATTAAGTAATACCGAAGACCATCTGGACCGACTTCACAGCATTTTATGTCTTCTACTTCATCAGATTTCACAAATCCAAGAATATCCCACCTACGATCAGTTGGAAATGTTAAGAAATCACTGCCAGGGAGTGGTTTGGGTAGCTTCAGTGTTTCTGAGTCTGTTATTATTATTATTATTATTAATGTTTACCCAGGATAGCCTCTTCAGTTCTGATAGAACTGTTATCAATGAGGGTCCTGCGAAGGAGGTCCCAGAGCATTTAAAGCCCCCATTTGGGCTACGGAAGCCGCAAGTATGCTTCAACCGCTCAACCAGACAACCCCCTTAGATATCAATCCCGCTCTCAAGCTGAGTGCTAAGCTGAGTGGATCGATTCACACTGTTATAGTCGCTGGCATGACTCGGCCAGGATTTGAACCCTGACCTCCCGCACTAAAGGCGAGCACTCTACCACAAGGCCACCAGTCGGTGTCATAACCAAGATCTAACAGTACGTATGTGGTATTATAGTTGTTAAATCTAAAGAAAAAGATTGGCATTGCTGTTAATTACTTTACATCCTAGGTAAAAACGTTTTATCAGTTCTTTTCTTTTTAAGTAACAGTCCTTACCCCATGTGCCCTCCTCAAAGATAAAAACCCAAAATAAAATAAATGGAAAGTAGTACTTGTTAATAGACCTCAAAAAACTGATAAAAACATGAATGATCCCATTCACATGTTGACGACCAACCATTACGGAGATATCGTTTATTTAATTTTCAGAGATTTTAGGGAGGCCTTTATTAGAGGGGCAGTAAGAGTTATAAAGGAAAGGAATATTACGGGATATTGTAAACCTTGTGCATGTATCAGGCAACCTTTGGAAAAAGTCAAGTGGTCAATTTGAAGAAGTGTAAGTCTTTAAGTTTTAATAAGCTATGGAAAAGAATGTTCCCAAAAGGAGTAAAACCGTATAGACCACCTGACTTTTTCTAACATATCTTTCTTTTGTGAATGAAGGTATCTCTTTTAACATATTTTCAATCGTTTAAAAGTGTGCATAATTAGCGATTAGTATAATCACCATAATTATGCACTTTCACTTTAACCACTCTCTTCGTGAGATGAGATTTGATGTTTGTTTTGAACAAAATGAAAATCTTGAAGCAATATTTTCCCATTATAAATTGTCATGAGAAATTCATTAGTTCTAAATGTAGCAGTTACGTCAAAATAATGAATGAAAAGTGTATCATTCGTACATATCATTGAAGAAAAACGAAAAAAAAACAATCTATTGTTACTTAAAAGCACAGGTGCTGCGAAAAACAATTCAGTCAGATGGAGTGTTTCTTGTTTCTTGCTTCTTCGTTTTACATAATAAGAATAATGAAAATAATAATATTCTTCGATTTACTATTTTAACCCATGTGATTAACTTCATTTGGATGATTTTTTTGTATGTGTGCCTCCTTGTACGAGAGCAATCACTCATGACTTAATGATAAGACTCACGCAAACATTCAAAAGCATTCCCTGTACTATGGAAAAGTCTTCTTTTTTTCCTTTATTTAACAAGAGCTGAATAAATGTGTAAAGGAATATATTGTTGTTGCATAATCTTTGTTGTTTTAGTTAAACTTTCTTCTTGAATGATAAGGAGGAAAACAGGCTGTTGCAATTCCTTCCTGGAACTATCATCTTGTAAAGAACATGTCAGAAACATAAGGAATCATTCTTTGAAACCATTATAGGTTTATGGAATTATTGTTCTGGGAGTCAAGTGAGCTGCAACTAAGCCATAAAATAGCAGAGCCAGAGCTAAATCAAAAGATTTTCTAGTATCACCTGATTCATTTTTGGGTTTTAAATATACAAAATGTACAAGTTAATAATAAGCCAAGTATAAACATTTGGATATGAGGTCGCAATCAGCAATGATAATCGTGTTTAATGTTCACAAGTTCAAACATCTTCTATTTGTCTCCCATTTTCTTTAATGCATTTTGTGAGCATACATGGACACAAGCATGCTCGTTATATTTCAAGATGGATCTCATGTTTTTGCTTCTAAAAACCACTTTTACACCATTTAATACCCCAATGGAAATTCTCCTGTTTTGAATTTGGCAGGAAAGCATCCAAAACTAATTGGCCTTGATTAATAGAATATTTCAATATGGAGAACATAGCTAAAATCGGGCACTATTTCCTTTTTGCACGCACACCCATCCCACCCCATTTTTTCACTGTTATCCATTCCTAAGTGTTCCTTAAAAGGAACTTGTATACAGTGATACTAATCTAGGGCACGATGGAATTTATTTATAGTTTAAAGTTATCAGCTAAAATAATATGGACATTTTATGACAAATAAATTATTTACTCTTACTCTAATATCAGCAATGGGAGGCATTATTTAGTCTTAGTTGGTAAAAATGAATAACTGAAGAAGATAAGTTTCGAAAAGGCAAACGATCCTAGTTTTTCATCTTCCTTTTAGTAGTGTAGAGTGCAGTTGTGCGCAGTGATCTGATAACATATCATCATCCATCTCGGCTAAACAACTGTAATATAAAATAATGTCCCACTATAAAATAAGGTCCCACATTCAGCCGTAAGTACTTTAAACGTATGACCTTAGCGCACGGACCACATTGTACCGACCGTCATTCCTAACTAAACGTAGCGTACCAGGCATAATGGCACCAACATTAGATGCTAGTATGAACGGGAATAAGTAAAAATAGAGGCGTTTCGTACATGATCTAGAATATCTGTCATATATGCAAAACATAGGAAAACATTAAGACACCCGTTCCACCCCAAAATCAAATTTTTCCTTGGCCTTTTCAATCAGTGATGAAAACAGACAGTTTACTTTTTAGCTAACCTTTAAAAAAAGGTGATTGAGAAAATACAAGAACAAGTTTGTCTAGCCAATTCGGGCTGCTTAGACTTATGGAATATGCAATAATTCCTCACTACTTCCCTGTTTTCACCTCAGTTTTTGCGATAGATAGATTCACTTTCCTTTTCATGAGGCAAATTGATAATTCTCCATATAATTTTTTCACCCTTAAACTTCACCTTTGGACAGTGAAATGCTTGTGACATCTTTGGACTCGCATATTTGACTTCAATTCTTCCTTTTAAATGCAAATAGATTATATTTGTTAATTGGAATCAGTGGTTATTGATAGGGGGAGGAAATTATTTTATAGTGGGAGATTATTTTATACTGACTTCCAAAATCAGCTGATCAATGATTTGGCCTATGTGAAAATTTTGAACTCAAATATTTGACTTCATTTCATAATAAAACCATAATAAAATTTTCATTAGATACAAGTAAATTGCAAAGATGATGTGAATATTACATTTTTACTATAATGACAGTATAACATATAAAATCTTTTTTTGAACCAAATGAAAACCTTTTTACACTAGTAACTCGTTTACAATTCTGAACAAGAAATTGTATGATTCTTGGAAACAAATCTATTTACTTACCTGCCATCCTGCAACACATGTACACCTTCCATCAATATGATCACACTTGGCGCCATTATAACAAGTACAATTCAATTGACAATCTTGTTCATAGGTTCCTTCACGACATTTAGAGTCACACCTACAATAAAAACTTAAGGTAGATTTCTTTACAGAAAATAATGAAGAATATCCATTGTGTATAAACTCACTCTCAAAGTACCAGTCCTTTTCAGATGAAAAAGTATTTAACATGTTCACTGTCAACTACAAAGTATCTTGGAAATTACAACCTTTTATAACCGTTTATGGCATGGCACAGGGAGGGGATTTTTTCAAAATTTTGTGGCAATGAGAGATCAGATAACTTAGAATAACATGTGCTTCAGCATCAAATTCTGTGAAAGTTAAGAGACTAAAACAGAGCTTCTGAATCTGATATTTACAGTATGAAATAATTATTAATACATAACGATTTTTCTTCTAATGAGTACATAGAGAAAAAAACTTACAATTTCCTTGTAAATCCTTTTCCACAAGAACATTACCCAGTAACATGATGACAAGTACCATTTACACATTCACACTTGTTTTTACAATTCTCCCCCCATGTATTTGAACATTTTGTATCACAGAATTTTCCTGTCCATCCAGCAGTACATTTACAGGAACCATCAGTCTTATCACAGACAGCATTGTTTTTACACTGGCACACACTATGACAGTCTTGTCCATACTTGCCCACAGGACATCCTGAATATGACGGAAGGATAGCAACAATTTCTTTCTTGAGTAGGACATGTTAAAAAAAATTCACAACAAAACTGTTCTCTTTCTATCCAACAATTGAAACACCCAATAAAATAATCACAAAATGGCATTGATTTTGCATTGACAGACATTCTGGCAAGCCTGCTTGTATTTTACCCCTTGATCGCAAAAATCCATAAGCCGAAAAGCTTTCATTATTATCATTAAGATATTCAAATTAAAAACTTAAAAGCTCTGAAGTTTTTTTTTGGATCATATGCCATAATGGAGATTATTAATAAGAAAATTTGAAGCGTGTTTAGACGACCCATTTAGTTGAACGTGTAAACATGAAATATTGTAAGTTGTAGAATGCTACATCTAAAGTTGTACAGCTTTTTAAAAAGTAGAACACAGTTCTATTTTTTACAACTAGTTGGAAAGAAATGCCAAAGTGAGAGAAGAAGAATATCAATGTTTGAATGAACTATTTTTCTCTTTATGTCACCAGTCTTTTCAAATAACTCCTTTGTTTTGTCAATGAAATGTAAGTACGATAAATCACTATCTTTCTTGTGTTTTGGGTTCTAAGTTGGAAATGGTGACATAGTGGTTTGGTTACGGATTTGAGAAAATAATTAATAACAAAATTTTGGTGAAAGGTGAATATATGGGCCTATAGCCACAAAAATAAGCACAAAAATAAACTGTTGTAATGTCTTGCACAAGATTAGCTTGTACTCTTAGATAAAAAAGATTATTAAACAAAATAAGGCCTTTCAATAAAGACAAACCTGTTCCACAATCTGTACCAATGAATCCAGGAAAACATTTACAAACATACGACTTAACACAAGTCCCGTTGAAACAACCACCAATTCTTCTGCAATCAGCTTCAAAAAGAAGAAAATAAAATGTACGTTTCCATGAATAGTGTTGTACACTATGTAACAACTGATAAAAGATGAAAAATATAGCTTTTATGGTCTGAAACACCTGACTTGGACTGGAACTAGACAGGTATAAATAATTATATGTAAATATAAAAATTACTTACGAACACATCTTCTGTTAAGCAATTGAAAGCCATCCAAACACACACGGTCAATAAAGAGTATTGTCTTTTTAACGTTCTTCACAATTTGCTTATATTTCACCCTGCATTATAACAAAGTTAAATGCCAAGGCTTGTGTCAGAAGTGACTGGATGTACTTTGTGTATGCACTTATGTGACATACTCAAAACTTCAGAATTCCTAGGTTGCTGTGCTTGACTGTTTTTCAGTAAATATGTTCGCAAAAGCTTCATTACACCCATATAATTCTGCATAATAATATTATTTTCAAGAAAATTTTGGGTCAAATAGTTTACATCTCAGACATCTCTGCTTGAAAACTTGGAAAACATTTTACAAAATTTGACATGTTAAGTACTTAATAATAATATGAAAAAAAATATGAAAAAGGATTATCAATTGGTTATCTTGGCTTTTGTAAGATACAAATTTTTACCTACTGATATTTGCTTGTGCAGTTAATCAAAAGCCACCCCCGACAAGTTCTCACTATTTCCCGTACTGAAACTGACAATGTCCTCAATACTTCTCGATTACACCTTAAAAATAAGATAAGATTTTCAGTTTTTAGCACAAATAAAACTATACCCCAAGTCACACAAGGAGGGTCCTTGGGCATTTGAATCTAAAAGCATATCAGTTCCTTCAACCACTCAACTAGACAATCCCCTTCAACACCTCTAAAGCAGACTGCTAAGATGACTGGTAGGAATCAGATAGGTTTTATATCTTGACTTACTGCTTCAACAACATGACATAATAGTTATTATTATTATTTACCATTAGTTAGATCTAATGGAAAGAATTTCTGTTTTTTAAAATTTTTAATTTGTATCCTGAATGTTAATTCTGATTGGTTAAAATTTACTGGATAAAACACAGATTCAAGGTTTTTGATTTACTGGAAGAGGCTTTTGGAAATGAGATCGATTTTTTAATGTCGACCAAATTCTTTGTTTATATTTTTTGGTTTGTTGATTTGTTATAAAACATCAAAATTGCTGGAAAAAGGATTTATCAAATCTTTTAGAAAAAATTTCAAAATAGTTTCAAATTGTTTCGAAATCGTTTCAAATTGTGAGACATCGTTATATTAATCTTAATTCTATTCTTCACCGTTTCTTATAAAATATTACACCTTACAAGATAATGACAAACGCCACATGAAAAGATATTTTTAACAAGTAGAAATGATATTGAAAAGTGTCCACGCTATCCGAACAATACATGAAAATTTGTCCTTTCAAGAGATGTTTATACTTTAAAAACATATTGGTTTACTAAGATCATTTAAACCTCAAATGTAACGTATTTCCTCTAATTACAAATGCATCGTGTTAAAGGGGAAGTTCGCCCTAATTTTTTTTCAACTAAAGTACTTTATTCCATACAAAAACTTCAAAATATAATAATCTTATTCATTTATTTTTTTCAAAAAACGTTTTTTCGTCATGTCTTTGTTTTGGAAAAAATAATTTTTTTAATCTGTTCAGCGTGTGACGTCACTCCGTGCAGAAAGCATGTGTGCAGAGAAAAAAAGTTTTATCAAAAATAAAGTGTTTTTAAAAAATAGTTTCAAACGTGAAAAGCATGGCTGAAACAAATAGCTCTTCAGATGAAAATGATGAATTTTTTGACGACATTCCTGATATAAGCAAACTTAAACCATTTGATTTTGAACCACGAAGAGAAGTTGGAAGTATCAGCAGTAGTAGCGATGAAGAGGAAAACGAAAACGATGAAGACCAGCACGTGTCACGTATAGGAAATGTTGATTGGTGTCATTGTGGAAAGTTCTGCAAACCCATGAATACCTACTCGGAAAGTGTATGCTGTAGAGACACTAATGAAATACCAGACGGTTTGTTTGAAGGTAAAAATACGGTTTATCAGAATGATTTTAGAAGGAACAGCTCCCTAGAAAGACTGAAAATCATATCTTCATTCAGGTGGAACGTGTATTGCCATCACAGAAGCCTTTAAGTTGGTATGTCTGTCAAAACCTGTTTTGGAAACAGCTTTGAGTGCGTTGAACAATCTGCGAGGTGATCGAATGATCATAAACAACAAGTATGTTTTATCGTTTTATTTATGTTTCTGTTTGATAAACATCACCCTTCATCCAAATTATGAAGAGTAAAATGATATTTCTTTAGAACATTGAGATTTGCAGCATATAAACAATACACCTGGTGGATACACAATAGACTTGGTAAAGGGATACGTAAAGTTATTCCATCATGTGCTTTATGGGCGATAAGGAACACCTTCCCAGAGATAAATGGGATTTACGTACCGTTCATGGAAAGTAAAACTGAAGATCAACAGCGTTCAGTAGAACCAGTTCTCGTTGAGGACACATATTGATAAAGGTGTAAATGTTTCACATAAATGTTTGTCCTCACTGTAAAAATTCGTTAGTAATAATAATAATGCGGAAACTAAAAAAAAGTCATTATTAAAGTTCATATTTACTGCTATTTACATAGAAAATCGTGTGCGTTTGTTTTGTATTGCTTCCTCCTTATTCGGTTTTTCTTTTGAAGATAAACATCTCGGTACGTTGTCAGGTTGTCTTGGCAGCTCGTGAAAAATATTACGCGCTTTACATTTTATTGTTTCGTTCATAAGTTCCAGTAAATAGTTCTTATCCTTTTTTTCTGAGATGCTTTTGACAACCCAAGATTGTGTCACTTTAGAGAAGCTCTGCTTAAAACGAAGTTGACTTTCTTTTGTCATGGCTTGCTGGCAGTTAACGCCACAATTGTAGTCCATGACTGCGAGTTGGCTCCGTGCCACCATGCCGTTCCAACTAAAATGTAGTCGTTTGGGACAAAACTTGTTGTACAATGAATGATACACCTCAATTTTGCCAGTATGTTTGAAGTCAGTGAGATAACTCAGATCCCCAAGAAGATGTTTATCCTTCACAACACTTTCTAAGGCTACATATGCCGGTGATCCTTCAATAAGCCATAGCTTCTCTCGTTGATCTCGCTTTGACAGTCTAGAGTGTTCGCAACTCTTATATTTGATAGTATCTTCCCAGGTGTGCCTGTTGATGATATGGTAAAGCAAGCTCAACCACTTTTCCGTAAGAAGAACGGGATCCCCTGCGCAACTAGCACAACACCACCAAAAGTGGTTTATTATAGAGCTTATCCAGCTTCTCAAAGATCCACAATCTTTTTTACTTGCAAGTTTTGTAAGTTTTTTCTTAATATTTTTACTGACGTGCCATACATCAAACTGATGTCTGATATCAGAGCGGTTTTTTTTCATATAGGCTTTTATTTGGACGTGCCTATCTGTAGTAAGTCTTTTTAATGTCATGTTTTCCCTTTCAAGCGAATCAAAGCAATCCAAAAGACCTTGCTTTTCCATGTGCGATGAGTTAGCGACGGTTCCGACATGGACAACAGAGAAATCGAGTATAGCATTAGTACTCACGTCCATGACGGTGTATGTGCCATATTTTGCATTGAAGCCAGGCGAATCACATCTACCGTCTCCAACCAAATCCAATCCATCTTCACCATTGCTATGACGAAGCTGTTTTTTGCGATTGGTAGAGTAAATATGGTTGATAACCGGAAAAAGGATCTTCTTCTGAATTTCATGATAACACGTCCGACCAATAAATCCAACTCCGCAAATCTTCATCATCTCTTGGATTCTGGAAAACGTGTTACCCGAGTAAAGAAGAGCAGCAGACATTGTCAAATTTCCTTTAGACATTCTATTGATGAGGGGTGTTGAACGCCAAAAAGATAAGTGGTGGTTAATGCAACGAAGTGAAACTTCTATCATGACACCTTGCTGCCGAACGTTTGTGATGATGGCTGGAGCTTTGCAACGAAAGCAAATGTTCAACAACTCAAGAAGAGATGTCCAAAAAACCAAATAAATTGACTGATTATCAGGCATAAATGATGCATCACAATGAGTGTCAATTTCAATGTCTCTTTCGTCACTTTCTTCTGTTTCATCACTTTCTTCTGCTTGGCTGAGATGAAAAGAAGTGTTATGCTCGTTAGTGCTATCAACATCACTTTCAATGTGTTCTGCGGTGACTTCGTCGTTAAAATTTAAATCAATTTTGTTGACATCAGAATCTCTGTTTCTTTTCGTTGTTTTAAAGGCCATCTTTACTTTCAACTTTGTGTCGGTAAAATCAGTTGTTAGAGTTGCATCATCTTCATCATATTGGGTCCCTTTGTTTACCATTCTTTTTTTTTCCAGACACACTTCCGTTTCCTCAGTTTGTGTACTGGCATGTTTGGTTGATTCCTCTTCGATTGTCTCAGACATCTCCACTAAGACTTCATCTAGTAACTGAAAAAAGAATTACTTTCTCATTGTTCGGAAAGCTACAACCTCGAACCCAGACTCTCTGGCCTTTTCGATATAAGGATAGCGGCGTATATCCGTATATCGAAAAGACAAGAGACTCTGAGTTCGAGGTTGGGAAAGCTATTCATTTTTATCAGTGTTATGCGAAATTGAGGTCTAGAGATACAGTCACGTTATTCGCTTACTTACCTTCCTCTTTTCGATTCTTTCACTTCTTGCAATCGATGACTTTCGTTTTGGTGCTGGTTTACTGAACGCAAATAATGTTGGAACTGCATCATCTTTCAACATTTTGGCTCCTTCCTTTTTATATAAAAGCTCTGCCTATATAGGAAAAGCAAAAAATGCAAAGAATTTTCAACTTTTTTCAGTCATCTTTGAAAAACCTTTTATATTTCTAATAAATGAGAAAAAAAACTATAAGCTAACCGATGAAATCAAGACAACCTCCTAAATCAATGCCTGTTAGCAGTTTGAGAAGATTTTTATACGATAGAGAATTAAAACATCTTACTTTCAAATCTCTTTCAAAACAACTTTCTTCAAAATGTTGGGAACAGATATAAAACCCCGAGTCTTTTGGCAGAGTTCCATTTCTTTTTATGTTGGCAAGCCATCTTTTTCGAAGTTCTGGTCATTTCCTTTGACTTGGAATTTGGTGAAATGTGAACGAACAATTTGTGAACCGATTGGTACAAGCTATCGCAGAGCAACTTGGCATTTTTCGAATTAAAAAATCAAAATAAAACGATATATTACTAGTGAGTTTTTTTAATAGAATGAAGGTTCAATAACAAACTTTCTTTATGTAAAATGTTTTTTCTGCACGGCGTGACGTCATTTTATCATTCATAATGAACATCTGTTTAAACTATACTAGTATACCGTGTAAAAATTTTTTACATCTTTCTCAATAAAATGTTTTTACACGCTATGCTAATCGTTTTATAATAACTCTATGTAATACAAAAACGCAGTCCAAAACGCTGCTTAAAATCTTTCATCAATTCATAAATATTTTACCCGCCATACTAAGCATTTGATAATCTTTTCTAAAATAAATCCTAACCATTCTTAATTCTTCCCACTTTTTAACTTTATAGTCAACCAAAAATACTTTCAGACTTTGTGGTGAACAGATTTATAATTATCAATACTACATCTCAGATAAAAATATTCACAAATTGTGAAATATCTCACTCACACGCTACACTGCCCATCACAAAACTAACTTTTGCAGTATATACAGATTTACATATATAAGATATAAGGTATTAACTAAATCTTAAAAAGAATCATACCTGAATAATGTTTCTTTCTTCAAAGTTGAGTTTTCTTTCTCTATAACTTCCAGGAACAGAGAGATCGCCAATTAGAAAAACGCCATCGGTAATTAATTTTACTCACTGCCAAAACCAACAGATTAATCAAATCTCTAATCTTTTATTACTTCTTGACTTCCTTCTTTCTATCATTGTGCTAAAAAATACCATGCTCAACACTAAATTTTCTTTCTTTTATTTGGAAATCTAAGAAAACAAACCGAAACTGGATAAAATGCGGTTTGATACGTCTTAACCTTCAACATTACATATAAGTCGCAGATATGTAAAACTATTCTTCGTAAAAAAAAATTGTTTTTCTATGCATGTTTCTTATTAATACTTCGGTTTAAAAAATGTAAACAAACGCTTCTTTTTTCTTCAAACGACTATTTTTCATTCGTTGTCAATAGCTGCTACGTTCGATTGTATTTCGAAGTCTTCGCCTGAGATGCTATATCATGTCTTCCCTAACGTATTTTATATCATAAAACAATTATAAGCACTAAGCCGGAGTGCCTTATTCTAATACGGAAAAAACATAAACAAATATCCAGTGACGAACTTCCCGAGAAAATTTCCCTAACGTTCTTTCTTTCAAAGTTAGGTAAGAAAAAAGCAAGATTGCGTATTAGTATAAGAAGATTATTAGTGAAAAAAACTCATTTTTCAGCATCTAAAAGATTTAATAACTTTTGAACGAAAAGAGCATTTTCAAAAATTCAAAAAGTGTTTTTCTAACTTTTCTAAGCACAACAAGTTAAAACGAAAAAATAAAAAACGAAAAATTAGACCGAACTTCCCCTTTAACCCTGTCTGGCTTTGGGTTTCGTTGGGAACCCTACAGGCTGTACAATAGTAGTAGAAGTAGTTGAAGAAGGTATATTCTGGGCTTATCCAATGCATTGGCTCTTCATCTTCATAAAACAAGCATTAATAGTTTTCATTAAAAGCCAAATTGAATAACGAATAAAAGCATAGCATAAAGGTTTAGGTGCTTAAAGTTTGTGCAGTGGCACAATCGTCTTTGAACAAAAATTAGTGAAGTTGAGTGTACTGCAGAGAGAGACTGCTATAAAAATATTTATACTCACATTTTTGAAATATTTTTATAATTCATTGACAAAACATTAACTTTATTTATGTCTGGTGGACAACTTTGAGAACAGTTGAAGAGTATGAAAATACCAAGCAAAAGTATGCAAAGAAGAAGTTGATTCTTCATTGCATAAAGATTTCACTAAAAAAGAAAAAAAAAAGATTTCTTAATTAGGTTTTTTGAAGATCACAATAAAGGTTTTGTTATTGATCGATTTAAGGTAGTTTGGACAATTTTGCTATTGGAACGAAATCATTTCGCTTCCTTCATGTCCACACATTGCGGTTAATCGGATAGGAACCATGTCACATTTGGCATCTAGAGTGCAACTATTTCGATTCGACCCGATATGAAAACCATTCCAATTTTATACCAGTTGTATACAACTGGTATAAAAAATATGTTACAGACAAATTAATGCAAATAGGGCAGGAAACCACCCCATTTAGTCACAAAACTATTCTAAGGAGGTGAAACCTATAAACTCCTAGATCCGAGATCAGCTATTATAAAATCGATCCAAGCTTATAAAAGTTGATCCGAGCTTGCTCCAGTTTATTTGTTGTTAGATTAAACTGGTTTGTATTCTGCTACTGTTACCCTCTATTTGTTAATAAACATTACTATTTTTCAATAGATATGTATACAAAAATGTAAATTAATAGGTAAGCTATCTCTCTTTCATCATTATAAAAATAAAATCGATGCTGTTTTTTTGTGTCGAGTGTCCCTTTTTACATACATATGCATTTTTTCGAGGAATATGGATTATAAGAGAATATTATTCCTGCATCATTTAACTGATTTCTGCCAAGTTTAACCGTTAAAAATAAAAGCAAAATACCTTACCTCTACAGCATATGGATCTTTGTGGGAACTTGTATACACTTTCGGGGCTCACTTTCGGTTTCATTGTAAGTTATCACGTAACCCAATTGTGACGACCTGGGACCCGAGACTCTTCCTGTAGAACTTAGACTACAAAAAGATTGAAATTGTTAACAAGAACGACAAGTCGCTAAATGTCAGGCCAAAATGAAACCTCTTCTATTGCCTCTTTCTCTTACAAACGTCCACAGCCTGAGTTTTAGTAAAAAGTAAAATTATAAATTCCTTCTCCCTGTTTTATGGAAACTACTTAATTAATAAAATTAATAGATAGAATAATGCAACACCACACATTTTTATAAAGAACATAAAAGAGATCGAAAAAAAGAAAGCATTTCTACGAGCCACGCTACTTTTAAGGTAGAAACACACTACTGTAAACGTTATCTGTGAGGTTTTCAGAGGCGGAAAAAAATTGTCATCGTGTATCTCAGACTCATGTAACGACGGAGTGCACCACGTTATTTTTTGCAAGTTTCATTATCCGACCGAATCTTCATCCTCATCCTCGCGCCGCAGCTAATGGTACACCAAGAGTGCACTATTATTAGGAAAATTTGAATAAAAAATGATGTTCTATTCCTAATAGAAATGTTTTAGTCGCAATTTGATCGTTCAAAATCATGTCCAGGATATTATTTACATCATATCATCGGGGCACGGCACGCACACCGATTTTCACGAAAAGAAGCCATTGGGTCTTTTAGTTTTCATTTTTGTAATCGAACAAAAAGAATGACAGGGCGACGTTCGCCGCCATGAAATGGTATCGTTGCAAAGGCTAATGGTATCGTTGCAAGACTAAGACAATAGTTGCCAACTGACTGTATCAAATCTCTTTATGCTCTTTTTAATTATCGTGACATATTCTGCACTTGTATGTGGGGCCAAACAATCAGAATCTCCTCCAGAATATCGAAACATCAAAAAAGGCAATCAGGCTTCTTTCTTTTTCACATTTTCTTGAGCATACAAAACCTTTATTCAAGCTTCTAAAATCCTTTCTTTCCCTGATCTTATTATACTCCAATCTCTAGTTTTTGAGTCATTAACTGACTCTATATCCTGTAACCATCACACGATTTTCTCCTTTACTTGTTTGTTGGCTAACTGAATCCCTGATTCGCTGATTTGCTATGTTGTTCTTTCTGTTCCACATCTTTTTATGAATTATGCATGTAATTGTACAACAGGTGGCCACCTCCTCAGAATATTTTCAACTAAATGGGATGGTCTCCTGGCCTACTATATCTCTGTATTTATTACACCCTACACATTGCAAGTGTATTTTGTGCATTGTGGCAAATAAATAAATGAATTGAATTGAAATCAAACGTAGGAAATATACATAGGAAAAACTCCTTGCCAACCATGGTGTGTTGTGCGGAGAAATCTTTAAGAATTTAAGGCCTTAAACAGCACATCGTATATTTCTTTATGATGACAAGCTGACTTATCAACCTCGAACCCAGAGTCTCATGCCTATCAAAAAGTGGAAAGAAACCCTCGGAACCAGGTTGCAGATTTATAAGATTTTGTAAAAAAATTCTTTAGTTAGCAAATTCTCGGATTCATAACATAACATTCTTTGGCAACTGCTGTCAAAAAGAAGAACTGTGTAGATATTTGACAACGTTGACGTTGATGCAGTTTTCTCACAAAGTTTTTAAAAACTGTATGATTCCCTGTTGCTTTTTCATGGCGCCTAATGTGACAAAATTAACATTCCTTAAACTAGGAAAACCGTTCTAACTCCTACCATGACTCCACAATAAAAGAGAAAGATAAAACCAATATAGAACGTCCTTGCATTGGCAGCAGCGAACTGAAAGCAAATCTAAAATAGGGCTCCCATAATAATATTTCTCGAAGTCGTCAAGGTAACTTCTTATCATTTTACACGTTCTTGTATTCTTTACCTTTTGCTTCTTGCATTTCTTGTGACGCAACTTTCATTTTCCACAAAAAGGAAAAGAATACAAAGCGAAAGTGTCTAAAACATTCTTCTTATAATTTCATTCTAAAAATACTTATAGATTTAAATATATGAAAAAAATCACTACTCTCGCAAAAAAAGTGGAGGATGAGGGTCCCCTGAATGAAGACCAGGAAACGCAATAATAAAAAAATAAAAAAAAGGGAAAAAATAATTACCAACAGGATGCAAGTGACTGCGGCGATCGTCGCTCAATTTTTTGTCTGATTTGTTGCAGTCCAAGAGGAGCCTTTTTTTAACATGCAATAATAGCCTATGATATTTACACAGATAGATACAACATTAGATCTGGGTTTTTCATATACATTGTAATTTTTTTCAATTTTGATATCACATTGCTGAAATCAAAAAAACTCTAATAAGAGGTAAGGGTATTAAAGTTCCTATTCGGAAACTTTAATTCCGCTATCATCTATTTCGAACATATTTAATTCCTGGTATGTCTTTCGACAAACTATACGAATCAGATTTTAGAATAAACACGATAAAAATTGCAGAATATGCTTCGATCGAGGATGAAACTAGGCTAATGTGGATAATGTAAATTTGTTTTTTGAATATTGTAGATATAGTATTTCAATTTTTGTATATCAAAGAAAATATCAAACGAAAAAGGATATTATCGTTATGGGCATGATGTATAAAAAGTGTAATTTTTTTTTTTACCCTAACGTATATGACCGATAAAACGCCCAAGTAGCACGTTTGGTCATAAATATAAGCTACTATTTTTGTTGCTTTTAATGATGACTTCCATAGAAAGGTCTGCATCGGTAATGATGATGTCAGCAGGAGGTGGTACCTCCGGCGGTATTTATAACAACACGTTGTTGGTCAGCGCCGCGAGGAAGCTGATCTTTCATTTACCCGTGTCTGTCTGGTCTGTCGGTCATTCTGTAATGCCGCAGTTCTCTTTTTTTTTATGATCGAAAGCTTACGTAAAATATTTCATACATACAGGACCATACTCCAGTATATCCGATATCTGTTGCAAACATAACTTGATCATTATATTGTATATCATCCCACAATTTTTCTACACTGGCTTAGAGATACGAACGAAGAAAACCATGTAAACATTGAGGCTCGGAAACTTCGAGGTAGAAAATTTTGAGTTATGACGTCATACTATTTCGAAAATTCTATTTGTGAATAAAAATCTTGAGTTAGTAACTCGAAAATTATATTTGTGGATAAAAATCTCGAGTTAGTAACTCGAAAATTTGATTTGAAAATAAAAATGATATTTTCGAGTTAGCTGTAACCTAGCGGTAATTTCGCGAATATTTATGTTCAAATTTTACCGGTGTGGTAATGATTATGTCTAATAGTTAAGTTCCTAGGAAAATCGTGGTCGAAAGATGTCTATGCACTCGTAAATCGCTTTTAGAAGTATCATCATGGCACATGACTTTCCATGATAATTGTCGTCAATCTCAACCCATAACGTGTTTTTTTCCTTGGCACATCCTATAGAAAACTCCGATAGTACAGAAAGAGCACTTTCTTTATTGCTATAATGGAAGAATGAAAAACATGTGTGCATTGGCTCAGCAATATCTTTCCCATATAAAAAAAGTTAAAAAATACATAAAAAATTAATATAAACGAGGTTCAGTTAAAACCCACTAATTCAACTACCCTTTCTTTCAGACTCTCCAGTATTTTCCAATTTATCTCGAACAAAACTTTCAACTCAACACAACGTTTAAAAAGGAGTGATACTTTTCCACAACAAGTTTGTTCGTGACTAATGGTCTGATACACTTTCAAATATTGTGCAATTTTTAGCACGTTGGAATATATAAATCCTAACTCAATACGCGATAAATTAGGATAAAGAAGCATTTCAAAAACAAGCGCCTTCGATAAATGTAGTTACAGACAGAAAGGCTGACTGACTGACAGAAACAAGCACGGCATCTAGATCTGTCGATTCTCAATGTTTGTTTACGAATTTTGAATTTCCCGCTGCATTTTGTTGCGGAGGAATTTAGAAGTAATTAATTTGAATTCTAGGTAGTTTTACATTGTAATCGGTCAAATAATCCCAAATAATGGCCCCCGCCATTTGTGTTTTTCTTGCAGCCATACTTCGCAGTTTTACTTCATCTATTTATGTTAGGCTGTTTTAAAAGAGTATTCTTCCTCTAATCACAATTTTAAATTAACTTAGAATGGAATATAATGCCACGTTGAGCGGAATCGTACTGTTACTTTCACTGGTTTCTGCATCCTCCTGAATTGATTTTTCTGAATTGATTTTTTGTCTGGTCAGCTATTATTATTCAGCTTCCCCGGATGCAAATTCCAACCGAAGGAGAATATTACTTTTCGCTTTAACTAAGTGACAATTAATGATCTTTCAGTTTTTTCTTTTTTCGGATATCATATCAGCTACGCTAGAAAAGAATTTCTGAAACTCTCGTCCTCCCATCCCTCTTGTGTTGTTGCGGACATTTTCAAGGGTGTGAAGGAACCATATGTTCAATTTGAAGAACACGTTCGTTGTATTCACGTTCGTAGCAAAATGCAGACTGCCCTACTGTCTTACTTCTTCTTCTTACAGTAAGATTCGCTCTAAACAGTCGTGGAAAGAGCGCAAAGACAAAGTAAATGTCGGTCACGTGACAAGAAGGGTGTACAAATGACAAAGGTGATCCTTTTTGCTGTTGTTGCTAATTTCCTAACCAGAATTTTTATTATATAAACTTTCTTTTCAGTTCCTCTAAAAACTTTCTGTTTTTCTGACTACTCTGCCGTTTACTAGTACTATGCAGCAAAGCAGCCAGACGAGTTAGTTGACATTCTCAAAGTGGTTTTTAATATCATGTGATGATCACAACAAGAGAAATCGAAAACGAAGATGGCGACTGCTTGTTGTGATAAAAAAACTTATAATGTTGTTGTACATGGAATATGTTTTATGTTAATTTTTACTGCGTTTCAAACAAGTGGAAACGTGCAGGTATGATCTCAATCTATTTCCTATTTTATGTTTCACGGAAAGTGGTAATAGTATTTAGCTAAAGTCCAAATCCAATTCAGTTAAAGTTTTCCTTTAATCTTCTAGTAGCTAGCTAGCTATATAATGCTTACAGTAAGTAATGTTGACCCAACAGTTTAGATTTGAAATGGATTAGATTCAATAGGAGAGTCTTAAATCCCTCCTTTAAACTAATACAAAAACAAAAAATACAAATGAAATGAAGTTGTGTAGATATTTTCACATGCGTGCTGTTATCCTCTCGCCACATCTTGTTTACTACTGGAACGGAAAGGTTGGCCATGGGACTTCAAACACCAAATACCCCATTTTGAAAGCAGATTACCATATAGACAACTAAATAATGTTTACAATTTTACTGAAAAGCAGCTCGAATGACTGTATTTTGGCAGTCAAAAGAATAGAATATGTTACTTTTTTGAATTGGGTCGCTTTTCAGTAAAAATGTAAACAATATTTACCCATCTATAGGGGGGTTTTCTGTTCCCGGTGCAAGAGTTTATTCTCAACATGTTTAATAACCAGCTGATTATCAGAGTTTGTTTGCATCATGATGTAATAGTTATGAAAATGTTACAACTAGCTTCAAGGGTAATTAGTGGTAAAGAAAAGGAATATCATCTTTAGTGTTTTCTTTGGGACTATTACGGCATGTGTTTTTTATGGTATCTACTTTGTTATACTACTGTTCCGTGTTTTATCTCAAAATTGTTTTGAAAATTTCAAGAATATTTTTGTCCTCCGTTTATCTAATCTTCAAAGGAAAGAAATGTTTTTATAATTATTACAAATGTTTTGATATTGTATTTCATATCTTATATCATTTTAAATGTGAATTAGGTTTCTTTTTTCACTTATTGGATGCTGAAGTTAATGTGTTGAGAATAGATGCCCTTACCTTAAATTAAAGTTTCCGAATGGGAATTATAATTTATGTTGGAACTTTTGAGCGAGATGGTGTGGTTTTAATGATGATTGATTATCCCTGTCCTCTTTGTCGGGTAAAAACATTTTACCGGTTCACTTTCCCCATGAGTTACCAACATCCCGTTTCTATCAATATAGGGGTGAGCGAAAATAAAATCACACAATCCAAAAGGATAAGTAGTACCACGCTATAGAGCTCGAAATGCTGATAAAAAAAATGTATGGGTTTGTCTGTGTACATCGAACCGTTATGGAGATTAAAGATTTTGATGATGTCACGCCCTTCCCCTAAAAAAGTTTTAGACCCAACTCACTCCATCACCAAATTATCGCGGACCCAAAAAACATCAGTTATCTCTATTGGTTCTTGAGATATATGTCCCAAAACGTCGCGTTCCATTGGAGGTGCAATGCAATGTCCCCTGTGCTAAAAAATTCATGTTGCTACTACAAATATACTAATACTGAAAAAACGCTTCTCGCAGCATCGTGGTTTTACGCGCTCCTCATGAGAAAATGACCACAAAATTTCTGAAAATGTATCACTCTAAAATAAAAGTGGGATGCACACTCGCTGTTATTGTTGTTTGAAAATTTTATATTTCTAGTCATTTCCGAATGGGAATAAATTTTCACAGAGTAAATCGCTAATGCTTATATACCCACGAAAATTTAAATTATAGAATAACGAAATGAAAGTAGTACTATATGTGATGTAGCTGATCAAAAAAATGTATTAAATGAATAATTTATTTGACCAAAATGTGAATACAAAAAGCTATGGTTATGTAACAAGTACAGGAAAATAAAAATACATTAACACTAAAACAAATTTTACAATTGAATTAAAGGTAAGTATTATAATGACCAAGAAAAATATAAAGATGTTAACGGTAGACAAACACTTGTAGCTAGGCTAGGAGGATGTAAGAGCTACCGTTGAAGGGAGAAGGGTTAATAATGAGAAAAAACAAAACAAAAACAAACAAAATGTTTATAAGTTATCAGCCCATGCAGTCCAACAACAAGACAAACAACAGCAACAATAAATCACAACAATACAACAATAACAGCAAACAAACAAAAAAACGTAACAAGGACAAGTGACAGCCAGAACAATCAACCTGAAAAACCTACTAGCTCACAAAATCATATGATTGGTTTTTATAGGGGAAATTTCTTGACTTTACGTTTAACTCGTACTTGGTCTATTCATGCATGAAAATTATTCATGTTTGGTTATTCACAGATTGTACAAATGTACAGATTATTCAGCTTTTACACTTTTTATAAATAAGAAAAGCTACTTTGCTTGAGCA
Organism: Turritopsis rubra; assembly: GCA_039566895.2. Taxonomy (NCBI): domain Eukaryota; kingdom Metazoa; phylum Cnidaria; class Hydrozoa; order Anthoathecata; family Oceaniidae; genus Turritopsis; species Turritopsis rubra. The sequence continues at coordinate 6,005,906 of CM077631.1, read as the reverse complement.
CATTAGCTATAGAACTTTACTAAGAAAGTAAATAGCTTATAGTATAGGACCACTAATTTACGAAGGTGGAGATCTTTTCCATATTCATGAGGATGTTGACAACAGATTGGGAACCATACTTTCATATGTTTGAAAAATGTGGTGAAACTTTCAATTCTCCTACTGCCTTTAAAGGGATGAAAATTTATTACTTGTTTATAAACCAGGAAAAAACAAGATTGCCATCTGACCTTTTGGACAGATATGAATCACTGCTATGCAACACTGCAAAAACGTTTGAAGAATACAGCCGCCATTAAAGTCTTTCACTTCGCTCCTTCGCTCCAAAATTCAGTTATAGCGTCCAGTCTCCACGCACCGTGTGACGTATGAGTGGACTGTACTCACCAGTGGAGATCCACTTGTTTTGACCTTTTTTAAGGCTCATTGAATACTTATGCCATGATCAACTACAAGTACAAGAGAGGTTAAATAACAAAAAAAGTATAATGAAATTCAAATTCATTTCCACAAACAAAACAATATTTTACTCAAATTGCCCAAGAATAAACTTTTCAGTCCTTTCCCAGAAGCAAAATGAAAACAACCCAAATTGAAATATTTCGACCCAAATTAGCAATATAAAGTCTTTAATTTCATCAATTTGTTTGATGAGGAAGATTACGATTCAGACATCTTGGAAAAGTGCTCACCGTGCTTGTCTATATTTTCACACCCAACTGAACTTTCTGGTAAACTTGGTGGACAAACTTGGTGGTCCTCAACTTGAGCCGCATAGGACTAGTGGCTACTTTGAAGTTTGCTTTAATGAGGAAGAAGTGAATTATTGGAAAGGTGATACAATATTAAAAAATAATGTTGCCTGATTATCGACCCTAATGTTTATTTAATAGCTTATTAGATATGGGGATTTTTTATTTATGGTCTGAGGAAGTATTTAACCGAATATTGTTTTAGATGGTAGATCCCTATAAAGAATGTCCTTCCTTCTTCCTGTATATAAAAACCCTGTCAGTAACTATTTTAATGTCGGAAATTTCCGCAGGAAGAAATTCACTGGATTTGCGAAATTTAGCAGTTTTAGCGAGCATTAATTTTCATGAATTAACCGAAGTGAAAGATATATAGCCTGCTATATACAATTTATTATATACAATTTACCTGATATAAGATCTCTAATCCCATGGGAGTTTTTGTATTTATTTTCATCTTTCTGAAACTTTAATGATAGTTAGGGGGTCATTACATGATCAATTTTCATTTGGGTTGTTTTTAGAAGTGCTGTTAGTTTTATGTTTATTTTTCAAACTGAGAAATCTTAGGGGCCGGGCCAAAAGTGTACATGTAATGTAAGATCGACCAAGCCAATCTCTTGACGTTTGCACATGCATAATTAGCACATTTACATTGGTCACCATCTTGAATTTTTTGACTGCCTTTTTCATCTCAGGTGACAATGTTTTTTTTTAACTTATAAATACCAGGCAGAAAAATATTTCTTGAACCGAGGTATACTCTCCAGCCCGGTACCCGGAATGAAAAAAGTGATCATCGAATCACCCCCTAACAAAAGCTTCCAAAACAATGTGTTATTAATAACATTTTAAGTTTCCCTCCTTCAAAAGAAATTCTGTACAAAGTGCATAATGTAGAGTTTTCTAATTTTGTTTTTAATCCTTATAGACAAATGTGCTGAATAGTATCAAAAACTCTGATGGAACTGAAAAATTTAATAGTAAGTATGGCTTGGTCTTCGTATTTTTTTCATTTTATTGAATATCTTAGATACTTTAAACCTTTTAAGCAGTCTTCATCTTGTAAAGTTTTGTGATCCAACACTATATGCAGTTATATTTACAAAAGCCCTAAAACAGTAAAACCTATGAGGAAACTTATCAAACATGGTTCCTTAAAAATTTGACCAGTTTGCCTTTTTCAAACATTTTCTTCAAACAATCTAAAAGAAAACTACAAAAAGGCAACTTTGACACTAGTTGTAATCAACTAAATGTTTTGATGATATATATGCTGAAAAGCCTAATGCTCCAACATAACTTGCAACTGTGAATTTTAAAAAAAATGGCAATAAAATTTGTCAATAAATGTCTAAAATGTCCGTTCAACATGATTGTCCTTTCGACAGCATGACACCTCTTTTGAATTTCGTAAATGATGTTGAAAAGTATCTGAAATGAAAAAGAAAACATTTTGGAGATATATGTCACATGATGATTTTTTTCTTCTGTTTTTAGATTTTGGATACATCAGGTATGAGTTGTTAGTGGACGATACACTATCGAATTTATTGAATCAAATTTATCGAATCAAATTTGTTGAATTTGAAATTTAGTTATACCTGATTCCACTTTGAGGAAATAAAATTGTTGACAATTCACTCAAATTTATTTTGAATGTCAAAATAACCTAACAGGACTGTTTAAACTCAGTTCACTACTATTTTAAAGGAGCTGGTTGGTTGACATTACTTTCAACCAATTGAAAAGGTTGAACATACCCAACTTTTAAGGTGTTGAAATTGACATGTCGAATCGTATTCCTGATTTTTCAGATTTTTCAGATCGCTGATTTACTGGAAGATTTTTTATAATTTTCTCCTTATGCTTCTACTTTGTTACTATCTAGCTTGGCTATCATATACACTGTATTTTCATTGGCGAATTTCATTGCACCCCCGATTGTCAATGTAATAGGGCCAAGGGCAGCTATGTTTATTGGTGGCATATGTTATGCGTAAGTAATTTTAAAGATAATCCTTTCACAATAATTTCTAAGTAAAAAAGTGTGCACAAGAACCAGTTTGGTTGAATCTGGAATTTAAAATTGCAAGGAAGTAAACAAGGCAAAAAAGTAAACAAGGCAAGCATGAAATTTGAAATTCAAAAATGAAGATCTACCATAAAACAATCATTTTACGAAATAGATTTACCTTTGCCATGTACACACTTTTTTTTATCAAAGACAATGTGTTGTTATAAATATAGCTAAATCTTACATCATGATGATCTCAGCACATTAACAAAAGGTGAGAGAAAAGGAATTGTTGTATTGTTTGAATATCATAAAAGTAGCACGTGAATTATTGTTGGTCATAAAAATAAGCTGCTATTTTTGTTGCTTTTAATGATGACTTTCATTGAAGCAACTGAAAGGTCTGCATCTGTAATGATGCTGTCAGCATGAGATGACACCTCCGGCAGTATTTATAACAACACATTGTCTTTAAGAAACATGCTTACAAGAAACACGAGGCTCAAATTCCTGAAACTCAAAAAAAATTAAGAAACATTGCCAGGCTGAGATAGGTAAATAGGTAAGAAACATAAAACTTCATATAGAACAAAATTGGAACAAACATACAAACAAAATTTAACAATGTAAAAGGCAACGTTCAAGGCATTCTCAATGTTCTCAGTGGAAATATGTCAAAAATATATCTATCATCATCAATGCTGGAATGTTGACTGGAAAGTTAGCACCACAGTACCAAATGTTTCATTCACCTGCACTGGTTTCTTAAAAAAATAACGTGCATTTTAAGGACGAACATTTCATCATTGAAAAATGATTGTTTTCTTTCATCATCGGACCAAATTATAAAAATATTTCTTCCATTGTTCATTCAAATTCATCATTTCTGATTGTAGAGCATTCATTGGTGCAATAATACACCCATTTCACGTGACATTGTATGCTGGGTCAATTGTGGTGGGTGTTGGTGCTGCTTGTAAGTCCATTGTTTTCTTTTTCAAAGAAGAATTTCATGTTTTGTTTATTAAATTTTGTTAATTGTTTGGCATTCTAGTGATATGGACCGGTCAAGGTACCTTCCTTACGATAAATTCAACTAGTGAAACAATGGGAAGAAATAGTGGAATATTTTGGGCACTTCTTCAATGCAGGTGTGTTCAGGTTTACTATCAATTTGTATATAAAACTATAATCTAGTGGGCAAAATCTTCAAAACGTCTCTGGAGGAGTGTTTCTTTATTGAAACATCAGCGATATTGCTTACCATTCCCAAAGAAAACACTCCTCCTTATAGACTTTTTGAAGATTTTGCCCACTGGAAACCCTTTTATTGTCACGTGAACAGGGATTTGTGTGCAGTTCACAGACTTACTTTTGTTATACTTTCTGATGGTCATTTGAGTCCCTTTTTCTTTTATTTATTTCATTTTTAGTTTGCTCTTTGGAAACATGTTTGTATACTTTTATTTCAAAGGACAAATTGTAATAGGTATGTAAAATTTGTTTAATGTCTTTTTCATAATACCACCTTATGATGCTGTCATGACTTCTGCCGTAAAAGCATCATATCAGATTACAACATAGAAGCTCGTACTTTCTTTTCACATTGGCTGTTGAATTCGAATATCAGGTGGTATCAGCACAACTGAAGGCACAACATTTAGTTTTAAATGCTGTAGAATTAAATGTGTCCAACTTGGTCTCAATATTATTGTTGATCATAACAAAGGACAGCATTTTTCATGATTCGAATCCAATGATTTGGTTGTGTTGGGTTTCAACGTTTCTATTTTGTTTCATTTTTTAGACGATCATGGAAGAAAGGTTTTATATACTGTTCTTCTTGTGTGTGCCGGGATTGGTACATTGTCATTTTTCCTGCTTCGAAAAACGTCTCAATCACCAACATTATCTTCAGTGAGTGTTAGAAATGTAAGTAGGATATTTTGAGAATTTGGCGTATGTTTTGCATACTTTCACAAAAAAAACACTTAACTAAATCTTTTCAGGTTATAATACAACAGCTGCTATACAAATTTCCATTATTTTCACTGATGTTCACTTTAGAACTCTCAACACTTCAACTTCTAAAGTTAAATCAATGGCTTTTTCAAGAGTCTTTCTACTTTTCATCTAGGTTGCAGAAATCGACAGTTATGAGGATGCACAAAACAGTGAAGAAAAGTGAGAAATTATTTTGTAATCAGTTAACACAAAATGCAATTTCCCAATATCCAAAGATAACGGAATGAGAAATTGGAGAATTCATTGTGTTTAAAGATATGACAATTGTAACACACTTGTATCATATCAACAGGATTTGCCTTTTAAAAGTATCAGGCAACAATGCCCTCTATGTTTGGGAGCTATAAAATAAATGACAATTTATAAGTTAGCCATTTACATAGACTTTTTGACGATTTTATATTTTATCTTTTTGACTTTCAGTTCAAACACTGTAAAGCAAACACCGTTAGAAGCATTTAGTAAGTATAAGTCTCATGTTGATTAGGTTATTATAACAGTCACATACGTAGCATGATTTTTGTTTGACATTTCATTCATTCACCGTTTTAGTGAGATCATTTCAACTTTTGAAAACTAAAGAAATGTTGCTGTTGTGTGTGACGATAGCTTACACAGGTAAGAAATGTTAATCAAAAGTTATCTGTCTGCTAAGAGCCATTCAACAAACTTGGTAAAATCACAGAAAACCAACAAATTTCATTGCATTTATTAAAAGTGGTTGGAGAAATCAAGATTTTCTTTTCTTCTTTTATGTCAGATTGTTTTAATCTTTATTTATTTTGAGGGTTGAAAAGTAAGTCATTGACTGTTGTTTTGTTTAAATTTGCACTGATTGTTGAAGTCTGGGTGTTTTTTCTTTAATGAAATAATTACGGTTTTTAATTTGAGTTAAATCAGTTCGTTTTGAAATCAACGATCAAGTTTTTAATTTTTCGTTGCATTCTGAGCTCTATAAGTTTCTGATAAAAAATAATTGTTCTAATCAATCCAATGAAATTGGAAAAATATTTATTTGAACTCTTGAAATGTGTTTCTTCATTATAAATTTTCATTACACATTGCTAAATAGGTTTTGAGTTGACGTTTTTCAGTGGTGTGTATGGAAACAGCGTTGGAAATATCAGCGTGTCTAAATTACCAAATGCAACTCGCAAATAGGTCTGATGGGAATGATGATAGGAGCTGGTGAAATTACTGGTAAGTATTATTACTGAGATTACTTGCGCATGTAATGTAAAGGTTCAGGAAAACATGTCAAATGTTTTATCCAATATGTTTCCACGTTTTCATCCAACAGTTCATCCAGCAAATAAACTAGACATGCACAGGTGTAATGTGTGCGATTCCAATTCATATATTTTAATATTTGAATGGTATTTGAATATCTAAAGATATTTTCCATTAATGTATAGTAAAATTTACATCCAAAATGTTCGATAGACATGGAGAATGTCTCGTAATGAGATGTTTAAACTAATGTCGGATGTTGCAATCATTTCCCACACTAGTTATGCAAGATGAGAAGACTTGAATTGAGAGGCGTGAAATTAGATAATCCAGGTTGAAGGAACCAATAATACCTTATCATGTTTGTTTAGGTGGTCTACTGTTCGGCATTTTTGGTAAAGTGACAAATAAATATGGTCGGCATCCCATAGTGCTCCTTGGTTTTCTGGTTCACATATTGACGTTCTATTTGATCTTCTTAAATTTACCTGATGATGCGCCTCTACGTAAAAATGTTGAAGGAGAATCTTGGCTTCATTATAAGTGAGTTCATTTCACCTTTACCTTTACTGTCATACAGCAATTATACAGTTTTGATTAAGCGTTGGTCAGTGTTTTCTTCTGTAACAAAAGGAAATCCAGTCTGGTTATTTCATCCTCTTTATGCTTTATAAAGGCATACCAAACTACCCAGGGTCTATTTTAATTTAGTGGGTCCCACAAAATTAAAATTTACACAAGAGAAATGTACTGAAAGTATTCACCTGTTTTCACCATAAATTTAGTATTTAAGTGTAAATTTTCTTTTTAAACAACACAATAAAGTTTACAATATACAATAATGTCTTATAGCTAAGCATTTAGCTGAAAAATATGATTTTTAACAGAAAATTCTGCTAAAAGTTTACCAGAGTGTCTGCGAGAATTTCTAAGAAAAAGATAGATAGAACCAAGAAAAGTTTTGAAGAATTGCATATATAACTTGAAATATTAAAGAATCCATTTTTATGATCTTGGTTTCTCTCCATGTTGTTTTGCTTTGAAAATAATGAAGAATTTTTGGAATCATATACAAACTAACTGTTCACGGTCAGCAAACTAATGGAAGCACGATTAATAAATATTATAAGTTCAAAATAATAATAAAAAAGATTATTTCTGGTCCTCAAAATAAGTGATATCCTGGGTAGTTCAGTATATGCCTTTAATAAGAAAAAGAGACTATCATGCCAAAAGAAGCCCCAACTTTATACAAAGAAAAATATATCTTTCAAGATGAGCGTCTGATTCACTAAAGCCGATTCCCCATTGGAAATACATTTTGTTTCATTAATTTCTTGGGTTTTTTTCAGTATATATGTGTACGCATTGTCAGCATTTTTGCTTGGATTTGGCGATAGCTGTTTTAACACACAGGTATTAGATTATTTCATGCAATTGGGCTGGGTCTCTAGTTTATTGTTTTGTAGCAACAGCCTATTTCATTGATTACGTCACTTCCTATAGGTTAATGTAACAAGAGGTGATTATCACTAGTTTGCGGTGAAAATCTTGTTACTTTTGTCTGGGTTAAAAGAGATAATGGTTATGTAATACCTCATTCTTTAAAACAAAAAAGAGAGACTTTCAACCAAAAAGTTTAATGATCGCATCTTGTTAGGTGAACACACTCCTTCTGTTCTGTATAAACATTGGCTCGTTTCAACAAAATAGAATATGAATGGCATTCCCTTTCATAATGTAAAAAGACTTAATACCTTAGGGCCCTTGACATTTTATGATCATTATATTATTATATTATCATGCAAAATAACATCCAATGTTATTTTGATGTTTTATGTGGCTCTCACATTTTTAATCTTATGCGAAGATAATATTAAAACTGTTACTGAAGATAGAAGCAATAATCTTGAAGAATTGGTAAAAACGAAAGGATTAAGTATATTGCACCAAAATATTCTGGGTTTATTGAATAATTTCTGTGGTATACAAGAGTTTTTATCATCACATCAAAATATTGATGTTTTAACATTATCGGAAACCCATATCACAACAAATGAGAATAACGATAATTTATACAACGTATCTGGATTTAACTTTGAGAAGTGTAATTGTGATGTTGGTAAAAGAGGGGGAGAAGCAATGTATATACAATGTTAACTATATGAGACGAAAAGCTCTGGAAAGTGAAAAAATGAGACCATATTTAGATGCTGATACCGCTTTCAATTTGAAATGGTTATTGCCCCTTTGTTGCAGTACAATTTTAAAATTTTAGTTAACAAACATTTTTAAACTAATTATTTAATATTTATTAAAAAGAGGTTTTTATCAAGTTTTTTATTATTTTGTATAAAGATTACAGGAACCACATAGATAGCAGCAATTTATTTTGTTGAGGTGTTTATATGTATATGTTTAAATATTTACATTTATCCTGTATAAATATTACTAAATAATATTAATAATATTAAATAATAATAAGTAATGATTGTTAATAATTATTTCTTTTTAAGATGTATTCAATATTGGGGACGATATATTCAAAGGATAGTGCACCAGCATTTGCATTGTTTAAATGCGTCCAGGTACTGATAACTTGCTTTAAATAATTTTTATCCACTGCACTTTTCACAAATTCTGTATATTTACCTTCAGGAACCAATTTAATGTACACACTTTTTTTCAAAAAAAAAAAAAAAATACCAAAGACCCCACACTCTTATTGGTGTTTATAAAAAAGCATTTATTAGAATTGATTTTCTTTTTCATTTTAGTCTGTTGCTGCTGCGATTGGCTTTTATTACACTAAACATATAACATTAAAATTCCAACTTCTAATCTTAGTAAGTACAGACCATATTTAAAGACTGCCATGTAACATGTTATTCTTTAAAGTTGTCAATTAAAGTTGAGCAGAAGAGCAGTGTGAATTAAGAAGAGGTTTTAAAAGAAGATCTTGCTGTTCCTTAAGGCTGGAAAAGTGTTACAGTAAAAGTAACTTGAACCAAGAAAGCGAATTAGATTAATTTAAAATGGCAAATCTATAGAATCTATATCTATGCTGATTGATCAAATAAGGCATACTTTATTTTGTGGCTCAGGTGGAACACTTTGATATTCCTACCAAAGCGGGGGAAATTGTCCTGACATCGAAAAATGTCACCTTTTTTTGGTGAACACTTACGAAAAACTGGTCAATAATAGATGAAAGGCATATCCAAATAATTAATATTTTCGGTATTAATTTTGCTGCAAAAGGGCAGGCATAATAGGATGCATTTGCTTAATTTTCAAACACGATGAAACAAGAAATAATACTTTTCATTCAAATAAAATGCTCTTACTGGAGAACACTGTAAACAAAGATTTCAAAGTTGATTTGATTTTTTAAATACTCTTTTGTTTTGTACATGTTATAGAAACTCAACTTAAATGTTTTTCTCCTGCAGTGTTGATAACTTATTTTTTTTATTACAGGTCGTGATGAGTTTCTTTGGCACGTTATCCTTCTTCTCCGTTGAACGGAACCAAGCTAAGTTGAAAGAGGCTGGTTATGAACCTATCGCCTGAATACCGTATTCCTTCTGGTGTTCTTGTGTTCACCTAACTCGTCATCTTGACTAGGTCATATCTCGATGTCTCGATGTACACTTTGAAGTTTAGAAAGTTCTTACATTTCTTTCATCACAGTCATTAGAAAGTTTTCTGGTCTAGAAGACGATTGTGAAGCTTCTATTGTCGGTAGTTTTAACTTGAACTACCTAACTGCTGTTTGTTTTGCACACTTTTTGATCACATGATGGTAAATAACTACTATGGATTGGTTGGAATAAAAAGTTTTTAACTTGAACTACCTAACTGCAGTTTGTTTTGCACACTTTATGATCACATGATGGTAAATAACTACTATGGATTGATTGGGATTTCGTCATGTGATCAAAAAGTGAGCAAAGCAAAGTTGTTTGCCTATTGGAAAAATCAAAGAAAAAATTAACAATAAGTTGTTAAAATAGACTTCCAAACCAGAGAATTTTCTAATAAGCATGCATTGATAAGTCCTAAAGAATTCTTGCCAATTTGACAATAATAATCATGAGAGCAACGATTCTGAAAAAAACGGTAAGAAAGTGGTTTTAGAAACGAAATATTGTTCAAAGAATCAATACAGTGCCGCAAATTGGTGTTGAACTAAGCATCGCTACGACTTCCAAACCAGGGAATTTTAAATGACTATGCTTTCATGCACCAGCGAAATACTTTTATAACCTCACTCATCACAAACGAGCAAGTTGATGTCACGATAAAAAGGAAGTTTGGCTATTCTCACTGCTTGTCTAGTTAATATAACGTTCCTTCTCAATGAATCTAGACCTTTTCATAAATAAATTGCACAGCAAAAAAATTTGCGTTTCAATGTAAATATTTAATGCGAAAGGATTTATAACTTAAAGTTCAATATGTCTAGATAATTTCAAGTTCAAAATATGCATTATTCACAAATTTATAACGTTTTTAAGTTTTCTGGCTTACATGAAAACGAGACCTGTGTGTTTTTACTTTCTTTGTGATAACATTTTCGTAGAGGACTTGACCAGAACTTTTGTTAAAATATGTTAAATGAAACAGGTGTTTCTGTTGTTTGCATGGTCTAAAACTACCTGAGTATAGTGAGTATAGTTTATCATCAGCAACCATTCATTTTTGGTGAATGTATGAAAAGGTCTATGTACTAGTAATCACATGTTTTTGAGGGTGATTTGGGGTAAATCAACCCGAGGTTTTTGAAATTAACCCGAGCAAAGCGAGGATGATTTAAATATTTTTAAAAAACCGTCAGTCTGTTTACATTTGATAATATGTGATGAATACGTATACATATGTGACATCGAATAACATTTTATGTGTAGAAATAGTTTTTTTATATATAAATCATATATTTTAAGCTTATCGGAATTTCCTATTTAGAAATACTTTTCAGAAACGTGATACCTAATATTCGTGTGTCCTTTAGTTGTTTTTTTCTGTCCGAAATTTGTCTAGAGGTTTTATGACGAGCCACTCCGATATATTTTTAAACTGATGTTGTTTGGAAGATTTTGTTTGTCGGACCAGTATTGCTTATAATAAGTGAAGAGATTTATCATGTCGTGGACATGATGAGTTACGTTGGGCTTGCGTTTCGAGAGAACCTTCTCTCATCATCGGGCAAGTTACAAATGCGAATATGTCCCTTATATACGATCAGATCGGATCGAAATGCAAATTTTCACACCTTTTTAATTGGAGTGAAATTCGAACGTGAACTGACGTTGTTTGTCTGTCAACTTTCCAATTTGGTGTTCTCCAATGTTGATGAAGAGCTTGTCGTGTGGTGGACTGAAACCAATACGTGAAAACGTCATAATGTCCTGTATTGAATGAGCGTAATAGATGAAAAAGATGTTTTAATTGGGGTAAAGGAGTCGTGACAAATTTAATAGCAATTTTAATAAAGATGGATCAGGATTTTGAATCATTTTCTCCAATCTAACAGGCGATAAGAAAAATCCCATTTAAAATCCTTAACACTTTTTGTAAGCATATAAAGCGGGGTTAACATGTAGCGAAATTTTGGGTTTTAAGGGAATTGTCACAAAAGTTAAATCTCAACAATGTTAGGGTTATTATGTTTTGATTTCACAGGTGTTAGAAGAATCAACTGTTATTTACAGTTATATACTACATTACCTCTATAGTTTGAACAACTATAATTCGATTCGAACTAGTTTGTAACGTCCCTACACCTATGATTTCTTTGTAAATGAACGTCCGCAAATTGAACCAGTCTTTCGGGCCTCTGGATGCTCGAATTACAGAAACTTTATTATACAATGAAATCCAAAAATAAAACCAGCTTTATAAGGAATGGCACAGCCACGTTTTTTAACGTCGCACTTTAACCGAGAGTCTCTGGGACAATAGAATAAAACGGACAATAGAATAAAACGGACAATAGAACAAAAGAATATGTCTTAGACAATAGAAAATTAGGTATGTCTATCCCCCCATCTTTTTCCAATTATATGTATTACGATGTTAACACGTTCACTGCTAAGTATAGGTATACTTGCACTGACTGGCCGTGTTGATTTGCCGGCGTATATCGCATATATCGCAAAATGTAATATAAAAAAGAGATAACCTGATTTCGAGGTCGTTTACTTTCGGCATTACTCTTATTTTCGGTTATTCGTTAGCAATCGGTACTTGCATTTAGTTTCGTAACTTTACGGTTATTCTTAGCACCTTGAAACTGACCAATCAGTTCCTCATACCTTGGTCTTTTTCACCGGAGAAGTTTGATATACTTTCAAATTGTTAGACGAACACTACGATGTTAACACGTTCACTGCTAAGTATAGGTATACTCGCACTGACTGGCCGTGTTGATTTGCCGGCGTATATCGCATATATTCGTTAAGAATTCGACATTCGATTCATTAAATTATAGAATTCTCCAAAATTTAGCGTTCTTTTTTGACACGCGAAAGTTTCTGTTCGCGAAAGTTTCTGTTCTTAAAGTAACCAAAGCCAGAAGAAAAAAACACTTAGTCTGGCCACTCGCGCACTCGAATGTTGATGTTATTGTTATGGGATTCGCTCGATACCAGTCCTCTCGAAGAAGGATGATAAAAATGTAAATATTGCAGCGAAGGTGCCGAATTTCAGTGGAAAAGCAAGCGATTGTTTATAAAACAGTTATTTATTTTCGCGATAGTTCATAAAATGTCTGGTGTAAATTGCTCCATTGCGTTAGCCCTAACTCTAGAAGAAAGTGTCGTGGTATATCATTATTTAAAGTGCCGTCTGGAAAGGATACTTACGATCTTGAATGGGCAGATAAGTTGATAAAGATAATTTGTAAAGAGAGATTTGTAGACATCAATCTGAAGAGACAAATCGAAGTTTGCACATATGTTCAGAGCATTCCCGGTGGGCAAAATCTTCAAAAGTCTCTGTGAAGGAGTGTTTTTATTGAAAGAGCGACCGATATTGCTTCCCATTCCTTTAGAGAACACTCCTCCACAGAGATATTTTGAAGATTTTGCCCACTGGGTTACAGTCCAGAGCAAATATTGATTCGTAAGCATAAAATATTTATGTTTTATGATGAGCTATCATTCAAGATTTTGGTGGTGTTGCTACCTAGTTTAAAAAAATCTATATAGCTAGTTAGTTCATAGATAGATAGATTTTCTTCCCCTTATCATGAAGTTTGCTTAGAATTAATTGCATGTTAAATGTATAAATTAGTGTTTTATTATCCAGATTATCTTCTCTTTCTTCTTCTCCTTCTCCTTCTTCTTCTTCTTCTTCAAACCATGATTGGGATACAAACATCACTGATAACAAAATATATTTGTTAAAGAAAAATTCAGAATTTATTGTTTCTGAATATGAAACCATTGTTGATAACACTTTGGAGTATACTATCAGAGGTTATTGTCATTCTTTATCTTTTAACCATTCCATTTATACCGATTTTAACAAGTCGTGCACTAACAAAATTAGCATCACAATAAATCTTAAAATAATTTTCAACAACACTAAACATATTCACAAACCTCCTCTGTTTTTGGACATTTATCAAAGTCTGATCACGACCACTACTTCCACCTTTCCTGACATCAACAGACCCAATTTTGACTTTGACCTCCTGATCCTTCGACTGAACGTGAAAACATTATCCTTTTCCTTTTGACTAGGAGTATATACATTTTTTTGACGCCGGACATGCTTATCACAGTCAAAATACCCAGTAAACAAGAAAGCCAAAATATGAGTCAAATCAAGTTCGACAGCCAAAGAAGCATCCCGACTCAAAGAAGGAAACATTTCTTCAAATCTTGAAAATATACGATCATAGAAAGTAGGATAGAATTTCTCTCCATTTCCATCACACTCAAAACCAAAAATTATTTCTTTAACAACAGAGTAAGATTTTAAAACATCCTCATCAGAACAAACCCAAACCTCGAGTTCGGTCAATACCTCGTCGGTCTGACAAAAATCATCTCTCTACTTATCAATACTCTTTCCTAACAATCTTCCAAAACACTCCACATCAACATGCCTACCATCAAAGTTTTTATTTTTAAGGAACTTCCGGTCGCTGTTGGTGAAATTCAACTTGAAACTTCCTTGACTTCTTCTTCCATTTGCAGCAACGCTTGGTTGAGATCCTCGTCAAATAAAAGATATTGATCTATGTCCCCTTCTTCTATAGCACTTAATAATGCGTCTACATCTTCAAAAATACCAACACCAACGACTTCCACAGGTACGTTCGACGCCATCTTCTGTAAATCTGTCATCCTTCGCTCGGGCCGTCCGATAATATTGAACATTTGCCCCCAGCCAACAATAGAAATCATAAAAGACGGTTCAAGACACCAGACTAGCGTTTTTTCTTTTGACTATGTACAAACACTTTGTTTGTTGTAGTAATTTTCGGTTCACGGACACTTCACTTGGTGGAATCTACAATAATGGCAGAAATAATGCTTCAAAAATTTGAAACAATAAGTTGCTCGATACCAGTGTTATTTTTAGATCAGTGTACGGAACATCCTCCGCAGTTTGAGGCCATGAAACGGTATTAAAACAAGAAATCGGGAGGGTTTATTAAAGCGATTTTGATTTTATGACAAATCTAATAGTGTAAACAAAGACTACTCGATCGATTTCTCTGTTTACACTATTCGATTTGTTGTAAAAATCAAAATCCCTTCAAATAATCGAATGCCCACCTGGGGATTATTTGTCGAAATTAGTTTTAGGGGTGGGGGCTTATTCGGGAGTGGGGACTTATTAATTGGTGTAACATTTTTGTGTTCAAGAAAATAAACAAGACACTTTAAATAACACAAAATATCTTTCAAAAAGTAATATATGAAACGATTTTAATAGCACAACGTCCTAACCAATAATCAAGCAGAGCCTTAATCAATGTCAATATCGCTGTCACCATCCTGGTCTTCATCCACCACCAATTCACGCGGTGCCACATCTGTTATCTCGTCGTCGTCAGGCACAAAAGGGTTGTCTTCGGGCTCGCTTACAAGTTTTATTTGTTGTGTTAACAATTCAAGACCAGCGTGACACGACTGTTTTTCTTTAAAACAATGAATATCTTGATCCTCACTTTCATCAGTAGCTGATGCTAAGGCAAACACTAAATGATTTACGGATCATTTTAACTGAGAGTTGATTCCACGAATCAAGGATCCAGATATTATTACTACTACTGAAACAAATTATGCGACAAAATGTAAAATAGTTGATATCATTTAAAACTGTGTGGTCTTGTCTCCGCCCCTATAAACTGAAATAAAAATTATGGGAAACTGAATAGCCCCCCTGGGGGTTATTCGGGAGTGGTCTATTATTTTTCGAAATAGGGTTTAGGGGTGGGGGCTTATTCGGGAGTGGAGATTTATTCGAGCATTTACCGTAGTGTGAAGCGAAAGTAAACGTCATTAAACAACATTTTTGATGCTTTTTCGTCAAAGAGACGGTTGTGGTATTCCTTTCGAGGTTTCGAGGTTGCTCAACAAAAAATAGGTCTGATTAGAAGGCGTAGACTGGGCACCTTATACTCAATACCCTACCCTTGTGCATTAGTTTGCACAAATTTTGACTTACTTTATTTCATGACGTTATATATGGACAGGAATTTCTAGAAGTTAGGGTACATGTAATTTGTGGTGTAGTTTGTTTCTACGACGTGTTGTTTTTTAGTGAATTTGAGCCTTTGGTTTTTTAAAAAAGCGTGTACTTCAATTTACGAATTATTTGGATTCCAGGTTTTGTTTATTCTTTCTCAAAGAATTAGTTTCTCTCCTAGTTCTCTATCGGCCCAACCTCGAACCCAGGGTCTCTTGCCTTTTCGATATGCCATCCGTATGTTGAAAAGGCAAGAGATCCTGGGTTCGAGGTTGTCATTCGGCCATAATATTAAAAAACTTTCAACATCCTTCCCGCGGATTCTTCTTTAAAAAAAACGGCTAGCTACTTTTTTACTTGGCCTTCTTTTACATTCCTCTAAAAGCTCAAAAATGTGAGAGGTGAAATTTTATGTTTGAAAGAAACCACAAGGTTTGGCGATATTTTTCTACATAATTTTTGTGTCTCGCTAGCTTTCTGTTCGCCACAAGCGTGACGTAAAGGTATCTTTAGGTGCAATCTGTTGCACAGAATCAGATTTTTTGTTTCAAAAGGTGTGGACTTACTTCCAGCACCGAAAAACATTCGGAAATTCGGTGATAACTTTTAAACTGACTTTTCTCAAAAGTTGGACTTCTGAATTCCTGGAACAGATATCTGATGAAATTTCGATGCAATTGAGTTGCCATTTCGCAGAAATGTTATTACCACTTGCTACACAGGATGAGCGAAGAGATTTTTTTTTGTCTCGATTATCCAGCCGCACAGTGGAACGTCTAACTTTGAACGTCTAAAATTGACCAATTTCAGGAAATCCGAAATTTTATGGTCAAAAAATACTTAAATTGATTTTTTGCGCAATTTTTTGTCGCTCATCCCGCCCATCGGCCACTTATGCTTCATTTACTTCCAAAGCAACGTCCTTCAAATAACGCCTCACTTCCAGAAACGTTCCAGGGCGATTACGACTTTTTGGGACATATTTCATAGTTTTGAGCTCATTAATTATTCATGAGAGGCCATTCTTTCTCGTCATATTTTGACAGAACCTGTTAAGTCACATCAATATAAGCTTAAAAAATACAGATTTGGGAATTTTCGATACTTAAGAGTAGTTCCCCCTTAATGATAGTTTTTAGTTTTTATATTTGTTATAAAACTATATTTTGAGGCTATAGTTATGTGCTGACTTGTTTTTAATCTGTATAAATATTATTTAAAGATATAAATGATGAATAGATAGAAAGAAATGGTAGATTTATATAATAAATAAAAGATTTTGAAAAGCTGGCTAGTCTTCCTTTCCTTCTTCTTTCCACGATTGACCTTTTCATAAATTACGTCGTTACATCCACCGCCTCGTTTTCGCCCAGAACATTAACGACGCTTGGATGGTTTACAAAGAGAAACGATACCATAGGGAAAAATGTTTCAGGTTGTTCTTATTACGCTTATGCACGGAGTAATTGTAAAGATTAGAAACGAGGCGATGGATGTTGTGACGTAATTTATGAAATTGTCTATTGGGTGTTAGCATGTTACTTCCATATTTTTGCTGCTAACATTGAGCAACGCTGTAGCAATTATTTTTCATTTCGTGCGAAACAATTAAATCAGTTATGTAACCAGAAAAACACGTAAGTATAAATTCGAAGCATTGCTATCAGCATCAAGCTAGTACATGCGGAAGTAATTGCTAATCACGTATTTACATTGGAAACTGTCATTAAGAAGTTCATTTGTTAAATTTTGAAATATTGGAGTCAAGAAATGTATCTTAAGGTTTTATAATGCTGGGAAAAACTGAATTCCTTATTGGACAATATTTTCGTCACTTAAAAATATTTTCGCGCTTTTTTATCCCCTTTTTTCAAAGTCGAAGTTATTTTTACGATAGACAGACCAGAGTATTTTGATACATCATACAGTATAATAAACATATATTTTTGAAATATAATACAAACTACCCCAGTGGGCAAAATCTTTAAAATGAATACGAGGAGGAGTGTTTTCTAAAGGAATGTCAAGCAATATCGCCTGCTGTTTCAATAAAAAAACACTCGTCCATTTTTCATGTCACACAACTCTCGCTTACTTTCATGTTTTCAGAAGTTTCGTCGATGAAGAGAGGCCTTTACCATTTCCTTGTTTTTAAAACCCTCACCTGCAGAAAATTCGAAAACACCAATTATTTAGTGAAAACAAGTTTATTTCTGCCGAGACCAAAATGTAGGTTTCCTCCAGAAAATTTCGTAACTTTTGTCTGATTTATATAATTTGTTTTTAAAAAAAACATAAGGCTACTGTTACACGTATAAAAAGAGAACGATAAAATGTGAATAACATTTTTTAGAATAAATTACAAACACTTCCTTGCAAAACAAAATAAGATAGAGCTTGATGACGTCATAATCTTCCGTCAGGCCAAAATATTTGCAAGCCTAATTTCATTTTGATCATGAAACCGTTATAACGACCGGATGAAAAACCGCCACGTGGGAATAAATTAGAATTTCATTGGATCATTAATGCGCAAGGAAGAAACCCCTAAAAAAATCTAAAGTTGTCAATGACTTAACAGATGTGACACATAATGATTTAAAAAATGTTTTCGAAATGTTATGAATAATTGATGAGCTCCAAGCTATACCAAAAAGTCGTAGTCATTGCTGGTAATGTTCTGGAAGAGTGGTTGTGTTTGAAACACACTGTTTTTGAAGTAATATGGAGCATAAGGGTCCGGACAGTACGCAATGAGCGATAAAAATTAAATGGTAAATGTTATAAAGAAAAGAAAAATAATATACTCCGCCCGTATTGCGCCCGTATTGCGTTTGTATTGGTTTCATTTGGTGCAGGTTTAAATAAAAACACCCACCAGCAATTAAATTTCATTAAAATGCGACCGTATAAATCTCTTTTTTGTCGACCACGAAGAGCGCTTACACGAATACGATTTAGCTTTGAACCTGGTGAAGGCTTGGCACCGAAATATACCGTTCGAAACCAAATGTGTTTTCCTTGTTAAAATATATATTTAACACATTAACCATTTGGCTTCTTGTGTGTCTATGTAGATATGTATATGATAAACAACTGGTTATTCTTCCTTTCCTCACATCACTCTCCAACTGGTTGTTAGCTTACTGCCCTCCATACTCTTGCTGCTATCATTAAGCATTGTTATAGCAATTATTTTCCATTTCGTGCAAAACAATTATATCAGTTATATAACTAGAAAATCACCTATTACAAATTCGGAGCATTGCAACCACGATCCCAGGGCTCGAATTTTTAAGTTTTCAGATAAGTTAGTTATATAGTATATGTTACTCTCAAGGGAAAATATTTTAAAACCCTCAAAACCATGTCAAAATTAAGAGCTTGAAAATATCTCATTTCTCGAAAACCAATCAAATTCAAGATATCGACCAGCTGAGGCCAGTGATATCTTTCTTTCTCTCTGTAAATGTCCGATATGAATATAAGAGAAGAAGAAGCCCTGGGATCGATGTTAGGAGTATTGCTGTCAGCACCAGCTAGTTCATGCGGAAGTAATTGCTAAAACATATTTAACATTGGAAGGTGAGGTTTCTCAGCAAAACAGATAGGACATTAAAAAGTTCATTTCCGGAATTTTGGAGCGTTGGTAATGCATCTTATAAATGCAAAATTCATTTTATTTGAAGGAACAGCCAGACCAGGGTATTTTGATGGCTTAGTACAGTATAATGAACATATCTATATAATGAACAAACTACCCCAGTGGGCAAAATCTTCAAAAAGTCTACAAGGAGGACTGTATTACGTAACATTTACCTCGTTTAAACCGGACAGAAATAACAAGGTTTTGACCGCAAACTAGTGACGATCGTATCTTGCTACATTAACCTATAGGTAAATAACGTGTTTTAGAATAAATATTACAAACACTTCCTTATTAGTTGCAAAACAAAATAAAATGGAGCTTGATGACGTCATACTCTTCCATAAACTGAAATATCGACCAGATGAGAAACCACACGCGTGGGAATAAATTAGAATTCCATTGGATCATTAAGTGTTTGATAAATTAATAGTCCCTGAATAAATAATACCCGGTGTATGATATTAGAAATGTGAAACCATATTAAAGTAGATATGATCGATGTCTTTTAGACAAATAGTTGACTTAAAACTTTATATTTTTTGGTTTTGATTTTTTGTTAAGAACTTTGGAGTGCCAAAAAAAGGTTTAGTATTCTGCTTTAAGTTGTTTACAAAATACATTCAACAAAGCGACCCATTCTCTAATGATCGGTTGATGGGCAATTATTTCCCTAATTATGGAAATATCACCACAAGAATGTTTTCCCAACACTTCACGTTGCCAAAATAACCATCACGCATTTAACGTGACCATCAATCACTTAGAAATGATCAGGAATATCTTCCACTGCAGGGGGTTACGTTCGAGTAACAAATCAGTGAAGAACTTTAACTACAGAAGAAGTAGGTAGCCCCCTGCTTTATGTGAATTAATAGAAACTATTAAAAGTCCGGGACGGTCCCATCGTTCGTGCAATCTGTATAAATAGGAGACGTATCTGGGTAGAATATTATTCGCTCTCGAAAGATCATAGAGACGTATCAGTTTTTTCAAGGAAAGGGATTCTTCATGTTTTATCTCCATATCTTCCTCATTGCTATCGATGGGTCGTAATTACCCAAAAGCTACAGCGTGTTAAAAGAAATCGAGGATTACATCATCAGGAAATATCTATTTTCAGTGTCCAGTGTCCTGAAAATAATGCAACATTGGTAAGGTGGTGTGCATTAATGTTCGGATGATAACTGATGGTGGTTCTAATCCCAGCAGTTATAACTCAGTGGGAAAAATCTTCAAAAACTGTTTTTTTATTGAAACAGCAGGCGATATTGCTTGCCATTCCTATAGAAAACACTCCTCATAGACTTTTTGAAGACTTTGCCCACTGGGAACAATCTTATATATATATATATGTGTGTGTGTGTGTGTATACACTGTACATAATTGCAATCTCCTTTCAATCAAAATCTAGAGATATGCTAAGACGATATTGCAGCTTATTTTCAAATTTTCATGAGTATTAATTACGTATAGTTGATGTGGTTTGAAAATCGATTAATTTTCGATCATTCCTTTAATATGGCATACTTACGAAACCCGACCGGGACCTATGCACAAATCCTGGACCTTTAGAAAACCGGACCCTGGACCTTTTTTGAAATGAATGAAACAACATGAAAAAGCTGTATTCTTGGACGTTTAACCCCTGACTGTGTGTTGATGTTTTTAAACCTCTGTCACCTCTAGATCGCTGCATCAATTCCACTTCTAAGATGAAGAAGATTGTGTTGATTCTTGTATTGGCCGGGCTGGCTAGTGTATTTGCTATTCCGTGGATATCTCACAGTAGGATGAAGCCTTCAACATACCAAGAAAGATTCACAAAGTATGCAAAAAGAGGATATCGTGTAAAGCAGGTTTGTGGTTACTCTCAAGATGGGAAATTATATATCGGTGCCCTATGGGTTAAGGAGAGTGGTCCGGCGTGGAAATCACATAGTCGAATGACGTCAGGTACGTATCAAACCACATTCGACCAATACAAGAAAGAAGGCTACAGAGTGGTGTATGTCTGCGGGTACGGCCACAACAACGCAGCGAGGTACTCAGCAGTGTGGGAGAAAAAAACAGGACCAAGTTACATCACAAGATATGGAATGTCGAATTCGAAATATCAATCCAAATTCAATGAATACAAAAAAAATTATCGTTTGGTACATTTGCATGGTTACGCAGTCAATAACAAGGACTACTATGCAGCTATCTGGGTGAAAAAACAAAACGGCGATCCAACCATTGTAGCGCGTCATAAGATGACGAGATCTTCATACCAAAGCAATTTCGACTCGTTTAAAGGAACATATCGAGTAGTTGTCCAATCAGGTTATTTTATCAATGGTAAAGCCTACTATGCCGCCCTTTGGGAGAGAAAACAATCGGGCGTTAAACCTTACTATGTACGATTTGGAATTGCCGGGCGGAATTATCAAGTCCATTTTGATAACCGGAAATATCGTGGGTATTATCTAACCGGCCTATCCGTTTACACCAAAGGGTCGAAACGTTACCTTGCTACCATATGGCACAGCAGTGGCGCTTGGAAACAAAAAGATTTGAAGCACATTGATGAAACAGTCAAAGATTTCATGAATAAAAACAATTACCCTGGTATGTAGTAATGTTTTATACAGTAACTCCAACCTTAAAGCGCCCGATGATTATTGTTCGAGTTACCGAATGTTCGAGTTATCGAGAGTCTTTTATGAGAAAGTATTAGTTCATGCTATAACAGTTCGAGTAACTGAAAGTTCGAGTTATGGAGGGTTCGAGTAATCCGGCATACTACGGTATTGTCCATCAATGTCCATGGTGCTTTTCAAAGTTCCAGGATTGAATGCAGTGGCGGATATAGAGTTAGATAAAAAAAGTGGAGGAGCACAGTGTCATGAAATTTCTGTTAAAACTTAAGTGTTGATTAGGTCATTTGCACGTTTTTCTTTTATACTCTTAATGACCTTACTCTCCTCCAGAAATTTCGACTAGGTTCTAGATTCACCTCTGGAGAGTGAATGTTATAGGGTACAAAATGATTATTTTTTTTAGTCAGAGAGGATATTATAGGCAATTTCAAATAGCTCTAACTAACTCCGTCCTTGTAATGAAAGTTGACGGTTAATGTTTCAGGTGTTGCCATTGCAATTGGAAAGAATGGTCGATTGGTTTTCGCACAAGGTTATGGATATGCAAACAAGGAAACCAAAACCTATGCTGGTCCCAATCAACTATGGCGTGTTGCCAGTGTATCAAAGCCAATAACAGCGGTCGCCATTATGAAATTGATGGAGGAAAAACCAAATTCAAAGATTAGCTATAGTAAAAAGATATTTGGTGGTGGTAGTTCTATTCTTGGTTCTACGTATGGAACGAAAGCGTACGGTAACAGAGAAAAAGCGATTACGGTGCAACAGCTTCTAGAGCACACTGCCGGCGGCACAACATGGAATAAACACAGTAATGACGGCTCGTCTGACCCTGTATTTAGTAAAAAAGATTACAGCCGGAGTAAAATGATTTCTTGGGTCCTGGACGATAGAAATCCCAGCCAGTGGCCAGGTACGAGTTATAGTTACTCCAATTTAGGGTTTGTTCTGCTCGGTCGGGTTATTGAAAAAGTCGGTCCCTATTCCTCCTATGAGAAGTATGTTAAAGAAAAAATCCTTAAACCGATTAAAGCTTACAACATTCATGTCGGTAATGACAAATACAGTCAACGGTTGGACAATGAAGTCAAGTACTACAGTTCCGGTAATCCGTACGGCATGCGAATTCGACGGATGGATGCCGCTGCTGGATGGGTCGCGTCACCGGTTGATTTGGTGAAGTTTCTCGTTCATGTCGACAGAAAGTCAAACCCCAGCGATGTACTGAAAAAAAGTTCCATTGACTCCATGACAAAACCATCGTTGCGAAATCCAAACTACGGCAAAGGTTGGGGCGTTTGGAAAAGTGGCAGCAACAAGAACTGGTATCATCGAGGCGGCCTACCTGGTACGCGTGCCTTTATCCATCGACATTATAAAGGATACACTTTCGCCGTGGTCGCTAATAGTCGAAATAATGATGACAATACAAACCAACTGAGAAAGGATATCATTAATGGAATTGATCATTGGCCAAACGTTAACTACTTTTAATTGGTCGTATGTTACATGAAATTAAAATGGCGAGTGAGACTTATGATAATTGTCCCAAATTTTTATGCGATGCCATTTATGACATAAATTCAAAATTTGACGTTTCAAAGAACAAGCCCAGTGGGCAAAATCTTCAAAGATTTTCTGTGGAGGAGTGTTTTATTAAAACCAACAGCCGATTGCTTGCCATTCCTATAGAAAACACTCCTCAACAGAGACTTTGTGAAGATTTCGCCCGCTGGGAGACATTCAACATGCCTACCTATGTATAAATTTCATAAAACTTATTTTAACTTTTTGTTCAATCTCCTCCAAAAGTCCTCCTGCAAAAGACACTGGGGACGAGGCTGTGTTTTTGTTAGGTGCTGTCGTTTTTTGTTTTTTTAATGTTTGTGATAATTATTTGATTTTTTTTATATACATTATAACTCACGTTTTTGTAAAGAAAGGAGCCTCTTTAAGAAAAAAAGGTTTTCAAAATCTTGGTTAATGCTTTACCGCTTTGCAGTCAACTAGATTTTCTCGACAAAAACCCGACATATCCTTAAAAATACATGAACATAAACACGTGTTACAGTGGAATCTCTATAAAGCAGACATCTCCCCCGTATAACGGACACATACTCCATGTACGGATGGATACATTTGCAGTTAAATTCATCTTGCATAGTTGTTTTAATAACAGTAAATGAATGATTATTTTCGTTTCAAGACTGCCTGAGTCCTTATCATCAAAATCACACTCTCGTTTCCAATACAAATCTAAATCTCACCGTTTTTATAAAAATCACGATTTTTATCTGAGCACAGGCGGATCTATGACTTAGGCAAAATTTATGAAGAAGAGCAAGGTCAATTACAGTAGAACAGAGAAACGTGCAAGAATCGACACATATCCTTTAATAGTACTTTTCAATATGTGAAATGTGAATTAGGGGTATAGCGTGTAAAAATGTTTTACAGTTTCATTTTTCCCATGAGTTACCGCCCCCACCTATTTGTGTCCTTCCCCCCAATATTGAGGGGTGACAAAAAATAAAATAACAGAATTGCACAAGATAAGTAGAGCCATATTGTAGAGGCCAAAACGCTGATAAAAAATGTATGGGATCGCTTGTTAGCGACGAACCATTAGATATCGTCGATCAAAGAATTTATTGACGTCATGATGTTCCCCGTCCGGAATTATTTTCCCACATATTAGGTTAAAACTATGCTGTGATGAAGGATGGTTATACAAAGAAGATATTATTTTGATGAAGGATGGTTATACAAAGAAGATATTATTTTGTTAATAGTTTGTGGCACATTGACTTACAAGTTAGGTAAGTACAAATTGGTTACCTATGTGTTCATAGACGGTAAGACACGATTGCTGTTGTACGTAATTTGCTGTAATAACAACAAAGCAGAAACAGTACTGAATTTGTTTGAGGAGGCCGTTGCTAAGAAGGGCTTGCCATCACATGTTCGGTGTGATTATGGAATGGAAAATTACATGTTGGAATATACATGATTGAAAGGAGAGGGGAAAATCGAGGAAGCATATTGGCTGGCTCTTCAATTCATAACTGCCGTGTGGAGCATACATACACATACACATACACACACACATAGGAATATTTACACAATATTTACACAATATTTACACAATATTTACACAATATTTACACAATATTTACACCGGAGTTTAAGTATTTTTCGTCCAAATATTTGAAGAGCTGGAGGACGAATGACATTTGAATGTCTTAAATGAAATTCATTTATTTTGCTTGCACCTTTTTTTATCCGAGAATAAATTTTGCGCTACAAGAACTTCGATCACAAATGTACAACAGGCTTGCATCGACATTTTAATGTCACCGCTACAAATGTGTGAAAAGGGTTTGTTAGAGTTACGTAATTCAACAGATCCTATTCTTTCAACCCCGGAGCAATTGAAATCGTATGGTGTGGTGTTTCCCACTCCTCAACTTGAATTATCCCCTGCTCAGAGGTGGATCTAGAGGGTATGTCGAAATTTGTGGAGGAGAATGTTAGCAAATTAATCATAAAAGAAAAACGTGCAAGTAATCCTATTGGTGATACAGACTGAAAACAGAAATTAGGTGCTTCTCCACAATTTTTGACATAGATCCGCCGCTGCCTGCTTGTTGTGCAATGCCGCCTGAACCAACCACAAACAAGAAATACTTTGCATATATACAAATCGCGTGAAGGAGGCTCAACGTGTCAGAGGTTAAATAAAATTTATGCCGCAACTTAAACCTGGTTTGACAGAGTTTGCATGCTCACAAACATACACTACTCTTGCTCTTTCATTCAGGCTTAAATAGGTGGTATATACATACTGAACAACCAAAACACTGAAAAAAATAAAAATAAAATAAAAATAGAATCCCACATGGCTATGATGTAACAATTTATCAAATATCGATCTGAGCCCATATGAAATACAACAACTTAAACTTGGTATGGAATACAGCTTCATCGATAAGAACAAGAATCTAAAAAAGTACCTAGCTGCAAGTCTGGAGTCAATTGCTGATAGAGTCGACGAATTGATACAAAATTAACAAAAAGAAAACTTTCATGAATTTCTTTGAGCATATACAGATATTTTCTCGAAAAATGTATATAACACACGTGATTATACCTACAAAAATCTGAAACGTTTGATACAAGATGAAAATATCATAGTTACTCCAGGAGATAAAGATTCTTGTATTGTTGTAATGAACAAAGCTGATTACGTTAACAAGATGCAGGAAATGATGAATAAAGGTATCGCAGATGGAGTCTACGTAAAAACAGAAGACCAAACTCTCCAAGATCTTGAACAATTGAAAGCCTTTCTATATAGAAACTTTAAGAAGTACAAACATTACATCAAAATGAGACCCAGTTCTAATACACCTGCGCAACTTTGTGGAACTGCAAAAACTCATAAGTTTGACAAAATTAGAGAATGATAAAGTGAAACTAGAAAAACCAAAGTTTTACCGTCGATTCGTAGATGATGTCATCCGTAGACGAAATAAAAATATACCAGATTTACTTTTTAACAAAATCAACAGTTACCATTCAAGAATAAAGTTTACAATTGAAGTTGATCCTGTGAGATTTTTAGACACTTGGCGCCAAGGCGGCGGCGCTCGCCGCCCATGAAAACTTTCAGTGTGCGTTCTAATTTCGGAAAGCTATTTGAAAGTGCTATCA
This sequence comes from Turritopsis rubra, assembly GCA_039566895.2. Lineage (NCBI taxonomy): Eukaryota > Metazoa > Cnidaria > Hydrozoa > Anthoathecata > Oceaniidae > Turritopsis > Turritopsis rubra. The sequence continues at coordinate 5,979,173 of CM077631.1, read as the reverse complement.
GCTTATAGAACTCGAAATGCTGATCAAGAAAATGTATAGGATCATGTTTTTACGTCGAAACGTTACAAAGATATCCTTGATCAAAGATTTTAATGACGTCACAGCGCCCCGTCCCTAAAATTTGGCCCAAATCTTTTTGTCACCCCATCGCCAATGTCGCGGACCCCATAAGTACCATGGTCATCAAAAATGCCGAAGCGGTTCAAACGAAATGCAATAAACGGAGATCTCAGTCGAGCCTAAATTCAGCATTAAAGAAAAATTCCTAAATGCTGGTTTTCCAATCTGTTTTATAAACAGTGTTTTCGCGCAATTTGATTCGGGAATACAAAAAATGGACATTTCTGATGAGTTCATCATACCACCAGGTTTTGATTCGAAGAACCAAAATCTTTTCTACTAATTGAAATACCATACTGCGAAGAAAACAAGAAACCTTGGAAATAATTCATAAAAAAAACTACATGATTTCACCAACAACAAATTTGAATTTGCTGTAAAATGGAAAACCAAAAAGTTTTCACGTCTCACGTTCGAGTGAACACGAAAATGTAAAAACGCTTCCGAAACTGCTTAACACCTAGGGGTGGGGGGATTTGTAAGAATCTAATAAAAGAGGGGCGGGGCATAATTTCCGGGGTTCCGGGGGAGGTAGGGTGGAAAAATGAAAATTTATTTATTCATTCTTGAGGGTGAGAAATCAATAAACTGGGGGAGGGGGTGGAGGCGTCCAAATAAGGTGCAGGGGTGGGGATTGTGTTGAAAAAAAATCGAAAAATTTACAAGCCCACTGTGATGGTTTTTAACCGAAAAGCTTTTGCTTATTTTTAAAATTTGTTTTTTTTTATCGATTTACTCTATAAATCATGGCGAATATATCACACACAAAAATCGAATTAATTCCGGTTACTGAAACCTCGAAGGGACTAGGGGAATAGTACAGCTGAAGCAAAGCTCCCTTTAGTCGAATTTTGGCAAAAATGAGATATTTTATTCAAGGTGATTTCTTCTTCAGATTAAAACGAATGCTTCATATTCATATAGTATTACTATATATGATGACTATATGACCTTATGATGTTACTTGCATATTCACTGAAAGGAGTTTCGTATATATTCATATGGAATTGGCACGGTTAGCCGGACTAGTTTACTTAGCCAAGATCTCACTATTATTAAGAAATCCTCATAAAAATAAATCATGTTGGGCCAATCCACCTAAGGGTTGGCCCAACTTGATTTTACGTGAACATACCAACCCGGGGATGAATTTTTAAATAATTATTCAATTATAAACAATGAGACAAGTAGTTCTTTTATTGTTTAATATTACCATTCTTTAGTTTTAAAAGGCCACATGTTTAAAAAACCGAAGCCCTGTTAGCGGGCCAGCATTCTTCATATGAACATGAGATAAAATTTGTCTCAGTAAAGCGAGCCAGCACCTAACCCGGTTAGCTCAGCCCCAAAGTCTATTGAAAATTCTTATTTGACAAATAATGTACTTTCAATTCTCACTGAATATAACATGAATGAAATTTAAATTTTGTAATAAATCAAGCTCTTATTCCTTTTCCCAAGTAAAATGTTTAAAGTTATCCGAATAAATTAGCGGAAGGGGGACGGTATAAGGGAAAAATGGTTCGGGAAAACGATTGTTCGCGTTATTGAAGGTTGGAGTTAAAGAGTGATCTCTAAAAAGAAGTATTATGGATGGTTCTCAAGGTTCACAAGAAAATAGTTCGAGAGATTATGTATTTTTTTATTAAATCTTTATTTAAAGTTGGAAAGACATATACATAGCTTGTGTGACAAACTAATTAAATCCAACTACATAATTCGTAAAAACACAAAATACCAAAATGTAAAATAAAAAAGGAATGTTAAAATAGAATGAATATGAATTGCACGTGATCTGGGCTCCAGAATTAAATTAAAGGAAAATCCACGCACTAATTCATATGCAATCTAGATAGAGCAACTGTGACATTGGCTGTACCAATTGTTGAGTTTTTTGATTCGAGACTGGAATAGACTTAATTTTAGGCAATGCTTTAGATCAGCTGGAAGGTTATTCTAAAGAATAGGCGCACTCTGAGCGCTTAGGTAGCTGCAACTGAGTTCCATGACGCAAGTAATAAACAACAGACTTTAAAACAAAAACATCCCACATAAAACTTGGATTTAGTCGGAAAATCGACTTATACACTTCAGTGGCAAGCAACCTCAAAATTGATTTGTGTATTGACACAGCGTTATATGTGAAGGTCCTGGACCTTCAACTTGGGTGTGACAAAATCTAGATTTACTGTTCTCAAAGCGTGCGAGGATTCATTTCTTGCCGAATCCCTCTTTGAGCAGAACATCTAAACTAGAGGACAGTATCTAAAGCAGGGTAGAACATATGCATTGCATAGCATTGTTGCCTTTGGCAAATTTAAGTAAGAGCGAATTCGCAATAAGACATTTATTTTACAATTCGCTTTTATGCATAAAGCTTGGGGGACACGGAAACAAATTCCATGCGATTGCAACAAAAAACAAAATTTGTTGCAATCGCATGAAAATGTTTAGATGTGTCCCCATGTTAAATTTCATGCGATCGCAACATTTTTGGCCAAATGATTTTGTTTCAGAAACAAAACAAAAATTCAAATCGATTTGAATTTTTTATTTGTTTCCGCAACAAATTTTTCATGTTGCAAATGAGGCTCATGAAAAAACCTCGTGTCCCCGCACCTTGAGTAGAATTTTTGCAACACAATTCTTTTTAACCAATCAAATTCTTCTACACAACTCAAAAAAAATCAAAACAAACATCTCACTTTCGTCTCTTTCGTCTCGTGGCTACATACAAAATCAAAATGGCAGAGAATCAACAAATGCAGCCGAAACTGAAACTTTCTGACGAGGAAAAGTCAAAGCTTATTTGTTTTTACAAAGATCACAAAGAACTCTGGTCTTCTTCTATAAACTTTCGAAGTAAAGAAGAGAAGTCAGAGCTTAAAGAAGAATTGATTAATCTATTTGAGGGGTTCATTTACGGAAGATTTTCTTGATAAAAATTTTCATGCCCTTCGCACAGCGTTTAATAGAGAGTCAAAGAAGTACAAAGACAAAGAACCCAAAAAGAAGTGGAAGTTCTTTGACCAACTGTCATTTCTTGCGGAAGAAACAGAGAGGGTAGAGAAGAAAACGCCATTTGAGCTGGAAGAGAAAGAAACCCTGATTGACTTTTTCAGTGCAAACCCAGCACTATGGAATCACCATCTCAATGAGTATCGGGATCGCAACTTAAGGGATTCCCTATTTGAAAAACTCGTTGAACAGTTTGAGGGAAAGTTCACCAAAGATGACTTAAAGCGCGAGTGCCACAATTTGCAGACCATGTACAAGAGAGAAAGGGCAAGAGAAGAAGGATCTAAATCTTCAGGGTCAGGTTCTTTTGAAGTATACGTCTCTTCGTGGGAACTTTTTGGCCAGATGGAGTTTCTTGATGTCACCGGGGATGTAGATGTGTCTTATACATCTCTAGACGGGGAAGGAGCATCCCAACCTCCAAAAAAAAGGCAGAAGAAAACAAGGCAAACCATAGAGGATGATTCTAAGGCCGAGTTGTGGAAATCATTGGCTGCTTCTCTGAAACCCCAAGAAACAGAAACATCAAAAGATGAGATATCAGAACGGGCGAGTTTATTTCGAAAGGTTGTCGCCGATTCTCTCGCGCAGTACGACACTTCGGAGTGGTCTTATCTTAAGAAGAAAGTCATGGACGTTTTCTTCGATTTTGATCAACAAAAGTCTAACAATAGCCGCCTAAATATTCAAAGTCCAACGTTTCAGCAGAATCAATTTCAAGGACGTCAGCAGTTTGTACCGGGACAATACCTAAACATGGTCAATAATCTCCTGGCTAACTTTGATGCCTTTTCTCCTGCTTCGACATCATCCCAAGGTTCATTGAAATCAGATTTTTAAATTTTGTTTTAAGTGGTAAAGTTTATTTAGTCAATAAGACCCTGTTATAAATCTAAATATAAAAATCTAAAAAATCTAAACTAAGAGAGTCAGTTTTTCTTGTTTTTCCCTCAGATATCAAGCCGAGCACAACGCCATTGCCACTGAACACATCCCTCATTGTAAAAATATTCTTTGAACTCCTCTCTAATTGCTTTTGCCTCATAAGTAGCATTGCTAGCCTTGTTTAGGGACAAAGAATACCATGATTCAGTTGGCGGGTCTTCTCTCCAGGATCCATCAACTATTTTCCCTGTTTCCACATCTTCATTGTCTATCAAATCCTTCAGCACATAACCTTACCGTAAATGGAATCTTTACGTAACCAATTATGAAGTGTTATCGTAGCAATAGTAATTATCTTAACCTTTTCTGGCTCCAGTGAAAATGGGCGTCTAAATACTCTCCAACGATTGGCTAAAATACCAAATCCATTTTCAGAAATACGCCGCATTCTCGAAAGTCGATAATTAAACACTCGCTTCTCGGGTGTCAAACTCTTTTGGGGGTATGGCTTCATCATAAATCTAGAAAGAGGGACGTTGTTGTCATCATCACCTGTACATACATACGGAACCGTATTCTGACGGCTTGGAAGTGGTTTAGGATCTGGTATATTAAGTGCGCCGGACTCTAGAGCGAGTTTCAAGGGGCTTTGGGACCAGTTGCCACCATCTGAATTTCTTCCATTCATTCCAACATCAGCAAAAAGGAACTCGTACTCTGGTCCAATCATACCCATTAAAATGATACTATCACTTCCTTTATAGTTTCTGTAATGAGAACCAGAGTTCTTAGGTTGTTGAAGCACAATGTGCTTTCCGTCAACAGCACCTAATCCGTTAGGAAAATTCCACCGCCGATGAAATTTTTCCCCAATTTCCATCCATTCCTCTTTCGAATTTGGTGTCTTAAAACTTTCTTTTCCCAATGTCTCAAAGATAGCACGACAAACTTCTTGAACTATATAAGAAATTGCTTTCTTGCTGATGCGGAATTGATACTCTAAAGATCTGAACGATTCGCCACTTGCAAGGTATCTTAATGTAATGCAGCACATTTCCTCGGGCTTTATACATTCTCTCATATTTGTATCTTTCTTTTGCAGCAATGGAGATAAAAGATTGACTAGTTCATCGAAATGGGGAACGTCCATTCTGACATATCGTTTGAAGCCTTCGAAATCTCCTTCTTTCAGTTCTTTGAACAGTGTATGAAAGGCTCCATCGGTCTTTCTACGTAGAAGCCATGGTCTTGTCCAAATTGATCGTGTTATAGGTTCTTTATCATGCACACGTTGTTGTTCTTCTTCGTCGAGAAGAAGTGCTATAGATGCTATAATCACGTTTTTCTTACTTGTTGCAACCGCCATCTTGTTAAATAATAATGAACTGTGTTTTGCGAACACTTGCATTATTTTGTTTCTACAAATTTTGTTTCCTGAGCTGGAACCCATGCGACACGGAAACAAATTTTCGTGCGATTGAAACATTTTACTTTTGTTGCCATCGCATGGAATTTGTTTCCGTGTCCCCCAAGCTTAAGTCTAATATGTGAGGCGAAACACTCAACCTGTCGTCGAGTCACACCCAGCAGTTTCACACATTTAATAGAAGAAATAGTGTGACTGTCAACAACAAGTAAAAACTGAAATTTATCTGAGTTGATCCTAAACCAGTTTGTGATAATAGGAACATCTCGGGATAATTTAGATAACACCTCACTGAGAGAGGGATCATACGCATATAATATATTGTCATCAGCAAAGTTGGCAATCCCAGATAAAATTTCACAGAAAAAGAGATCATTGAGGAAGATATTGAATAACAATGGCCCTAATATAGAACCTTGTGGCACACCTACAACTATACCTCTAGCTATTCACTAAAGTAGGATTCGATTCGCACACGCATCTTCCTATCCTGCAAGTAACTATATAAAAATTTTAAACTTTTATATCCCAATCCATAAGCCCAAAGTTAAGCTACTAACAAGTCATGGGGGAGAACATAAAAAGCTTTTGAGAGGTCTATTAGAACAACTCCTACCTTTCCAGCACTCGCAAGACATTTTTGCCACGCACAGAAGAGATTTTACAGGCAGTGCTGGATTGAATAGCCTTTTCGAAAGCCACAGAGGTATTTTGAGAGTTTAGTCTCCATAAAAGTTGTAAGCTGGTTGAAGACTAATCTTTCATATACCTTAGAAAATATTGGAAGTAAGCTAAATCTGATGTTATTATTAGGAAGTTGAACTAATCAGTTTTTTCTTCCAGACAGAATTCACACAATCATTAAAATATTCAAAATCAGTCAGTCTGCCAACTGATTTGAACCACCATCTTCTCAAATTGAGGCAAACACTTTAATCCACTCGGCCATCTAAGATTTCCAGAATCGCATATTTAACAAAAGATAAACAATCAGAAGATTGAATTGAGACGCACAACTACTCTCCAAATAAAATCAATTTACAAATTAATTAATGCATAATAACATTTTGTAGAATTTTCTTTAGATTTTACTTTGAAAAATATAAAGAAAACATATATATAAAACGTTTTCAGATCACTATTTTCTCTCACGGCAATATAATAAAATCGAAATTTTGCACTGTTTGGCATCTAGTTTCTGACAAAGAAATGCTGAACTGCCCCAAAATTACAACATGAGCTGAAAGGGATGACCTCTTAAATTGTCGAAAGTTGGCCTTTCACAGGAAATTTGGAGGATTTGTCTCTGATCAGTATTCTAATCATTTCTATATTCGCCCAACCGACTCATTTTTTTATTGTGCGTCTTTAAAAGGGCATGAACAAATCATTAGTAATTGATGCTGGCTATTTCTATGACAATGATGGCTTAGTTCCATGGCAATGATGGCTTAGTTACAGTTCAGTCCCTAAACGATTGATCTGTCCCATAAACCTGTTATTATATTTCGAGTTTGAAAGAATGATTCGTTCTGTTTCTAATCGTTCTTTGCAGGCCAAGATAATTGTTTCAGGAGTGAACTGCAACTAAGCCACAATGATCTTAGAGAGACAACAACACCAAAAAAAACGAAATAAACAAATAAACATCACCATAGGTATTTGTTTCTCACACCACAGCACTGCCATACAATGGTTGACAACATGAATTAGACACAGCATAAAGTACAGACGAAGACAGATAACAGATATGTTGATTTTTGATTAGCTTAATCTCTTTTGAAGAGAATATTATTATATATCTGTGCTTTGTTATTATCAATATATAATATACAAAGATCTTTATTTATAAATATTAATTAAGTATGCATAAAAATGAACCCTTTGGTTCAGAAAAGTTGTTCAATTTAGTGCCAAAAGGGAGCACTTATGGTACAGCTAGAAAGGAACTTGACGTGTCTGCAAAGGAATGACATTTTACATGAAAACACAAAAGATTCTTGTGTAAAGTTTTATCTGCTACATAATCTCACTTAGATAAACAAAAGGCTGTTAACTTCTAAAGATGGCGACTCTGCAAAAGCTAATATTTTACGTCCAAACGTAAAGTTTCTTTCGAGCTATGCTGTAATCAAGTGGAGGCACTAAATTGAGCATTTACAGTATATCCTTAACTTTAGGGAAAAATTATCTAAGAAGTGAAATTCATGTTACCGGAATTCTCCAAATATGTGAAACAGAATCGATATTTTCAATGATCATGTTCCTGTTCATTATATATAATAATATATTGTGAATATCAAATTAATGAATTTTTATATGTTCTTGCCTAGTTTATGGTTTTGGAATCTACTATGTATGGCAAACACAATGGAGCAACAAAACTCGCTATCAGTAAATGAAAATGAACGTCAGTTACAAGAAGAAAATATCTTACCTTCCAATGAAGGTAAGTATTTATAATGGTTAAATAGATTATTGTTTTTTTTTATCTTTGACAATAAACATTGAGCTGATCTTCCATTTCCATAGAAAAAATAGAAACTTTCTCTGTATTGCTTGCAAATTCAGTGGAAGCTGCTTACTATGAAAGACTTATCCAACATTTCTTAGATATTTCTTGAAGATCCAAGTAAAAAGCAAGTAATTGGACCCCCCCCCCCCCCCCCCCCCCATATGTTAGCTGTTGAGAAGCAGCTTTTATTACTAGCTTCTTATCCATGTTGCACTAATGGCATTCTGTATTGCTTACTGCTGCTGTTTAATTTGAATGGTTGTGTTATTCTATATTTGAGGTATGTACCTTAAAAGTGATCATTTAATCATTTAACTTACCACAAATCTTAAGCTTAGGTGCTTTGAATCTGGTGTTATGAGACAGTTTCTTCAAAAGAATTGGAAAAGTTTGTTTGAAGATTTAATCTTGAAATTTAATGTTCAAGAGTGTTTTGTTATGCATATCTTCAATGATTGGGACGTTATGGCAGCATTAAAGCATCGTGAAACTTTGAAACCTAGTTGGTGTTCTAATTTTTTTTCTCAACTTAACAAAACATCTGTGTCAAAATATTTGCCACTTGCCCATGCTACAATCAAGAAACAATTTGACAATTACGCACCTGGTTATGTGGTATTTTGCCAAAGAATGTCTCGTTATTCAACAGTAGTACTAATGATAACTAGTGAGTATAAAATTTATAATTTATAATTTATTATTTTATTCTCAAATTCTCAAATCGCTATTAAATTTTAGTTACTTCAAGTTGGATGGACTTGGTGATACTACCATTTGGGATAGAAAAATAAAATAATACATGCTAGATCCATACCCTGCTCAATTTTCTATTACTGAGACAGTAGAAAAATTTAAAGACGTTGAATTACTTTCAGTAGAATAGCAGTTTTCTATTTTATCTTCATGTCTTAATTAGGTTGCTCTTGAAGTTTCCGCCGCTATATTGGATTGGTCAAATTCAGATTTTAAAAATCATTAGCGACTCCACTGTTTCTTTAACAATATTGTACTAAGCATACAGTTAACGTATCATTTCCAGACATACTAACTTTGTGGTGTAAACTTTGTGAATCTGTTTTGGTGAGCTTTGATTCAGATTACACCTCACTCTCCAAACACTTTTATGGCAGAAAATTCATGCAGAAAATATAAAAAATATTCTTTGTTTTGATTAGAAAAGATTTAAAAAAGTAGTCTTCTATTTATTCCCAATTCAAATAGCAGTTTTCTATTTTATCTTCATGTCCTAATTATCATCATTGGATGTCAAGCAAGTCACATGGAGTAAAAAAGGATGAATATTTCCTACCCAAAGGAAAATTACCTCAAAACCAGATAATGATATATTTTCATTGCAACGAAGGCCATCAAGACCATTACCACGTGTCCACCTAAATAAAAATGATTTACTGCAGTTCCTTGGGTTAACAGATCAAGAGCACAACTCAATGAAGGGCCAAACAACAATTGATCCTCAATTTGTTTATAAATCCTTTAAAAGTAATATTGTCACTGATGGCACACTACTATGACGTAATCATGAATGACTACTGTTCAGAATCTGGGAGTTTTAAGGTATCAGTATGCTTATACTTTTCTGGAGTTTGCTGGAGAAACCTTTTAAACCATTACATTAGGATCAAAATAAATTTATTCCCCTGTTTGCCATTTTTATAAAGTTTGTATTATGTTGTTTATTTTTAACAGTTTAATGATTATGTGGTTGTGAGGAAAACATGTGAAAGAAATGGAGTTAAATACACCTGCACTTATGAAACCTATAGAACTCTAATGTCAGCAGTTTTGGTTAATTTTGGTGAAAATGATTGGGAGGGAATTACTTGTTGTCATTGTAGATTTCTTGCAGAAATCCATGAGAAGGTAGGTAACTTTTGGTTTTAGAAATTGAAGTTTATGATAAGCATATTTTTATTTCCTTCTTTTAGGGTGTGGATGATACCCCTGATAGTTTGTTGAGCAGGAAACTGAAATCTGGCTTTGAATCTGCAAAATACCTGTTGTTAATTTGCCATCTACCTACGAAGATGTTCTGAAGTTCTCTGTGTGTGCTGGTTTTGATGTACAATTTGTACATATGTTCAAATGCAATAACTAAGTTTTCGTAAAATGTTGTTCTGGCATTTGGCAAAGCCAATTCAGCAAGAAAAAGAACATCATACATTTTTATTCATGGACCACATTGTGTTCACATCTTACATTCTTTAAATGCCATCTGAACTGTCACAGAAATGAATATCGTATGCTTCAAACCTATGACCCAGATGATGTAAATGAACCAGATGATGATGACAATGTAAACGTGGGTGGTGATGATGACGAAGAACATTGACTTTATGGAAGAAATTAATGGTGAAAACGATGTTGCTGGTTCTAGTGAATTAAACGGAGTATGTTATGTTAATATTCTTTTTCTGTGATATGGATTTTATTTGTTTCCCATGTTGAAAACTTAGGTTTTTGAAGTTGTTTTGGAAATTTCTAAAAACTCAAGCGTCATTACAAATCACCAAAATTTGTATGGTATTATTTTTTTATTTTCAGGAGAAAATTCCATTTAATCAGTCTGATGGTTCTTGGAGATTTTATTCACCATACCAACGAAAAGTCGACACAGATCCTTTCGACACCCGATTGCTAGAAAACTGCATTGAACGACAAACATACATTTACAAGATGAAAAATTCAGATTTCCGTGTTGCAATGTTTCCTTATTGTGAAACAGAATTCTGTGAATGCAAGGTAAACTGGTTTCGTACAAAAAAAATTGAAAATGTGGTAATTATTCTTAATGAGAATTATCATACTATATCTTTCGTAATTTAGATTCCATGGCCAGGAGATGAAAGTGATTGTATTTTATTCGAATTTGATGGCGTTATGACGCTATACACGAAACTTTCCTGTGTTTCCGTGAATGTTTATAAAGTTGTTTGTCGCAACAGGAAATGTACGAACAGATGAAATGGTGTTTGCGAGAGCATATATCGCATTTCCTCGTTAGTTTGTGTCGGTGAGGAAGTCTGCTGGGAATTTATCGACATGGTAACGGAAATGAAATCCAACTTTAATGCATTTTGTTCCCTTTTGAATAAAACTTACAAATGCCATCAAACACCTGTTTGTCACAAGATGTTTATGTCGCCGAAAACGTTTCGGAAATTATATTTTTCATGGGCTTCTCATCAGAACCATGCAATTGGTGTGGATTTAATCCAAAAGTGTTGGCCTGTGATGCTACCAAAGTAGGTATACATCAAAAGAACACACTACCAGTGGAACCCACAGTTAATCCTGGCGATGTTCATCATACCCTTCATCGTCGTTTTGATAGATGTTTCCTGGCATATCCTGCAAAAACTGCAGAAAATGTTAGTGTTTCCACGCGAAAAGAAAGTGAAAGACTTACTAGAAAGTCATGTATTTATCTAAAACAAGTCACAAAGTTGCCAGTTACCCTTCACTTGACGGAATTGCCGTTGCCTCAGAAAAATGAAAATCTACTAGCTGTTTTCCCTACTGATTGCAAGAAGTTGTTCCATAGGTTTCTTAATAAAGAAATAGCTAAACAACATATTGCTACTGCAAAGTTCTTTCACCTTCTTAGTTTTGATGCACCTCAAAGAGCTTTAATCCCGTTATCAACACTTTCAGTATTATCGATAGTTTCGTTAACATCCGACCCCGTATCTGAAATACGATGTGTTTCTCCTCATTTGGCAGATTTTCCCCAAGCATTTTTTGAGAATTGTTCATTTGATCCTGATGCATTTGCCATTATTTCATATCTTCGTAATAGAGTACAAGATATTCATAAGAACGATATTGGGGCCGAAGAATGCATACCAATTCCCGATTCCTATGATCTCCCAAAACTTGGTCGTGCGTATTATTTTTCAGGAAGCGGAGAACAGATTAGACCACCACGCTCATTCACAGCTGACATCAACTCGAATAATAATCCTGACGATCAACCTTCAACCTCGTTTTGCAGGAAGATATATCCAGTTGTTACAAAAAAGGGAACAACATTTCTTTTCCTCTGGTTTTGCCCTATGTATGGACTTTGTTACGGTTGCCACATAGTAAACGGTAGTGAAGGAAGAAAATATCCTGCTTATTCTCTGTACACTCAACTGGAAAAGCCACCCGAAGTCATATTTTATGATTTCGCGTTTAGTCTTGAGGAATAGTGCCTAAATCGTGAGGCGGGCTACTTTAAAAATACTAGGTTTTACCACGACATCTTTCATGGGTTTAGCCATAGTTGCTCGTCTGTTTATAGTAGCATAGCAGTCCAAGATCTTTGCATCGTCAACACAAGCATTTGTGAACAATTTAACTCATACCTTCAATGTATAAAGGTATCAGCGAAACAGATGTCGCAAGAACACTTCATGTTTTTAATTCAATACATGATCAATATTTGGAATGTTAAGAAGAAAAATTTATTTCATCAAAAATTGAAAATAGCTTTGTCAGGTGCTGAATAAGTTACTTTATTTCATTTTTTTAGTTAAGAAGAATGAAATTAAAAAATCAAATCAAATCTCATAGTACTGGAATCATGATACTGGAGAACGAATAAACCTCATTCCTCATCCCAGTAAACACAAGACGTCTTTTGGAGACCAGTCGACACGTCTCTAAGACGTCTTTTACTGGTCTCCAGGTGTAACACCAAAAGACGACTTTTTGAGACGGGAAAAAGACGTCTTTAGAAGTCGTCTTGTGCACGTCTTTAAGACGTGTTCTCAAGACGTCTTTCTCCAGTCTCTGAAAGACGCATTTCGGTGTTACACCAAGAGACCAGTACAGGACGTGTTAGAGACCTCTTTAGTAGTTCACTTTGGAGACCAGTTGAGAACTTGTTAGAGACATTAAAACAACAGAAAATCAAAATGGAGACGCAAGATTAGAAAACATATGAAATGCTATTAGTCAATTTTCTTTAGAATTGGATATACTGTGACATTATTTTCAAAATACAATATACAATTTTCCATTGCAATCAACAAGATATCCGAAACTTCTTCAGGCCTTCGCCAGTTGTGCAAACTGTAGACAAGAACGATAAGAAAGAGAAAAACACAGATATTATAACAATTGACTAGTATAGATATTTTGTATTATATTTCTTTTGTTGCTAAAAGTTTGGGAAAAAATTTAACATTCGTTTAAAATTGATGTTTTCGTGATGAAAAAAAACCCCAAAAAGCTTGACGCGGATTTAATTTGGCGCAGCCAAAAGAAATTTAAATTTGGCGTGGATTTAATTTGGCGCGGATTTAATTTGGCGATTTTCGACATTTTGCGCCAATTGCGCCAAATTTTCTCCGCGCCAAAATTGCTAGGCAACCTGATTCAAACCAATTCCCTTCATATTTTTATTAGCTGATATGAATTTCTAGATATCGCCCCTTACTTTGTTCACCTTGAACGATCACTCACAGTGAAGTGAACATCTTTGTGTTGTGGCTCGTTATTTTTATTTTTTTAAATTGAATTTATGAAAACTATGATTAGTTTTTGATTTTGTTCATCATCCAACATTCCCGAGATGCTTTGCGATTTTAAGGGAATTTTTCTTGCCACAAAAAAAGTCTCTAGTTGTTGGACAAGAATGCGGCGAACACCAACTAGTTTCTATAGCTAGTTGCTTTCATTTTTACTATTTCTGACAAATTTGTCAGTTTCCACTAAGATAAGATAAGCTTAATTAAGCAACAAGCCTCAATTGCCTTCATTTGAATGGTTCCTAATTCTACTGCTAATTGGCTGAGATCTTATCATGGATGTCTCCATCAGTGTTATGTGGTAATAACATTGAATTTGCAATGATTTAAAATAGCAGATTTGATATGGTTGATGGGATATTTCTTTGTTATGGTTTTTTTATTAAATTAGGAATCTTTTTCCGCCTTATTATTCATTCAGTAATTAGTAATTTCAATAAAATTTGCAAAACTGTTTAAAGAAAATTGACAGACAAGTATATAATCGCCAATACCTTACAATTTAAAGCCTTCAAATTATTTTGGAATTAATAAACTATATATACACTCTTTCCGAATTTCATTATTTCATTACTATTTTGTCAAACTATCCAAATCCGCCTTGTTTTGCAGCGTTATAACTTTTCAGATTAATTGATTTATTGCCCCAGCATCAATCGTTAGCGAGCAAGGAGGCATAGTAGTTTCACGAGATATTAGATGATGATCCTGAAAAATAACAAAAGTGACGTGGCGCGATCGCTACACAGAATCTTATGGTCTGAGATACACGACGGGAACATTTCATCTGCTGGAAACTATGTAGATACATTTGCTTTAGTGTGTTTTTACCCTAATGTAGCGTGTTAGTAAAAATTTCTGTTTGCAAAGCAAAGGACAGGACAGGCAACATAAGAACAAGGCAAACTCTCTTTTATCAAGACAATTTGGTAAGTTTCTGTTACAAATATCTTGTTATCAGAGCAAGATTAAAACATATATGTATATATATATATATTAATTTATTTTGGTCACGTTAATTACATGCTTTACCCTGTGTAAACTTAAAATAAAAAAATGCATGAAAATATAAAATATTACCAGATGACAGACAAAGTCCCATGACGAGTAGTATTATCAGCCCCTGTGACCCTATCCCTAACGGGTCTCTGTCAGGCTACATATATATAAACTGATTCACTTTATTGCTCTCCATTATTGTTTTTGAGACCAAATAAAGAGGTAAAAATTATAAGGAGTATCATTGGAGAAAAACAGATTTTGTTCCTATTTCATCAACATTTGTTTCTCTGGTCAGTCACGTTAACTGATTTACATATAGCTATATCAGTATTGTAAAATATGCCATGCATTTGCATGGTCAGTCATTCAACTGGCTACATCCACGTAGCAAAACTATATGAAAGATTTGCGTTCACAAACACACTTTCCACAACAACAATAACATCATCCTCACTGCCAATGTACAATAAACTATTTCGTAAATAATTGAACATTGTAAACACAAGTTGGAACTTTGTATAAGATGATCTCTGGGGCATCTTTCTGTACATTTCATAAATAGATATCACTTCAAGTAACTGTACTGTGAATCATCACATTTTCATTTACATTGTTTGATATTTTAAAGATAATGTACTGTTATAAAGGTAGTGAGAAAACTGAGTCAGCAGCTTTCTACAAGGGAATCTCCACGAGAGAGCCAATCATTTGTTTACCTCGTTTGTTTGCCATTTTGATATAAGTCAGCTGCTCCTTCCAGACCCAATTCTAATTGTTCATATGAGGGATTCCCACTGCTGACATCAGTACACTGCAACCCTCAGTTCTATTTATAACAGTTCATTATCTTTAAGCAACTTAACATTACCATTAATGCTTTTCATTTGATCACATGATGGTAAATAACTACTATGGATTGGTTGGAATAAAATGTTATCTTTAAGCAACTTAACATTACCATTAATACTTTTCATTTCGATTTTTCGAAGTTGAGAAAAAAATCCTGGATCAAAGTAATTCTATTATGAAATCAGCAGGTACATTTCACCAAGGAAATATTACAAATTTTTGGTGAGACTGCTGGTCGACAATGATTATGCAACACAATCTATGCAATAGGATGGTATGTGGTTAGATGTGTTGTTTTATGGGAATCAGAAGGCGTTAATTATATATTAACCGAAAGAAGGTGACAACCCAGCCGGCACACAATGTGGAATCAACGTCGATATATAGCTGAAAATAGGTCACGACGTCGAAATACCAAATTTTGACCCACTTTCGACGTCTAATTCACAACGTTGGTTCTATAGACTGAATTTCAACGCCTTTTCCACGTTTCAGTAACGACGTCTTCTCCATCAACAGATTTTAAACGCATTTTAACGTTGACAAGTGACAAAGTTGTTCTTGTCCATCTATTTTCAACTTTTGTTCGACGTCTCAATATCAACGTCGATTCATCGTCAGAATTTCGACGCTTTTTCTTCGTTGTAGTAGTGACGTTGTTTCTATCAATTCATTTTCAATGCAGTTTCAACGTCAAAATTACAACGTTGTTTTTGTGAATATATTATTAACGTGTGTTTTAACGTGCTTTTTCTGCGTTGAAGTAACGACGTTTTTGCCTACAACTCATGATCCGACCCATTTATGTTAGACTTTAGTTTGACGTTCATTCTTATCGTACTGAATTTAGCGACTGAATTTAGATTTTTTTTAAGTGGTTATCATCAACTGCACATTTTCAACCCAGTTTTTTTCAACCAATTATTAATGTTGTTTAATAAATAAATAAATAAATAAATAAATAAATAAATGACGATTTTTATTTCAGAACTGCATAAACCTGAAATCTATTTAAGATTTCAGTTAGGGAAAAATAATTTTTTGTTAACACGAAATGATTTTAGCTCATTTTAGCTCATTTTTTCTGTGTTTCAGCACAATTCTGTTTACACACACGTGGTCATAACCATTTTTAATCACGAAACAATGAAATGTAAAAGCTTTTATACCTATTCAAACGGGACTGAAATTTCAAGAAGTTTCTTTCATTGAAAGTGTAAGGAAAATAGCTTTTGTTTTCACCATTTCATAATCTAAATAGAGCCGAACATGTTGTGACAACTCGTGCTTTTTCTATTGGAATTTATTCTATGGGGATGAATCATATAGTTATAAATGAAATATACAATCCCAGCGTCAGTGTTACTGAACTTTTTTCTCTCCATTTATGAAACTTAACTTATAGTTAGAAATTGTATTTTTTGATCATCGTGTCCTATAAAATATATTTATGTATGTTTAAATATTTTTATTCTGTGTTAAATCCTTTTTATTTATTGTGTGCATAAAAAATACAATTTTTATTTGTTCTTACAGAAATAAAATTGAAGAGAATTTTGTATACAGTATCCAAGAAGCATAATATAATAATATAATAATATAACATAATATAACATAATATAACATAATATAACATAATGTAACGGAAAATGAGTTCGGCGAAATGAAAGCTTAATGAGCCACGATATGACTAGTGACTCAACGGTGATGAAATTACAGATCTTCAACTGAGTAACAAGAACAAGAGTAGTAATCCCATTGGTGATACAGACTGAAAACAGAAATTAGGTTTATGTGCTCCTTCATCATTTTTGACCCTAGATCCGCCGTTGAAATACGTATATTCACTTTCGTAGAATATACCTGCTATTTGACTAAGTAGATGGAAGAAAATCATTTCAGACAAGAGGCGGCATATAAATTTCATGGACAAAGAAAAAGAAACAAAAAAAACAGAGATGTGTCCGGACAGTGGTTACACATTCTAATTTTTATAAGAAAACTCTATGTCTATTCCTCTCTCTCTCTGAACCACGGTGGTTTTCAACTAGAAATTTTAAATTCATTAAAATTGAGTTAATTTAAAATTTTGTACCCATATTTCATCATTTTGCGCATTTCACTAATCTAATTTTTGTTTATTTGTGCACGTTTACTGCTGTCTGTTCAGTATTTTTACTCGGTTTATTTGTGCACGTTTACTGCTGTCTGTTCAGTATTTTTACTCGGTTTTGTCACTTGCGTGTGTTCTTTCTTCTGCACATTCAGTTCCTTTTTCAGCAGCTTCAGCGTTTATTTTTTCGTACAATTTCGTACAATTTTTCTCAAATTCTCGTTTTTTGTTTGTTTCTTTCTACATTATATCAAATGTTTGTGTTACTTTAATTTCAGTTTGAAGAAATTGTAAAATTATCAATGATCAAATATCTCAATCAAGCATTCAATTAATGTGTTTTGTTACAAACACCCCTTGCTGGGATACTGCCACATTCAAACAACAATCGTATGAGAACCTCAAAGTTCTGTTGTCAGTATTTTAACTTAAACTATCTAACTGTAGTTTGTTTTGCACACTTTTTGATCACATGATGGTAAATAACTACTATGGATTGGTTGGAATAAAAAGTTTTTAACTTGAACTATCTAACTGTAGTTTTTAAAATTTTCGATTCAACTGGAGTGAAAGTTCATTCACTGACATCAAATTCTCGAATTGATCCAGACCCCGCCGGCACGTCCACGTTGTTTCAACGTTGAACATAGATCGAAGGTATGGTACGGTAACCTTTTATGGTAACCTTTTATTTTTTGTTCCATATCAGATAAAAGAAATAAATCGCACACAACACAGAGAAACAACCAAGTGTATTATAGAAATAGAAAAGTTTTAAACACAAAGTGATAACTCGAAGATATTCCGCCTCCTCTTGTTCTTGTTCCTCAGCTGAAGATCTGTAACTTTGACCGGCCACCGATCACTTACCACCAACCAACCGATCAGAAAAAACCAACTACTGACCAACTGACCACCGACCAACCGACCATTAAAGGCGCGACGCGGTCAAATTTTTTTCTTTGGAAAAATTGGGCTTTATGAAACAACGAAGTAAATTTCATTGTAATCCATTAAATGCAACATTGTTCGAGACCATCAATTTTGTCAAGACAGTTGTATATGCAAATGTAAGGGAATCCTGCATGACCAAATAACAACGTACAAAACGATCACTTTTTTATTCAAATTTAGGGAGATTATTAGTAAATAACAAAATAAATAATTTTGTTCTATACGGTTCTAAATTACAACCTATTCCGTAAGTTACGGAAATAACAAGCTTACACGCAAACATTTGATTGAAAATAATGTTAGAAACGAAGAAAACTGACATATTCAGAATCAGCATCAATAACACGTGCTTACATCTTTTTCACATTTTTAGTTGAACTTGAATTTGGACTGGAACGGAATTTAGGGCAGCGGAATAGGAATATACGATATTGATTTGTGCTTCATTTGGATTTGGTTTATAAAGAACGTCGGCTAAGGTACGTATAGATATTAAAACAAACTCCTCATAATTTTGACATTATAGACATACCGAACTACCAACAATTTTGAGTATGAAAATCCGAAATAATCCTTCCAAAACATTTTTTTATCAATTCTTTATTGTATCGCATGCCATGTCGACACTTACATATTAAATTTATGGTGCACCATGATCAATACGCACTTTTAATTTCTATAAATTTCTGAAATGAATAAAAACAATTTGACCATGTATCGCCTTTAATGGTCGGTTGGTCGGTGGTAAGTGGTCGGTGGCTGTTCGGTTGTCGGTTGTTTTGGAAAACAGCCACTAAGATTGTATATTTCATTTATTTCATCTATATCTATATTCATCCCCATAGAATAAATTCCAATAGAAAAAGCATGAGTTGTCACAACATGTTCGGCTCTATTTAGATTATGAAATGGTGAAAACAAAAGCCAATAATTAACAGAATTATTTTCCTAACACTTTCAATGAAAGAAACTGCTTGAAATTTCTGTCCCGTTTGAATAGGTGTAAAAACTTTACATTTTATTGTTTCGTGATAAAAAAAATGGTTATGAATACGGGGTGTAAACAGAAGTGGGCTGAAGCACATTGATAAAATGAGCTAAAATCATTTCGTGTAAACAAAAAATAATTTTTTCTGACCTAACTGAAATCTTAAATTGATTTCAGTTTTATACAGTTCTGAAATAAAAAGCCAAGCGTCAATTATTATTTATTTATTTATTTATTTATTTATTTATTTATTTATTTATTTATTTATTTATTTATTTATTTATTTATTTATTTATTTATTTATTTATTTATTTATTTATTTATTTATTTATTTATTTATTTATTTATTTATTTATTTATTTATTTATTTATTTATTTATTTATTTATTTATTTATTTATTTATTTATTTATTTATTATTTATTTAAGTTGGAAAGACATATACATAGCTTGTGTGACAACTAATTAAATCCAACTACATAATTCGTAAAAACATAAAATATCAAAATGTAAAATAAAAAAGAAATGTTAAAATAGAATGAATAAGAATTGCACGTGATCTGTGCTCGAGAATTAAATTAAAGGAAAATCCACGCACTAATTCATATGCAATCTAGATACGGCAACTGTGACATTGGCGGTAGCAATTGTTGAGTGTTTTGATTCGAGACTTGAATAAACTTAATTTTGGGCAATGCTTTACATAAGCTGGAAGGTTATTCCAGAGAAGCACTGCTCTAAAGACGAAAGAGTTTTTGGTGCACTCTGTGCGCTTAGGTAGCTGTAACAGACTTCCATGACGCATGTTATAAACAACAGACTTTAAAACAAAAAAATTCCACATAAAACTTGGATTTAGTCGGAAAATCGACTTACACACTTCAGTGGCAAGCAACCTCAAATTTGATTTGTGTGTTGACACAGCGTTATATGTCTCCAGGACCTTCTCCTTGGGTGTGACAAAATCTAGATTTCTCAAAGCTCGGATGTGCGTGGATTCAATTTTTGACGAATCCCTCTTTGAGCAGAACATCCAAACTAGAGGACAGTATCTAAAGCAGGATAGAACATATGCATTGCATAGCATTGTTGCCTTTGGCAAATTTAAGTAAGAGTGAATTCGCAATAAGGCATTTATTTTACAATTCGCTTTTGTGGATACGTCTAATATGTGAGGTAAAAACTCAACCTGTCGTCGAGAGTCACACCCAGCAGTTTCACATATTTAGTAGAAGGAATAGTGTGACTGTCAACAACAAGTTCGTTTTGATTTTCATCATGACAACAAAGAAGTAAAAACTGAAAATTATCTGGGTTGACAACCATCTGGTTGATCCTAAACCAGTTTGTGATAATAGGAACATCTTGGGACAATTTGGATAGCACCTCACTGAGAGAGGGATCTCACTCATATAATGTATTGTCATCAGCAAAGTTGGCAATTCCAGATGAAATGTCACAAAAAAAGAGATCATTAAGGAAGATATTGAATAACAATGGCCCTAATATAGAACCTTGTGGCACACCTACTACCTCTAGCCATTCACTAAAGTAGAATTCAATTCGCACACGCATTTTCCTATCCTGCAAGTAACTATATAAAAACTTTAAACTTTTATATCCCAATCCATAAGCCCAAAGTTTAGCTACTAAGAAATCATGGAGGAGAACTTCAAAAGCTTTTGAGAGATCCATTGGAACAACTCCTACCTTTCCAGCACTCTCAAGACATTTTTGCCACGAATGGAGGAGATTTAACAGGCAATGCTGGGTTGGATAGCCTTTTTTAAAGCCACAGAGGTATTTTTAGAGTTTAGTCTCCATAAAAGTTGTTAGCTGGTTGAAGACTAATTTTTCGAATACCTTAGAAAATATTGGAAGTAAGCTAATGGGCCGATAGTTTGACTTGTCGGTAGCAGAACTATTCTTATTTACTGGAATTGTAACAGCCATCTTAAGTGTAAACGGGAATATATTAGATTCAAGAGAGTTATTGAAACACGATGACAAGGCGTCGGAATATTTTTAAGCAACACTTTGAACAATATCGGTGGAGACATTGCTGCTAGTCTTCTTTGTCCTATCGAGTTTCATAATGGTGGCAAGAATTTCATCACTAGTAGGGATTTAAATTCAAAGAAATCATCCCTGTGCTGTAATGACTTTATCCTCACAGTCACATCCGACTTTTAAATTTTTCAATTGCTAACAAAACAGGGTCACTCACAATATCAAGGTTTGGTGCCAGCATTGGTGACCATGACTTCATTGGAAGTGATGTTAGAAAAATATCTATTAAAAATGTTTGCCACATTTGTGCTATGAGAAATGATTTCCCCGTCAGCAACCAAGATTGTCTTACTTGAAAAAGCGTCTTTATCGGAGAAAAATGGTTTGCATGCGCTCCAGAACCTTTTACAGTCCCCTCTAATTTCAGCCTTGGCAAAATAAGACCTCTTGGCTTTCCTATTCATCGAGACAACCTGATTTTATTGCAGCTTGTATCGAGCCCAATCACCTAGATTGCACGTTCTTTTGGCGATATTCTGTTATTGAAAGCGTCTCATGATCGTCTTACGCAAACCTTAAGAAGTGTGTGGCTTGTTATTAGCTCTAAGAAATCTTCTTTTTTTTGTGGAGCATGAGGGTCTAACAATTCTTCAAACATTTTATGAAATTCGCTGTAAGAGCTCACATTTAAAAGAAATTTGAAACTTTTTGGCTTCAAGCTTTGCATGGGTTACTTTGAGCATAGTGTAGATCAAGCTGTGAAAATCGCTAAGACCTGTCTCAGCAACGCCTGATTGTTTTAATGCGTGTTTTTTTTTGTTGGAAAGCAGAAAATTGATCAGGGTCCCATTTACCGATTTCCAGCACGTCTTATTCAAAATATTGTCATAAAGACCATAATGTTCGTAGTTTCTGGAATAAAAATTAATTAATAGAGACAATTCACCTAGAAAATAATCTAATTGCTGCCGAGATGGTTTATAGATTGATAAAAGAATCAATTTTGTCTTCCTCAAACTAATCTTAAGGGGAATAACTTGCAGGTCTTCAGGTACCTCATAATCTGATTTCAGTTCCGAAGATATACTTTCTTTGAAGTAAATCAAAAGTCCCCCACTATTGCAGGGGTCATCCTTCCGGTACGGTTTTCAGTAGCCTTCCATCGTAAACTGAGAGGAAGGGTGAGTTTATTTTAGTTTCCGCAACTGTTAGAATATCAACTTTGTCTTTGAGGACACACTGAAGATTACTGCATTTTATTCCTGATAGAATTCAAATCGAGATATATCTATATCTATATATGCCAAATATGACATTTTTTGGATTTTCTCGACGCAATCTATAAAGCTTCTCAAGACAAGGGCTAATTTTATTGCTATCACTGTGCAGACACTCGTGTATTTCCAACTTCCTGTAGGTCAGTAAATTTTCAATATAAACACGGGAATTTTCATTTAGAATTTTTGATCCTTTCCAATTGAGGTGTATAGACATTTGCTAAAGGCCGCCACTTTATTAATGATTGGGTTATCTAAGAATCCAATGTTACGTTCATTGCATGATGCTCTTAATATCCGGTTAGTGTAGTTCAACATTCAACGATGTAGTTCAACATTGTATTACAATGTAAGCTACTTATTTATTAGACATTTTCATTCATTTTAATAGGTTACTGCTTCTGTTCTACATAATGAACAACAAAACGAACAAAATAATGCATGTCGTATGTCACTTTGGGACCCAGATCGGGAAATGAAGAAAGTGTACTCTCTTGTCTTGCGTAGTGACAATAAACTTTGTCCAAAGATGGTTACCAGATGCAAGGAGTGCCGCATTGCATTTCAATCAAATGATGTATCAGTCTTGAAGA
Source organism: Turritopsis rubra (assembly GCA_039566895.2). Lineage (NCBI taxonomy): Eukaryota > Metazoa > Cnidaria > Hydrozoa > Anthoathecata > Oceaniidae > Turritopsis > Turritopsis rubra. Next base: position 5,955,890 of record CM077631.1, on the reverse strand, counting down.
CTACAGGCCTCCGTGAAAGAAGCGACAAAAATGGTAAAATCATAAGGAAAGAAGCAAACGTATACCTGCATTTTGTCACCTCTTGCCTAAAACTGCATGACAAATCCTTTACATTTTCGGATGTGGTTGTTCCTAAACGAACGCAAGATTTGCTTCCAACCGTTGTGAAAGCAATGCTCCTAGCAAAGAAAGTCAAATTTGAAAGTTCGAGTTATTAATTAATTTCAGTGTTGCAAATAACTAATTTTTAAAATTGGTGATTGAAGCCAGTTTTGCAATGAGGGTAAGTTGTGGCCCAAAGATTCTTGGGTCCAAGTGGCACTAAAAGTTCTCTGAATAAATTTAAGACTTTCTTGTTTTAACGAGACATAATACTGTTTTTAAGATCTACAATGTCCTTTATCTCCCGTTCCAATTGCCAAATTGATCGGATTTGTCCAGTGTCCCGACGTTATTTCCAACACTGAATTTAAAACTAGAAATTGGGTTTCAAATTCGTTTTACTTATAAGGACGTTTTCCGTTCACTTTTTACCGACGTTTAACGTATTGCGTTTAACGCAATAAAAAGGTAAAGGTTTTCAAGAACCTTTCTTCTTAGGGGTTTTACTTTCACCTGAGAGGAGAAGTGCCTTTTTGCATAAAATTGTATGCATTAAGGCACTTCTCTTGAGGTGAAACTATTTGCACTAACAGTACGCTTGGGAGTGACGTAATTTTATGTTCGGAGGTTCCCATGGTAACGGTTTCTGCTGTAAGCGATTGAGTGCTTTTTGGAGCTTATGTCATCAAGTAAAAGGTTTATGTTGTTTTTATTTACTAAATCATCTCGCAAAAAAATAATTTCCTTTTCGAAATGATTTATATACTTATTGTGGCACTGTTCCTTCTCTAGCTCACCCATAATCTCAGTTATTATGCTCTTTTTTAAGTTGTTTAGTTCAACTTCTTTGCACTTCTCATCTTGTTCGGAACCAAAGACGGAGAAAAGAACATGCCGTTACCGTTTTTATTTTGGTAGCTAACTTCTAAGATGTTAACGGGTATTGTAGGGTCCATAACTGCGTATTCCTTTATTCCGTTTCTTCTCAGCGCATTCAAAAATAGTACCCAATTGAAAACGATAAATAGTAGGAAGATATTTAAGCTAGCTACCATACCTCTGTCACTGAAAGTTAAGATATCCCAACTATTGGGTAAAACTATGTCTTTGTGAATTAAAATCTGAATCGTAAAAAGATAATGTACCATTCTTCCATGAATTTGTCAAATGACTTCCCAATTGCTTGTACCATGATATAAAACCATAATTGGAACGTTCGTTGAGAATATTTCAAACGAAAACAACATTGCATTGGCTACTCCTTCGTAGAGGCCATTCATTGTCTTCTTTCACGAACAACCCTCCATGAAATGGAAAAAAACCCAGTAAACTGGTGTTCGGGGATTCTCCTACGCCGTAGGAGATTATTCCTATTATTATACTGAAAAAAATCCAAATTGTTTCGTGCAGTACTTTACTTTCTCAATAAACTTCTAAGAAACAGACCGTAAAAAAATTGGCAACCACACACACAAAACTTTGATGCACAGACTGCGATTCAATATATTAGTAGTGCGTGTAAAAGGTTTTTCATGTTCTTTTTATTTCCATGAGTTACCGCCCAACACTCGTGATCTTCCTCTTTTAAAATAGAAGTGATGAAAAATAAAATCGAATTTGAAAAATGGAATTACGAAGGATAAGTAGTACCATGTTATAGAGCCAAAAAAGCATTTCAAAGTTATCTACACACGCAGTCCTTTAAAACCTTTTCAAAATGCAAACGCTACTTCTACAGCATTTTTAAAACCAGTTTTGCATGCACGGCAAAATTCAGAATCAACAATCAATCAGATCTCCGAAATTGCCGACATGAACTAGTTCGTAGCTGAAAAAAAGAAGAAAGAAGAAAGACACAGTTGTACAGGGTTTCACAACATCCGAAAACGCCAAGAAGATTTTTCTGAAAAAAGGACACGATGGAAATATTTTTTTTCGAAATTCGAATTACATAAACAAAAAGACATATAATTATAGATTATTATAAAAAAACTGTGAGATAAGAGTATATTACCACTGCGTTAAATAAATTCAACCAACTAACCCACCAACCATTCGATCTAGAAGTTTCCCAAAAATTAGTGCCAGATTATTAAGAATATTTCCCTATCCCAACAAAATGGCGAATATAATACCATTACAACCCATTTTATCGGTGTTAATGATGTGGAGTGGAAAGTTTTGGAAGTAATTGAAATGACTTCCATAAGTCCAGATAATAAAAGTGAATGAACTAATGAGTCATTTATAAATCATTTAGTGAGTCAATTTTTGAAACTTTACGTAAAAAACAAGTTTCGCAAGATTACATGCAACGGAAAAGTGTTTTACTAGCTGCGGGGGTGTTGTGACTACGTCCACTGTTCAACGGTTACATATGGTAACAACTTCTATTGCAAAGATAAACATATGGCTCAAATCAACTGTTTCCCCAGTCTCTTATTGTACATATTTGAATGGAAGAAACAAATCTTTTAAAGAAGACTGGAAAAGAGGGAACGGCTTTACTTTGGATATAAGGAGATTAATTTATCATTGAAAACATACGGCAAACATCTTCGTTTCAAAGGAGGTTATCGTGTATCGTTCAAAATTTTACATACAAATCTATTGTCAAAAGAGAAACGGTAGGCAGTGCATAGATTTATGTAATTTATTGTATTTTTTCCCAATATCAAAGTTAATGTATTTTCTGTTCTTATAGATCATGTACAATTACAGGAACACCTCGAATATTTCATTTGTTGACAATATGCCATCATCCAGGTTAATCAAATATATTGTAACGATTGATACAGTTTCCAGATATGTCCAGCTTTTGGCTGTCATTGTATCCCTGTTTGGCAATTCTCTGGTGATTCTTGGAATTACAAAATCGCGATGTTCAACAATTAATGCATTCGTTATACGCTATCTCTCCATAACTGATCTCGTCTACTCTGCACTGCAAATCTTTCTTATTCATCGTCGATTTAATCATTACGAATGGAGTTTTGGTCAAGTGATTTGTACACTATCGGGTATTTCAACCTCGGCTATCATTTCATCCTTGCTTATTATATCCTTCATGGCAATCGAACGTTGTAAAACAATTAATCGACCATTTTCAGGGAGGATAGAGAAGAAACAAATATCAAAGATTGTTTGTATATTGTGGATTATATCGGTATTGTTAAACTTACCAACACTCTTGCAGTTAAAGATTACATATTTCCAAGGCAAAACCAATTGCGTTAATACCAATAGATTCGCGTTTTCCAAGTATTGGGACATAATTCTTTTTATTCTTACTTATATTATCCCGTTTGTGGTTCTCATGGTCTGTTACATAAAAATCATCAAGAAGAAACCGGATCCAATAATCAGAAGACATTCCAAAAAGTCAAATAGAATGATCAGGTCATTTTGTCTGATATTTCTGAGTTTTTTCATCACCACAACACCTAATCAAATAATGATACTTTGGTTTCACTTTGGAGTGAAACAGACAACTAATGCTCCTTTGGTATTTTGCATACTCCATGGATTGTCGTCGTTTGTCCATTTGCATTCTCTGATAAATCCATTCATTTACTATTTCATAAATCTTGACCTTTTCACGGGTATCTTTTCAAAAAAAACACTGATTCGGCAACAGAACGGACATTCTCCTCCTATACTTCTTCCTGAAGATTGCGAACAATTGGAAAATGATGAAACAATGGGTGGTGAAGATACTGATCTTCCAATAATATTATCAGAAGTTAAAGACTGTGACATCAAATGTTCGCCAAGGCGTAGAACAAAGAGCCAGTTACTAGGAGATGGCATTAAAATGTCTTGGCGTTCTTGCCTTCTTTCAAGGGATGCTAGTAGTTATGAAATACTGGAAGAGGAACGGTACAATACAATTAGAGCTTCCAGCAACAATATTCAATTTAACGCAAAGGACAGTTTCTTCAAGAGAAGAAGGTGCAATACATACCAAACACCAGCCGATACTTCAAGAGTTGTAATGTCGTTCTTGTAAGTCTTTATGGCTTTGTTTTTGTTTTTGTTTTTCGAAAAATTGACGCATTTGTTGGGAAATTCCGGAAGTTTTTGAGTGCCAATTTTGCTTTTTTTACTTTTTGCTTTGAACATGCTAAGCTATCTCTCAAATATTAATATGTTTTTTTTCTTTAACGCTAAATGAAAGAAATTGTGTTAAGTGCTGTTTTGTTTTGAAATGTATTTATATTCATTTTTAAAACAGCACTTTTCACAAAAAATGATCCAAGTCCATTATTTCATTTTCGCCCACCTTTGTCTGACGAAATTAGGTCTTATTCAAGCACCCTTTTATTTCCGGAACAAAGTTAGATTGATGTTTTGTTTTATGTATTAGTATTTACAATAAAGACATTTCGTTAAATAAAAACATGAATATTATTCCTTTTAAATTTGGACGGTCCCGTACAAGACGTGGGGGGATGGGGATCTGACTCCCTTAGAATTCACCTATCAATATTTTTTAAATGTGTCAGAGGAAAATACATGATATGATGGCGTTAACACGCAGTGGGCGCAGTGGGAACTACATTATGTCTTGTAAATACCGCTCTATACCGCTCAGTATTGCCCGCTGTTAAGAAATCAATTTGCTAATTATAACATATTATGCTTTTTACCGTTTATAAAAGGGTACTTTCATTTTTGCTATAAATCTTATTTGCTTTCCTAGGGGAGTGTTCCTCGAAAAATAAAGTCTTTTCCGAATGCCGGTCAAACAAGTCTCGAATGGCGGTCAAACAAGTCTCGTTTTGATGTGTTTTATTGTGTTACGGTAATAATTCAATCGCATAAATTCAGTTAATGAAACGCCCTATTTTTAATGAAACGCCCTATTTTCAACACACGAGGGCTGTTAAGACAACGAAGGATTATTTTCCAATTATAGACAAAGTTTCAAATCTGTGAGCGGCAGCACAAATGCACGGAATGTTTGCTGCATATTCCTTTATTCCATTTCTTCTCGGCGCATTCAAAAATAGTACCCAATTGAAAACGATAAATAGTAAAATAGGAAGATATTTAAGCTAGCTTCCATACCTCTGTCACACGCAAAATCTTTTATCAAACTAAAACTTGGATGCACAGATCGCGATTAAATATACTACAATCGCGTCTGCAAAATATATTGGGACAAAACATTTATTTATTTATTTATTTATTTATTAAACAACATTAATAATTGGTTGATAAAGTAGGAAAAACTGGGCCGAAAATGTGCAGTTGCTGATAACCACGTCTTAAAGACAGTCGTTAAAATCGACGTCATTATTGAGACGTCTAAACTAACTTTGAAAATAAACTGAAAGAAACAGTGACATCATTGTGAAACTGAGTTAAGAAACATTGATGGAAAAACGATGTTACGGAAAGAATGAACGTCAAACTAAAGTCTAACATAAATGGGTCGGATAATGAGTTGTTGGCAAAAATGTCGTTACTTCAACGCAGAAAAAGCATGTCAAAACACACGTTAATAATATATTCACAAAAACAACGTTGTCATTGCGACGTTGAAACTGCATTGAAAATGAATTAATGGAGACAACGTCACTACTACAACGTAGAAAAAGCGTCGAAATTTTGACGATATCGACGTTAATATTGAGACCTCGAACAAAGGTTGAAAATAGATGGACAAGAAGGCTACCGATTCTGATATAACTGACTCGAAAAAGAACATCATGATATTCACAGATTACTGGAAAGACTCATTTCATCACAGCTAAAAGATTTGATTAAAGAGATCAATGGAACAAAAGAAATATAAAGTCTTAAATATGCAAAAGAGGTACGAAATTCTTACTGTTTGTTTACGTGGTCTTGACTCCGAACTTGACGAAGAGATTTCAGCTCGAGAAATTCACAAACATTTTACATTCAAAAGGGCTCAATTGAACATTATTTTGAATAAATTTGGTGGATTTCATTCAAAAGTTGATATTTACACATTTCAAAATGAATTTGAAAAGTTGCATCTAAAGGCGAGACAGATATGAGTGAAATACGAGAAAGGCTTAAATTGGCATACAGTAATACAAAAAATTTATTAGCAAACAAACTTTCAGAACTTTCAAATATTGAATTCATTTGGAAAACAAGTAATCAAACTAAAATTTCAGAAACACTTGGTAAGATAATTAGCATAATGAAGGACTTAATGATCTTGTGCAAAAGGCATAAAATTGACGCAAAATTATTTCATAGTGATGGTATTCAACGTATTTACAAGCTTCTTGATGATGAAAGAACAACAAGATGGCTTCAAAGTATTTGTGATGATGAACTTGAAGGTGAAGAGCTATGGTGGACCAAATTTATAACGTTTTTAAAGCGAGAACTGAAAGTGCAACAGCAAAAACAATTGATGAGCTGCAAAAAACTTGAGATCAAGAAATATAAAAAATCACCACGTGTTATGTTATCAAATCACGAACAGCAGGTTAGAGATACACTTACAAACACTTTGAAACGTTTCATCTGCAACTCAACTGATCACACACTAACTTCTGGACCTCAAGACACAAAACTTATTCAATATTTTGTGTGTAAACATTTTGTCGATATGACACCTGCAAATCATTTTCTAGTGTTAAAAACGAAAAACCTTTGTTATCAGTATTTGTTTCCTAGAGCACATTCAACCACAGGAAAGCATCGTGAAGGCAAACTTCAGAGGGACTTCGTTTGTCTACATTAAAGTCACAACAAGTTTTCAATGAAGAAACATGTTCTTGTTTGTGATGCACACGAGATGAAGAACATTTTTAACTATTATTCAACTCAAGTATCTCACCATCAACGAAATGCTACAAACGATTCAGGTATATATCAACTTCAAGAAATAACTGTTAATAACAAATCATAACTGATATTTTTCGATACAGGCTGGAGTGACTTTGTTATCAGAGACCATGCAATTGAGCAACTTAGTTTCACTAGCAGAGCTTCAATATAAAGCACCAATCAAACTGGGAGGTGTTGGATACGTTACGACTCAATCTTCCAATGGTATATATTCGGTTCAAGTACAAACATCAATGGTATCAATGTTACGTTCACGTTCACTGGTGTCTCATTGAACAAGTTCACTGTATCTACTAAATGGTCTGGTAAAAGATGACATCTATGAATCCTACAGGGAGACAGGAAATGACTCAGCTAATGAACCAATGCTACCAGCAATAGTTGGAGGAGATGTTGACTTCATGGTTGGAATAAAATATTTCAGATATCACCCCAAACTCGTTCTTTCAATTACCATCAGAATGGACCATCTACGAAGCGATCTTCAAAAGCACAGATGGCAGTAGAGGGATAGTTGGTGGTCTACATCACGTGTTTATGATGATTGAGCAACAACACAACGGCAGTGGTAAGAATACATTTCCTTCAAATCAATTGAATGTATTTAATTTGAATTTCAGATCAATCCGGACGTTCCACCTGTTGTGCTTCAAAAGTTCATTGAATGACGAAGTAACAGACATACCTGACAATGATGCAAACGTGCTAATCAAAAGAGAGACGATATTCGACATTTTATTTTCATTTTATCCAACTTAACAAGTGAGTATGACACTTGTTAAGTGGAGCTGATTTCTTCGGTCCCTTGAAAGTCCCAGTTAACGGGAGTATACGGCTTTCACGAATTTCTGTTTAACCATCGTAGAAGACTACCCAAATACACAGAAAGTCGTTTTGGTGCAGTTTATTGTTTCACTGATTTTTTGACAATTTACTCAACTTCCGGAAAAGTAATTCTGAAAACCTAAGTGTACAATCCTGGCCGAAATATATCCAGACAAGCTCTAATTCTCCCCTCCCCCCAAAGTTTAATGTTGAGAACTGGAATGACTCAACTATGGGGGATGTTTTTAAGCAAATACACTTTCAATTTCTTTTAAAGATAGTGTATTGTTATAAATATAGCAAAATCTGACATCATGATGATCTCAGCACATGAGCATGAACAATAACAACAGGTGAGAGACAAGAAAAGGAATTTTTGTATTGTTTGATCTTCAAAAATGTAGCACATGAATTATCGTTGGTCATAAATATAAGCTACTATTTTTGTTGCATTTAATGATGACTTTCATAGAAGTAACTGAAAGGTCTGCATCGTAATGATGATGTCAGCACGAGGTGGTACCTCCGGCGGAATTTATAACAACATGTTGTCTTTAACTTTATACTGGCCCATCATACGTTCTAACGGCCATCACTCTATATCTTTGTAATGATAAATATTTATGATTTTGTTTGTAATATTTTCGTTATTATTACTGAATCTGTATTTGTTAGAATTTTTTTTGCTCAGATTATTCTCAAATGTTCATTTACTACAACTGCAAAGGTTGCCATTTATTTCAGGATATTTTGTGCATTGTTGTAATGTTTGGGACACGCTTGTGCTCTTGTCTCATTCTCTAGGCTTTTATTTTCAGCATGTGATTGCCACAACTTATTCTCAACTTTCAGCTTTTTCTCATCAATGTTTTTGGTTTTAGGGATGGATGTTTTGTTGTTGAATGTTGGTTGCTGTGAATTGTTGCTAATAATATATGATGATGTTAATTTTTGTTTGATTTTTCTACTTAATGTTTTCAGTTTAAATCTTTACACAATTTTTTTTATTGCAAAAGAAAGTATATTTGAGGAAGCTGCATGATTGTGCTTCCTCTTGTGATTTATTGAACAAGACGATAAAGAGAAGGGAGGAACCCTTTTCTCCTATCAAATGGTGGAGTAGACACTATATAAAAACTTTAATACTTATTTTTCAGGTTGGATTAGATAAATGTTACAAAATATTTCCGTTTATAGGTTCAAATTTGTAGTTAAAAGGGCTTTATATTTTTTATTCCAACGATTAAATTTCGTTGTTTCAATTTTCAAGTGCGTTTTAGTGTAAGTATATGGTAGCATCTCATTGTTGCTATGGTTACATTTCATTGTTGTCATGGTAACATCTTATTGTTGTCTTTCTACGACTTTCACGAAATTTGAATTTTTTTCCATACTTGATATAGAAAATCTTTGAATTTTAGGTCGAATATATTCTATTTCAGATTTATATTTGGTTATAATTGAATTCTTTCCCAGTGGGCAAAGTCTCCAAAAAGTCTCTGTGGAGGAGTGTTTTTTTATGGTGTAGTGGCGATGGTGTAGTGGAAGCACCTTCGGGTTTCACCAGTGCGGTTGGGGTTCAATCCCTACTGCGGAAACTGGAATCGATACTCCACTCCGATGCGCTTTGAAAGCAGCGTATTCAGCCCATTAGGTGCCATCGACTGACCGCATGTTGGCCAGACAAGTTAGAGCAATGCTTAACGTATCTCTAGCGGTAAGTTAACTAATAAGAGCCATTGAGATAAATGGATATGGATATGCATCAAGGACGTTAAAACTTCCCGTTACTTACTTACTTACTTATTTACTTACTTATCGCCAGTTCTAACTTTTAATTTGCTGATTTTTATCCTGTTCTACCTTCGCTTTATATTGCCAATACACTTTTATAAACAAACTATTTGTTCTGCATTTTCGATCTTTAGATTCTTTTAAAGCGACGATGACAGGCTCACGGTGAAGGACGAACTCGTGTGAATCGTTAGAGCTTGATGATGAGTAATGTGAGTAATGTGTACTTGTCTCGAGTCGCCACCCTCACGGTTTTCTCGACAGCAAAAAAGGCCCGAAGATGACGCTGCTGTTTTGGCTTGTAAGCATTAACTGCGAGTTTTTAATCCAGAGGGTGACGAGTTTCCCAAGTACAGAATCTCGGTATAACGAACCATAAAGAGAATTAGAAATTAGTTCGTTATATTGAGAGTTCTTTCAATCGAGAGATTTTAAGAGGGGTTGGTTAAGGGAGGGGAACAAGAACCGGGGGTTCGTTATAACGAGATTTCGATATATCAGGGGTTCGTAAGCACTGTATTACACTGTTAACATGAAATACAATTCAACACTTTTAATTTGAGTCTTCTCTCTCCTTGTTGCCAAATAAGACGTTGACATTAGAAAGAGGTATATCGTGCTTGGATGATCGAAAAGGATATTGTTTCATTGTATCAGCTTTCAGGTTTTTATTTAAAAAAGCAGGCTTTAATACGTCTAAGGTTTTCCCCTTCATTTTAAAATTCTTGAACAGTTTTCAATCTTCAAGTATTTTTGTGACATCAAAATTCTTTGATATTTTTATGCCCTGTGTTTTTTGTGCATGCTTATAATGTCTCTTATTCTTGTTAAGATGGCTTAAAGTTACTAGTGCGAATCAGGCTTTAAAGAGTTGTTTACAAATAAAAAATGAAATCGTTTGTAAATTATGTTTTCTGACCACAACAATAAATACTGATCAATGGCCTCAATCTCACCTCTCCTTTTATGTCATGCCGAACGTTTCCCTTGTGTGTCCTTTAACGACAACCTCGTCCCCAGGGTTTCTTGCCTTTTCGATATATTAGATGGCTTTAAAGAAATGTTTGTTATTGTTTCTTTTATTCGGGAGAAAAACGACCAATTCGCAAAAAAAACAGCAGAAAATATCCGCTTCTAGCTCAATCATTTAAATGACAATCGTGATAATTGAACCAGCTAGTAAAAATTAATACAGTCTTTATTTTTAAACTAGTTACAAACAACAATTCACCATCGCCAAAATGCATTTCCTCTCCTCCGCATCATATCAGGTTGTGTGGTGTGGACGGAAGAAGAGCAATCAATTTCAGAAAGTTTGTTGACATGGATTCAAGATGGCGGAAAAGAGCTTTCATTTTCTCTTTTGTGTCGATTGCCCTTTTTTCTCGTTTATACTAAACTAAGGAGAGAGTGTAATTCATTTTTTAATTTTATACAGTGCTTTATAGTTCTAGTTAGTAAGTGTCTCTCCTTCTCTTGTGTATGGTGTGTGTGCATGTGCGTATTCTTCACCGATGATTCGACAAACTAAATTAAAAATATCACTAATAATCTGGTGGGACAATGTTTTAAAAATCGACAATTCTATACAAACACGGTTTCTCTTCTTCTTCTTTCAACACCAAATTAAAATTCTATCTATAAATGATCATAATTTCATGAAAAGAACCAATTTTTCAATTGTTTTCCAAACTTTATAAAATTATTTCAAAGTCATTATTTGCAGCTCAAAATTTGACGTCTCTCTGATCTGGACAGGCATTTTAAATGAATATGATGTCATATTTCTTCCACATCTGTTTAAACGAGACTGGCAATAGAAGTCAAATCAGGGAATTAAGTGGGAAGACCGACACGTTAAAAGGTTTGCAAACTAGAATCAAATTTAAACATTGAGTGTGTTATAATACTGATCAAGAAATACAAGAAATACAACAATATTTTTCGCATGTAAATTTTTTCACTTTAAAGCTTTTCAACATTTAAAGTTCAACGACACAACTGGCAGCTCCAAAGTCCAAGTAAATCTATAACAGTGTTACCTTTCCTTTTACTGTTTGAAAGCTAGACGACTAGATGTGCACCCAACTTATTTTTGCCAATAGGCCATTACAGTGTCCTCCAGATCTGGGTGACATCCAGTGAATTTTTTTTGTTATACTTTAACATAGCTAAGCATTTTGTGAATTTCCACAGTACCAGTAAACGGTTAAGTAAGGAAATCCCTAAATAAATTGACTGAATTTGATTTTGTGATTTCTGACGCTATGAAAATTTCTGCCCTCAGCTAAAATTTTCCTTAAAAGAGCAATGAGTTATATAAAGATTTTTTGTCACGTTTTCTGGAATAAATCACAAAGTTGATGAAGTTTTACAAAATGAATATATAAATATAAGCATGATGCAAACAATTGGTATATAAATTGTGTCAATTGGGAAAATGGTGTTATGTCTTCTCTTTCTCAGACCCTAATAGACCTATTAGTTGTATATACTTTCTGTATACTTTTTTTACGTTTATCTTATTATAGTGTTGTTGTGTTATATTTTTTTGCCTTTTATAATGTAAATTTAAAATAGTCATTAATATTTATTTAGAATTCCCCAAATAAGCACAGACATGGTTGTTTATGCACCAGTACTAAGATGCAGTGTAAATGAACCTTTGTTTTGTCAGCAATGTGAATCCTGCAAACTTGTTGAAAAGATTAACCTTACTAAAGCATGGTTTACACCATTAAGTGATTATAACAAAAAGGCTTTTCTGTTGAAGTTGATATACTCTTCAGTTGATTTGCTACCAAAGTTACCTGGAATATTATCCAGTTTATGTTCAAAAGACTACCAATATGCGATATCACGTTTGAGACCAAGTTTACAAAATGACTGTATCCAAGATAATTCAGATCATTCTGTTGACGTGCAAGAGGTAAAACTAAATTTATATATACAGTACAGCCTAAAAGAAACTTAATGCGTCCACGAAGGAATGAAGATTTTTGTGTAAAGTTTTATCTGTTATATGAAGTCTATGAGGATGTTTACATAAAAGCTGTACTCAACGCTGACCGGGCTTAGATTTCCGTACGTAATAGATAATATTTCTATTTAAATGGTGACACCGTACTAAAATTTCAGACCGGTCTGAGTTCAGTCCTGCCTTTAGCATAGGACTGAAATTTTAGTACGGGCAGAGTTTCATTTTTGGCATGCACAGTAGAGGTTTTCTGTTGTTTCTTGCTGCCATGTTTTAATTAGCCTGCCCTGAAATTATCTCATGTGAACAGAAAAGATTCACAACACAGTCTGAGTTCAGTACAGCTCTCGTGTAAACACCCTCTATGTTTTCAACACAATTTTTTTTAAATCTCACGATCTTCACATTGTTTATCTAAAGATAAACAAAGGATGTTTGGTTAACTTTAAGCTTACCATGTTGTGTTTCAGGTGGAAGCTATGATCAATAACGAATATGTGACATGGTTTTTATCATCTAGCCAGTGGACTTGCTCCAATTACTTGTTATTTTTGTTGCAAACATGTAATGTATGTCTTCTTAAGGCAATAAAAGACACTCTTGATACATCAGCGAAATATAAGATAACAGATATATCTAAAAGTTTGAATAGCAAGTCTGGAGGTGAAGGTAATGTTTTGATAAAATGAGTTTCTTCTTTTACCCTCTACCAGCGAAGTATGTCTTCTCAACTAGGTTGATATTGGTCAATGAAAACAAATTTTTGTGTTAACTACTAAATAACACACATAGGATAATATTCATTTCCAACTATATCAATTTTTCACCTTTACTTTTGCTTATAATACTCTTTTATTGGCATCGTAATCAAATAAAAAAAACCTCAATTTTATGCCCTTATTGAAAAACGTTTGTTATTTCGTGAAGAATTTTAACTTTCCACAACACACCCAAAAAGCTAATCTTTTAAACTAACAATATTAAGGAGTTTACACAACTGAGGACGGCGACACGAGAGTGATCCTTGAATATTCAGAAATAAATGAAACACAGCAATGGAAATTTCAAAAACTTGTCTGTAGTAACAAAGTCGATAACCTAAGAAACAGAAACAGGGTAACATCAATATGAGAGGATTATAATCTACTACTATCCTTGCATCTTTGCTTTCAGTATGACTTCAAAACATAACTTTTCATGTTGTGTTTAGAAGATGCAACTGCTAATGATGTAATTAACTAATTTTGAAGTGGAGTTTTTTTCAAGAATGGCAGCATCGCGGCAAAGAAATTTTTGTAGCGGGACAATAACCAGTGTAGTGAAACTTCCCAGCTAGAACACTGGCTTCCTTTCTAAAATAAATTCACACAGAAAACAAAGCTTTTGTTTCACTCACGCCACTGTCCTTAGTGTCCTTGTATTTTCGTAAGCTCTGTATTATTCCTGGTCGTGTGATTTTCTATTCGATCAGAGTATTATCACATCCCTTGCCTCCAATCGACTTTCGGTGCACACCATAAGTGTTGCAGCCAATCTAATGTTGAAGCCATTAACTTTTCACTTCTTTGTATTTCAGACTCTCCCCATAACGAGCTGCCAAGAATAAAAAAATGTTATAGTGCACCTGCATTTAGAAGAAAATCATTAAAAAACTGGCAAGAAAACAGCAGGATTCATTCAGCCATGTGCAGAATCACTTTCAATGATGATCCACCTCGAATTGAAACATCCACAGCCACAAGACCCACGTCTAGTCATGCTTACACATCGGCACGTTGTTTACCCATTGAAAAACACAGACTGAGAAGTTATCTAAATCAGTCAAACTTGCCATTATTTGATGATGATGAAGAAAATTTTGAGTATTCTAATAAAGCTTCCATTGACATAATTCGATTTCTGCCGGTTCATTTATCAAAAAAGATCTTTGGATACTTAAATGAAAACGACCTCCTTCTAATCTCAAATGTAAGTGAACATTGGCAAGATCTTGCAGAACAAGTGAAAGCGGAGTTGATTTTTACTCAGATTGCAAAGGAGGATGTGATGGTAATGCAAGTAAGTACATTGATCTTACCCAGGTGCTGCTAATTCAGATATCTTAAAAATCATGAGTATAAAGTTAAGTAACTTTGCTGTTGAATAACCTCGAGACACAGCATCATTGAAACCTCCAACTGTACAAGATGAATTTCTGAAATCAATGTTCTTAAGGCTTTAGTCAAAGGAGTGTGTTAAGCTAACAAGATGCATTAATGAGGCATTACATAAATCATTATCTCGTTTAACCCAGACAAAAATAACAAGGTCTTCACTGCAAACTTGTTACAGTAACCTATAGAAAGCTTCTTTTGTCATCTTAAAATTATTTTTTTATATCCTTCTTGTCCTTTCATTTCATGCTCAAACTTTTGTTATTCAATTTAAGCTTTAAGCATGGAAAACGTTTTTTTCTTTTTATTCAGTTTTTTTTTTTTTTTAAATGTTGTTTCGTGTTTAAATATTCATTTTTAGGTTTATTTATTGACCCAAATATCTGTATCTATCATACATTATTTAGTTTATTGTGGCTTTGTTATATGAAATAAATTTGATGTTTTTGGAGGTTTTAGTATATCTGAATTGTGTTTAAATTATTATGTTGGATGGCAGGCTAATATTAGTAAAAATTTGCAAGTTAAGAAAAAAACATTTGGAAATATTTTTGATGTTCTTAGTAAGGCTAGTAATAAATGGATTGTTGCATTGAGAATGATCCATTTAAGAATATCAAACAAAAGTTGTATTTTCGGCTTCTGACTGCCAAGGTAGGTAGATGAGATAATAACCGACTGCCTTCATAATTATTCTTGGTCACCGAAAAGGAAATATTAATAATGTGAACAGTGGACCTTTCGCTCCTTACTTTACTTTCACCTTTAATACTTTATTATTTAAGAGTTACTAGCTGCCTGGTAAATTATTTTTACCGATGCAATTCTCGTTCAATACACAGCACGAAAGAAACTTTACGTTACGTGTTAGCTTTCACAAAGGATCGGTGTTATTTTCATGTCCAGTTCTATCGCATGTCTAAAACAAACTGCATAGAATACAAAATATCTTTAATAATGACTTCACATAACATAAATCTGTAAATCTTTTTGTGTTTCCATGTAAAAATTCATTCCTTCGCAGACACGTAAGGTTTCTGGCTGGCTGTACTTTAACCGGGCATATTAAAAAATAACTTGTGAATTAATAAAAACCCTCTACATGCCACTTCTTCTGGAATAAACTTATTTGTCTGTACCATAAAGACAATTTTTAATTATAAAACTGAAGCAAAAATACAATCATACCTCCTTGTCTATTTGTAAGATACATCACTCTTATACAGTTATTGGCTTTATCATACTATCTTCCTTTTTTATTTTATTGTTTCTTCGTCAACAAACGAAAATGTAAACATTTGATGCAATGTAATGGTTTCCTCCTATACTAATACGCATACGGATGAAAATCCTTTGCCACATTTGTCTATTAAACAAATTTGATATGTTTTTTTTCATTTTTTCGCTTCGGACTCTTGACCAGGGCTTAAAATATTTAGACTATTTATATTTATTTAGACTAGTATAGCGTATAAAATAAAATTCCTCTTCCTCTATCAAAATATAGGGATGACGAAAAATAAAATCACAAAATGGTGAAGAATAAGTATCACTAAGTTGTAGAACTCGAAAAGCTGATCAAGAAAATGTATGGGATTGCATATTAATTGACGTCGAACTGTAATGAAGATGAAGACCCAAATTTTTTAGTCACCCAATCGCCAATATTCCGCACCCCAAGTGACGTCAGTTATTCCCATTGGTTATCGAGATATTTGACCCTGAAAATCACGTTCTATATAGGGTGCGATGCAATGTGCCATCTGACATCAAACTCCTTTTCCATACAAACATTTTCTTCCCAGTCTTTTATTCACACTGACCAAACTAAAATGTGGATGTACACTCGCTATTAGTATATAGATAAGAATCAGAGCTGCATACAACTGAGGTGTAGCCTCAAAAACTTCATGCTGTTTCAATTTGTGGTCTGAAGCTACAGAGTGCAGCCTGATAGAAACTTTAAGTGTTGGGGAATTTCAGGCTGTACTGTACATAACTCGATATAGCATGGAGCAATATTTATATCAGTTGTATTTACTGAAATTATAATCCTGTCAAAATATTCAATAAAGAAGTAAATAAATTCCTCAATACACAACTAGTTGGTTTATTTCTTTAGGCTGGAAGTGCCAAAGTGCCACATCCAAGTTATGCTCGTTTGGTCCCCGTTCATATACCCTTGGTTAATCCTGATAGTAGTTTGAAAGTAAATAACGAGGGGAAACACGTGGATGTTGTTACAGAGGATAACGAGTTTGCAACTGTGGATATGGAAAGCTGTTACGATGGATATGAGACACAGAAAGTTTTCATGGATGAGAGAAATGTTTATTGTAGTAGTTATAATGTGTTGGTGTTAGATTCACGGTGAGTTAAGACTTTAAGGTATTAGCTGATGATACATGAAACGATTAATTGCTTTCAACTGGCATGGGCGGAGAGGATGGAATGGTTGTGGCAGCACCCTAGTGGGCAAAATCTTCAAAATGTCTCTGTGGAGGAGTGCTTTCTATAAGAATGGGAAGCAATATCGCCTGCTGTTTCAATATAAAACCACTCCTCCACAGAGACCTTTTGAAGATTTTGCCTACTGGCATAGATTATTTTTTAGTTTACTTGAAGAAGGTCCAGATAAAGATTTGAACTAAAGCTCTTAAAGAGGAAAAAAATTGAAATAATATGATACAAATTGAAATATATACTCCTTTAAGGGAATTAAGCCTAGAAAGTATCACAGACTATTTTCAAAAGTATTCAGCAACCTCCTTGAACTGAATTGACCAAGCAATATTCTTTTCCCTCTCATAACTTTTAAAATGAATTGTTTTTAAATCAATGTATTTATATTACACATTTGTTGGATAAAATCAAAAATGGCTTCAAAAAGCGATAAATTTCATATGATACATACAAGTGGCAACTTGTGGAAATCAATGAGTCGAAAGCAATTAATGGACCTGTGTATCAGCTTTAGGGCCCTCAATGATAACTGTTCTGTCCTTAAATATCCATAAATAAACAAATGCATAGAATCCAACCTTTTTTTGTCCACCTAATTTTGTGGGCTTTGTTATTACAGTCCTTAAATTATGCTTGTAAGTGGAAAAAGTGTGAAAAGTGAAAAAAGTGGCCATCTTTAAAAAGTGATAGAAAAAAGTTCTCAGGAGGAGAGTGTAAATGTAAATCTTGGTCATTTTGAACTAATATAATGTGGAAACAAAGCCAGACTCTTTGCGGCCTTCAATTTTGATTTTCTGTTTCAATTCTTAAACAACATTTATATCATCATCCTTGATGCAAAGGAAACGAAAGGATTTTGTAATGATAATATATAGTCCGTTATTTACAACTTGCAGATTTGATATAAATGTTTTTCCCTTTTGTGGTGATATGCTTTCCCGAAAAGTTTTAATGCATATAACTTGACTCTTGAGTGAAAGTTAAATAATCGGTGCTGTACACTTGAAACGCCTAAACACCTGCTTTTATTTATCCCAATGAATGTCCATATTGAATGGTTTTATTATTTTGTTGAATGCTTTACATAACATATATCAACCTTTCTTTAAGACCTGATCTGAATGAAACGTCTTTGTTGTTACTTCCATAAATGGCTACTAACTTATTATGAGAGTGTCTTTACAAAAACATTCTCAACTAAAAACATTCCCAGTTTTTAAGCGAATTTAGCAATCAATTCACTTAACTAGCAGTTTTAAATCAATGATAAAGTTTATGTTAAAATACAAAATTGGTTATGCAAAGCAAATCAGTTTTAAATCAATGATAAAGTTTATGTTAAAATTCAAAATTGGTTATGCAAATCACTTAAATTTTGTTTGTAGTTCGTTTACATGGAAATTCCTTCACATTTACCCGTTATGTTACTTGATTTGATGTTGAAGATGTATTTGTGTGAATAAAGGGTGTTATGTAGGTTTTTATTTATTTTCCTAATTTATCTGCATGAATAACCATTTTTGTTTCTTACCTTTCATTTCTAGCAAGGATGCAAATCGCCACATCCACTACAATCATGGTAAATATACCGCTGTTGGTTCTGTGGACAGAAAAATAGTTTTACTCGATGTAGATACAGCTGAGAAAGTGAAAGTTATAATTGGGCATACAGGTTCCATTAAGTGTGTTTTTGTTGACGAACGCAATAATATAGTCATCAGCGCAGGGTACGACACATCTGTCAGGTAAGATTATAATTCTCCTTCTCTTATTATGGTCCATAATGTTTACCCACCATTACCAATGTTACCATGCCTAGGTTTTGAATTTCTGCAAATTCGTCTCTTTCGATAAACAGTGCTATTTAGTTTATTCAATAGTTTTTATGAGTTTTCATGCTTTCTCTGTTGATATGAAGTACTTGTATTCCATGGAATATAAGTTTTCCCTTCAGTGCCAGTAAGGGAAAAGGTGTTTCAAACATACCCTACTAAAAGTGATATTAAATTATTGTGCCTTTTGTAGTCTTGAAGGAATCGATTGTATTCCTTTTTTAGAGTATGGGACTTGACTACTGGGAAATGTAAAAATATCTTTCGTGGGTAAGTTTCAATTTTATCTTTTCCCATTTCAATTCTTCTTTTGGAAAAATGTTAGTAGTCACTGTTCCAGTAATTTCCCAACATTGTTTTTTATACCACACTAGTTTTCTCTTAAAATTCCTGATATTCTTTAGGCCCTGTTCATGGTAAACTAATAGATAAACTATGCTCAAAACATATTTAACAAATAGATTAGTTTACAACATAGTTTATCGTGTATGTTCCCTAAATTATTCAAAAAATTAACCAGTTGGTGTCATTAAAGAAAAAAAATGATTTCTATTATGAAAAGAGTTTCTACTTTGAGCATAATTTATCTAATAGTTTACCGTCTAACAGGACCACCTTTTTATCTGTATTTTTCAGTCACAGGGGAACTGTTGTATGTTTGACAGCCACTAAAGAGTTTGTTGTATCTACAGCAACAGATAAACTTGTGAAAGGTACTCCTTCGTTCATGTCCTCATATTTTTTGTAGATTTATGAACTCCTCCCAAGAGGTTATTTGAAATATGTTTATTCCTCCCAAACGGTTGTAGTGTAAGAATCATACGTAGGATATTCTTGATGAAATCATTGGAGAGGTAAAAATGTATAACACATTCCTGACCAGCCAAATATTCACAGTTTGACGGTTTTTTACTTCATAGTGTGGAATTTACAGACGGGCAGATGCAAAAGAACATTTCAGAATCAGTCTGTAATGCGAGCAGTGACTGTAAGTATCCGAGTAACCAACCCCTCTCACAGGTAACTGCAACTATCTGTGTAACTAACCCTCTCACAGGTAACTCCTGTGATATACACATTTTTAAAGAAGCAACAATGGTCATTTTTACCAATGGTTAGTAAGACGTGTATGGAGTTACAACATCAAATATGAGACTGTACTTGGTACCCTCCTCGTCTTATGTGAATTGATGGTCCAGTTTTTCTAGCCTGTAACGACCTGTAATTTTCCTGAATTTTTGATAAGTGCCTGTGGAAAGCGAATGTTCCTTTTACACGTTAGAAGAATCTGCAAAGATGTGAAAAATACTTTGTCTCCTGTTCTGCTTTTAAAATGGCCCTCTTAGGCTTGTGAATAAAATGCATCGGTGGTATAGGGCTTAAAGATAATGTAAAAGGTTTCGAGGACTGTATTTCCCAGGGGAACACAACTTACCTCGTGACTATCGAATATAAGGCTGCCTATGAAAAATAAAGGTCTGTTCATTCTTGCTATAAAAATAGACCAAACAAAGATATCTATTTTACAGATAGGGTATTAGATTAGAAGTGGTGAAGACAGACTTTATTTCACTTAATCGTAGTATTACTCATTTCAAAAAAATGTTTTTATTATTTTTTTTAAAGGTAAGTGGCATGACGATGATAACAGGCTCGGAAACTGGTGAAGTCAGCATTTGGGACTTACAAGATTCTCTCATTAGAAAGGTACGATATTTATATAATGTATGATCCGTATGATCATTATTTTTACAGCTGTATAATGGGAAATCACATAACAACTGAAGTGTTGATAATAGCTTATGAGCATAATAAAAGCAAGCCGATTGGTGGCCTCGTGGTAGATTGCTCTCCTTCAGTGTGGAAAGTCAGGGTTTAAATCCTGGCCGAGTCATGCCACCAACTATAACAGTGTGAATCAATCCACTCAGCTTAGCACTTTATATCTAGTTGAGCGGTTGAGGCAGACATACGGCTTCCGTAGCCCGAATGGGGGCTTTCAATGCTCTAGGACCTCCTACGCAGGACCCTCATTGATAACAGTTTTATCAGAACTGAAGAGGTTACTCTGGGTAAACATCAATAAATAAATAAAATAAAAGATTCCAATATCCTTCATGTCAGAGTATTCATCAAGCTATAACCATGTTATCTTTTAGACGTTACTTGAACACACAGACTTGATAACAAGTATCAAATTTAACAAGTACCATATCTTTACTGGGAGTATGGATTGTTATGCAATCATGTGGTTGTTTGTCGGTGACTTAACCAAATCATTACAAACGTTTCGTCATCCGAAGTAAGCATTTCTACTTCAATCGATGTCCTGTGTAAATATGATATCCTTTAAAGTTAAGTCTCCCCTTCATGTTGATTCTGTACTTCACGTTATCGCCAATAGATTCGGATGATCATAGTGCACTCATTAAGATAATGAACCTTTTTGAAGAACATTAAATGTTCCTCTATACAATTATCAACACTCTAAATTTGGTCTGGGTACTACAATTAAACATCAATACCTATTTATTTCTTTGTTAGCTGTTGGGGGCAAGTTTTAAGATTTTTGCTTCACAAACATTACAAAGACGTACTGATGTAGGCAGGAGTAGATATATTGCATTATTTTTCCTGACCATTTCAATTGTTGTTGTTGTTTTTGTTATTGTTGTTGTTGTTGTTTTGTACACAGGATTCTCCTAAAAATAATTTTGTTTTGTTTTGCTTTCGTAGAGAGATACTAGCCTTGGACACATCATATTGCAGACTGGTAACCGCGTGTTCAGACGGACAGGTATGAAATGCAGATTCTTAAACATTCTTGAGATGAAAGGAAATGATCTTGTTACTAACCAAAATTTTTTTTACAGTTTCATTCCCATGAGAAGGAGAATGAGTAAATCATGGTTATCATATTAGCATTAAATATAATTGAAGTTTAATTGGAAAACATTTTATGAATCCATAG
The DNA here is from genome assembly GCA_039566895.2 of Turritopsis rubra. NCBI lineage: Eukaryota > Metazoa > Cnidaria > Hydrozoa > Anthoathecata > Oceaniidae > Turritopsis > Turritopsis rubra. Next base: position 5,933,936 of record CM077631.1, on the reverse strand, counting down.
AGGAAAACATCGACAAAAACCTGAGTAGGATAAAGATAAGCTCCACCTAAACACCACCTAGACTAAAAACCATCGTGAAAAAGATACATTTTATCTGTCTTTTACACGTTCTCTACCTCAAAGGTAGTCCTTCAATCTGAAGTATAGGTAGTAGGTAGATTTGGAAGTTTTGAGGATATTTACTCTCGTTTTAAATAACCACTACTTAAGCACCAAACTATGGCAAAATGAAATAAGCAAGAGCGTGGTTGAAATTCACAAGTTTCGTCGTCTGTATCTCGTTTCCAATAGATTTTCAGATTTGTAATTTAATCTGATTTCCTGTTTTCAAGTACCGTCATTTTTATCACGATATCGTTCCTTTATTCGCGTATGTTTTTTGTTTGTTTGTTTGTTTGTTTGTTTGTTTGTTTGTTTGTTTGTTTGTTTGTTTTGTTGTTTTTTAGATTCGTGTTTGGAATCAATTAAACGGGGAATGCCTTCGTGTGATTCGCGGGAACAGTAGAAATGACGCTATTACAAGTTTGTTCGCGAGTAGAGACAGGTGAGAGCGAAATATTGGTTTATTTTTATTTTGTAAGTGAAAAAGTCCTAAACAGAAACAATACCGAAGGGAAAGATACGTTTTGCAAATTTCATTATCTGAATCTGTTTCTCTACGACATGTTATCGCGCATTAGATGCTTTAACACGTGATCTTAGCCAAGTGAAGCCCTCCACTCACTATGCTACTTTACAACCTGATTAAGACCTGGGACAAATTTGGCATAATTTTATTTTCACATAACGTTTTTGAAATTATTAGGTTACAGTACACAATCAGGTTCTCTACGCCCCAAATATGAAAGATTCTAATGGCTTTAGTACTGTCGAGGATATAGTATGATTTAAGTGCGGTCTGTCTAATCGGTTATTAAGAAACTTTAAAAAAACTTTTCAGGGCTGAAAAATTGACTTTTTTAAAAGAAACTTTCAGGCCTAATTCCCTTCACGCACTTTCTTACTTTAGAAAGCTCGTGGTCTAATTTTTAATTTTCAACCTTCTGAATTGTTTTTGTTTTTTTTACCAGAAGTTTATATTTTTGATGGCATGAGCCACTGATAATATCTTCTGATTTTTAAGTTATTCGTTTGAGCTAAGCCGATCATTTTTCTTATATTCAATCCTGTAATATTTGATTTTTATACGTTCACTGCCCACCGCCTATGTGCTCAGTAAACATAGCGAGTGAGGGGATTTGCCTGGTTAGATTTTTGTTTGGGAACCTTCTTTCAGAGGCAAAATCTTCAAAAAATCTCTGTGGAGGAGTGTTTTGTATTAAAACAGCAGGCTATATTGCTTGCCATTCTTATAGAAAACACTCCTACGCGGACACTGGAAGATTTTGCCCACTGTGCACGCTCTTTTCTTTCTGAAACTCATAATTTTCTATTGTTTTCTATTGCTTTCCTTAGATTTGTCGTAAATACAGTGAACTGTATTCTCGTATACAATTTCGAATCTGTTGTTTGGGATTATACAGCGCCCCGTGACCGATCTGATATAAATAACAAAATACTCACAACCAGGCCCAAAGCAAGCCAACCACATGGATGTAGAAGGGCGTTACGTTTTTTATACCACGGCTCTCCTATTCATCAGCGCACCCAATCAAAAAGAATCGAACAGAATCGAAGTTCTCTCAGTTACAAGACGAACCTTGCTGCTGGTGCCAGGCCTGATACACGAAGTCAATACGGTACGAACACAGAAAAAGGGGAGAATAACTCTTCAATTCAATTTTATACAAATGGATTTGTTCGCTTGGAAGCGTGGCCGATCAGAACATCAGTCAATAAGGGTTGTAAGGAGAGAGACGTGCTTAGAACGAAAAGTGCACCCGCCTTCAACAAGTGTGATTCAAATTACTGTCATGGAAACCGTCGTGTCAACAGTTGCCTAAGAAACAACAAATCTAAAGACTGGACAAACGTCAATCAAAATGGTAGTAAAAGCTGTGTATTGTTAGGTAGTATGCGTAGCGCTTCAAACGTGCTTGTCGAAAACACTCTGTTGAAAACTCAAATGAAGTCGCCGGGAAGACTGAATTCTAAAACCGGTAACAACATGGTTGTAAAAGCTAGGTGTAGAAGTGCCCCCGCATACAGAGTTCAAACACTTCCACCATCGGAGAGAGGTTTCACCACTTCATCCTTCAGTTACACAGATTTAACACCAAATAAAATGATACTTAAGGTGGAGAGTGTAGTCACAAAATCCAGACCGATTTCTGCTGGTCGATTGGTCACAAATGAGAGCTCACTTGAACGACTCAGTGAATTAAAAATCAAGACCTTCCATTCACAACTCGAATTCGAGGAAAAACTTCGGAAACAGTAACGAAAAGCAGATTACAGTGCACTCACGATAACTGTCACCCTCACTTAACGAATGTCCTACTTAAGCGAATCATTTGTCAAGTGAGTCTTTCCTGAAATGAATTTCAAGGGTCCAGCTGATTTGGTGTCACTAAAGAAAAGTTCCAGTTATCCGGAGCCTCATTTAACAGGAGTGTAATGTATATAAAACTTCTTAGAAATCACGTGTGTGTGTGTGTCTCTCTAGGATTTAGTACATATTTGATAAATGGTGAACATCGAAATCATTCAGGTTGTTGTCTCATTTCTGCAACGCCAGCATAATATTTCACTCCATTTCGTTATCTGTTACTTGCTTTTTTTATAAGCTACACGAGGTTCAAATCTGTCAAAAAACGAACCAACTGTTAAGCAACAAAGTTTCTGTTTAAACACCATGTTTTGACCTAGTTACTACACCCAACCTCGTTTTTATGAAAGTTATTGTGATTTAACTTTATTACTTAGTAATTATCTCTATTACTTAAACTCCCAGGAAAATGATTAGAGGCAATTTTAACATCTAAAATGAGGCCGGGTGTACTTTTAAACAAAAACACGGCGTTTAAACAGAAATTTGGGAAAGGTGTATTACGCATTTCAAAATTTTTGCTAGATTTTGCTCCCCAGTGCCCTGTCCGCCAGAGATACGTATAGCATTGCTCTAACTAGCGCGAAGGCCAGTGTACAGTCAGTCGATGGCTCCAAATGGGCTAATACACCCTCTGTCCAACCTCTGTGTTCATTTTTCACGTTTTCATTTTTAGAAGCAACATTTTATATAAACAATACGAATTTCAAACAAAAACGAAACCAACTCCCCACCCGTTTTGAACCTGCGACTAAGAAAATATTCGAATGCGATCTTCTGCGGAGGGTTTAAAAGGTATTGATTGGTGTCGCCGTTTGTTTTCATTTCTCGTCAGAGACATCACATGTGACGCCTGGATATCATCGAGTAGCATCTATTGACGTTGTAAACCTCGTCATCTCTCACATCGATTCGACGTTTTTAAGGTGAATCACAATTAGGAATTAGTCTTGCATTATATAATTAAGCGGACACCCATTCGTTCCTGGGGTATCCGTTTTATAGAAAAGTTCTTTTTAAAGAGTTTGACCAGGGGAAAACTTTCCGTTCTGTTCCGTGCTTTCTCCTCTAATGGTGTGTCTGCCTCAGAGATTCCATTTTGAAAGGAAAGGGCTAGCCGACAATTGAAAACTGGTGGGATTAATAGAGGAGACAAATAAAAACAGGTGCACATATACACAAACTTACCTTATATATATATATGCGAGGTTTCGTTTTTAATAAATACATTACATATTATATCTACAAATAAAAAAAATAAAGAAATAAAAAACAGCTTTTGGTTACATTAAAATAATTTAAAAAAATAAAAATCACTCCGTCCCAAAAAATGTTTCAGTGCTCCGATATAATAGATGTTCGTATTTAAACGACTTACTCCAGCTGAATGCTCTTACTTTACTGGTCTCGTTTTCAAACGATCATTTGTAAATATGCATGTCTTCAGTGGGTTTGGAATTGTTATTTAGTTCCAATTACAGTGGGATCTCTGATAAAGCGGCTATCATTGGTGCATGAAAAAGGTGCCCGCTTAATAGAAACTTTACTTATGAGAATTTGTCTGTAAATCCATTCATCCATACGTGGAGTATGTGTCCGTTATACGGGGATGCCCGTGGTTTAGTGGTTTCACGGTACACACAGGATTCAAATAGGAATTCTCACGTTCAAGCGTCCATCGTTTGTGAATACACCTTTCCCGAATTTCAGTTGCAACGCCAATATTTTGTCAAATATCCTACCCTGCCTCGTTTTGATGCGTTGTGTTGTTTCACGGTAATTACTTGATAATGTAACTACAAATCGCTGAGGGACAATTTGTGATAATTTTCATCAAATTATCGCATCAAAACGAGGCGGATAGTTTGGCAAAATATCGACGTTTAAAAAAAATTCGGGAAAGGTCTATTGTGAAAATATTTACATGGTTTAATTTGTTTTGATCATCTCGCAATCCGAAACAATCGATTGTACACTGCTACTCCTTGTATTCTCTTCTTTGGTGCAAACCTTCTTGTGTTTCATCTTGTCGATTTGGAAGCATTCTGTCGAACAGTACACTTTCTGTTTGCACTTGGTGCACTTCACAGTAGCGATATGCTCGCACGAACAGAAAAATGAGAACGAATCTAAAGATGGAATGAATGTGGAGCGAAGAGTCTTTATGAGTTTTAAGCCGGTTTCCCACTAGGCGGAACATTCAGTAAAGAAATTGAGAAATATTCCGCGCTGGTGGAATATTGAACTTGGTCCTAATTTTCTTTGTTATTTCACCGACCGTGAAATGTGTCCTGATTTTGGTTACAACAAATCATCAAATTAGAACGTAGAACTTAACTCTATTGACCCTGTAGAACGTAGAACTCAACCCTAACAAATATTAATATTTGTAAATTCACAAAAGTGGACACAACTCTGAGAAAGCGGCAGTGATGTGAAATCTCCACTTGAAGCTTTTGAGAAGACGAACAAAAAGAACAAACACATACAATCATCTTTCGACAGTGTATTGACCAGAAGGGAATGCTTGTAAACATCTTTTATCAAAATATTCGTCTCTTTCTTCGGATGAATCATTTTCAGGTGTTTAGTTAGAAACAGGAAGCGTCGTTTTTCCCCCAAACAACCTAGAGTAACGGAAGACAGTTACATCAACTCTTCTCAAACGCTATAAAAAGTGTAAACTAAGCTCGACTTTCATATACTAATATTTACCTGCACGACTCAAGAGTATTGTGCGTGCTTCCTTCAAGCTTCCGTTTATGTCGATGCTAGCTACTCCCAGGTACGCGAGAGTGCGCTGTTCTCCGCCTTGGAGTCGTTTTACTTCCAGTACTCGGTAGTCGGGTAAAATATCTACGAGCAGTTGAAAAAGGTTTAGAGTTATGTGTAAGCTTACGGAGGAGGGTTCATAGTCACGGCATTCTTAATTTCAAGTCGTTTCCATTTACTTGGAAATTGTAAACAAACACGGCTGCTGTTAATAGAAGGAACATGCAAATTCAGCATTTTATTGAAATGTCAGTAGAAATATCAATATGTGGATACTGCGTTAATAATCTGGACGCCGGAGTCCAGAAATATCTTGGAACACGCATGCTCAAAAGCTGGGCGTCAGAAAACTGCAGCGATCGACGTTCTAATGTAAACCAGCCCTTAAATAAACAATAAAACAGGAGAAAAACGAAGCATACCGTGTTCACCAAGATGGTCCTCCTTTTCGACGAAATACAAGACCTTTTGACTGGTACAACTGCTTTTCAGGTCTTCTTCGGAGCTATGATATTCTGATTCATCATGAGATTGATTTATCGGCATCTGAATGGTGATCTTCGCTTGCTCATCTGATGAAGTACTTTCCGAAGTAGCATATCCGATTAGCTTGAAAACGAAATAAAAACACGTTTTAGTTTTCGAAATTTGTGAAAGCAAGATTCATCGACGGGAGAAGGTCCTTTCGAAACGTACACTTCAGGAAAGTTAGAGCAAAGCTATACATATCTCTGGCGGTAAGTCCACTTCCTAGTTGCAAATCGGCGGGCTTAAAACTCCCCGTTACTTACTTACTTACATCAGGTCCATGACATGATAAACTCTTCACTCTTCAAGAATAAAAAATGTTTTCACAGAAAACTAGCGATGAACGCATGTTGTTCCATAAACCTATAGTTAGCTAATAAATATTAAAGTCTATGTACCTCTGGCTCTTCTGTTATCGTACCAGGTGGACCAAGACTCGACGCTGTCCCTGCACGTGGTTTAGGTTGGAACGTCTCCAATGGTTTCATTATAGAGTTCATTGAAGTATAAGGCCGATCGACTTGCTCCAATTTCATGTCTTGTGGCCTTGGGACGTTTTCGCCAGCCGTGTAAGGTCTTTCAGGGATGCCAGCCAACGGGAAAGATTTACCGAAAGAAGTGAGGTTTAGAGCAATCAGGGAGTTTCGTTTTGCAACCGAGTCGAAAGCAAACTAGAGATAGATAAATGAACGCAAAAGTTAAATAGAAATAAATATGCCTGATGGTGAATGTTTTACTGGCAATTTCCCCTCAATAAAATTTACTGTGAAAAGTCTTATAAAAATATTTGAAAGAACAAGACATGACCTAACTGTAACCTCGCTAACCCAGACGAAATTTTTATAAGGTTTGCACCATAAAAATGTCAGTTCAACTATATGTTTGATATTGCGAATAAAAAGGATTCTAAGGAGTACCTTAAATCTAACGCCGCCCCCTTTTACACCGGTCTTTATTGGCATTGTTTTGGTCAAACTATCACATACAAACATCTTACGCAGTCCCTTTTAACGCCAAGGCATGAAAAGTAACGCCATTAAGGGCGTAAAAAGGGCCAATAAGGTATTAAAGGAAAATTTAAACAACAAACAAACCCTTTCTTCCGCTGTTAAGTCTTTCAATGACAAACGTTTTTCTTTATCAGGAATATCATCTTCTTGTTTACATACATCATTGTCCTCACCCGCAATGCCCAAATTATCAATACCTTGACTTTTCAAAAACACATCACTATCACCGAGGCTGCTGTTAGTGTATTTAATTTCTGAATACATGGCTGTATTCCGTCTGGCTATATTCTTACTTGGTGACGGCAGCGGTATGTGTTCCTCTTCCGCATTTTCGATGGATGCCACTTTGTGCGACCAATTCTGGGTTCGTTTCCGCGGTTTGTAACAAAATCGCCAGACAAGAATTACCATGATAATTATCACGACCAGCGTGATAACAACAGCAATAACGATCGTAGTGCTACTATCGCCTTTCGATTGCGTAGGTTTCACCACCTGCTCGCTACCATCGATAAGCAACGTTTTTCTTGGCGTCAAAGCAGTCGAGTTGTAACTAAACGATAACCCACCGACTGCAATCGTATCGGTCAGCTGTTTGATCAACACGCTCCGATCGGATTTCAAATGTTCCAGTTGAAAGTTGATAACGATACTTCCTTCGGACACAGTGATGTTCTTGACTTTAACGGTTCTGTTGTTCGTCACCAACTCATAGTTTTCATAATACCTTTGAAATTCCGCCTTGAAGTTGCCTTCTTGGCCATTCACGTGTACATTGTAGTCAGCCTCGTATACAATACCCATCCAGAGCAAATCTAAGGGGTTTTCACATCTGTACGTCGTTTCGTTAAATGTCACTTGAAGCTGAGGTGAAAAACTTTCCGAAATACTGAATGATGATGAATTGGAGAGGGGTTTCTTGGTAATAACTGATCCGCCTTTTCGTACAAAGGTTTCCGTCACGAACGTGCTATTGTCTTTTGTTGACACGACAATAACGGTGATACCAAGTGAAGATGTCGGCAGAATATTTATAGCTGCTTGATAAGAAAACTTTTTAGCAGTTTTAGTTAAGATCACCACGTCGCCGTATCTCAGGTATCCTGTTGGCATGGCAAAGCTGTAGCCTTCTTCCAGGGAATGACCGTTCTGCCTGAAGCTTATATCGGCATACGTCAATGCCGCATACAAACGATATGCCGACACTCCGACTTCCACTGCATTGTCGACCTCAACCTCAACAGTGAACAAGCAGTTCTGTGTATAGCCATTCGGTTCGTGAATCTGAATACTTTTAAGCGGCACAACATGGCCAATGTAAACTCTCCATGCATATCGTGAGTCCTGATAATCAATAACGTCATTAAAATCAACATCCAGTCTCTTTTTCAAGCTTCCTGAGAGAAGAGAAGAATCGTTTGTCCGAGCGTAATGCTGAAGTAACGACACGTCCACCAAATCAAATCGGCAATCCACGTTGATGTCAGCAAAAACTGTTTTAGAGCATGGTAACGAAGTTGGCGTCGCGGTTTCGGGGATATGTTTTCCATTTTGGTCCATCAACACGTTGATATGAGACGAAAGTATTGATGTAGTCGTACGAAGGCCTTTGAAGTTCAAGTCTGCAATCTTTACAATACCATACAATTCAGAGGAGGGGTCTGTTAACCCAAACACTCTCATAGAAGAAATAACCTTAGACACTGTGAAACTGGATGATACAGATACCAACTCCATAACTGTTGAATCAAACGTTATGTTAACATCCAGTGCTTCCAAGTTGACAACGCCCACCTGTAGATAAACAGGAACAGGGCGCATTTCTTTCGCAATAGATACAACGGGCGGGTTATCAAACATTGATCCGATATAAACTATACCAGAAGGAATGGTGGCTCCCAGATAGTAAACCAGGATCGTACAGTTGCTCGATTTTCTTTTATTAGGTGACGCCCTATCAAAAGCTGTGACAGTAAGATAATAAAAACCATTCGTCGGAACTTTATTGATCACCATTTCACCGGTACTCCTCATGTTGAAAGCATCGTCCGTATTCCCATCAGCAATAACGTATTGCACTTCACCGTCTGGTCCCAGATCCCGATCGGTTGCATTAATACTAATCACATGAGAGCCGATAGCAACTCCAGTAGGAATCTTTATAGTCAGCACGCTTTCGTGAGTAAATGTTGGAGCAAATTTATTGTCGCCGGTCACGAAGATGGTACAATTGATGGAAGACGTCAGTACAGGATTACCGTGATCCATTGCAAGGATGGTCACAGGTACTGTTTTGGATGTAAGATTCTGAACGTATAGATCTAGATTGCTTTTAACGGTGACGACGCCAAGAGAACTATCCAGCCGAAAGTTATCGTGAAAGTCGCTTGAATTTCCCTTAATTGCGAATTCGACAACTGCATTTGAACCGTAATCGGCGTCTGTCGCGGAAACGGATAAAACCTGTGTATTAACGGCAGCGTCATCGGACACGTAGGCAGGACAATTGACGGGAGTAGCAAAAACCGGCTTGTTGTCATTGACATCACTCAATGCGATCAGCAGCAATAAGGAGGAGGACTTTCGAGAGCTCGATGGTACGGAACTGTCGGTTGCCGTTAATGTTAACGAATAACCAGTTGTAGCTTCGCGGTCCAACATCTTAGCAACAATCACATCGGTTCCGTTCAGTTCAAAATCACCGTTACCATTACCAGCCTGGATACTGTAAGTAAGAGCCCCGTCTAATCCAGAATCTAAATCTGTTGCATTCATCTAAAAATAGCAATTACGTCATTAAATTTCAATTTCTATTGAGCTTGGTGTGAAACACCAATACAAATTAACCCTGGCCACTTTCACCATGATTTTCCCGTGATATTTGTATTTCCGAGTAGGGAATTAACTCTACTAACATGAGTCCTGATTTTAGATGATTTTATAAACGCTTTCCTCGATGTCACGTCAGTGGAAAGAATAATAGTCATTTGAATATTCCCTGGTCTCACTTCGATCACATGATAGTAAATTATAACTTATTACATAAGTCATGTGATCAAAGTGCAAAATAAACTAGAAGTGTCCAGACCAGGGCATTTTCTAATGAATTTGGATGAATTATCAAAAATGACCATAAAGATTATCGTTCGACTTACTATGTACAAAACCTTTCCAACGGGTACATTTTCTGGTAAAGTAATCGATTGTCCAGCTCCTTGAAATTGTGGCGAAAATTCGTTCACACGTTGAATTTCGACGCGAATCTCCGTGAACGCTGGGTATTGAACTGTTACACCCTGATCTCTAGCGGACACGTTAAAAATAAACACTGGTGAATTAGCATCGGATAAATCCAAATCGAGAGAGTCTAAAGTTAAAATGTAAAAAAAAAAGATATAAGTACGATAAACGAACGAAAACGAAATCTTTCATTATTTTATTTAATTTCATTATTATTTTCTTTCATTATTTCTAACCTCTCCGACACAAATGTCGACGCGTACTATATCTGTCGTGTTGTTTTAACATGCTAGAGCCGTCTCGATTGTGTTAGAAGAAAACTCCTCTTACAAATTACTGAATAAACATGCTGGCATGAAGAATAAACGATGTCATGAATCACGATCATCATAATTCGTTTCACATTTAACTGTCACGCGAAAAGAGAAACTATCTTACGTAAGAAAATGAACTGAAAGACTTACTATTCACGACAAAGCTACCATTATAAAGCAATGTGAACCAACTATATGTATCGTTGCTATTGACGACGTCGTAAAAAACAAGTCCATTGAGACCGACATCGAGATCTTCGGCTGTTACCGTAAATGCGATAGAGCCAACGGAGGCTGTCTCGGGAACAACGAATTTGTAATCCGGTAAAACGAAGTTTGGCGCGTTGTCGTTCACATCTCCAATAACAACAGTAACTGATTTTGACGTTCTTAATTCAAACGGATGTGGTGCACCATCAGTGGCGTGTACCAAGATGCTGTAATTACCTTTCGTTTCACGGTCGACAGATTTTAAGAGAATCAAATCGCCAGTGGCTTCGGATACGTTGAATGTATTCGTTGGATCTGTGATCGAATATTTGACCAAACCAGCTTGACCAACATCATTATCGCTGGCTAATATCTGTTCAAGGATCGCTCCAACTGTTTCATTTTCAAAACAAGCAATTTCACCGACAACCGACTCGTTAAACATTGGATAGTGGTCGTTAGTAAATCGCACGTTGAAAGGCATAGAGTAGACCTATTCGAAAGGATGATGAATTATAGAAAAACCAAATCCAAGTCCAGACCCTTCATAATTAATAGACCAAAACGTTTGTACATTGCGCTAACAATTTTTTGCGTTAGTTGAATTTAGCGAACTTGATAAAAAGTGGATCTTAGCGCCAGTTTATTTGAGAGTAGACAAGGTTTGACAGTAATAATGGGGTTGATGGGAGAAGTTGCGCCACTCGGTGCTAAATTAGTGGCGCGAAAATTCTTCAGACTTAGTATTAGTAAAATCCTCTCAGTGTGACCACAGAACGATGAATATCTTCAGAAACGTCGAAAAATGACGCAAAAGTCTAACAGACCCAACAGAAACACGACGTCGTAAGATGGTTATATGGACGTCTTTGCAACGTATGACAGTTATAAAGACGTTAAACGACGTCATGTGTTTGCTGGAGATGCTTCTGGAATGAACACTTACAATATCACCATGATTGCTTTCAAACTTCAAAACAAATCCAACACCATAACTGGAGATAAGTAAGTCCGTGAAATTAGCGATGGTGCCATTTACATTTACTACCGTTTGCCCAGAAAGGGTTGCGCCACTCGGAGACGTATCCGTTTCAAGCGTGACAGTAATCAACCAATCAGATGTCAGAGGGACAGCTGACGTTTGTGTACCGACGTCTCTGACATCAATGATTGGTTGCTGACCAAACGCCACTGTCTCGTTAGCATCTGCGGGCGCTTCAATCACAGCAAGATAAAACTGTCTTTTGTGAACTACAAATGGGTTGGAAGAAGCCGAGAGGTTGACACGACTACCTTCATTGGGAAAGACTTCGACATCGAAACAAAGTCTTTCCAAGGGCGAAGTGTGATAAAATCCCAAGTCTTTCAAAATTACTTCTCCCGATTTTGGAATCGGAAGATAGGTTGTTCCGAGAACAGTATTATTGTCCATTCCGTTACAAGATGTGACGTTTAAATACCAGCTTCGACCTCTAATACCCAAGTTGCCAGCTAATTCATCGGGAGTGATACTTCTTACTTGCACAATCGGCTGTTTTCCACACGACACAGTATCATTACAATCGCCAACCTGTTGCGCAATGTGTAAATACAGAGTTCTCTCGGAAACATTAAACTTTTCGGTCAACAGCTCGCCACGGTAACGCGACGAAGGGACGGTATAAGCCATCAATTTCAGTTGGTAATCCACACCTGGACGATCGATGCTTAGATTGTATAAAGAGCCAACAGCATCATTGATCGTACTTCTTCCTTCCCCGAGTATGGTCGCATTCTCATTGCCGTTCTTAAGAAGCTCAGCTTCCAAGTACCAAACGCGATTTTTCCATCCAACCTCAATGACGTCATTGTTAGCAGCGTCATACACTGTGACAGAAGGTTGCAATAACAAAGGCACGGCATCAAAAACACTGACTACATTCCAAGTGAAGTTAAACTTGAGTTCACGCTCTTTGATGTCGTGTGAACCGTGCGTTACGGAAAACATAACGTTTGTGGGATATGTTACATTGTAAAGAATTCTGTAGCCAGTTCCATTGTGCGATATGGCAAGATTAGAGAAATTCGCTGTACCATTAATGAAAGGTACACTCAAATTCCCCATCAATACCGCATCAGGATCGCCAAAGTTAGCCACCAAACTAGCGGTTACGATCCACGGCTTAAGTTTAGTGCCGATGTTGTTTACCCAACGATTCAACGCATCAAACATTTGCAGGTTAGGTTGAATGAGGAATGGTACAGTTTCATTGCTGGTCGTGCTAGGCTCTTGCATCAACAAGATTTTCTTGGGAATAAGATATTCTACGGCAGCTGATTCAGTCTGTGCTAATAGCTGTTGTCTTTCAGCGTATGTTAGTGTTCCATTAGTCGCATTGACTGCTCCGGCTAAAGAATAAAAGAATTCGGATTATGATATACAGTTGAATCTTTAGAAAACTCGAAAGAAACTCGAAAAGAAACTCGAACTTTGACTAAGTCGGACCGATTATTAATTTCCTTGAATTGTCCTTCTTTAAGAATTACCACGTGTAACACGGACCAATTTTCTATCCCCCTTAAAACCTGGTTCCCATCTATGACATAACATAAGCCAGAATTTTCTTCCTTTTACCTCATATGTGATTCACTATTTTTAAGGTCCTATTATACGGTAAACTGTTAAATAAACTATGATCACTCACATACTTAAAATAGATTAGTTTACTGAATAGTTTATCATGTATCTTACCTAAATTATTCAAAAAATTGATCAATTTGACGTCAATGAAGAAAACAAATAATCAATTTCTATGATGAAAAAAGTTTTATACGTTGAGAATAAATCTGTTTACCTGTTTCATTCGTTGCTCGGATACCATTATCAACAGGTTCGGGTTCTGGCTCGGTCACCGTAATAACGTCCAACTCAAGATTCAATGCTGTTGAAAGTTCACCAGTCTGTGATGCCTCCACAACATCTGAAGCCAATTTCTCTAATTCTTGGAATGACGAAGAATCTGAAGAAAGCAAAATGGGACAGAATTAGCTTATAAAAAATGAAAAGGGCTATCATTCATCAGAAGAAGAACATTAATCCAGAAGAACTTCATTAAGGTCTGAGAGATAACGCATAACGTTATTTTCCCATATATTTTGATACAATTTTCAAATTATTATGCTAATGGAATGATTCATCTCAGAAATATCACAGAAAATCTGAAGTCTGAAGTATTAGAAGCTCTCATGTTTTTCAAGTCGAGAAAATGCATTTCCGAAGCTTTCAGAGATATCTCCGAAGTAGGCACTAATTGCTTGCCAATTACTCGCTAAAATTTTCCCGCTGAATTCGGATCTATAGCTTCTGTTTATTGCAAGGGTTGCCTTGTATAACCAGATCTGACAATCGTTATTTTGGAAGGAAAGTCTCTTAATTTCGTTTGGTTAAAGAAGGAAATTCTCTCATTCTTTCAAACAGAGATTGACCATGAATGTAAAAATTTATTGTCGAGTAATGTTAACAACACTGAAGTTGAAAGGTTTCATGATGACAAAGACAATGGTTAGTGACAGTCACGTGACAAAATTGGTTGACAAAACTGAGAAAAAGACTTATTAAATATCTACACTATTTTCGTTTGTTGTTGTTGCAATTTCCTGACCAGCAATTTATTCTATGAACTTTCAGCAAACCAAAACAAAACCCAAGATTAATGATGATAGAAATGTAAGCAAACAAACTTCTGTCCCAGTTTCATTTTTTTTCTTTTTTTACCTGTTGTCGATGTGTTCCCAGTTGTGCCGTTGGAAGAAATGGTAGCATTGTTGTTGGAAACGGTTGAATTTCCAGAGGAATCTAACGACAATTTAGGTGGATCACCTATTTGAATCTATGAAAAGAAAAGACAAAAACATCTGTTAGCGATTGAGTTATTAAGATCACGTGATCAATACAATCATGTGATTGGTTTGAAACGAGGTTTGTAATTAATGAGATATGGATAGAGAGGTTTTCTTCAAGGTAAGTTGAAATCAGGATAATTATGATAATTATGAAAACAAATGAAAGCGGATGGGAATGGATGAGTTCAAGCAGGCCTGACAATAAGGCAGAAAAAAAATTGGCCACCATGGTTGGCCAATAAAATATTTTCATCAGATTTTTTTGGGGAAATTCAATCCTCAATCTTTCAACCATATTCTTAAGATATCCCTAAGCTGCAATGTGAAAGCATAGCCATTAGAAAATTACCTGGTCTGGACACTTATAGTTTACCTTGCACTCACTTTGATCACATGACTTATTCCAACCATTGTATAGTAATTGTTTACTATCTTGTGATCAAATGGAGTACAAAATAAATAAAATTAAAGTGTCTTTATTTTCTAATGGCTATGGTGATATGTACATAATTCCAAATCACATCTGATATGTACCTCAATAAAAGACAAGTCATTACTGTCTCTCCTCCTGCGTGCTCCACCGGCCGACACTACTTTCATGAATCGAATTCTTGACTTGTCCACATTAAGAAGAGCTGCCAGATTAGAAACGATGTTTTCCTTGAAGAATTCATCAACTGTCACTGATTTTTGGGTGACGCCCATTCGAAGCTGAAACAAGAATTTTCAAATTTCTTTACTCGACATGAATTGCAGCAACATTGGGAAAAAAATCAAGCGTTACCATAGAATTTGCTTGAATAGAATATCATCAAAATGACTTGGCAAACATGAGAGCTTCTTATAATTTGGATATTATTGCTTCAGATTGTGCCTGCAGATTTACTGTGATATTTCTGAGATGAATTGTGTTCATACACAGATTTCTCTTATCTGCCTCGTTTTGATGTTAGAAGTTAATTACCATTTAACAACACTATTATATATTTTACGAAGCAAAGAACAATTCTCAATTCAAAATCCCTCGACGGCTACAGTGCATGCATATTTACTTAGACCAGAAAGAGAATTGGGCTCTAGTAAACACGAACTCAGAAAATGTCTATACTCCTCTCCCGAATTGACAATTCTCATAATTTTGTTATCCCCGTAATACCTTAGACTACCAAAATGCATAGCGATAAATAGTGAATGATAAAGAATTTCACTAACAACACAGCTATTCTCACTGCTGTGTAAGAACATCGTCAGCGTTGCATTGTGGTATACTACACTATGATTACTGAGAAAACTGTATTATGGAAACTGTCAATTGATATTTGTTATTTATCAGTGTGAATAAAAGAACGAAATGTTTGTATGGAAAATTATATAGTGACATTTTAGATCGTGCGTAACTGAGTTGTCCAGATATAAGCGATTAGTAGTATAGTAGTAGCGTGACGTCAGATGGCACATTGAATTGCAAATAAATGACCACTTTACACGCTATACTAGTTTCTGTCTAATACCGTATCGTGGTCCACACGGAAGTTCATTAATGTAGAAATGTGCCTTATGGCCCTTTTTACACAGGTATTTATTGACTTTTTTTTGGAAAAGTCCATGGTCAAACTTTCACAGAAAAACATCTAAAACCAACTCAACGTCAATACATGAAAATGTGTGAAAAAAGTTTTTAAAGAGCCAATAAGGTATTTAGTTTCAAAATGCGAACCTGAATGACAGGAGTTGTCACAATGTCGATGGGAACATCTCCTTTGATCACAACCCATAGCATGTTGCTATCCAAGTCAAACCAGTTACCAGCAGGATAACCTGTTAAACTGGGATGAAATTTCATTGGTTGGTTAGGATCCTTGGACATGAACTTCAGTTCATCCCCTTCATATTTAGCGTTGGTTGGCGCAATGTAAACATCTATAGACATCAAAAAATAATAATCAAAATGCCATGAAATGAAAATGAAAAAATATTGAAAAGCAATAATTCAGGTCCAATTGAGCAAACACTCCCCTCATCTACTGTAAATCAGGGTAAATTAGGGCAATCGCCCAGCAAAAGAAAATTCAATTCTCACTTGATATCTTTGCAGTGATTGGAAAGTACATTGTTTGATTTAAACATTGCAATAGAATCTGTATCACATTGGTTCCATGAACAATTCTCTTGTTCATATATTATGTTTTTGCAACACGTCTGTTATTATTTTTACGACAGATTTATGATGACTTAACAAATGGGAGATGCATGGTTGTTGTGCTAGAAACAGATTTCAGAAAGAACGGAAAAACTTAAAATTGTATTTTACTTTTGCGGTAGACGTCCAATCTTTGCGGTTTAGGATAAAATATTTCGA
This sequence comes from Turritopsis rubra, assembly GCA_039566895.2. NCBI lineage: Eukaryota > Metazoa > Cnidaria > Hydrozoa > Anthoathecata > Oceaniidae > Turritopsis > Turritopsis rubra. Next base: position 5,917,133 of record CM077631.1, on the reverse strand, counting down.
CACGAACAGCTTCACTTTCGTTGGCATTCAGTATCATTAGCCTTGTCTTCTGTGGGTTGGAAGAGGTCATGAACACCTCGTAGTGTTTACCCACAGAAACCAAAGTGTTAAACGTGGAAAGTCGTTCTTGGCACGTGTAACCAAGACACCATCCGTGATCTTGCGGACCATTGATTAAATCGATGTAACCTTCTGATGCCAAAGCAATCGGTGATAAACGCCTCGTCTCTGTATCTGCGTCAAGACTTTCGATGATGAACATTTTATGGTTCATGTTCTGGCATTTGTAAGCATTCCATGCATCGATGTATGTGCAATGAGATCCATCCCTTGCTGTTCCACGGATAATTCCTTTGTAGGGATACTTTGTGTCAGCATCAATACGCGATCCATCTAACCTTGTTAACATAGTTTTAGGTATTCGGAAATTTCCTAAATTTGGAATTCATTTCTTTATTATCATTTTTATCATGAGAAAGATGTGTTTATTTAGGGACATGACATACACAGATTTAAGATGAGGATTGAAGAACCACTTAAAAAAAGAATAACTTTTGAATAAGAAACTCACCAAGTCCCCATACTCTTTCACCATCCCACTCGTACTCAGATTTGGAAATGACAGTCGTGCCTTCACTTCCAAAGAATGTTCCATCAATATCAGTAATCAACACTTTTCTACGAGCATCACAATCCATGTCAACACAATCTGAAGGATTGATCCATTTTGTTGTTGGGATGTGATGAAACACCTAAATGGACAATGGAAACAGAATTTTTATGTCCAGGTTTAAAGAACAGCAGTGTCTTAATAAAAAACAAGATTTCTGAATTTAAGAAAAGACTGTTATTTTGGCCACCTTAGGGAATCTGAAATCTGAAATCATAGTACAGCTAATGAAATGAAACATTTCATTCAAAAATAATGGGAATTATTACTACAATTTCTGAAGGAGCAGGTGATGTAAATATTATATCTGAAGCATTTGGTAGCAATAGAAGTTGTCTGTATCTCATAATGCTCTTAATGTAAAGATGAATTAGACTGAGTGTGCTTGTCTAGCAAAATGCAATAATAAAACTTTTTCCTTAAAAGTCTCTTATTTTCGTTTGAAAGAAGAAGGCATTACACAAACATATTCTCGTTAACCCAAACAAAAAATAACAAAGTTTTGACCGCAAACTAGTGATCTTGTAAGACAAACCTACGGTACTACAATATAAATACCCAACACTTGAACATAATTGAAATTCAAAAGACGCTTCAGCATTCTTGTTTCTCTTGCCAGTGGGAAAAATCTTCAAAAGTCTATGAGGAGAGTTTTCTATAGGAATGGCAAGCAATATTGCCTGCTGTTTCAATAAAAAAACACTCCACCACAGAGACTTTTTGAAGATTTTGTCGATTGGGTTGCAGTTTAACCTGTGTCCATGAACTTCACATTACCTTACTTTCTTCTGCCACATTTATCAAAGTAGTCTTTCTAAATTCAGATGGGTGAAGGATATCCCCATATTTCGGATTGGTCATCCAGATGTAATTATATCCTCCACACAGGATTCGAAAAGTTTGCGAAAGTTAAGTTGTCATATACAGACAATCCTTTAATGGCTGGATATGACATTGGGTCTTCCCAAGGTTTTGGTGGACCAGGAGCTGGCGACGAACCAAACACAGCAGACATAATTCCAACATTACCACCTTTGAAAAATAAACCTTCATTCAAAATACTAAAAGTATGTGGGATTATGTTCTCTAAAAATAACTGTATCTTCTATTATGTAAAAATGTAAATTATTTATAAGTTTTAATGTGGGCATATGAAATCTTTCGTAAAACAAATTTTATTCTTGAGGTATTGCTTAGAAAACACAACAATTCAGTACTATGGAAACTCAACGGACCACTGATGAGGCCATCAAAACATTGGTGGAACAGAGTTTTAAAAAACAACTTAATGCAAACCAAATTATGACCAAAGGTTCGAAAACACACCCAAAAACAAACTAGTGCATTACAAAAATGTCATGGACACTTACCACCCGGAGGCCGAGGTGATCTTCTAGATGGATAAAATGTTGAATGATATGGAATGATATCATCTTTCACACAATCGAAATTTGTTGATTGACCTACCACCAAAGAATTCCTTATGGTCACCTTGTTATTTTTAGATCGATGCGACAATCCAGCTGGTCCAAATATATTCAAAAATATACTGATTTTATTGTCTGCAAAAATAGAGTCGGACACAACCATGCTTTCGTCAGTCCATACTAGAACACCAAAATCTAAGTTTTTCCAAACAACAAAACCTTTCAGTTGACAGCAAGAAGGAGAACTAGTTTTTATGTGTATGCCATGGAGAGTTGAATGAACCTAAACAAATTGTATAACACTTTTATAGATTCAAATGAAAATACATTGAGTACATTATTAAGGTGTACAACATTTTTCACGAACCCTTCTTCACGAAATTAACTTTTTTAACAGAAAATCTTGATATTCTGCAACATTGGAACGAAAAAAGTTTAAAAAGTTTTAAAAAAACCCTGCAACATTGGAAGCTATTTTTGAATTAGTTTAAGTGAATTTCATGAATTTCATATTTTCATTATTTTGTTGATAATCCCAAGGATGTAGAATGCACACTATACGTTTTCAAATCAAAAAGTTTTTCCCAAAGGGGAGATTATCAAAACACTTAATTCCAGTTTTTTCCATTGCTTTCATTTAATATGTTAGACATATGTTTTTATTGAAATGTTTAATTAGTTGAGGAAGAAGATTGAAAAAGGACCATAATTTCAATATTTCATCTCACGGAAAAGAAAACACAGGTAAGGATTATTCAGAAGACAATGCAGAGAGCATCATCAAAATTTATCAGTTCACTTCATGTCCTCCCTAATTAATACAGTCAATAAATAAATCTTGGCAATCAAAGTTCCGCTTAATGTTTCCTGTTGTGTTTCATCTGTTTAACATAATTAGCAATGATTCTTTTGACTTTGTTTTAATTCAGTGATGCAATATCAATAATCTTAATCAGTTGGTTGTAATAATAATAATAATAATAATAATAATAATAATAATAATAATAATAATAATAATAATAATAATAATAATAATAATAATAATAATAATAATAATAATAATAATAATAATAATAATAATAATAATAATAATAATAATAATAATAATAATAATAATAATAATAATAATAATAATAATAATAATAATAATAATAATAATAATAATAATAATAATAATAATAATAATAATAATAATAATAATAATAACAGATTTATTTCTAGCTTTTCCAAAATTTACAATTTGGCTCTTCGACTAGATAATATTAAAAAGAACAAAACAGTATATATGTGTGCGTTATCAATGTAATACACATAGAATAGCAACAGACAAGAGAAGTATTAGGACTGTAAGCTGTAATAGAGGGACTGTGGCACCAAATAATTCGATAAAATCATTATACCTCGTTTTCTCGGATTCTTGTGTTAGCCTCCTTGTCTGAACATGGTACACCAGCAGTTTTGTAACCAAGCTTTTCACTTCCAGCAATGCTATTACCTATCATGGTATACTCGGTGGCTTTGTCCACCTGAATTGCACCGGGCCATTTCATATCAAAAGCATACGCCTTTATCTAAATTTGATTTATCAATAACATTATGGATAGCAACACCAAAATTTTAAAAACATTCCTTTGAAATGTTCTTTGACAGTTATTGAGAGTGAAATAATAACCAGTTAAAAGTAGATATATTTAATGATAAATGTTTATCTGGTAACAACAACACCAAAATAATAGCAGTTTTTATTCAGTTTTTATTGATTATGTGAAAACTTTTTCCTGCTTTTCTTTATCCATGCTCAAAATTCCTTCCTCGTTCAAATGATTCTTGAGTAATTAAGCAGCCAAAGTTATTTTTGGTTTACAGATATTTAAAAATATTCACTACTAAGTAGCTGAAATTTAACTTTAAGTAGCTGAAATTCATTTTAAGGCCGTTTAAGAGGTCCTATAATTCAAAATTTTATTTGTCGATCAACCATGGTGGCCAACAAGATTAGGCATTACTATATTTTTTATTTTTCGGTGTATAGCTCATAAAGAACAAACCAAAATCAGTGTTCAAAAGAAGATAATAATGCCAAGCCAAAACATTGGAGTTGAATTTTTATAATAAACAATTGTGAAATTTGAAATATTGTAATTTAATACTCAAGTTTTATCAAAATAATTGAAAAAAACCTTTGAGATCAAAATTCTATTTATTTCAATTCTTTAAGAAATCAATCTCATTACACAAGATCCATTTTAAACTGTAGATTGTCACATACCTTGAATGTTCCTTCAGCTATTGAATACATAACTAAGTTATGCAACAACTTGTTTTCAGCACCTTGTAAATCAATTGCCGGACCGACAGTATGATGAATCACATTATCCTCAATGGTAAGATTATTTGTACCATAGACACCAATACCCATGTTATAACCATCGTTAAATGAAGAGCCGTATACGAACGAATCATTTCCATTGATGGTGCCCACATCTAAGAAGGCTAATGAGTATCTATAAAATATATCAATAATATCCAATATGTTTGTCATTTCGAATCATCAAGATCAGTGAAAAAAATAAAAGATGTGCTTCTCACTTTTTCAAGAATAATCATTGAATTGCTTAGGAGATTTGTAGAATAAAATAAAACATATTTTTGCGAATGAACTAACTAACTTTGAAAGCACTTGTGAAGAGAAAGAAAAGTGGAAAAAAACAGTAACAATCTATTATATTTACCGAGGATCGTAAGATTCCGTCCACCCATATTGACCACAGTGTTTGAACTGAACTTCAGATATCTGTGCTTTTCCAATGTATGTAAGACCATCTTGACTGTACTTTCCCACTAGGACTCTACAACCAAATGATTGGTCATCTAATGAACGTGCCGGTTCATTTGCACCTTCAATAACAATTGTTCTTGTTAGCAAGCCAACTTTAGCACTCATCGAAAAAAAGTATCCCCCAACCGAGTGATTTGAAGCAGTATGGAAGTAAAGTGCGGGATGGTCAACATCTAAGGTGTATCCACCATTTCTTATCGCTACGATCTTGAACTTTTCAGCTTGCCGTGATTCAAATGTACTGGTAGTAATAATAATCTCGTTGCCAATTTCCCAATCCACTGCCATCTCCAAATTCACAACAGTTTCATTCTCAAAAATGGATTTGGCAAGACGAGTCCAATGTACACCATGTTTTTTTCCAAAGAACTGCGCACGAGCAAAGATGCCAAGTGCTTTGGCACCAAGATTTGGTCCACTGGGTAAAGGAAGGTCTTTTGTATCATGGTTACCAGTTAAAACAATATTTACAGTGCTTAATATTGGTTTACCTGGCCAGCCTACAATAAGTATTCCATTCAAACCGGTAATTAAGATTAAGTTAGCTTTTAACTCATGATTTCTGCCATTTTCAAGTTCTAATGCACCATACACATACAACCGGTCAATTATTGGCAAACGAACATCCACAACCATCCACCAATCGGACTGAATCATAACACTTTCATCATTAGCTGGTAGTTTGTTGTTATACCCACCATAACCCTCCACAGTCCCATCCCAACTTTTAACATCACTCCACAAGCGAGCATTCCCTGGACGGCCATCTGGTGCTGGAGGAGGAGTCGGAACTACACATTTCTCAAAAAAGCAACGGTACACTTTGTAATTAATAAATTTAGCACTTGGTTGAAGGAGTTTGTTATTTTTGCCACTGACTAAATATGTCATGTTCTTCTTCTCCTTTTCATAAAACCATGACCCATGTGGATATTTGTCAAATGCTGGCAGCTCTTCAGTGTTATTTCGGAAGCTATCAATAGTTTTAAAATAGTCTGGTGTTTGTTTAAAACTATGCTTGATGTAGCCATAGAAATCTGGCATGAGTTCGTAGATACCCATAGAATAAGATATGTTAGTAAATTGTGATGAATTTTGATATGACAAAACCACCAGTTCTCCAACGGGAAGGAATGCAGTGTAACCCAGCATGTGGGTTTTTGATTTCTTTCGCCATTTCACAGTGTCCGTTCCATACTGATTTGTCAAATAGGCGTCTTTTTCATCAATGGAACTCGGTTTAAGATTATTCCAAGCAATTCTTGCAAAATTCCCGGACTGACAAATTGCTCCTGGAACGCCCAGAGAAGCATTTGCAGCCCTATGACAAATACTGGGGTTCAAAATTCCCATATCTGGTAAAATTCGTCCACCTGCATATCCAGATATTGAACCATCTTCATCATTGATGACAGTAGCATGGTTGAAAGGAAAAGAAACAACATTAGGACTGTTTTCAAATGAAATATTCTGCATTCTTACAATGCCTCCGCCATCATCTGGTTTGCAATGTGCGCAAGTACCAAATGAAACACAATTTTCATTAAAATTGACCATGGTGACATTTTTCACAGTTAGTCGAGCAGAGTGGGGCAACTTAATGCCATTTTCTGTACACGTTCTATGTGTTCCTATACGCACAGTGTAACTTCCTATTTCACGAAGTTTGGAATATCCTACAATGAGGGAATCTTGAATGGTAGGCCCACCCCAGGGTGGATTTCCTGAAGATGCATCAACATATTCAATGCCAGCTATATCATTGTCAAGACCAATAAAATCAACAAATCTAAAAGAACATTATTAGTTTAACTGCATTTTAATGGGAAAACATTAATAATATATTAGTAAAAGAGTAAGCAAGGGCATTTAATGAACATCATTGGCTACCTCACTCACAGACAGATAGCCTAAGTTAAAAAGGTTAAGTAAAAGACTGTTTATGTACCTCACAGCACCACACTGCAAACATTCTGCACCACGTTGATTGTTCCATGCAAGTAAACTGTCAAAGTGTGCTGGCTCAGCAGTAGAAGCACCACATTTGCCAGTTTTCATAGGATTGTAAGTGGGAAAAATCCACAATCCATACCGACCAAAGGTGTGAGCTGTGTTGTTTTTAAACTCAAGCATCGGGACTTTTCTATAAACAAAAAAGGTTCACATTGTTCAGGTAATTCTTTGAATTTTTTCAATTCACAAAGAAATACCGTAATCAAACTGTAATCAAGCCAGGTTCACAAAGCAGGTTTATAAAACTTGAATACAGGTGAAAGGCCTTGCTAACATTCTCACATTAAAAACACTTTGAATTTAGTATATTTCATTCTTCAAAGAGTTGTGGTTTTCAAAAATAAATGCCCTTAAACATGGAACATGATCAATCATATCTATTTTCAAAGTATAAAAGGAGTAAGAGTAAAGGACATTTGTAACCTTGACATCATTTCCTTACCTAGGGCAAACATCGGGAGTAAAGTTAGGTCCCTCTGGATGAGAAAACATTTGATACCAGAATCCAAAATGACTGCCACCAGCTACAGCATTATGACTGACTGTATTGTTTGCATTTGTAACCCAAATTGACGCTGGTGTTATGTCAACATTTAGGGTCGAACTTGATGGGGTGACAAATATAACAAGATTATATCTGATGAAGTTTCCAGTTTCAATACCATCTTCCATGAATATAGCATTTCCTAAAATTCATCAGAACAACTTCACAAAACAGTGCATGTAAACAAACTTATCTTAGATGGAGACCAATTTATTACTGTATTTAATGAGCGCCCCTATCAAACTAGTGTCTGATCAAACTAGGGTGGGCCCCCACTAAAACAGGCACTCTCTATAGGATAAACAATGGGTATTAAAAATTCCTCTTTAAAGGTTATTTATTAGCACCTAGCAAATTCTACAATAAAGTTATACATTAGAAATTTCGATTAAAATAGTGGAGACTTGAAAAATAGAGGTTGCAAACCTAACACATCAAACACAACATTTCTTTCTACTTTCAAATTATGTACTCCATGTATTGTCACCGCTCGATTGAAGCTTCTATGTACAGCGCAGCCATTAACATAGGAGCCGTGAACATCTCCTTCCATATGGAAGTGAATCGGATAACGACCCAATCGAAAAGCTTGTCCAGCATGTGTTACTTCTATATGATCAAAATGCGCAATAGCCAAGTTATGACTTTTCATGTGAGAATGAACCATGATCTGTGCACCAAATTGATCACTTCCACGTTCTTTGCCAAATCTTCCATCAAAACATGTTTGAGTAGCGAACTGCCCAGGATCAAACTCAGCCGGGCAGTTCTCAATTACATCATTCCATTCTGCATGTCTGGAACCCATCACAACAACATTTCTGGTCAAAAGACCCACTTCTGCTCTGGTTTCAATAACACGACCGGCTATGTATTGCTCAATAGATATGTGTTTATATTTTAAAGGTGGTTTAAAACTGATGGTTTTTCCGCCATTATCAACAGACGTTATGTGTAACACTTCGTTTTCCCTCATACTTTTTCCAGTTGCTGCCAGAATGATCTCATCACCCACGTTCCAATCAGGTACAGCAAAAATCAATTCCATTGATGTGTCACCAGGGTTAAGGGTGGCATTGATTTTGGTCCATGTATTCTGCAATGGTCTACCATACATCCCAAGAAAACCATCCCTTAATGCCAGGGCTTTTGCACCATAGATTGGCAACTCTTTCGAACGGACATGACCATGAAGAGTTATCTGTGCCTTGTGCAAAAACGGCTCCTGTTTGGTACCAATTTGAAATGTTCCATTATTGACGATTAGAATGTTTTCAGACTGCAAATGAATATTCTTACGATCAAAGATAAGATTTCCACCCTTGATTAACAGGAATTTGATAACTGGTGTGTCCATATCCAATAGCATTGTCTGACCTTCTTGTATGACAATAAACTCACCTATTAAAATTAGATAAAGTTGTAGATTTGAAGTTTTCAAAGACTGGTTTTCTTAAGAACTGATTTTCATTCAATACAATGTAGTGTTTGAATGTTGTTAAAGAAATATTTTGATTTGACAATTTTTTAACTGACCTAATGCTTTTCATTTGAGAATTGTGAAGGGTTAAACAGAAAAGAAATTACAATCTACACTTGAAACCAAAGATCTCTAAATTATATGAGATCTATCTTAGCAATGATTGGAATAAAGAAAAATAATAGAAAATTGGCTATAAAATAGTTGTTCTTACCTGCTTGAGGGGGATCCAAACCTCCCCAAGAATACTTTGAACTCCACACATCAATGTAGGAAAACTGGCCACTAACAGGTATGGCTGAACCTTGGTTCTTAAAATTCACAACAACATCAAAGTCCATCTTTGTTGCTGGGGACGGTCGAGTGACACACGTTATTTCTGTTACATTAACAGATTGTACATCACATCTGATTCCAGCGAGGATGACTTCAGTGTCATTTATAGTGGGCAAAAAATTCTCACCAGTTATTGAAAGGAGTACACCCCCGCCAGTACCTCCACGAGCAGGCAAAACTCCTGTGATCAACGTTGTCATATTTTGCCGAAATGTATAGGCATTTTCTAGAACTACCTGTTCAGTGCCTTCAGATAATTTTATTTGACAATATTGATCGGGTAAGAAACGAGTGTAATTAGGAAATCTGGCAGATAGACATTGTAATTTCGTTTCAGTAATGTTGCCAACAACACGACAAGGCAAATCACAAATTGTTACATTGGAACCCAATCCAAAACCTCGTCCAGTAAATGTTAACAAACTTCCACCACCAAAGCCACTTTCAGTCGTATCGAGATCTGACACCTCCAACTGGTACAAAAACATCACATCACTGTTCGAAAACCCTTTTTCTTGTACAAGTGCTTTCACAGGTAATGAACCTGCGTGATGACTGCTTAATGTGCACTCGATTGTTGTCAGATTGGAAGACACAACAACACAAGAAGAACGACCAACAGTAACCTCAATGTCAGATGTAGCGTTGCTGAAATTAGTACCACTGATAGTAACTAATGTAGATGGAATGCCTCTGTCAGGTGAAATTGATGTTATGGTTGGGGTATAATCAGCTTCAAATGAATATGCTTGAGTGGGATATTCAGTACTACCACCAAAAACTGTTATGAGTTTTGATCCCTGTCCACTAGGAGACACAACTTTCAATTCTGTAGGAGAAACTGACACAAGTGTTGCAGGAGTTGTGCCAAAATGAACTCTCGTGCTATTGAGATGAAATCCAAATCCAATAATAGTGATTTCAGTGCCACCATGTTGACTCCCTCTTCCTGGATTAATTGAATTTATAACAGGCTTACTTTCTATGTATAAATCATTGGTTTGATTAGATATCTGTTGATGGGCCAACCCAAAGACATTATCCTTTAATACGACTACGTGTCTTCCTGCCAGCAAATCTTGAACTAAACATTTGATTTCTGATGTGTTATTATTTGTGGTTATTTCCGTAATAATGCAAGGCACAGATCCAAAATGCACAGTAGTTCTGTTGATACCATTGCAATGGAGAGCAGTTACAGTTACAAATGTATTTGAGCAGTTTATAACAAGGGGAGATACCAACAAAATTTCTGGAGTAAACGACATATTGTAAACAAACGAAAATTTATCACCATCATTTATTGTTTGGTATGCCAAGTCATGAACACTTGCAGACACAGATATTTCTGTGTTGTTGCCAATCACAACAGCTGGAAGTTTACATTTTACCAAATTATATTTCTTTTCTATTATTTTACATAAAGAATCGCCGATTCGGGCTGTAATCTCATTGGTGTCAAGACCATTTCCTGTAAAAGTGATGTCTGCTCCTCCTGCATATGAACCTGATCTTGGGTTTATACTTTGAAGGTCATTTCTTAATATGACTGAATACTGGAATTGATCAGTGATCTTTATAATGGCTTTGCCCAAAGTTTTAACTTTCATCAAAATTGGCAGCCATGTATTCATTGGCGGCTCCATAGAGGAATCCATCATGCATTTTATTTCAGATTGCGTTGATGCAATGACCTTACACAGATACCCGCCAAAATGGATGACATTTTCACTTGCTACTTCACTAAAATGATGACCTTTTATAGTAATAACATCAGAAACCTTTCGACGAATGTTAGTGTCAACGACTTCCAAGACAATAGGTGTCATACAATTCTTATATGTGAAAATAAAGTCATAACTTCCAACATCCAGAAATTTACACTGAGAACAAGTGGGTCTGAAGAGAGCCCGTGAAGAATACAACGATGCAAGGGGAGTTGAATAGGATGGCTTGATGCTGCTCCTTTGTGATAAAATATAACTAGGCTCAGCACTAAACATGGGATTCATAGCAGAAGGATTTAACGAATAATTTTGCATTCGGACATTTGTTGTATGTACCAGAACTGGCATACTTGAAGTAGGCAAGATTGCATTGATTAAAGTTTTAGCTTGAACCATTGACAGCAATGTAAACAACTGATGAAACACCGAACTTTGAACCGGAGATTTCGCTGAATTTTCGAAACCTTGTATACTTGACATAGGGGAGATTACCGCATTTGAAGTTTCAGCTTGAACCATAGACAGCGATGTATATGACTGATGAAACAGCGAACTTTGAACCGGAGATTTCGCTGAATTTACGAAACCTTGTATACTTGACATAGGGGAGATAACTTCATTTGAAGTTTCAGCTTGAACCATAGACAGCGATGTATACGACTGATGAAACAGGGAACTTTGCACAGAATGTTCTACTCCATGAGATTGAACAGGCATAGAATGTCGCAAGTCAGTACTATCAGTGATATGATGAGTTAAGCTTGGATTCACATTTGATGAAGCTAACTCAGAAAAAAGAGGAATATACGAAGGTTGCACGGTCTTCATTATATGCCAGTATGAAGAAACAGCGTGCTCAATTACATGAACAGATCTGTTATAAATAGCTTCATGACCTATATTGAAGAAAGAAAAATGAAAACATTGCATCCTACTGAAATGCTTTTTTGTTATCAAATCAGAATAACCTTACCTTTAACAAAAACTCGTAGAACTTCTTGCTTATCCACACTGTTTTTGACAATGATTTTACCACCAAAAGCAAGTGTTGCTGTACCCGAATTAATAACTATTCCACTGGTGAAATAAAAGGTTCCAGGAACGTCAAATCGTTTGGTGCAACTTCCACTACCGGCCGCAGGGCAGTAATTATCGAATTCATCATACTGTGTAAAGACGTTGTTTACAGTTGTAGGATAAATACCTATTTTTATGTTGGACAGAGGATTTGTTGCCCAGGACCACTAAATAATAATAAAAAAAGTCATTATTTCGCTTGTTTTGTATCGTCATCTCACATAGGAACAAAAGACATACCTTTATACTGTCTCCGACATTTAGATTTATCAGGGACATATTCCATGCATATCCAGGACCAAATTCTAAAAGCATAACCATTTAATAAAGATTACTGATATCCATTATAAAAATTATATATATAACTCCAACTATTATTTATTGGAAATGTAAACGGACAATTTACGAAGAATACTGGACTGAAAACATATTTACCATTATGTATCCCACTATTGTCTATTGACACCAACTTTGAAGCTTTACCGGTAACACAAGTAATCAATGAATGATTTGAATTCACAACCTGACAGGGATACTGACCAATACGTACATTCAAGTTAGACTTGTTTGAACTAAACCCTTCACCTTGAATTGTTAAAATGGTGCCACCAACTAAAGAGCCACACTTTGGGCTGTAATCATGAACCTTGAGAACATAATTAACATCAGCCGAACTTCGAACGGACCCTCGTTGAGCAACATTCACAAGTAATGGCCACATACCAACACTGTTGTCAGGAGCAACACACTGGATATGAGTGTCGTTATGATTAATATAAACACAGGCCTTGCCACCCATAAATACATGAGGCTCTTCATTGTGTTCATTTGAAAATCCACTTCCTTTTATAGTGAATACAACATCGCCAGCAGCAGATATATCTTTTGGATCTACGTCAATTATTGCTGGATTTATGGAAGAATTAAACAAAAAGCCGTTTTCAAGAACTGCTTCCTCATTTAATAGAAACACCTAAAAAAGTTTTCAAAAGGTTGTTGATAAGTCAAAAAAAAACCTTAAAAAATTTTCTTTCAATGTACAGAATACTGGAAAATGTGTTCTCAGGTTTATTTTTAATAAAAAAATAATAAAGAATAATAAATAAATAAAAGTATAAAAAAATAATAAAGCAGTAACTTAAAATTAAGCCAGTAGCAAAAGCAAACAAGTCTTACCGTCACATTAGCAAGGCCATCAGAGTGATTAGAAGTCACGCAGGTAATAAGAGACATATTGATGTGGCTTATGTGACATGGAGACGCATCAAGCATAACAGTCACATTTTCTTTAGTGTTACCAAAACCGACACCTGATACATGTAGAGTGGTACCTCCATTTGAAGCACCCTTAGATGGTGTCACAGAACTGATACCAAGGGTGTATCTAAATGGAAATTATTCATAGTATGAAAAGGTTTGAAGTTATAAAGTTATAGCCCCATAAACCCTCAATCACATTTCCGCATTTTGAAGAAAAAACAGTTTAGGACAGAGGTGTTTTGGCAGGGTGAGGAATCAATATAAATGCATTAGCAAAATTGCATGCAAAATATTTATTAACAATCACACATTATCTTCCTTGCAGCAATACCGACCTGAAAAATATAGGTACACCATTTAATGGTTGTGAATCTCCTTTGCCTTTCACATTAATAATGACTTCCTTCAAACCAGCTTGAGAATGACCTAAAGGGAAAAAAATCGTTATGCATCATTGCTTTTTTAAGAATAAGCAAAACATGCAAGGCCATTGTTAGTTAATAGTTCCTTATTCTCGAACACATAGGAAATATTATGGTGTTGTGTGTGCATTATTTTTATTACTTATTATTGAAAAAATTCCCACTTTTAGAATAATTTGGGTTTAAGTGAAGTCATATCATGCCACAGTGCTCAGTTACAATATTCTATATTATTCAAAATCACATTGGCCAATGTATTTGAAATCCCATTGGCTGATATGCATGCCTGTTTACTTTACCAACATGATTATGTTTTTTGTTTTTTGATCTTACATCCTGTTTTCCAAAAAATAAAGTCTTAATACTAAAATTTATGCTTTATTATTAGCACTTATATCATGACCATTTGTGCATTTGAGGATGAACGAACTTTTAACTAATAGTGGCTTAAAAATACAACAACAAATAATTGAAGTCAATGCTACTAGATGATTGTGACAGGTAGCAAAGACTCACATCATTACTTAATAGACACCGTTAATCATTAAATCTCATTATAATCATAATGGACTCCCCACACAATTGCTTCAATTTCGATTTTGATAATGAAAGAATTAAAAACCATAAAAGAAACATTGAAATAATTTTAATTCAACGGACAATTATGAATAGCAAGGATTTTATTCAACATAATGCTTTAATACCTGGACAACATTGTATTTCACTCTCAGTAGCCGAAACAATAGAACAATCAACACCACCAATAGTTACTGTGTTGTTTCCTACACCTGCAATACAGTCAGTGCAATTTATAGTAATTATCTGACAAGGTGAAACAGCATTTCCATGATCGGGGCTAATAGAATTTAACATCGGTGTTTGCAGAGGTGAATACTCAAATGAGCATGATCTGTTTCTGCAACTCGAACGAATACCATTTATATCAACAACTACCTGAATAAAAAGAAACAAAATCAAAAAAATGTATATGCAATCGTTGAGATGTAATCATACAGATGAAAAAAAAATAAACAGTTTGCAGAATGAATATTTTCTTCATCGAATTTGTGGTTGCTTAGAATAAAAAAACATTTTTGAAAAAAATTTAAATTTCTTCTTGAAAACACTTTAAGATGACTACAATGAAAAGTATCACAGAAAAAACCAAGACGACATTAACGACAATCTGTGCATGTACCTGTGGCTTCACTTCAGCTACCCTTAAAAATTCTCCAGTCAGTGGGCCATTCAAAATACCTCCATTTTCAAGAGTTTCAACATTGATGTTCACACTATTCCCTTTCAAATTGCTGGCGTCAACCATGATTTGATTCTTATCGCCACCAACAGTTTTCCATTTTATTTTCCAATGATAACCACTGCAAGTGCCTCCTCGTTGAACATCTAATTCGCCTATTCCAGGAATTTCACCTTCAAGTGTGTACTTTAGATCATTCTCAGGGATATCAGCTGGAAGATCTACAAAAACAAGAAAGGGAAAGTGAAAGCAAATCATTACGCAATAGATATACAAAAGTAAGCAGAATTACGAAGCAGAATTGGACCAATTATTATTGTGATCAGTTATACACAAAATTATGTCATTGGTAGATATATGCCCCTCTCCAATGTACAAAGCTTCACAATCGCCACAAAGTTGAGCTCCGTCTGTGCATCAATTGATGACATTTCACTGGTTCGCAGGATTTAGGTCCTGGATTGGAAACATTGAGCATAAGCAACTCTTGTCTACTGTTAAATAGGGCAATGGCATCAGATTGGTAGTGCAGTTGGTAGAGCAAACACCCTGCAAGCAAGAGGTTGTGGGTTCAATTCCTACTCGATCCATTTCCTTACAGGAAATTGGAAAGTACATTGTGTGTATAACTGATTACAAACTATGTGACAATTTCAGGGAAAATCTGCAATATTTTCAATAAAGTGATAATAATGATAAAAGAACAATAAATCTTATCAGTAATTTGTCCAATTAATCACTGCTGATCAATCTTATTATATTAATACAGACTGAGTGCATGTCTCTTATTTCACTTATGAATAAAAATGGTTACTTTTTATTTCGGTAACTACAGTCACCCAGCTTTAGTTGTGTTGATGTGCGATGTAGTGCACACAAAAGATTTTATACTACCCTCATGCACGACATCAACAGGAAACCATTACATTGTGTACCGAAAAAGTACCCAAATTCAAAGGCAAATATCTTGATAACCAATGGGGAAAACTGATGTAATTTTGGGGTTCCAAATTTGGTCCTAATAAGTGGCAAAAAAATTATGGAAGGGGGAGGCAACACTCCATAACAGTTGATATCTCCATAACAGTCAGTCGTCAACATACGATCCCATAAATTTTTTAATCCGCTTTTCGAGCTCTATAACATGGTACTACTTATCTTTCACAATTTAGTGATTATATTTTTCCTCACTCTTTGCAAGGGAAAGTACTGGTGGGGGGGAAGGGTGGTAACTAATAGGGAAAATGAACCTTTAAAAAATGTTTACACAGGATGCTAGTCTACCTATAATAATAGCGATGAATATTATCAATAATCATCCCCACGTTTGCCACAGTATTAGTGATTATGGTTGCTTATGTGTATCAAAATTAACTTAATATAAAATTAAGTGTATTAAAATACATTCACAAAATTTACAGTCGTGCACTTTATATTATTACATTTTATACACTTTCATATAAAAAAGCATTAAAGAGACAAATATTTGTGAACCAAAATCTTTTTTTCCTCTTTATATTTCTAAGCAGTAAAAAAATTTTAAATTTGTTAATGTTTTGTTTTTTTCGATCTTTCAAGTTTTATATTCACATGTGGATTGAATAATATTTTATGTGTTATAATTTTTTTCGGATTTTTTGGATTGTGCAGTGTGTTATATTTTGTTGCTGTGTATTTAATGAATTTGGTGCATAAGATATTCTGCGACACATTATAATCAACCATAAGTGACAAATTTATCAATAACATTTGATTGAATTCTTCAATTATTAATTTAATCGTAGTAATTGTAAAATTTTCTTTAGTTACTGGATGTTAGAAAAATTATTCTAATTATGTGATATTAAGTAAATAATTTAAACTAAGTTTTTTAACTGATCTTTTAATTCGTTTCGTTTAGCACAATTTTTAATTATTGATAATTAGCAAATTATCATTATTTTTTTGTTGATAATTGATAAACATCATTTGTTATCCTTCTTACTGATTTTCCCTGAAACGGTTTAAACATGTTTAACCTTTTTGTTTTATATCAAAACGATTAATATGACGAATACCTTGAATGTGATACATCAAACCATTTTGATCTTCATAAAAAATATCATAGGTCCCAGACACCGGAGGGCTCGCCTTGTGCATCAAAGTCACAGTAATTTTTTGTTGCAATTTTTGATAGACTGTAGTGTTATTGTTTAATTGTCTCTCCCAATCATTCACTTCGATTAAAGGGAAGTCTGCATGACAATTTACTGACACAAGTTCAATAAACCATGTTGTTGGAGATTCAGCTTGACTAACAGTGATTTCTGTAATCCAATCTTCACCAACAGAAGGTGTCAGGGAAGTAACTAAACAGAAGTGAAGTATTTATTATTATAACTACTGCTAGATTATCAGTTACTGGTAATGTTTTTTAACTAGTTCTACATTTTTGGAAAGTACTATAATTTTATCTCAAAATCGAACGGTGGATCTAGGATTAGGCAAAAAACATGGAGGAGTTCAACATCAATATCTTTTCATTCGTAACTGTTGGTTAGGTTACTGGCACATTTTTCTTTTCTACCCCAAATAACTTAACTTTCCTTCATAACTTTTGCCTAAGCTCTAGATCCACCTCTGTTATCGTACTTGTTAATGGCTGTTTTCCAATAAAGAAATTATCAACAAATGCAGGTGTATAGCTTGGTTGGGCAGTATCACGATAAAGTCCAATATAAAATACTCGCAAGTAAGACTGAGGTTGTAGCTTTCGCTTAGTCAACAGCCAAGAATTTGTCATTATCATCTCCTGGAGATTGAGACACTGTATCTTTGCGGTGCTCTTTGTGAAAGAGAGAGAGACAGTGTCGTATCTGTTTCCGGTCGGTGAATTTTGATAACGTAGCCTTACTCGAATAACATTCCTTATTGCGCCAATCATACTCAAACAAAGCTAGAAAAACAAAGTCATTCCTATCATTTCGTAACATACATTACTTTTACTACTTATCCAAGTTGTTTGGCCTTTAACTGACAATCGTGGACAAAATGGTTGAACCAAATCCAAAAATGCTTTTAATTTTCATGATAAACTTTTTTTTAATCCACTCTCCCTTAACTAATATTGATTTCGGATAAACACTCATTTCCAACATTGGTTTGGGGTGCCTGGTAGTTATCCTTTTTTAGTGCCTTTAAAATTCAAAGTTACAAAAAAACAACCAACTTTTGTATATAATAGTAGGTTATAATAACTTTAAAATAAGAGGAAATAAAACATTCGCCCTGCTGTCATATCTGCTGTCATATCTGCAAATATGTGACCATGATAAATTACGATTTCACTTATTAATGGTCAAGCAACATACTTTATCACTTTATATTAAAAATAGCTGTTATTTATTTGGTTCATCACCACTTAATTACGTAGATACTTAGATATTTTGTATTAGAGGCAGTAGATTGCTGTATTATTCATTGTAACATTTATTACAATAAAAAGTATACAGCATATTTAAAAAACGTATATATAATATACGAGTATCAAAAAAAATAATTACTTAGATACTTACGAAAGGATAGTCTCTAGCATCATAATAATTAGGAGTCACCACATTTTTAGAAGTTCTTGTTCGACCACCATAGAAAGGCAACATATTACTTTCCAACCGTAACATATGTCTGCCACAAGCTGGTCTTTTTACAGATGTCCGTGTGCCGTACTCGGTTCCCTTAGATTTAGCCTCATAATCTTCAAAGAAGTATATACTTTCAACTAAAGAAAACAAATTATCAATGAGATGTTTCAAACTTTAGCGGTCAATATTATGCTATTAAATATCAAACATTTTTTTTTTTTAATTGACTCTAAATTTTGTATCAATATTTTTTAGAAAACTTGTACATAATTTGCGTTCGAAATACTTCCAATTTACAAAAAAACAACTTACCAGGTAGGTCAATAAACTTGCAAGTTTCTGATAGCAATTCTTTCATACTATCTTTAATTTGTGTCTGACTTGTAGAATCATTAATGAAATTACTCGTCTTGTTCTCCATCATAAGCTGCACTGGCATCGACATGTCGGTTTGATTAAAATCCAAACGCTACAACAAAAATGAGCATAATAATAGAATTCTTGATGTCAAACGTTTTAATAAGCACTGGTAAAAATCCAGTGGGCAAAATCTTCAAAAAGTCTCTGTGGAGGAGTGTGTTTTTTATTGAAACAGCAGGCAATATTCCTTGCCATTCCTATAGAAAACACTCCTCCTCATAGACTTTTTGAAGATTTTGCCCACTGGGAATCAACTAAAATCTGGTCCTGGCTTTTGCAACATCCTTGAAATTCTACTGAATTATTTTGCTGATGTAAGAAAACAAAATAAACATTAAAAGCTTTATAAGGTTTGGAACTAGCCACATGTCCGATAAAATATAGATAAAATATAGGTGCGAGTCTTTACCTGTCTGTGTGGAATCACATTTGACGTAATAGAAATCTTTTGAGTTTCATCAAATGCTGTATCTATAACACTAGATGTGTGCATGGTTTTTCCACCCAGTAAACCAATCGCAAGATCATAGCTACCACCGCCATCGTACAGGTATGCTTCATAGTAATAAGCTTGGTCTTTATGTAGAAAGAAAAGTTTTGATTTTTGAGTGGATTTATAGAAAAAGGAACGTCTTGAGTGAGTCTGTGTGTAAGCAACCTTGACCTAATGTAGAAATAATGAAAAATTATTTTGAATTATTTATTATAAAAATGAAACAACAAAACATGTATGAGTCGGGATGGCTCACTTGCTGAGGTGAATTTTATCTTGCATTTATATGAAGCAAGCTGGCCCGCTTGCCATGCTGAGATTTGTTTACACACGTGGTCTTTTATTGTAATTATATTTCACATAACAATAGGATATTGTCGGATAAAATAATGTTTCATTGTCAAGCTGGCCCACTGTAAAGTTTTTATATGAGAAAATCACCTACCCGTTTGCCGAGATCTCGGCAAAAACTAGTGAGATCTCGCTTGGCGGGTTGGTATGCTTTTCCATATAAACGCATATAAAAGTTTTAGTAAAATGACCATAAAGCTCACTAAGAAGCCAGCCCGGCAAATGGGCAAATGGCAAATTCCAATGTTGCACCCCTTATATTATTAATAACTGACGAAAACCCAACCCAATACAAATAAATATGCATGAGACAGATCAATAATTCATCAATTCTTGTCAGACAAAAGTATCATGACTGAAAATTGATTCAACTGTTACTTCTTGCGTTGTTACTATAATTAAGGTTTGCATAAGGAAGAGCTAGTTGTTAAATTGGCAAATATTCAATGGGAAACAAGAGAAACAATGAGGCTGGAATGGGACAATCAAAGTGCCACATATTTGGGACATCGAAGCGAATTAAAATCAACACAAAAAAATGATCCATCTAAAAAATACCTCCTTGGTATAAAGAAATTTCTATGACCTTATAATATTTGATCTTGCTCAAAGGAGAGCAAGACTCTCACTGCTTTTGCTTACAGGAAAAGATCTTCATTAAAAAAGTAAAAAAAACAATAAGGAATTCAATCAATCATTAGGTTTAAAATATTAATATAATACTGTACCATATCATGCATTGAAGCATTTCTTTCACCATAACTGAACCACAACTCGGCTATATCATCCGCCCTTACAAGTATATTAAACCATCCTGTGTAAGGAGGGGTCAGAAATCCTTTTAATTTGGCAGCTATGACATCATAACGGATATCGTAAGGTGAATAACTATGAATATGTTGTCTTCCATAGTTAATCTTTTGTAAACTAAGATTTGGGTATGTACTATTGTAATTGTCACGAACATCTTGAACACCCTGCGACCTGATTGGCCATATTTCTTCGTAAGATCCTCGACCACCTTAATGAAAAAAGCAGCAATTTGAACAGTCATGGTGAAAGTCGAGAAAGAGTTATAATAATAATAATAATAATAATAATACAATCATTGAACTTTAATCATATTACATGATTATAACTATAAGCAGTTGTAACATTCTTTAAAGCTCATTTATGGAAATTCTTTAAGATTTAAAAATTCCCAGAACTACAGGTTATCTATTTCGAATTTAAATGTGTTTGCGATGCAAAACCCCTCAACAGATCTATAACAGCAGAAGTTGAAATGCTATAATTTTATTTTGAAATGACATTTTAGTATATGTCTACCAAACAAAATCGTCTCTGATTGACTCTCTATTGTAAACATGCTGATTTCAATACAATTTGACACTTAAAGTATATATTGAACGTTGAATGTGAATTCTGTTAAAAATGTAAACAAAACAAAAGATAAGAAAAAGACATGCAAGAGTTTGTGTTTAACGGCCCTGAAATGTATCGTAAAAATTTCCACACAAATGTGTTGCTAGCCCTCTACTCACCACAAGCATTCCAAAAGGAAATAAGCATAAATATAACTAGAGTTTCTGTATGCGTTGATCGGGGCCCTTTGCTTTTTGACAAGATGGCAAGACACAATTATACAGTACCATTACTTAAAGAAAGCACCTGGATAAAAATAAATTAGTTTCCATGACAAACATTCTATCCTATCCTCCCGTTCTCATTGGTTAAAATGATCTCTTAATTCAAAATACTAATATAGACTGAAGTGTCAAATTCTATTGAAATCGCCATGTACACAATGATTTCAATAGATGTGTACTTTCAAAATAACATATAGCATTTCAATGTGAATTCCGTTTAAGTGAAATTTTGTCACAAATTTATTATTTTACCTTAAACCATTTTGTCAAACTTAAAAATAAGGATTCCAAATTATATTATTCCTTACCAGCAAAGAGATTACCGCCTTGTGTATATAAAAGATCTTCTTTTCCTGTTCTGCATTTTATGAGTTCATCACTTACAAACACTACTTCACACTTGACGCCAGCTACTTCAACATTCACATTTTCTCTCAAAGAACCAAAATATTTCCCTTTGATGTGCAATAGAGTACCACCTTGGATGCTTCCAGACATCGGATATATCTCCTTTATGTCTTAAAATAAAAAATTAAATAAATATGAACGTTATGTTACCTATAATTTATTAACAATCATTAATAATTTTTTTCTTTGTGTATTAATCTTTTAGTGCCGGTAATTTTTTGTGGGTGTTCCATTTCCACACAAAGAGTCTTGCTCGGAATCCGCGAGACATATTATTTCATCAAAACTTTTTCGAAACAACCAAAGGATGTAAAATGATACAACATGAGAAGTGTTACGTCAGCGTGGTCGTTCAGTTTTACTTATTGCTGATGTTTGTGGTCGCTGAAGACAATGAGTAAAAGAGCAAAGAACACCCTCCATCCTTGCTTTCCGATATATTTTGGCATTCATTTCTGGCTGGTTGATGAGATTAGCCATCATGACCGATATTACACATCTTGCGGTCATTGATCAAAATCTTTCATTACGTTATGTCATAACATAATATTATGTTTATCTCAAATATTATATATTATAATATTTTTTTCAGATTTAATTATAGCTGTAAAAGAATAATTAGGGACCTTAGTTTCAGTGTTTGGGGTTCACAAGCTTTTACACCCCTATACCTTAAAGGAAGAAAGTTGTATGAGAAGATATTTTCATGAATCGAGGTCCTAAAAATAGTGAATTTTGTGGAATTTATTTTCACCATCAAGTTTCGAAGGGAAATTCCAAAGAAACTTTCGGTATAACTTTTTGAGCATAGTAAACAATTTTTCTACCATTAGATATATATTTTCGTGACTAAGCTTTTGAAAAACTTCGCATTTCTTCTCACACAAATTTCTTCCCTTAAGGTAATCATCAACTTTTCAAGAACACAGTTTTATTTTGGCCAGTTTGTGTGGTGGTAGAAAATTTGACCTAGTCTAACAAATACAACCAAATATGAAAAACTCAACATGCCATTTTACATGCTAAAAGAGCCAATTTGTCATACAAATGGTTGTAATTAGTGCAACTGTAGCCATTAAAAAATGTTGCATGGCCTTACATGCTTTAACAGTGAATAACAAACCTGCGTATGTTTGATAACTATATAGGTTATCATTGCTATCTATCATCAAAGACTCAGATAAACGTTTTGATCTTCCGTTAATGGTGATGATGAAAGAGGCTTTCCACGAGCCTGTAAAATATACCAATGACAACACGATTAGGACAACATATCCAATAAAAGAAAAAAAAGTTGAAAACTGATTTGAACTCTGGCATTAGAATAAACTATATCCAGAGGTGGATCTAGAGGGTATGTCAAAATTTGTGAAGGAGAATGTTACCTGTTAAAGCATAAGCTAAAAACATGCAAATAAGCCCATTGGGAATACAGACTGAAAACAGAAATTTTGTTAATGTGTTCCTTAACAATTTTCAACATACCCTGGATCCAATGCTGATATTAAGACTACACAAATACAAGGTTACTTTAACTTACCAACAGCTTCTGTTTTCGGCTGGCATTTTACCCATCCCTCACTATGCCAGCTAGTGCCACTGCGATACACACCAATTCTAAAGTACAGCCAAAAAACAATTTTTAAAGAGGAAACAAAGAAAAATGCTTCATCTTGTAGCACACTTTCAGCATTGTTTTATATAATACACTTTACAGTTATAATAAAAATAGCAACAAAAACTTCCAGTTAATACTATTCATTTATAGTAGTGTGAAATAAAACAATTTAATTAAAATACCCAAAGTTTTTACTTTTTAAAAAATTTGGTAATCAATCAATTGATAATTTAAGTCCCAAAATGTCCGGCAGTTGAGGTGCACAATATGAAAGTGAACAAACTCCATAACAAGTACAATTTTGCACCATGTATTAGTGTATTTCCTGAAGTTCGTTCGTTTTACATAATAATGCACTTACAGTTGCTTTGTTTCATCATCAAATGGTTCACAAATCTCGTTGCCAACAAATATTCTAAATTTTCAAAAACAAATCAGTCAAACTTAAAAGGCACTCATTTAAAAATCTCTCTTCAGGAAAGTAATGGAAAAATAAAACTGTGAAGAAAAAGTAAAGCAAGTCGGTAAGGATTTGGCAAAAGAAAGGGGCAATCATCAGAATCTGTCTAACTCATGCAAGCATAGAAAATGGACACTAAACTATGTGCATCTGTTGACAGAGTTTTGCATCTGAAGATCGCCCTGTGGTGTGAAACCCGGAGTAATGCAACTTTTATCGTGTAAATCATTTTTAGTGAAATAATAAAATAATATTGACTCTACTTCATATAAAAATTAGATTAAATTTATAACATACTTGTTAATTTCTTTTTCATTTGGATCAAAGTCTTGTGAGAGACGACTAATTTGCATTGTCATAAATCGTCCTTCCATCCTGATTGTTTCACCTAATAAGTAAAATCATTATAAATAATATTATAGCCATTTCCTTACTCAAGCTAGAATTTAACAAATATCAATACTTTGAAGGAAAAAAACAACAAATTTAGGAAAGTCTGTTACACAATGTTACACAATTCAATTTTCTAACCACATATAGGTATCTGATGTCTCATTGGTTGTTAGGTCCAGTTAGCCTACTTAGCACAATTTTTATCAAATACTCAAATAGTTATTTTTATCTACTGTGTTGCTATTGCATTGTTGATCTTTCATATAACGATAGTTTAAAGATAGTTTAAAATTCTAATTTTTAATTATTAATGTAATCCTTTATATTTTACTAAAGTTCCTTTTTTAATGTCCAAAGGCAGTGGTATACAATTTGATTTACAGTGAAGAACAGAGAAAGTAGCTGTTGCATTCAAATTTCTTGCATCTTCTAGGAATGGTCCCAATCATTATCTGTTACACAATGTTACACAATTCAATTTTCTAACCACATTAGGGAAAAGAAATTTGCAGCAAAAAAATTAGGCCATGCAAACCTGGTATTCCAGCACTGGGTTGAATATGCCTTATAAATGGTGTAACCCAATCACGATACTACAAAATAATGTTGAAAAGTATATATAATTATAAGTATATACGATTAACATAAACAATATGAAAATAATATATCACCACGATGGTCCCTTACATAAAATGTACAAGTTCCCCAACAAAATGTGCGAGGCTTGTCACCATTTAGCCACAATCCATCTACTTTAACTTTCACAGAGTAATCAGCATCTTTCTTGCTTGGTTCTGGCCTAAAATAGTGACAATGTAAAAACAATTACTCAAGATAATTATTAAGTTCTCGGATTAAGGGAAATTTAAAATTTTGTTTAAAATATAGATTCAAATACAATTATATAATTATAATAGCCCTTTCAAATGTCTTACAGGTTTTGAGCATTTTATTATTTTACCTGGTTTCACATGAAATCCTATTCATTGTTGAATCTGTATCAATGACATCGCAAGTCAATATTTCTTTTGTCTTCTTGTTGATAAGTATTACTTCATTACCTCCATTATACTGATCCATGGAGAAACCTTTGAACATAAAATCAGACTTATGACGAAACAGATGATCAATCAAATGTTCAACGTTGAATTACTATTATTATACAGGATTGCCTGAAAGAAACTTTACGTGTCCTTGTAGTAAGATAATTAGCTTTCACGAAAAGACGATATACCTTTAGAAGTTAACATACATTTGTTTATTTGACATGCATTTTCATGTTCAATCATGTGACTTTAATAATGACTTTATGTATATAACATAAAACTGTACATGAAAATCTTTTGTGCTTTCATGTAAAACTTCATCATTCCTTCATAAACATGTAAAGTCTATTTCGGGCTGTACTGTAATAACTAAATCTTTTACACTACCATTAACATTACATGCTTCTCTCATTACCTAATTCCAAGCAAAGCCAAGAGGGGTTAATCAATCAACGTATTGAATTTTGTGTTTCCCAGCATTAGTTAATAACAAAACTTTTCAGACACTCCTCACTTCCCCTTACCCCACCCACCCACTGAACATTTATCCCTTTTTTCACTAGTGGACAACCTCTCCTTGGATAATCTTTGCAAGGTATCCCCCTTAGATATCATAGCAGCAGACTACACCATCGTATTCTTTTATCTTCAAAAGTCGATCTATGAAGGAATACAAACGCAAAGATGGAGCTCATAAATGATAAGAAAATAAAATGAAGAAAGGACCTTCTCCATGAATGAGAAGCATTGTTCCTCCATTGATTCCTCCAGTATTCGGGCTGATTTGAGTAACCCGAGGTCCAGCATGACCTAGAAAAACGAAAGTGAAACTGAAGCAAGAGAATAGTTCTACGACATTACAGTCGACGCTTATCGGTCACAAAACTTCGTCGAACAAATTTGCGTCGGAAAAAAACTTACGCGCTGATCTCCTATTGAAATTAATTTTGAAGTTTATATTTCATCAAAATATATCAATATTTTGTAAGACATTTCCATTTCATTATTTTTCAAAAAATCCTCACTAGCTTCGAAATTTCGACGTTAAAAGAGAATCCAAATTTACCATTCCTTTTTAGCACCCCCTATCTTCTAACTGCACCCTCTAATAAGCGCATGCCTCAATTTCTCCAAAAAGAGGAGGTATCTCTTCATCGAAAAAGCTTAAGAGCCTGGGTTCGAGGATGATCTCTTTAGGCACTCACAACAATTCCCACACAAAGATTATAAAGCTTACCAACAAAACTCGTAACCAGGACTATATAAAAAGACATACTACAAACATACCTATTTGAATAAACTGGAAAACAGTTAAAATGAAAATCATGCTTTGTGTCTCCATCACAACATCTCCCACATAAGCCAATCAATAGTTGATAGGTAATTATTGATAGTATGATTTTTCACTAAAAAAACAACAAGAAGAACTAGTGAAATATGACCACTGAAACTTCCCGTGAAAATCATCACCCCATAATTTTCATTGGAAAAACTCATGTGCAAACTTCACTAATGAATATGATGCGCAATGTATTTTAAAATCACCGGCAATTGTTCTGCCGACTGCGCTGTTTGTTTTGACCGACTATGCTGTCGATCCCACGTCATTATCCAAAGCAGGAGACCTTTACAACACCCAATTTTTCCGGTACATGAATATCTGCGAACTATTGGAATGTCAACTCTGAAACCAACCCTTAAAATTATTTTTTTACAGCGCCTTTAGAATTGTTTAGAAAGTCCATGCAGAAAGTTTCATCTTCTCTTCATCGAGAACTTTTGAACCGCGTGTGGAGAAGAAGTACTAGATTCTTTGCAAAATAAAATATATGTGACAAGCGAAAAATATTTACGATGATCCTACAATCAAAATCGATCAATCGGACCCAAGGGTTACTTCTCTTTCCCACACATGCGCACATTCATATTGGTCACTAACAGAGAAGTCTTTTCATCTGGAAGGCCTGGGTTTTGAAATTGGGACAGAAATTACACGCAGTGATGGGGTAGTGGATAGTGCCTTCGAGTCATTTGTATCTTGATAATAAACTCCGATGCGCTTAAAAAGCAGCGTATCAGCCCATTTGGAGCCATATAGTGACTGCGCATTGGCCTTCATGCATGTTACACGTATCTTTGGCGGTAAGTCAGCTACCCAGTTGAAAACTGATACGAATGGAAGCCCAAGAACTCAAAATCCGGGGTTACTTACTTGTGAGGATTTAAGGGGTTAATATACACTTTTTCCAGCTTCTCAAATAAGAATTACACACTTCATAACATCACAGAGTGTAAAGGACAAATTCCTCGAAAGATTTCCAAACTTTATTTTTTCCGTATCATGATGTACCCAAAGGATAGATTTACAATTATTTTTAGATACGTTTGATGTGTGTTTAAACAAACATTAGCTAAAGTATATTTTAATTTTTTTTGGTTATAATTTAACTCGGCTCTTACCTAAAATCTTGCTAATCAATTATTTGAGTAATCTATACAACAATTTTTCAATTCTCTAGTTAGTCTGGATTCAAATTTAATAGCTAATTACTTTTTTAAACTCATAAGTTCTACTAATGACAATAAAATAATGAGGTATGTCATCCCAAAAAGTACCGAGTTATTCGTTATAGCGGGTTTGTAGCCAGTAGAAAATATTTCATAGACTAAATTCAAGCGACCAAGAATTTTGTTCGATGAAGCGAATGTTCGTTGTGATTTTTAAGCACATAAGGTTTCGAAAATCTAAAAGTTAAGAGAATTCCAGGCATAGGAACATAATGTTCTTTTATAAAAAAAATATTGTTATTGGAAACCAAGCTTTAGGTTACTTTCCAGTGGGTAAAATCTTCAAAAAGTCTGTGTGGAGGAGTGTCTTTTTATTGAAACAGCAGCTGTATTGCTTGCCATTCCTATAGAAAACACTCTTCCTCATAGATTTTTTAAGATTTTGCCCACTGGGTTGCGCGTACTTAACTCACCTCCTAGCATCTAGGTCAGCCCATGTAGATGTTTTCAATGAATGGGAACTTTTGCAACACAAGAAGATAGTGTTCACAGATCCTCCAATATAGCGAATTAATTAAAATGATTTTTAATGTGATATAAACTTATTTAAACTCTTTTCATGTTTCCAAAAGTTACAATTTTTTTTTAAATTTCTAGTTTACAGTACACATTTATTTTTTCAAAACGAGTTCTTTTATTATTATGAATTACGCATAAAAAATAGTTACTTTTTCTTTTCGTACGAAGAACAATTTGTTTCAAAACAGATTTGAAAAAAATGAGACTTCCTAAAACCTTTTGAGTTCATTAAATCCGTGCAATAAAATCTCTGCGAGAAAAACCATAAAATTTTGAAAACAAAGTATGTAGTATACAAAATGAGAGTATAAAGTAAAATATTTCGTAATGAAATAATTCTGAGTTTTCATTAGTGATATGGCGTCGGTCGATTCTTGATCAAATGTTTCCATTATGAAAGCCAACCGCGAGCATTGAAATTCTCAAAGAAAAAATCAGAAAACATAGAAATTGTTGAATTAAAAGGTAAGAATACAGGATATAATGATGGAGCTATGACATTCTAAAAAGATTCACTACACCTTCCCGAATTTCTGTTTAAACGATGTGTTTTGGCGTAGTTAGTACATCCAACCTCGTTTCAGATATCAAAATTGTCACTAATCATTCTACCTGGAGTTTTAGTAATAGAGATAATTACTAAGTAATGAAGTTAAAACATTATTGAAACAATAAATTTCATAAAAACGAGGTTGGATGTACTGACTAGCTTAAAACGTGGAGTATAAACAGAATTCGCGAAGGTGTATTGTATTTCAATTTCACAAATTCCTTTTTTTCCCTCTATATTCTGATTTCTGTTCTGCATTATCTTTCTCACACCAAACTTTGATTACTCTAAGTGTCCGGTATTTGATAATGTTACTAAGACCTGGTATTCTTTATATTTTTCCAAGAAAATCCACCTTCCCGAATTTTTTGTTTAAACGTCGTGTTTTGACCTAGTTACTACACCCGGCCTCGTTTAAGATATCAAAATTTCCATCATTCTACTGGGAGTTTTAGTAATAGAGATAATTACTAAGTAATAAAGTTAAAACATTATTGAAACAATAACTTTAATTAAAACGAGGTTGGGTGTAGAACCTAGGTCAAAACATGGTGTTTAAACAGAAACTCCGGAGGTATATTCTCTCTTTTTGAAAAATTTGCCTAATTTACTGGAATATTTTTTATTCTTTCAAAATAATAGATTTGTTTGGTACAGTTTCTCGTACAAAAGAATCATGCGCAATCAAGCTTCAATGTTCTGACGCCATCTATACACTATCAGGATTATAAAAATACACTTCGAAGACTTCGAAGGTCTAAATGTTAAGAATATGTTTGTTCTCGAGAAAATATTTTTACATTTTACAAAAAGACGAAAAAGACGTCGTTATAATAACCAAACACAAGAATATTATTATCATGTTGCTTACAACCAACAACAGTATCAACACAACTCCATCAAGATCGGAAATGTCAACAAAGTTCGATGAAGTCTTCTTTTCTTTTCCTTTTTATGAAAATCAATACATTTATAAAAAAAGGGTATCGCTTGTACCCGACAACACTTTTGTATTATGTAAACATAGTTTCCCGTGTTAAAATTTTTTACAGTTCACTCAGTAGGTAGAAGAAAACAAAAAAAGATGGTGTTACAGGAAACATGTAACAGCTTCTCTGAACAAACCATAGAATATTATTACACACAGGGAGTCTAATTCTTGCAATACAAATTGTAGATAATCTCAGATGGAACTGGCAAAAATCGTGGTTTGGCCACTTAGGACCGTATTTAAAATAAAAACATTATTGAGACACCCCGGCTATATAAAGGTTCTATTTGCATTAAGAGTTAATATTATCATAAACATTGATAAAACGAGTATTCTGGGACACACAGTCTAGGGAAATCTTTTTAATCAACAATGTTGATCTTGTTTATATTTTACATTGAGTGTCATTTGCTTTTGTGTAAATTAATTGTGGCATGGGATTTCGCGTAGATGTTCTCAAAGCATGAAGAATTTACTATTTAAATAAGAATTTATAATAATTTATTATTATAAATTTATTAAATATTTTACTATTTAAAATGTTTTAACGTCAACATAGGCGTATTCAGGGTCATTCAAAAAAGTGGAGGAGTCCAACGTTATGATATTTCTTTTCAGTCTTAAGTGTCGATTTGGTTATTTGCACGTTTTCCTTTTCTACTTTAAATGACTAAACTTGTAAATAATAAATAATTTACGGTTGTCTCATAGTCCTGAAATTAGTTATCTTGCAAAAATCAAAATACTTTCCGAACAACACGTGTTCCTAAGCCTCGAATGGTCTTAGCATGTTCTTAACGCAGGGGCGTAGCTAAAGGTCAATCAAAATTTTTGAGGAGAGTTTAGTCATTTAAAGTAGAAAAGGAAAACGTGCAAATAACCAAATCGACACTTAAGACTGAAAAGAAATATCATAACGTTGGACTCCTCCACTTTTTTGAATGACCCTGAATACGCCTATGTTGACGTTAAAACATTTTAAATAGTCTTACATTCTTGTATCCTTTGAAAAGAAAAAGGTGTATCAGAACGTAAACATGGAAGAAACAGACTTCCACATGCGATAACATTAAATGAAAATTTAGTCACTTACCTAATCTTTAATATGCAGCTTCCCTTTGTAAAGGCACGTGCTTTTTGAAAGTTTTATAACATTATTAGATTTTCTTGATGACTGTGTTGGAGAATTAGCAACAGAATTATTTATTAATCCATTTATAATACAGGCAGGGATATTTGAATGACTTTAATCAGAATAACAATCAGATATTTTTTAGTTACAATTATATCCAACATGCAAAAATTCTCTATGAATTCGTATGACTCCTACGCAAAATCTCAGGCCAGCACTTAACTAAAGCAAAACAAAGTTATTAAAATGTTAAAGTACCGATTACATTTTGAAACTTTTTGCGACATCTAAAGTAAAGGCCTCTCCCTCTAAAATACACCACTCTTCACAGCAGCGGCGGCTCTAGAGTAAGGAAACTTGATGGAGTACAGTGTCATGAGATTTCTTTTCAATCTTCAGGGTTAAGTAGGTCACTCTTGCACTTTTGCACTTTTCTACTCTCATTGGTCATCCGCCTATGGGCAGGTAAATAATTCAGTAAGCGCCACCATCTAAAACGCCCCGCAGCAATAACAAAGCATGAAATTTGACGTTCATAAGTTGGATATATTAGCGAGGATAACAACAAGAAATTTTAAATATTGTATATAGTCATGAGAATTTGACATTGTTGCTTTACATTGTTTTTTTATTTATAATATCGAAGTTCAAACTTTTGAAATTAACGCTGCTCCCATCTTCTTAGCGTCACACGTGGAAACTTGAAATTAAATAAAGGAAATAAGGTGGCCGTATGGATGATTACTGGGAGTGAGTGTTCAGTTAAGTATTTGGTTTTTACAAGAGGATGAAATGCTTGCTTACATTTAATTAATCCATTAACTTTCCATAAAGGATATAAGAACATAAGGCTACCCAGTGAGCAAAATCTTCAAAAAATCTCTGTGGGGCAGTGTTTTCTTATTAAAACAGCAGGCGATATTGCTTGCCATTCCTAAAGAAAACACTCCTTCACAGAGACTTTTGAAGATTTTGCCCACTGGGTAAGAACATGTTCAGAACATTCGAAGTTTAGGAACGTTTCAGAACTCAGTCTTTTCTACTTTAAATGATTACACTCTCCTCCACAAATTTTGACTGAGTTCTAGCTACGCCTCTGAACTTTCCTAAGCCTCGAATGTTCAGCATGTTCTTAGACCTTCGAAGCCTTATGTGTATATATCCTTTGTTCTTATAAAAAAAAGCCGTGCATTACGTAATATAAAGCGGCAACGACTTCCTGCATCACTAGTTTAAAGAACGACCAGACATCTCTTAGAAAGTTAGACCATCGACGACCCAGGTCTTTTTCATGGATAGTGATACACGAAGTACCCTTCAAGCGTGGTTTACATCATTCGGTTTAATTGAACCGAGTTGTGAAAAATCGTTTGAATTGTCCGTTAACACTATTCGTATATTAAAAAACAGTTCATTGAATCGAATAATTTAAACGCCAGACCAACCTCGAACCCAGGGTCTTTTGTATCCTTTTGATAAGTCGAAGAGACGAAAAGGTCCCGGCATCGCAGGCTGAAATTGACTCATGTATTGAGTCATTTTAAATTAAAAAGAGAAAAACGGCCCTCTGGGTTCGAGGTTGAACGCAGGCGTCAAATTATATGTGATTAATTGATCAATTATTAACCCAAGTAATACGGATTTATGATATGGTCTAAAGATTCCACTGTATAAAGCGCGGAACAAACTGTACCTTGTATGAGGGAGGTTATGTTAGTACGGTTTGTATGACGTAATCGCGATGTTGCAAAGAAAAACATGTTAGCCAACATTTAAATAAAAAGCAGCAATATTATAGTATGACCACCTCGCCATCATTTTGTCAAGCGTGGCTATGGAATCATGTATGCAGTTACTTTTGCGTCAATCATTTTGATGAATAAAGCGCGGAATGTTGGGTAAATCAATGTTCGTCAACGTTTTCACCTACTGTCAATCTGTATCAACATAATATTGCCTTACAATGTTGGCACAGTTTGCTCCTGCCTTAGGATCACTGTTCACAAATTCACTTTGGAAAGGTCTGTTCACACGTGCAAACAACTTAAAAATCATAATGGATTCCGTGTGCAACGTGTGCATAGACCTTTCTTGGCGTTGACCCAAAATTATCAATAAATATTTATCCCGAATGGATTCCCATTGGAAATGATAATCTTACATGTTTCGGTTCCCTCTTCTCATCATACAAAATAGATTTCTAAGGAAGTAAAAATATAATTCTACTTATTATTTCAAAACTTTGTCTAAAATGACAATCACCCATAAAAATCTTTTCTTGAGTGTTCTCTATTAGAACTCCATGTTTTGTTAGGGATCTGTTAATCCGATAAACTTTTACAAATGAAAACTGTAAATTATTTTGTATCCTCTGAAAAATTAAAATAAGTCTCTTCTATTTATTTTCCCGTTTCCATGGAAATGATGAGAATTTTTTTTAATTATTTTACATGACCAATGAGAATCGACAGATTTCTTTAAAAAGACACGCGGCGATCATCACAATTTTGCGTCGTTTCTTTCTGTGCTAACAAGATCTTATTGATCATTTTTGCTTCGTTTTTTTCAAAGAAAAAAAAGAGACTTTCACCCAAAAAGTCTTACGATACCCCATCTTGTAAGACAAAAAACACTCGAATCGAAGCCTTTCTCTTTACTTCTTTTGCAGTACCACTTCGCTCCGCTTTCTGACATGTTAACATGGCACCGATCGGTTTTCTTCCCGCTATTTTTTCCAGTGTAAACACTTTGCAACAAACTTTTACACCGCTTCGAATATTCGAAAGTATGAAATTAATTGCTTCCGGTGTAAAAATACTCATTTTAAGGCATAGGCAGTGTGAACACGGAACGTATTCGTGGTCGTGGTCACATCACATCTTTTATCTTGAGAAGACGGCAAGACGAAAAGGTTAAGGAGCAAGCTCTGTAGACTATTCCACGTGAAAACAGTGAATCTCTACACCATTGGTTTATAAAGAGGTATCCACTTCATAGAGACTTACTTATGAGAGTTTCACTGTTATTCCATCCATCCGTACATGGAGTGTGTCCGTTATACGGAGATGTCCGCTTTATAGAGATTCCATTGAACCTCCAGCCCAGGACTTTCACTATATGTGGGAAAACAGTCTCAAGCTTCGATGTTTCAGTGCTTGGTGTTTCAGTGTTCAGACGTAAAGCCCAATGAAACTTCAGTCCATAAACGGAACAAATGGCTCGTCACTAAACCTCCATTATATTCTGGCGTCCGAAAATTAATGAAATGATATTCCATTTCTATTTCTACAGTGAATTTTAAAGGTTATTTGAAATATTATATATGTATTTTTATAATTTTGTATTTATCTTTTGACAAAGAAGATCTAACAAATAAAACATTTT
The DNA here is from genome assembly GCA_039566895.2 of Turritopsis rubra. NCBI lineage: Eukaryota > Metazoa > Cnidaria > Hydrozoa > Anthoathecata > Oceaniidae > Turritopsis > Turritopsis rubra. The sequence goes on along the minus strand of CM077631.1, from coordinate 5,882,478 downwards.
TAAAACGATAATATATGAAAAAAGATGCCAGGAGAAAAAGATATGTGTACCCTACTCCTTCGCGTTTGAGCAAACCCCACCCCTCAGGGTTGAGCACATGGCATAAAATCCGGATTTAGGCCCAATGTGCTTAAATACGGGCCCATTTTCAGCATTTGACAAAATACAATATTTTTAATTTCAGTCAATTATACAAGGATTCCGTCTTTAATAGTGTTGAACTTAGAAAAATACCCTACCACAAGACAGCTGTTTCTATGTTTGCGGACAGTTTTAAAAGTAAACAAAAACGACTGAAGCCACTAAATCTGCGGCCAAAATGAACCTCTTCTGTTGCCTCTTTCGCCTAAAAACGTCTACAGCCTGAGTTTCTGTAAAGGTTTTAGTAAAGATTTCTTCTCCTTGTATCATGGAAAAATAATCTACGCAGTTTGCTACGGCTTGTTTGCCACTACCAAATTGGAGATCGGGATTATGCAACCTTGTCCCCGGGGTTTCTTGCCTTTTCGATATACTGCATTGCGAGGATGAGCCTTGGGGACGAGGTTGGGATATTGTGAAGACTTCGTAGAAGCATGGAGCTATAAAACAGAAGGAGACCGACTTAAAAATTCTTTATGTGGAAGTGTTAACGGGGCCATAAAATGTAATTGCTATCCTTTTGCATGATTTTTAAATTTTTTACTCTCTCAGGTAACCATCACATTCTTATGAATCCTCTAACGTGAACAAGAATCGTTACAATAAAGTACTAAAAACGCATAATCTGAAGTAAATGTTATAATTATGCAAAAACGTCACGATTATGCAACGACAACAAAGTAATTCCAGGTTCTTATATGTCAGGATACCCTAAAGATATTGGAAGTAACCCGTGATTTTTGAATAGAGAATCATTGTAGCTCTTGTCTGATTACACGGCACTAAGGAGGCGCATCTAATTTGAATGATATAGGGACTGAAAGTTTTAGATAAATCATATGATATCTTCAAACTATTTAAAAATATAGATTCTATTTTTTCTTCCTGTAAAGATCTTAATTTTTGTAATACGTGTGACCTTACCTTATAAAAAATATCTACGATAAAATGGCTGTCATTTGGCTGCGCATCACGGATAACATCAAAAAGATCCCGAAATGAATAGAAAAGTCATTATCTGAATATTAGAAAAATTAAGAGTTCTGTCTTCTGTTTTATACCTCCATGGTATAAGTGATGTTTGCATACAGTTCAAAATTGCATTGCATAAACTCTTACGTTAACTTAGTTGCTGAAAACAGGAAAGTGGGATCCCCTAAAAACCAGCTAAAATTTAATGCAGAATATCAATTTAAATTTTCTATTCACCCTGGTGTTCACAAACTGTTGCGACCAACACACAAAAACTATCTCTGTCCAACAGGTCGCTGCTAATCCTTGCCATTTGCATTAGGAAGTCTCTTTTGATTTTAAATGTTACGTAAAGTAATTACACGGTGGTGGTACGGGGACGCCAGTTTGATTATATTAACGTTGTAAATAAGTTACAAATTTCGATCACAACATTCTGCAGCACATACTGTGACACCTTTTACTGTTTGAACTTTTTTACTATTTGTTACGGATACTAACAACAGAGATTCAAAGGAAATCTATAAGTCGGACACCATTGGTGCGTAAAAAATATGTCCGCTTTTAAGCGATTTCACTGTATTTTCTCCATTAAGGGCACACGTTCGAATAAACTGTGTTTAATCGAAAAATATGTTATATCAAATAAAAATTGTACTTCATAGTCTCCTTATTTCATAGTCTCCTTATTTCATAGTCTCCTTATTGTATTACAGAAATGTCCGTTTTACCCTTAACTAGCCTGGATTTTATCCCCCAGAAAGTAACTTGCATAGCAACTTCAAGGGCTTAAATTGACTTGGTGGAGAATTTTAACCCATTTAAACCAAGCTGATCTGTAAAAGTTCTGTCTTACATTTCACAAGTTCAAAACGTTTGAAAAAAGAACCCGTGAAGACATTGATAACATATCATCAAAGGGAAAGGATTTTTTTTTATGCACTGCAATTACTATAAACCATAAATTTCGACTAGGTTCTAGGTTCTAGGTTCTGCCTCTGAATTGTAAACCTATTAGCAGACAGGTAACCAAGAAAATTAGAAAAATAAGTAAATAAAAAGTAAATAACTATTTTTTCTTTATATTTATTAAAACATCCATTCTCCATGAAAAAACATAACAAAAATAACAAAACAAAAACAAATAAACAAACAAATAAACAAACAAACAAGAGAGTGCCAATACTAGGTTTCCTTTGTAAGAACTTACGAGTCAATTTTTTGAACCTTGACTGGCTGAGTGAAGCTAAGTCAGTGCAATGATAGTAATTCTGCAAAGAGTTCCAATTTAGTATAGCTTGATATCAAAATCTTCAAAGAGTCTCTGTGGAGGAGTGTTTTCTATAGGAATGACAAGCAATATCGCCTGCTGTTTCAATAAACTCTTACAGGCTGCCCGGATAAAAACTTTTTACCAATTCAATTCTCGTTCAGTACAGCGTCTATTTGTAAGATACATCACATTTTCAAACTTATAAACTTTTAATTAATCTAACATTACCATATATTTTTGACTATCTTATTAAGTATTAATATAGAAGATTGATTGATGCGTATCAAAATCTTTATTGTATACTATGCATTCCAATAAAATTAATTTTTTGTATATATGAAACTTTATCAAAGCTTTTACATATAAAGAATTCAATAATCATCTGTATTACAGTATCGATATGAGAAAATATTTTTCAGTAAGTTTATTTATTTATTATAATCTTTCACTCCTTTCCTTTCGTTACTGTTGTTAGGAGTGGACTAGCTGCCCGGGTAAAAACTTTTTACCGATGCAATTCTCGTTCAGTACAGCGCGAAAGAAACTTTACGTGTCCGCGTAAGATAGTTAGCTTTCACGAAGGATTGATGTTTTTTTCATGTCCAGTTCTATCGCATGTCTATCTAAAAAAAAGTGCGTAGAATACAAATTAATTTAATAATGACTTCATATTTCCATGTAAAAATTCATTAATTCATTAATTCATTAATTGGTGCGAATGGCTGTCTGTTCAAATTTCGTGTCCTTTTGGAGGAGGATTAACTTACCTTTTAAGTATCAATGTATTGCGAATGAATCGTGTGATGAAGATCTTGTCACGTGGCCAAATTTTCGTCTTAAAATGACTGAAAACTGAAACGGCATGGCTTGGTCAAAGTTGACTTGTGTTAAGAAGTTGGATTCTGAGTTTATAAAAACACAATTCAATCACCAGATTACGTGACAAAATGATCCTTAAAATGTTTTTTTATATTTGGTATTATCCATCTCGAATAACATAGTTTTTTTATAAATTTTTTTTAAATAATATCTTTTTTGCTAGGACGATTCCCACCGACACTCGAAACATCCGGCAGCCGAAAGGACGGGTTTTTTGCTCGTCTCTTGGTGGTTTCAGTTCGTCTCAGCTCGGTTCCGTTGTTTAGTCAGTACCTCCCAATGATAGCTAGATATGGCACCACTGACTCATTGTAAACACTTTAAAGCAATCATATTATAAGTTACTCAGAACAGAGTAACCAAATAAATGCAACCTGACATCAAAATAATTAAAAGATAGATAATATGATGCAAACCCAACAAACTTCAAATGCTTTAGATACCCTCTGGTGAACAAGCTTATTGTACTAGCTATCATCCAGAGGTAGCTCAAAAAACTTATCATCCACCATCCATCGTCACAAAGTGCACAAAAAATCCTTACTTTTAATATGTTTTGAAACAAATTAAAACACCTACAGTGTTTTTCAAACAGTAAACAGAACTTTCACACGAGCAGCTGGACCAATTTCGACCAATCAATAAAGATATACTGAGAAATTTAACTGAGTCATTTTGACTCACATAAGGTAGTCATTCACATTTTAAGAAATAATGACTCATTTATGGTTGTCAATTTGACTATGCTAAAGTAATTGACAGCTCTGATTCGATTTTTGAGGGAAAATATCCTATATACTAATATCTGATTCTCAATCTATCTGTCTGTCTGTCTGTCTGTCTGTCTGTCTGTCTGTCTGTCTGTCTGTCTGTCTGTCTGTCTGTCTGTCTGTCTGTCTATCTGTCTGTCTGTCTGTCGCGCAAAATGGTAGATACGTTTTTTTGGATCCGCGACATTGGCGATGGGGTGACAAAAAGATTTGGGCAAAATTTAGGGACGGGACCCTGTGACGTCATTAAAATCTTTGATCGAGCATATGTCTGTAACGGTTTGTCATAGACATACGATCCTATACATTTTCTTGATGAAGATTTCGAGTTCTATAAGCTGGTAGAACTTTCGAATAGCTTTCCGAAATTTTATTTTTTTTCTTATCTGGGAGAACCCACACTGAAAGTTTTCATGGGCGGCGAGCGATGCAAAAAATCTTTTCCTGAAGTATTGTTTATATTTGTAAACGACACAAATGTCATAATCATTCATCTTAAGAACGAAAGCACGGCTGTCTGGTGACGTAATTCATGGGATGTTCTATTCCTGTACCTTGAATATGATTGACATGAACTGAAAATCATGTTTATTTACGACTTCTGGACGATTGTCGTTGCTCCATGTGATAGCAATAGAGGTGAAATAGGCTTAAAATTCCTTCACAAACAAGATTGTAATTTATTTATTTATCGGAGTATTAATCTGTTAGGGGCATCTACTATGAATCTATGCAATCAAGATTTTTTATTTGTTCATTCTAAATAGCTATTCTTAAACATCAGATTAGACCTGCATATTTCCTCACGATTTCATGAAGGTAATTAGCTTCATACAGACCTCTCTCCAACTTGTTTCTTCAGCTGAGAAGAAAAAAAAGTTGTTGGGAAAAGTTACTTAATTTAGTTTCCGGAGAGGAAGCAGGCTGAATATGGGCGGCAAGCGACGCCGCCTTGGCGTCTAGTCCTATATATTAATATCCGATTCTCTGTCTGTTTGTTTGTTTGTCTGTTTGTCTGTCACGCAAAATGGTAGACGCGAGTAGTGAGAGAGATCGGGGAGTCAGGAACGTAAGATTACACATAAATAGGGGCCAACAACCGTAGACTTTAGTATCAAATTCAGCATGAATATGAATTATCTTGAGGGCACGTTAATTCCCAATGGTAATTTATAAGGTTTATTTCCAATGTTAAACAAATTGTAAATGTTAATTTATATTGTTATTAATGTCAGAGGTATAAGAAATAACGTTATTTTGATTGTCTAGTTAATACAAAAATCAATGTGAATAACGATAATATCTTTTATTATCAAAATCCTCTGGAGCGTCACATATTATGTCAAATAATTTATGTGTAAATTATAAATAATTTTAACTCATTCAGTGAAACTTCTCAATTGAATTTGCTTATATTACTGAATTATGCACTTGAACTCTTCTACTAAATTAATAAATTCTTACAGAGTCACTTACTTATAATTTTCTTTTATTTATTTAAGGATACAGTATACGTTTTGAGCATAGTTTTTTAAAATTCAAATTTTTTGCCAATTATGAATAAATATTTGCTATTTTATATATCACCGAAAAGCATTTTTTATAAGCTATCGAATGATATTAATGTTATTTGAAAATTTTGTACTAGTAAAAATTTAGAAGGCTTGGAAATTTTACACCCCGTCTTCACAAAAGCAACTCCATTTACAAAACTACTTAGTTTCCAGTGCTCATTCCACTCTTGTCAGAATCACAAAAGATGTGGGTAAAAACGTTTTTTTTTTTATTTTTTGAAAAAGCCTCATTTTCAAGTTATTTCATTTTTCCTGAAAAGTGAATTTTTTCCGTCCAAACTTTAACTTTATTTACTAATAACTTGGGAATGGTTCACTTTTCGGGAAAAAAAACAAAACCGTTTTTAGAAAAATCTATATGCTTGAACATGGTGGCAGTCTCCTTAGCAGAGCTTTTTTAGTTTTGTAAATGGGACTCAAAATGTAGTAGGAACCGTGCTAAAAAACGAACACTGCGAAAAAGCGTTTTAAAAGTTTTGCAAAAGATCACACCTTCAACATGATCATGATATAGATTAACACCTTGACTGGTGATCCTATTATTAACAATATTTTAAACAGATGTCCATTTAAATTATGATGTTCATTCAAACAAAAAATTAAAAAACACGAGTAAAGATGTCGGACAAGAGAGCTGTCATGATACACGAAATGGAAAATCATGGGTTAGTAGTACGCAACTTTTATTATCTCCTACATTTTTAGGAGTTGCGAAATTTATTTAACAACTTTTCAATAATTCTTTAGTTTTGATGGATCAACATTTGCTGAAAACTTGATGGAATCTGTCACGTGGAGACAAAAAAGAGGCAAGGCGAACAAGCAAATTCGGTATATTCACTACTGTATTTGGGCGAGATGTTTATATAGGAAAGAAGTTGGGTCTGAAAACACGCAATACAGTTATCCTTCCACTGTGCTTTCTTATATCAGAGAACTAGCACCAGGAGATATTGTTGGCGAAATACGAGATGACAGTTATAAGGTGGAAATGAAGGAATTTTGTGAAGCATTGGACATTCCAGTTATTATTAGATAAAATAAAAAAGCGAACTCAACTTAAAAATACATACAAAAATATCAACACAAATTGTTTTAACGTAACCCAGAAAAGTGTTTTCTTATAAGATCGCCAATATGAAAAAAAAATCATTGTCTAGTTTCGTTTGTATGGAATCCTTGCGGTTTGTATTGAGTGCCTTCAATATGTTGGAAAGCGTCTTGCTGTTTTATTCGCGTTCGCTTTTTCATTTTTCTGTGCTGTTTACGATCTTCTCTCACAGAATAATCTCCGTGGTATATCCTTTCAATATCCATATCACGCCATTGCTGCTTTGAAATTTCCTTATATTCAAGTCCAGCACTTTCGAATAATTTTATCATAGTATATTCCGTACCCGAGTTATATAAACATACTGATAAGTTTATTGACAAAGATGTTTCTGTTGGTGAAACGTACTGTTCTTTTGGACAAATAGACCACAATAAGCTGTTGAAAGCTTCATTTGCATTTTGGTTGCTAACGTTTTTGCAACCTTCCAAAAAGTGAATGTCAGCAAGTCTATTGAAAATGGGTGTCACGGCTTTTACAATGGCTTCAGTAAATGGATATTTGGGTGGCATGTACGTCTGTGAACCAGTGGCTATATCTCTCTGGTAACCACACCAACTTTTCTCACCTTTCGGACAATTTTCATGTTGTGGATTGGCTAAAGTACTTGAGTAGTGATAGAGTATTGCCCATGTTTCACTAGACATTCTGGTAGGGTTTCCCTTGTTATTGCGGATAGTGCGCCCGTAAAAATTTTGCATGGCGTCAATACGTGCAAGGGTTAGCCGCCCTTTTCCGCTTATTCCTTTGCCGTCCTCCAACTTTTTACCCTTTAATTCTTTAACCAACTTTCTTAAGTTTGTACCCATGCGTTTTGTGATGTGATTTACGCATTCTTCTTTTTTGACAAAAACCGCTGCTCCATATGGACGTTCTTTATCGATAGTTGAATACGCACTGCTATCACCATCTCCTATGAATGGGTTGTAGCGGACATTATGCTTTGCCACTGACCGATTATATAATTCTAAAACGCCTTCTGATTCCATTTTCTAAACATAAAAAATAATACAAAAACAACCACAATGACTTGCGTATTTTTGGTGATATTTTCTTTTTAAAAACCGGTCCACAACGCCTTACGTTATAACTTCAATATTTCTAAATTTAAGTTCGAGATAAAGAAACTACCTGAGGACTTCCGTCATGATTTTTAAAACAATTGATTTCATGCTTGATAAACCAATCAAGATACTCCACTGCAGATACTTCTCCATTTTCTTTTCTCTCTTTCATGGCTGTACATTGCGAACATGAACGACATTTAAATGAGATATCGATCACTTGCGAAGAAACTTCTGCAATTGCTGATACGATGCCGTTGTTTGCAGTCCACCCTCTAGAACTCCAAGAACCATCAAAACTTGTAGGAATATCAACCATAGTGTTAACCTCTGCATTAGCATCACGCGTTATTAATTTTTTTGCCCTTTCTGCGCACATTGTGAGGTTTTCTTCTCTGAGATTGAATGAAAGTTTTTCCCAAAATCTTGCATATTCTACAAAACGAGTTCTTGCTACAGGACTAGATAATCCTAGGCCACTGCAAATTTTCACAAGACCTTTACGCCCTTTACCAGCCAGGCGACATGCAAGCACACTTTGTCGGTTGATGTCAAAAGAATGCCCAGTCTTTTTTGAAGTGAAGAAACCTTCTACAATTGAACATTTCTTGTTAGTACAAGCTATTTCAAATTTTGTCGCTAATCCTGCACGGTAACACGTTACTTCCCGTAAAATCACTTCACTATGACATATTTTGCACGAGGAAGATGTTTTTAGGCAATCTTGCAATAGATCAATGTCTACAATCCAATAACACGGTGTAAGATGTTCATGCAGTTCATCATACTCTTCTTCCGAGGAAGATTCACTTGAGCTTGAACTTTGCGACTGCGTCAGTATTTTGCTGTGACTTGCTGATACAACAGAGAACGGAACAGAACTTGATGAATTTTTATTTTTATTCTTTTTATAGATTATTCTTCTTTTAACTGGTGAAGTAAAACTGGAACTTTTCTTTTTTCGTTTTTTACTTGATGCAAACGACTTATGGCGATAGCTTGACATTTCGAGAAATGAAACATTTTAAAATCGAAAAATAACTTATTTCCAAGATTTATAAATATACTGATTTTTTTTGTCGGAAAACAACAATAGTTCCCGATTTCATTGAGCAGACGAGTACAACAAATTCCGGCTTATAACCATTAGCTTGACCTTTTGAGAAAATTTCAAATTCGCAACAAATAACTTATTTGAATGACTTGAAAAAATACCGATTTTCTTGTCGGAGAGAAAGCAATAGTTCCCGATTTCATTTAAACGAGAAAAACAACTAGTGTTAAAAAACTCTGAATGTATCAAATATATTCTCAAAAGAGTAGTCAGTTTTAATTAACACATGTTTACAAAAAATCAAGCTCGAAAATCGAAAATCGAAAATCGAAAGATCAAGCAAAGAAAATCACGATTAATGAATGAAAAAAACTTTTATTTGGAAATAAACAACTTTCCAGTAAAAAAATCATAAAACCAACTTTACCACTGAAAAATTCAGACTTTTTTAGGTAGATTGCTGAAAAAAAATTTTTTTTGGTTTTTTTGATGTATGGAACGTATACTGTATCCTTAATTTAGTTTCCGGAGAAAACGCAGGCTGAATATGGGCGCCTTGGCGGCTAGTTCTTTTGTTAATTTGTTAATGTAGCTTTTAGTTCTCTTTTAATGTACAGAATTGTGAACATACTTTTATCGCGGATTTTTAATCTTGTTTTTATATTGAATTTTAGACCTGAAGATGATCAAAAAGACCGAAATATATTGTCAATAAAATTATCTGTCATTGTTGGTTCATTTTTGTTACATTGATCGGCTATTTACTTTCTACTGAACTCAGTATTGTATGTTACTACACAAGCTGAAGTGAAGACGGAATACAGAAAAACAATCATGGCGCTTTATATTGTTGGTCCTGCACCAAATTAGAGAATTTTTAATTCTTGCTACAATGAGTTAAAAAAGATTCTGGTCTTTTATCTTTATACTAATAGCGACTGTGCATCCACTTTTTAGTTTGGTCAGTGTGAATAAAAGGACTGGGAACGAAATGTTCGTATGGAAAATGTTATGATTAAATTTTAGGTCGTGCGTAACTGAGTTGTCGAGATATAGGCGATATTAGTATTATAGGAGTAGCGCGACGTCAGTGGGCACATTGCATTGCACCCTAAATAGAACGCGATTTTTAAGGGCAAATATCTCGAGAACCAATAGGAATAACTGACGTCACTTTGGGCGCGCGATATTGGCGATGGGGTGTCGAAAAATTTGGGTCAAAAACTTTTTGGGGACGAGTGTGACGTCATCATAATCTTTGATCGACGATATCTCCGTAACGGTAAGTCGTACACAGGCGATCCTATACATTTTCTTGATCAGCTTTTCGAGCTCTACAACTTAGTGATACCTATTCTTAGGAATTATGTGATCTTACTTTTCGCTACCCCTATACTTTGAAAGAGGAAGAGCACGGGTGGTGTAAACTCATGGGGAAAGTGAACCGGTAAAATGTTTTTACCCGGGATACTACTCTATATACTAATAGCGAGTGTGCATACCACTTTTATTTTAGAGTGATACATTTAGAAAAATTTCACGGTCATTTTCTCAGGAGGGGCGCGTAAAACCACGCTGCTGCGACAAGCGTTTTTTCAGTATTTTCATTTGCGTATTAGTAATGGTCCAACTCCATCTTACGGGTTTTTTCATGCCCAAGGGTGTTGTACGTGAGAGAAGACGATGAAAGGTCTCCACGGAGGAGGATGCAATGCAATGGTTTTTCGTTTGAAATATTCTCAACGATCATTTTTGTTTGAACAAGAAGAGCGAAGAACTGTTTTTGTTTTTTGTTGTTTGTTTTTATTTCAAAAGGGGAAGAATAATATTGTTGTTTGTTGCGAAAGTATTAGTAAAGTTACTACCAGTCGTATGATGATGATGCAGAAAAGAAATGAGGGTTTTTAAAATGTAAACAAATCTGTTTTTGTTTTCGTAAAGATTGATTCGCGAGACGAACGAAGAAATCAAGCGAAGGATTGTATTATTATTATCAAACGAATTAACGAGTGGAAGAAAGAAATAGTAGTAGAAACGTGTACTGGAAAGTGAAGACCATCTTACTTTTACAGTTATTAAAAATGGTTTTGCACAGAAGAAGTCGTCAAATGGTAGCAAATGATTTTTAATTTATTTCTTTTTCTTGGAATTGATTGTTTTGTAATGATGGAATTAACGAGTGGAAGTGCACATACATAAAAAAGTGAATGAAAACACGAAGATAATGTCGTTATTTTTGGTAGTAATGGTGTGCTGGAAAGCGAAGAGACTGAATTGAATTGGAGGATTGTTAACGAAATGGTATTTACATATTGTGATTAAAAATGGTTGCGTCGTTGCAATCATTTCGACCATGTGGGAAACATCAACATGTGTGGAAGAGCTACATCGTTATTTCTGATGTTTTTTTGTTGCATGTGAAGCAGTAAAGGGTTTTGTGTTACGCTGAGATATTATTGCTGCTGTGTTATTGTCGTTATTTATTTTTCAAGCTAACTTTTGTGGCTGTTTTCAAGAAAGTTAAAGCTCTCTCCCCTACCCTCATATGATGATTGAATCTTAACCCTTTCCCTACATACAACCCACACCGCCAGCCTAAATTATAGGTTTTTTATCTATACTTCACAGATCCAATTTTTTTAGCTATTCCATTTCGTTGTTTAACCTATGTTTTTATATTGCTATATATACTTTTAAGTGTGTTGTTTGTTTTGTTTTTAGTGGAGGAGAGGATCTTATTAGCTTAATATCTTTCCTTTATACTCTTCATTGATAACATCTACCTATTCCATGATGGCCACAGTCATATTTCTTTAAATTATCTCTGTTTTATTTTGTTTGTTGTTTGTTTTATTTTGTCCGTGGCAGGGGAGAGGGAGTGTGTAATGTGTAATGTATGATTTCTTTTCAAGTGGCTATTTTGCTGCATCATGTACATTTTAGGGGAGCCTACTTATTATTTGTGCTGGCTTTGCGTATGTCGTTTTGGAATTTGCAGTTTGAATTTAAGCCATGGTGCTTATCTTGGTTATTTAGTGTTATTTTACATTCTGAATTCATTTTTTTCTTGCTTCTTTTCTATAAGACTTCTTTCTTTTTAGATTAAAAATATAGTGTAAATAAAAATTATGAAGAAGAATATTGAATGTGCCAATCATGGTTTTACAAAATCACGGTACAAGCAATTTGGATAAAGCATTTAATGAATTCATAGAAGAATGATCCTTTTGTTGTGTATACTGAGGAGGTATAATGTTTTTTTACGATTCACATTTTAATTGATTCAGGTATCCCGGGCAAAGGCATAATTTTACGGTTTCACTCAATAGCTGGAAAATATATATAATTAAACCATTTTTAGGCTGTATTCTTATATATCTTATCATCATCATTGGGAGTGAACCGTAAAATGTTTTTACCCGGGATACTAGTCTTATATATAATAGCGAGTGTGCATACCACTTTTATTTTAGAGAGTGATACATTTAGAAAAATTTCACGGTCATTTTCACAGGAAGAGCGCGTAAAACCACGCTGCTGCGAGAAGCGTTTTTTTTCGGTATTTTTCAGTATTAGTAATGGTCCAACTCCATTTTACGGGTTTTTCATGTCGAAGGGTGTTGTACGTGAGAGAAGACGATGAAAGGTCTCCACGGAGGAGGATGCAATGCAATGGTTTTTCGTTTGAAATACTCTCAACGATCATTTTTGATGGTGAAAAAGAAGAGAGAAGAAGCGTTTTTTGTTGTTTGTTTTGTTTTTGTTGTTTGTTTCGTTTGTTTTTATTTCACAAGCGAAGAATAGTATTGTTATGAAAGAAAGTATTAGTATGTTTACTACCAGTCGTATGATGCAGAAAAGAAACGAGGGTTTTTAAAATGTAAACAAATCTGATTTTGTTTTCGTAAAGATTCGCGAGACGAACGAAGAAATGAAACGAAGGATATTGTTTTAATATTAAATGCAAATTAACGAGTGGAAGAAAAAATGTATGGTTTATAAAAGCAGAAACGTGTACTGTACTGGAAACTGAAGAACATCTTACTTATTTATATGTTACAGTTATTGAATGGTTGCACAAAAGAAGTTGTCAAAAGCAAATGGTTTTTAATTTATTTCTTTTTCTTGGAACTGATGGTTTCGTAAAGATGGAATTAACGAGTGGAACATATGTCGCTGTTTTTGGTAGTAAACGTGTGCTGGAAAGCGAAGAAACTGTTAATGGAATTGGAGAGGATTGCTAACAAAGTGGCATCAATTTTTTTACTTAAAAATGGTTGCACCGTTGCGATTGGTTTCATGTCGACCATGTGGGATTCTCAACATTATCAACATGTTTTGGAAGAGCAAAACTATTATTTCTGAGGGGTTTCTTTGCATGTGAAGCAGTAAATGGTTTTGTGTTACGCTGAGATATTATTGCTGATGTTGTTGTTGTTATATTTCAAGGGAATTTTTGTGGCTGTTTTCAAGAAAGTTAAAGCCCCCCCCCCCCCCCATAATGATGATTGAATATCTAACACCCCCCTCTCCCCCTACACCCCACAGCACCAGCTGCAATTATAGTTTTTCATACTGTACTACACATCCTAGGGTTATTTCATCTTTCCTTTTATTTAAGCTATGTTTTTATTGCTATTATATACAATGTTGTTTGTTTTGTTAGTGGGGAAGGATGTAGTAGGAGGGAGACCACTCAATGTCTTTACATTTTAATCTTCACAATGATCACATCTACCAATTCTATGATGATTCTCTAAGTCATTCCTGTATCTATATCATATCTCTAATAATTTAGTACTGTTTTTTTCTTTGTTTCTTTGTTTGTTTTATTTGGTCAGTGGGTGGGGAGGGAGAGTGTGCAATGTGTGATTTCTTTCAAAGTTGAACTTTTGCTGCATCATGTACGTTTTAGGGGAACATACTAATTATTGTTACTGGCTTTATGTATGTCATTTTGGAATCCGCAGCCTGAATTTAAGCCATGGTTCTTATCTTGATCGTATAGTGGGAAAGTTTCGGCACATGATATTTATTTATCAGTGCTATTTTACATTCTGCAACCATTTGTTCTGTTTCTGATGATCATGTACTTGCTTCTGTTATATACGATTTCTTTCTTTTAATATTAGAAAATTTAGTATAAATAAAAATAATGACGAAGAAGAATGAATTTCCCAATCATGGTTTTAAATCATGGTACAAGCGTTTGGAAGAAATCATTTAATGAATTCATTAAAACAATATATTATTGCCATATTTATGTTGACACTTTGGAGCGAGATGGTGTGGTTTCAATGATGATTGATTATCCCTGTCCTCTACCCCTACCCACACCACTTACTATACCAAGAGAATTATAAACCACAATTATTGACCACAACACATCCCAAGCTTTTTCAGATTTTCTTTTGTCCTTCAAGCAATGATTTTATTGCTATTATTTCTTAAAGTATATGCTGCTGATTTGTTGTTTGTTTTTTCTTTTGTTAGCGTGGGATTAAGATCATTCCATTTTGCTGTATCTATATCTTATCATATTTCTTTCAATTTATCACTGTTTGTGTTTTTGTTTGTTGACTTTACGTATTTCGTTTAGGAATCCCCAGGCTGAATTTAAGCTATGGTGCTTATCTTGGTTCTATAGTGGAAATGACAGGGCGTGTGATAATTAGTGACTTAGTGATATTTTACATTCTAAGAGATTTTTTTCTGTTTCTGATGATCATGTATTTGCTTCTGTTCTATATGATATCTTTCTATTTAGATTTAGAAAATTTAATAAAATGGAATATATGACCAAGGAGAATGAATGTGCCAATCATGGTTTAACATCATGGTACAAGCGATTTTGATAAATCATTTAATGAATTCATGGTGGAAAGACCCTTCGGTTGAATCCTGAGCAGGTATAATTTTTTTATGATTCACATTTGATTCAGGTATCCTGTGCAAAGACAATTTTACGGTTTCACTCAATAGTTGGAAAATGTAACAGAAACATATTTAGGTTGCATTTTTATATTTCTTATCAAGATTCTTGGGAGTGGAACCGTAAAATGTTTTTACACGGGATACTAGTCTTATATATAATAGCGAGTTGTGCATACCACTTTTATTTTAGAGAGTGATACATTTTAAGAAATTTGACGGTCATTTTCACAGGAGGAGCGCGTAAAACCACGCTGCTGCGAGAAGCGTTTTTTTTCAGTATTAGTATATTGGTAGTGGCAAATGACGCGACATGAATTTTTTGGCACGGGGGACATTGCATTGCACCCCCAAAGGAACGCGACGTTTAGGGTCAAATATCTCGAGAACCAATGATGATAACTGACGTTTTTGAGGTCCGCGATAATTTGGCAAAAGGGTGACGAAAAACAAATTGGGTCTAAAACTTTTTGGGGACGGGTGTGACGTCATCAAAATCTTTGATCGACGATATCTCCGTAACCGTAAGTCGTACACAGGCGATCCCATACATTTTCTTGATCAGCTTTTCGAGCTCTATAGCGTGGTACTACTTATCCGTTTCGATTGTGTGATTTTATTTTCGGTCACCCCTATATTGATAGGAAAATCACGGGATGGCGGTAGCTCCTGGGGAAAGTGAACCGGTAAAATGTTTTTACCCGGGATACTAGTCTTCTTATACTAATACGCAATCTTGCTTTTTTCTTACCTAACTTTTAAAGAAAGAACGTTAAGTAAAAATTTTCGGAAAGTTCGTCAATGGATGTTTGTTTATGTTTATTCCGTATTAGCATAAGGCACTCCGGCTTAGTGCTTATAATTGTTTTATGATATAAAATACGTAAGGGAAGACATGATATAGCATATCAGGCGGAGACTTCGAATTACAATCGAACGTAGCAGCTATTGACAACGAATGTAAAATAGTTGTTTGAAGAAAAAAGAAGCGTTTGTTTACATTTTTTAAGACGAAGTAATAATAAGAAACATGGATAAAAAAGACAATTTTTATTTACGAAGAATAGTTTTTACATATTTACGAGTTATATATAATGTTGAAGGTATAAGACATATCAAACGGCATTTTATCCAGTTTCGGTTTGTTTTTTTAGATTTCCAGAGAAAAGAAAGAAAATTTAGTAAAAACTGTGTTGAGCATGGTATTTTTTAGTACAATGATAGAAAGAAGAAAGTCAAGAAGGTATAAAAGATTAGAGATTTGATTAATCTGTTGGTTTTGGCCGTGAGTAAAATTAGTTAATACCGATGGCCTTTTTTCTAATTGGCGATCTCTCTGTTCCTGGAATTTATAGAGAAAGAAAACTCAGCTTTGAAGAAAGAAACATTCTTCGGAGGTATGATTCTTTTTAAGATTTAGTTAATACCTTATATCTTACATACGTAAATCTGTATATATTTCAAAAGTTAATTCTGCGATGGGTATTGTAGTGTGGGGTGAGTGAGATATTTTACAATTTGTGAATATTTTTATCTGAGATTTAGTATTGATAATTATGAATCTATTCACCACAAAGTCTGAAAGTATTTTTGGTTAACTATAAAGTTAGAAAGTGGAAAGAATTAAGAATGGTTAGGATTTATTTTAGAAAAGATTATCAAATGCTTAGTATGGCGGGTAAAATATTCATGAATCGATGAAAGATTTTAGGGCGGCGTTTTGGACTGCGTTTTTGTATTTCATAGAGTTATTATCAAATGGTTAGTATAGCGTGTAAAAACATCTTATTGGGAAAGATGTAAAAAATTTTTACACGGTATACTAGTATTTATATAATACTCCTTTCTTAAATTCTTTCTTTCTTTCTTTTATATAATCCTTTTTCTTAAAATTTACGAAAGCATATTATTCCACAATATTTTTCGAACAAGTGTAAATTGGAAATTCGTTAAAATACCGCTAAGAAATTTTAAAAAGTATCTAGAGCGCCTAAACTTTTGAGACAGACTTTAGTGATTTAGTGATTGACTGCTCACTGACTTACGTGCAACCTAAAGCATGGACGTATAAAGACGTATATTTTAGCTTTTAAAAAACAAAAGACTTCATAACAAGCAATTTCCTCTCCACAGAGCGTAAATTAACTTTAAATAGCACCGTTCGCGTGAGTTGATCTCTTTGAAATTTGGCGAACATCCAGTGAAATGAGAGGCGAGGATTATCATCAAAGAAAGCCGATATAATAGCGAATTTCATTAGAAAACAATGCCGTTTGAAGTCAGTTGTGAGTCCTTCTCTCTTTATAAGTCCATGCCTAAAGCAAATGTTATACTGTCTCGGGCGGTAAGGCAACTACTATTTGCAAGTCCGGCGGGCAGAAGAACCAACTGTAACGGATTGAAGCCCAAAGACTTAAATCTCCCGGTATATTAGTTACTTACATTGTTGATTCGTTTTATAGTCCAGCAATTAAAATATTTGTAAACTTCAGAGCTAATGATCTCAATCGACTGCCACTGTATCGGTTAAAATGGCGATTATATCGTTGGTTGTGGTGGTACTTGTTTTAACACCGAACATATGTGATGCCCTGCAATCATGCCCACTTCAAAGAAACGGAACGCAGGGCTCCAAATCTTCTATTGAACTTGAAGTTTGGGATTGTATCAGAGCTTCAAGCAGTTCGAAATATGCTTGTGGTGGGAAACCAAGGAAGACAGTGACATTAAAGAAAGATTCAACAGTTGACATTGATTACGATATCAATGATTATACCATCATGGCCACCTACCTCGGTAAAGATGTTTGTGTTTCCTTTCGTAAAATAACATATATCAAAGGACTTAGTCCCAGCTATGAAGCAACTTGCGTGGAAGAGTGTTTCAGCAACGAAGAAGAGTCGTTTAGATACAAAACAGATCTCTTCTGTAGCACAATCAGTTGTGGGGGAAGTTTTGAACAGTTGAAGTTCATTGCCTCTGGTGGTGAAAGCTGCAAATCAAACAAGACAGTAACAACGTTGATGCTTTTTCTAAGTGTTGTATTTTATTTCGCATTTTAATGGCACTACCTTGATTTCGTTTCATTTTATACTATTGCCTGTGATAGCAGTTAAGAAAAGTTAACAGTAATTGATGTTTTTGCTAAGTGTTGTATTTTGCATCGTATTTTAATGGCACTACCTTCATTTCGTTTCATTTTATACTATTAGTTGTGGTAGAGCGGTTTAGAAAAGTTAACAGTAATTGATGTTTTTGCTAAGTGTTGTATTCTGTATCGTAATTTGATATAATTATCTTCATTTTAATTCATTTGATACTATTTTGGATAACTTAAGAATCATCTGAAGAGACGATTTAAAAGATAATTTGAATTTGGATTAGTGATTGAGTTTTGAAGTCCTGTTTATTAGGAGGGCGTGTATTAATACAGAGAGGTGTTATTCCAATAGAACGAAAATAAAGACATCACTACAGTGGCGTAACTGGAAATTACCTCGGTCAAGTTCTTATTTGATATAATTTATCCAAAAATATGAAAATAATAACTATTTTTCAATAATGAATTTCAAAACCTTTAAAAATTGACAGCATCCTTCTGCGTGTAGAGATATACGTGTTGATTGGTTTGAGGACACTGACACCTCTTTTGCACTCACGTAATGTTACCATGAGAGTACTAGTAATTTAAATCAACAACTTTGTTTACATTCTTTCGTCACATTCTTTCAGTTCTTCCTCCATCTTCTTTTCCCTCTTTGCATACAATTCATCTACCGATTTCTAACCAGCTAAGTTCGTGGTGTAAACCTTGTTAAATTTATCTGGGTAAGTGAGCGAAACATTCAGGTATGCATCGTTCCCAAGAATTTTAGTTGGTTTAGCTCTTTGTTACGAATAGGAGTAAGAAAATCATCAAAAATCACGCTTCCAATAATGCCATCTATTGACACGCCTCTCTCGGTGATAACAGATGACACAACTCCAGTCATGGAAAGGACTGTTAAACCATACTTATCAAAAGGTACGTTATAGCATTGCGTATGTTTTACTACGGTGGTTATCGTGTGGTGTGTATGAAGTCGCGTTGGTGCTTTTGTTGCCCATCTGCGTTGCCTAACATGCCAGGAATTACATGTAGCTATCTGATAAGCAAATAAAAGCAATCATAATAAAAGAGTTTAGGATAAAAGCAACAAAAAGTTTCTCCTAACCATGGACGTATAAGAAGAGGATGACTTACAATTAACTTCTAAAGCCTTTCGATTCTATTGTCAAAATCTTTTAAGTCGACATTCCTTTGGTATAATCATCGCCTAAGTTTTCACTGGATTTGGTTGAGATGGCCGTGTTTATACGAATGTTTATACCTCCGTTGTGGAAAATCAAAGAAAATAGAGGAAATGTGACCATGACTTGCATATAAATCTGCGACGTTTATTACTACTCATCCTTTTTCAAAATGTCGAATTTTGAAAATCTTGGCGCGAATTTTGACGATGTTATGTAGTATTTAGTGGATATAGTTTTTACGAAAAATTCGGACCTTAGTAAGATGTCTGACTGAGCCTGCAAAGGTACAGGAAAATGAATATATTTTCCTTCGATTCTGAAAGTTTTATGGCTGAGGCTGTAGGAGGTCACGAGGAATCAGGGTTTAAAAATTGCCTACAAAATAAACGTAGATCTCGAAATTCATTTCTGGTCGGTTGTGACGATCGTAGAAGCCAATAGCCGAAGTCACACTGAGATTAGTTCAGGTTATTCATAGGGCTTTTTTTTCGATTTAATTGCGGATTATTTTTTATTCGGTAACATAGAAGAGATTTTTTTTACTCTTTCCAAAGAGTATTTATGTGAAAAATATTTTGACCAAAATCGAAAAAAAAACCTATGAATAACCTTAACTAATCTGAATTAATCTCAGTGTGATTTGGGGTAATAGCAGCATGTATTTTAACTGAACTTGAGGGAGTTTCAAAACTGCCTTATTCCATAACCCGAGGCGAGCTTTATTTCAATAGAATAATAACATACAGCATGAGTTTTTCGAACTATTTGTTTACCATCAGTGCTAAAATTATATGACTGTTTATCTGTTTGGAAATTCGCTTAACATACTCATTGGAGGGGGGATAAATGCCGTTATTCCAGAAACTTTTCATAAATCGGAGCGCAGTTTGATTTTTTTCAAAACTTCGTTAAATTATCGTTGCGTTATTTTTAAAAAAGGGTAGACATTTCTCCAGTGCAGCGGCACGCAACGCACCCCCTCAGTTATGTCACTGCATCAGAATATAACTTTTGAAGACTCATAAACATTCATGTCGGTGCGTTCTTCTTTGATGTCCATTTTCTAAAAAGTTTTAGGGAGTGGTTTTTCAAAAGGTGTTCAAGTTTTGAGGGCATATAATTGTTTTTTTGGTCTATCAAATAAGCACCATTTAATCACAAAAGAAGGCTCAAAATCATAGCGAAGAATAGAAATATTCTTTGTCCCTTACACTTTCTCTGCCTCAAAGAGACAGATAGTCCTTCTCTCCTAAGTTAATATATATTAAGGTTTGGAAGTTTTTAGAATATATACTATGATTTCTTGATTTACAGATAAGTATCACTTAAGCACCAAAGTAGGCTCAAAATGGCAAAACAATTAGCACCAATGAGAATGGTCGATTTTGACCTCTAAACCTTTGGCTTCTAAAGAAATCGTGGAACTTAAATACGTATGAAATAACTTGTATATATTTGTCAATTGAAATCGAAAAAAAGCATGTCACCAATGCATATACTCGAGCTATTATGTTATAGCTAAGTGAAACTTTGCCACCTTCATGACAAGCGCTAACTAAAATATATATGTTTTAAACATTTCTGGGTGCTCAAATTTCTTGCACCTTAGCTTCTGTTCTAATATTATTGATTGTTGATAACACATGTGTGACAATATGTTTACGCTTTGAATTAATGTTAAGGTAAGTTATTTATGGTAGCTGCTTCAGTAATCTGTTCATGGGACAATATGGTCCCACTAGAAATCGTTCAAGCTCCATCGTTCGCTGTCTCTCGCTATCGTTCCCTATCGCTCTAGTGAGAACCAAGCTTTACGATATATATTTATTTTATGAACTTTGGTATAGCTAATAAATATTTCAGCATGTCGTGCATTTTATATTTGTATCTGTTTTTCACATCATAAATTTGTCGAATAAAAGTTAGTGCATATATCATTATGTGATCTGACGGTAATTCATACTTACGAAATGAAAGTGTTTTTATCCAGCAGATTTTCAAGTTTTTTCTTATTTTCACTTACTTCGACACTTAACAGAGTTCTGTCAATTTTGTCACATAAAGTAGAAGATTATTGTTATTAATTATTGTGTTGCAAATAGTTGTAGTCATTTATCAGTTATGGATCCATAAATGAACAGATTAAACATACCTTATTACAGGAAATTAATGACATATGCACTTCTTAACACTAAGGAAATTGGTGCGATTGTTTGAAAAATTACAGAAGTATGCATAAAATTAACGCGAAACGTTTAAAATCCCAATTAACTGGGCATGAAATTAACGCGAATCCGAGGGGTCGGAGAAGAAACACAATATTTTGACGGATTATTAGGTTTTCTTTCCAAATTATTAGTAAGGATTCAGGTCTGTGAAAACACCATTTCTGGCATTTCTGGCATAATTTCAGAAAATAAACGCGTTCATGAAATTATTATATCACTTAATTAACGCGAATATGAAAATAACGCGACATAAAATTAACGCGAATAAAGGGCCAATTGCGTTTTTTTCATGTGTCGTTAATTTCCTGTAATATGGAAGCATTTAAGGTCTTTAGCAGGAAACTTTCTAGCCCTAATAGTTTTGTTTTGTTTTGTTTTGTTTTGTGTATAAAGTGTTAGTGAATATTTGAAAGAGGAAAGTTAATAATATAAAGTTTATGAATAAAAATAATTGTTTGAATAACAAAAAGAAAGGAGTCTCTGCTTTATTGCATTTTGTGAAATGTGCAAGTTACTGTTAATCTTTTTTAAGCTAATAGCTGTCCTATGCAGAAAATCTTATGCCTGTTAATATATACGATATACGAAAAAGCAAGAGACCCTGGGTTCGAGGGCGGTCAAGATGTCCATCACTTGATTTCATCGCTATATTTTTACTTTTTCAGTCGATTTTAATTAGCCATAATTTTCCTATATGGTTTTTAAACTGTACACTTTTAGTTTTAGTTTTAGAAACATTTTGTATTGACTTTAAATAAAGTTAAACAAGACTCAACGAGATTGAGGATTTCGTGAAATGCACCAGAGTTATCTGATTGTATAACTATTAATAACATGAAACTAGAGCCCGGACAGGCATAGGGCTTTCTGCAAGTAAGATTATTGTAACCAAACTACGATAGAATAAGGAAAAGCTTCCTTATAATATTCTGCTCTTAGTGTTCTAGGTACATTGCACAAACTATAATTAACTTAATCTCCAGAAAAGTACTTACAAAGAATCTGGATCCCAAGATTTCATAGGTTCTCTTACAGTATTTCTAAAAGCAATACAGTATTCCCTTGAATAAAAATCGGACTTCCAGGAGGGGAGCTTATGCGAGGGAGGACGCTTAATCAAGCAAATACGGTAGGCGGTATTGTGAAAATATGACATTGCATCAATACCTGGTTCATGTGGTTCGAATCCGGATGGTTCGATGGTTCGAATTCGAATGGCGGATTTTTCAAATTTTGCATTATTAAATACATTTAGCGTTTTGCACTAAATCTGACTCTAACCATGTTTAGTGTTACAAACAATTACTTTCTTGCGATATTCTGAAAAAAAATGAAATAATCTCTCAACAGATTTGATCTCGAAATGAAAGTCAACACCTTAAGCTACTCGGACATTCAGGTTTCATGATTTTCTGTATTTTACAAAACATAAATAATTCAGACAGGTGAATTGAAAGACGCACAACTACATAACTATAAAATGAATTTAGGAGTTAAATTTAAGCTGCATGGTAAATATTTTTATATTTCTTTAAACCAAAAATAACTTTGGCTGCTTTAAATGCACGGAAGAGGAAGGACTAAAGAGACAAGTTTTAACATTTTATTCTTCAAGGTATGGGTCGTTCCAGGTTATCGTGAAGTAAAAACCGTGTACGACGAATTGAACCATTTTCATACATCACAGATGAAACAGTTTACTAGTAGACACTATAACTCTCTTCTTTGGCAATTTGTGTTGACTGGGCGTGCCAAACATTCTCTTGCGGCCGTGGTATTAATGCTTACAAATCGGTTGGAGGCCTCAATAAGATCAAGATTACCAGTCGTATTTATGTACTTGCATGAAGAATCATTAAATTCTTCAGCCACCATGTCATCGTGCATGGCTGATCTCACACAGGTTTCCAATCTTTTTCAAGGCTGTGTTTTACATAGAGACCACCGCACAGTTCAGGACAAATAAGAAATAGTTTTCGAAATAGGAATATATATTCAATGTTACCTTTGATTTCTTTTTGATCAGTTTTTAAGTAGAGTGCTTTGCTTACTCTCATTGCTTAAAAGCCACGTTTATCAAGAATCGTTTGAATGGAGGAATGAATTTTGAATACGAATAAAGAAAAAATGGAAGTTCCAAAACTCTATTGTATTTTCTTGTCCCAATAGCTATAATCACAATCTACAGAGATATTTGTAAATAAACATATTTTGTAAACACCAGAGAAGAAATCTTAGACCACTCCATTGCAACCATGTCTGTTAAAATGGCAAACATATTGTTTGTTGCTATTGTGGTGGTATTTGTTTTAACACCGAACATATGTGATGCCCTGCAATCATGCCCACTTCAAAGAAACGGAGAACAGGGCTCCAGATCTTCTATTGAACTTGAAGTTTGGGATTGTATCAGAGCTTCAAGCAGTTCGAAATATGCTTGTGGTGGGCAACCAAAGAAGACAGTGACATTAAAGAAATATTCAACAGTTGACATCGATTACGATATCAATGATTATACCATCATGGCCACCTACCTCGGTAAAGATGTTTGTGTTTCCTTTCGTAAAGTAACAAAGTACGGAGGACTGAGTCCTAGCTATGATGAGACTTGCGTGGAAGAGTGTTTCAGCAACGAAGAAGAGTCGTTTAGATACAAAACAGATCTCTTCTGTAGCACAATCAGTTGTGGGGGAAGTTTTGAACAGTTGAAGTTCATTGCCTCTGGTGGTGAAAGCTGCAAATCAAACAAGACAGTAACAACGTTGATGCTTTTTCTAAGTGTTGTATTTTATTTCGCATTTTAATGGCACTACCTTGATTTCGTTTCATTTTATACTATTGCCTGTGATAGCAGTTAAGAAAAGTTAACAGTAATTGATGTTTTTGCTAAGTGTTGTATTTTGCATCGTATTTTAATGGCACTACCTTCATTTCGTTTCATTTTATACTATTAGTTGTGGTAGAGCGGTTTAGAAAAGTTAACAGTAATTGATGTTTTTGCTAAGTGTTGTATTCTGTATCGTAATTTGATATAATTATCTTCATTTTAATTCATTTGATACTATTTTGGATAACTTAAGAATCATCTGAAGAGACGATTTAAAAGATAATTTGAATTTGGATTAGTGATTGAGTTTTGAAGTCCTGTTTATTAGGAGGGCGTGTATTAATACAGAGAGGTGTTATTCCAATAGAACGAAAATAAAGACATCACTACAGTGGCGTAACTGGAAATTACCTCGGTCAAGTTCTTATTTGATATAATTTATCCAAAAATATGAAAATAATAACTATTTTTCAATAATGAATTTCAAAACCTTTAAAAATTGACAGCATCCTTCTGCGTGTAGAGATATACGTGTTGATTGGTTTGAGGACACTGACACCTCTTTTGCACTCACGTAATGTTACCATGAGAGTACTAGTAATTTAAATCAACAACTTTGTTTACATTCTTTCGTCACATTCTTTCAGTTCTTCCTCCATCTTCTTTTCCCTCTTTGCATACAATTCATCTACCGATTTCTAACCAGCTAAGTTCGTGGTGTAAACCTTGTTAAATTTATCTGGGTAAGTGAGCGAAACATTCAGGTATGCATCGTTCCCAAGAATTTTAGTTGGTTTAGCTCTTTGTTACGAATAGGAGTAAGAAAATCATCAAAAATCACGCTTCCAATAATGCCATCTATTGACACGCCTCTCTCGGTGATAACAGATGACACAACTCCAGTCATGGAAAGGACTGTTAAACCATACTTATCAAAAGGTACGTTATAGCATTGCGTATGTTTTACTACGGTGGTTATCGTGTGGTGTGTATGAAGTCGCGTTGGTGCTTTTGTTGCCCATCTGCGTTGCCTAACATGCCAGGAATTACATGTAGCTATCTGATAAGCAAATAAAAGCAATCATAATAAAAGAGTTTAGGATAAAAGCAACAAAAAGTTTCTCCTAACCATGGACGTATAAGAAGAGGATGACTTACAATTAACTTCTAAAGCCTTTCGATTCTATTGTCAAAATCTTTTAAGTCGACATTCCTTTGGTATAATCATCGCCTAAGTTTTCACTGGATTTGGTTGAGATGGCCGTGTTTATACGAATGTTTATACCTCCGTTGTGGAAAATCAAAGAAAATAGAGGAAATGTGACCATGACTTGCATATAAATCTGCGACGTTTATTACTACTCATCCTTTTTCAAAATGTCGAATTTTGAAAATCTTGGCGCGAATTTTGACGATGTTATGTAGTATTTAGTGGATATAGTTTTTACGAAAAATTCGGACCTTAGTAAGATGTCTGACTGAGCCTGCAAAGGTACAGGAAAATGAATATATTTTCCTTCGATTCTGAAAGTTTTATGGCTGAGGCTGTAGGAGGTCACGAGGAATCAGGGTTTAAAAATTGCCTACAAAATAAACGTAGATCTCGAAATTCATTTCTGGTCGGTTGTGACGATCGTAGAAGCCAATAGCCGAAGTCACACTGAGATTAGTTCAGGTTATTCATAGGGCTTTTTTTTCGATTTAATTGCGGATTATTTTTTATTCGGTAACATAGAAGAGATTTTTTTTACTCTTTCCAAAGAGTATTTATGTGAAAAATATTTTGACCAAAATCGAAAAAAAAACCTATGAATAACCTTAACTAATCTGAATTAATCTCAGTGTGATTTGGGGTAATAGCAGCATGTATTTTAACTGAACTTGAGGGAGTTTCAAAACTGCCTTATTCCATAACCCGAGGCGAGCTTTATTTCAATAGAATAATAACATACAGCATGAGTTTTTCGAACTATTTGTTTACCATCAGTGCTAAAATTATATGACTGTTTATCTGTTTGGAAATTCGCTTAACATACTCATTGGAGGGGGGATAAATGCCGTTATTCCAGAAACTTTTCATAAATCGGAGCGCAGTTTGATTTTTTTCAAAACTTCGTTAAATTATCGTTGCGTTATTTTTAAAAAAGGGTAGACATTTCTCCAGTGCAGCGGCACGCAACGCACCCCCTCAGTTATGTCACTGCATCAGAATATAACTTTTGAAGACTCATAAACATTCATGTCGGTGCGTTCTTCTTTGATGTCCATTTTCTAAAAAGTTTTAGGGAGTGGTTTTTCAAAAGGTGTTCAAGTTTTGAGGGCATATAATTGTTTTTTTGGTCTATCAAATAAGCACCATTTAATCACAAAAGAAGGCTCAAAATCATAGCGAAGAATAGAAATATTCTTTGTCCCTTACACTTTCTCTGCCTCAAAGAGACAGATAGTCCTTCTCTCCTAAGTTAATATATATTAAGGTTTGGAAGTTTTTAGAATATATACTATGATTTCTTGATTTACAGATAAGTATCACTTAAGCACCAAAGTAGGCTCAAAATGGCAAAACAATTAGCACCAATGAGAATGGTCGATTTTGACCTCTAAACCTTTGGCTTCTAAAGAAATCGTGGAACTTAAATACGTATGAAATAACTTGTATATATTTGTCAATTGAAATCGAAAAAAAGCATGTCACCAATGCATATACTCGAGCTATTATGTTATAGCTAAGTGAAACTTTGCCACCTTCATGACAAGCGCTAACTAAAATATATATGTTTTAAACATTTCTGGGTGCTCAAATTTCTTGCACCTTAGCTTCTGTTCTAATATTATTGATTGTTGATAACACATGTGTGACAATATGTTTACGCTTTGAATTAATGTTAAGGTAAGTTATTTATGGTAGCTGCTTCAGTAATCTGTTCATGGGACAATATGGTCCCACTAGAAATCGTTCAAGCTCCATCGTTCGCTGTCTCTCGCTATCGTTCCCTATCGCTCTAGTGAGAACCAAGCTTTACGATATATATTTATTTTATGAACTTTGGTATAGCTAATAAATATTTCAGCATGTCGTGCATTTTATATTTGTATCTGTTTTTCACATCATAAATTTGTCGAATAAAAGTTAGTGCATATATCATTATGTGATCTGACGGTAATTCATACTTACGAAATGAAAGTGTTTTTATCCAGCAGATTTTCAAGTTTTTTCTTATTTTCACTTACTTCGACACTTAACAGAGTTCTGTCAATTTTGTCACATAAAGTAGAAGATTATTGTTATTAATTATTGTGTTGCAAATAGTTGTAGTCATTTATCAGTTATGGATCCATAAATGAACAGATTAAACATACCTTATTACAGGAAATTAATGACATATGCACTTCTTAACACTAAGGAAATTGGTGCGATTGTTTGAAAAATTACAGAAGTATGCATAAAATTAACGCGAAACGTTTAAAATCCCAATTAACTGGGCATGAAATTAACGCGAATCCGAGGGGTCGGAGAAGAAACACAATATTTTGACGGATTATTAGGTTTTCTTTCCAAATTATTAGTAAGGATTCAGGTCTGTGAAAACACCATTTCTGGCATTTCTGGCATAATTTCAGAAAATAAACGCGTTCATGAAATTATTATATCACTTAATTAACGCGAATATGAAAATAACGCGACATAAAATTAACGCGAATAAAGGGCCAATTGCGTTTTTTTCATGTGTCGTTAATTTCCTGTAATATGGAAGCATTTAAGGTCTTTAGCAGGAAACTTTCTAGCCCTAATAGTTTTGTTTTGTTTTGTTTTGTTTTGTGTATAAAGTGTTAGTGAATATTTGAAAGAGGAAAGTTAATAATATAAAGTTTATGAATAAAAATAATTGTTTGAATAACAAAAAGAAAGGAGTCTCTGCTTTATTGCATTTTGTGAAATGTGCAAGTTACTGTTAATCTTTTTTAAGCTAATAGCTGTCCTATGCAGAAAATCTTATGCCTGTTAATATATACGATATACGAAAAAGCAAGAGACCCTGGGTTCGAGGGCGGTCAAGATGTCCATCACTTGATTTCATCGCTATATTTTTACTTTTTCAGTCGATTTTAATTAGCCATAATTTTCCTATATGGTTTTTAAACTGTACACTTTTAGTTTTAGTTTTAGAAACATTTTGTATTGACTTTAAATAAAGTTAAACAAGACTCAACGAGATTGAGGATTTCGTGAAATGCACCAGAGTTATCTGATTGTATAACTATTAATAACATGAAACTAGAGCCCGGACAGGCATAGGGCTTTCTGCAAGTAAGATTATTGTAACCAAACTACGATAGAATAAGGAAAAGCTTCCTTATAATATTCTGCTCTTAGTGTTCTAGGTACATTGCACAAACTATAATTAACTTAATCTCCAGAAAAGTACTTACAAAGAATCTGGATCCCAAGATTTCATAGGTTCTCTTACAGTATTTCTAAAAGCAATACAGTATTCCCTTGAATAAAAATCGGACTTCCAGGAGGGGAGCTTATGCGAGGGAGGACGCTTAATCAAGCAAATACGGTAGGCGGTATTGTGAAAATATGACATTGCATCAATACCTGGTTCATGTGGTTCGAATCCGGATGGTTCGATGGTTCGAATTCGAATGGCGGATTTTTCAAATTTTGCATTATTAAATACATTTAGCGTTTTGCACTAAATCTGACTCTAACCATGTTTAGTGTTACAAACAATTACTTTCTTGCGATATTCTGAAAAAAAATGAAATAATCTCTCAACAGATTTGATCTCGAAATGAAAGTCAACACCTTAAGCTACTCGGACATTCAGGTTTCATGATTTTCTGTATTTTACAAAACATAAATAATTCAGACAGGTGAATTGAAAGACGCACAACTACATAACTATAAAATGAATTTAGGAGTTAAATTTAAGCTGCATGGTAAATATTTTTATATTTCTTTAAACCAAAAATAACTTTGGCTGCTTTAAATGCACGGAAGAGGAAGGACTAAAGAGACAAGTTTTAACATTTTATTCTTCAAGGTATGGGTCGTTCCAGGTTATCGTGAAGTAAAAACCGTGTACGACGAATTGAACCATTTTCATACATCACAGATGAAACAGTTTACTAGTAGACACTATAACTCTCTTCTTTGGCAATTTGTGTTGACTGGGCGTGCCAAACATTCTCTTGCGGCCGTGGTATTAATGCTTACAAATCGGTTGGAGGCCTCAATAAGATCAAGATTACCAGTCGTATTTATGTACTTGCATGAAGAATCATTAAATTCTTCAGCCACCATGTCATCGTGCATGGCTGATCTCACACAGGTTTCCAATCTTTTTCAAGGCTGTGTTTTACATAGAGACCACCGCACAGTTCAGGACAAATAAGAAATAGTTTTCGAAATAGGAATATATATTCAATGTTACCTTTGATTTCTTTTTGATCAGTTTTTAAGTAGAGTGCTTTGCTTACTCTCATTGCTTAAAAGCCACGTTTATCAAGAATCGTTTGAATGGAGGAATGAATTTTGAATACGAATAAAGAAAAAATGGAAGTTCCAAAACTCTATTGTATTTTCTTGTCCCAATAGCTATAATCACAATCTACAGAGATATTTGTAAATAAACATATTTTGTAAACACCAGAGAAGAAATCTTAGACCACTCCATTGCAACCATGTCTGTTAAAATGGCAAACATATTGTTTGTTGCTATTGTGGTGGTATTTGTTTTAACACCGAACATATGTGATGCCCTGCAATCATGCCCACTTCAAAGAAACGGAGAACAGGGCTCCAGATCTTCTATTGAACTTGAAGTTTGGGATTGTATCAGAGCTTCAAGCAGTTCGAAATATGCTTGTGGTGGGCAACCAAAGAAGACAGTGACATTAAAGAAATATTCAACAGTTGACATCGATTACGATATCAATGATTATACCATCATGGCCACCTACCTCGGTAAAGATGTTTGTGTTTCCTTTCGTAAAGTAACAAAGTACGGAGGACTGAGTCCTAGCTATGATGAGACTTGCGTGGAAGAGTGTTTCAGCAACGAAGAAGAGTCGTTTAGATACAAAACAGATCTCTTCTGTAGCACAATCAGTTGTGGGGGAAGTTATGAACAGTTGAAGTTCATTGCCTCTGGTGGTGAAAGCTGCAAATCAAACAAGACAGTCACAACATTAATGATTTTGCTAAGTGTTGTATTTTATTTCGCATTTTAATGGCACTACCTTCATTTCGTTTCATTTTATACTATTGCCTGTGATAGCAGTTAAGAAAAGTTAACAGTAATTGATGATTTTGCTAAGTGTTGTATTTTATTTCTGTTTTTGATGGCATTATATTCATTTCGTTTTTTTTTTTACTGAGATGTTTATTTCGAGAAGGGTAAAGGTAAGAAATAAGAAATCAGTGGAATATACCGTATTTTCTCTGCTTCCTTGGACCCTTTAATGGGCGTTTCTTAGAGAAGGCTCCCCTTATTCAGTGATCTCTTTTTAAAACTGGTATTATTCTTAGTGCAATTTACCAAAAAAACAGTAATTGTAGCATTGCATTGTGATTGTTCCATATGGTGTATTTTTCGCACTGGATTTCTCGCGAGAAAAATATAAATAGAATAGATCAAAGGTACCGACTCGTGCACAGTATTTGCAAATGCCAGTTTTGAAATAAATGTAGAAATGTAGAGTTAAAAATAAGTTTTATATAACTAAACACGATGGGAAAATCGATTTACGCTAACTAAATATTTCTCACTAAAAATCCTTCTAACTCAGTGAGAAATTAAATTTCCCACTGGTGTGAACCGACCTTTAGGAACTCCCTTGTTCTTACTGACTTTGAGCAGGATTTTGTCAGCTGGGACGCTTTATATCAAAGCAATGACGACATAAAGATTTTAACAATAGAACTGAAACCATAAGCGTATCCAGGGTCAGTCAAAAAAAGTGGAGGAGTCCGACGTTATGATATTTCTTTTCAGTCTTAATTGTCGATTAGGTTACTTGCACGTTTGCCTTTCCAACTTTGAATGACTAAACTCTCCTCCACAAATTTTGACTGAGCTCTACCTACGCCTCTGGAAAGGCTTCAAAAGTAGCCTTCAAGACCTTTTTCTTGTTATACGTCTTTAAAACTATTGACCCTCCTCTAAAAACTTAACATATTACAAAATCTTATGGCGAAATATTAAAGGCAATAAATGGGTATATAAGCAGAGAATGCCATTACTCTGCTGACTCAGCAATCCCTGGCAGGGATCGCGAACGGGATAAATGCAGAAAAGGTTGAGATACATTGATACAGTAATTGAGAGATTTATAGGACGCGGAAATCCTAATATTGAAGGTTTTAATAATTAATGAGCAACTTCATGAAAGAGAAATACAGACACAATACATCTCCTTTTCACTGTCATATTTTCCTAGTCGAAATTTATGGAGGAGAGCACGGTCATTAAGCGTATAAAAGAAAACGTGCAAATAACCTTATCAACACTTATGTTTTTACAGAAAAATTCATGACTCTGTACTCCTCCACTTTCTTTGACTTACCCTAGAGCCACCGCTGAAAACTGCCTGATCCGCGTGTTAACATAATTTCTAATCGTTCTATCGAAGTAATAACGTTATTATGAAGAACGACACAACCATCTAATATCACGTCACATCCAAGCTTAAATATCTTTCTTTATTTCACTTGGTTTCTTCATAACCCTTTCCAGGTTACCAATCTTTGCAACTCAGTAACAGTAGGGTGTTTTATTGACAAAGTTTTTGTAAATTTCATTCCCAATAAATTGGCATAATATTCTGATGATAGCAAAACCTCGTTAGGTTCTCGAATCCGCTTCCTTATGGTTACAGATATCGATATTTTCCCAGTGATTGTTCCTATTATGCCAGGTTTTATCTTTAAATAACGGACAGTTTCAGCTCTTCACATAGTGATTTTTCTATGAATGATACAAAAATTATCCCTTTTGTTGGACAGCAACTCAAACCAATTTTGTCCCTTTGGGTGACGAGTTATAAATGTTCCTGGTGCAACTTTTCCACCTTTTGCGGTTTCATCAAGGTACCTTTTGGTGGGGGTGTGATAAACTTTAACAGATCTTTAAACCATTCTGTCGATTTGGGTTTTATTGTTCGTACAGATATCATTTTCATCTATAATCCAAACTGCGTTGGGTACATAAGTGTTAGCAGTTGCACTAGAATCTGTGATAAGGAAATTTCTCATTCCTAATTTATCTGCTTGGTATTAGCTGTATGGTATGGTGATACTCAGTGGATCAGATGTAATTTGGTGCTGAAACACCTTTTCAATGTTTTTCACTAATAGCCCAAAAGATTGACCATCCTCGTATCACTTGAATTACTTTTGGTGTTTATCTTTATTAAAATTTCCATTTGCAGATTGATTTTCTTGTTTCGATGAACAAGTGATTTGGTGCATTTTAATCAATTTTTGATCAACAATCTCCAACAATCTTTCGTTTCCTGTAACAACCGAAGCTTAATTTATAGCTGAACCTCATTTCTTTCTTGCATTCCCATTCCTCAAAAAAGTTTACCTTTTATAGACTAGACATGCTCTTGATGCATCCTTTTGTTTTGTTTCATTGAGTTGCAGAGGTGAATACTTTCAGCTTCTATCTGAGCGCCATTCATACTTTAGAAATGATGTATGTTCTCACCCATTTATTTACAGCATTTATATTGGTACTATAACCAAAGCGGTAATTTCCAGCAGTTCATTTTCTTTCACGATTCAAATGCGCTGTTAGGTCACCATGAATTGAGCTGAAAGGTTCATCACTTCCAAATGCTTCCTGAAAGATATAAATCTTACCGCCCTCTTTCATTTTTACAAGCACTTCTGACCGGTGATATGTATCTATGGCAACTATAGTATACACTGTTGTAATCAGTTTTACACACAATGTAAGCTCTGCAAAGCTAATGAATCGAGTAGAAATTTAACCTACAACCGCTACCGATCCGATCTCAGTTCACAGTAAACGAGGAGAGTTTACGCTCAATATTTTCAGGTAAGCTATCAGTTAAACCGTTAACTTTGTGGAGACCGTAATTCTTGGTAAATTTGGGGAAAGGTATTCGACCAATTCACCCAATTCTGACAGGAAGATATGGTCAAACGCAATCACCAACTTTGACATCCCTCCACATGAAAATGACGTTAAAAA
This sequence comes from Turritopsis rubra, assembly GCA_039566895.2. NCBI lineage: Eukaryota > Metazoa > Cnidaria > Hydrozoa > Anthoathecata > Oceaniidae > Turritopsis > Turritopsis rubra. Next base: position 5,849,131 of record CM077631.1, on the reverse strand, counting down.
TCTCCTTCTCTAATCCCTGAAGCGAGTGATAACTTCCAGATTTTGTTCTATTCAGCATAAGATCACGAAGTATATTTCACAAGCTAACCGTTTTCGAGGAGGGACTGAATAATTCAGCGGGTGTACTTTGCATTGCAATCCCCGCCTTTCCGGAAGTATGATCACTCAAAGAAAGTTGGACTCTGATGAAACAGCGTCAGATCTATTTTGCAAAGATATTTTATTACTTAAAATTTTGTTATGAATATCTATGGTGATTGGTTGCCGTATTTTCGATTTTGTAGTTTTTATTGTATGTTTCGCACTTTATTGGGTTTCTTTGTAGCAATGATATCCATTAAAAACGTCCGTGTTGTTTGTTTTTTTTCATTTTTCTTATTTTGTCAATGTCCAAAGCTGCCATGAAATGCATGAAACGCGAAACTGTTTATTATGCCTATTATATCAATTATGGTACTCCATCGAATAGTAATTTCTGTGAAATAAACATCAAAACGTACATTTTTCTTTTTTGACTAAGTTCTGAATCTTTTGAATCAGTTTAAAATAAAACATTCGCATTTGAACAAAACCTTTAATACCGTGGCTGACACTTTTGACACTTTTTAGTTGCGTTTTTTTTAATTTTGAAATCTTATTTTTACGCGGCCGCGTGTTTTTCACGAAAAAAAAGATTCGGTCGCGTCTTTTGAGGCGCGTGTTTTATTTTGTAGACTTCTTTGTACACGTGGTCTGTAATCTATTAATAATATTCACGTTCACATGTCCATACTATCCAACGCAATATCGCTGTTGTTGTAGAAGTAGGTTAAATCTAAAAGCTATCGGTCAGCTGTCATTTTTTGCGTTTCTCTTTAACTCCAGCACTTACATTTTTTTTTTGCTGGATATTAACCTGAAGCGGTTGAAAAAACGAGGCAAAAATTTGTTTATAAACTCAATTACCCAAACAAATTCTACAAGGTTTACAACATGGCCTTTATTAGTACTAGATTTTAACTTGAACACAGTGTGTGAACAGTGCCATCCATACGGAAATCTACAGACTAGATATGTATGGTAGTCTGCAAAATAAGAGACGCTTGTTTTGTTTTCAAAATTTTAAAAACACCGTTGGAAAGAGTGTCCAAATCAGCCACAGTACTTTAATAATAACATGGAAGTTTTTTCTTTATGTTTTGCAACCTTGTTTAACGTTTATTTTGCAAAGATATTTTATCACTTAATATTTTGTAATAAATATCTATCACATACATTCCTGAGAATTTGAAAAACAGTTTGGGATTGAAATGTAATCAAAATCGAACGGTAAATAGCTGATTGGAGATTTACTTAATCAGTTTTAGACTGTGTTCCCATTATAACGAATAGATTTCACAACGTTATGAAAATATATCGGATAGGCGTTAATGGTTCCCACTTATAAGCGAATTTTTCACAAAGCAATAATTTTTGACAATTTTTCACAATGCAACGACTTTCTGAGTGATACGTTATGTATTGGATAGGTTTTCACAACGCTACTTTAGCAAGTGGGAAATCCTAAATGGTGTAAGTTTATAACGAATTCTCATTTTCTTAAAAAATATATACAAAACAAAGGTTTCCATAAAAACAACATTTAAGCCCAGTTCTCATATAATCGTAAAAATGATAATCGTCGGCGATGATGAGATCTGGGATTTTTAAAGCCGTATTAGAGCATGTAACAGGGGCTGCGATAATATATGGGAAGATTTTGGATTATGGATTGCAGACAATCTGGGATTTTCACGGTATATGAGTACTAGGCTATCAATTGATAGCCGCAAGCCGCGTTACTCCAAACTTCAGCGCTAAAATTTCTAAAATTTCGACTTCCTCGTAACTCAGTAATCTCTTGCTTTCTTTATGCTCTATTTTTACTATAATTTCTATAATTATAATAACTATAATTATAATATAATAATTTCTTTACAAGAGATTCGTTTAAAACGTTCACACACTGTTAAGGTCAAACTCGCGATGAGAATATTTTCATGCTATCCGGTATAATGTGAACACATCAATTACGTTATGCAACGGTTTCAGAAAAAAGTATTCCTACCATATCGGATAGATTTTAAAACGTTATGAAAATCTATCTGGTATAATGGGAACGTAATCTTTGATGTAGCAATGGTGGGCGCCATCTCCTGTATTTCCACCATATCCATTTCAGTACAAGGAAACTGTAAGGTCATAGTTAAAACAAATCATTAATATGGTAGCTAATACCCATGCAGATAAGTGTTAGTTTTTATAAATCTTCAATACATAAAACTATAAGTGCTATAGCGGCGAGGGTAGTCGAACTTTGTGGTGGAGAGTGTTAGCTATTTAAGGATAAAAGAAAAACGGGCAAACAAGCCTATTAGTGATACAGACTGAAAACAGAAATTATGTTAATGTGTTCCTCCACATATTAAGACTACCCTCTAGATCCGCCGCTGTCCTGGTTGTTTCAAATAACACGGGAAACTCGTAGAAGATCGTATGAAGATTTTATCGGCTATACAAAGTCTGTAAAGGAAGCTTTTCTTTATTCTATAAAAATCTTTCAAATGATCAGCTAATGATGCAGAAATCCTTTTCCCTGTGAAGGCATCTAGTTTAGTTCTACTTTTGTTTTCTTCGATGGGAAAAAGCCTCTGCATCATTTGTTTCCGACTTTTCATAAAGACGCCCTATTGTCCAGCAAAAGTTAGATTCCTACCTTCTGTACAGTAACCCGAGGATTTTATCTTTCATGGAATGAAATACAGTGAACTCCCGGTAACTCCTCGAACACCGGATAACTCGAACTTTTATTATCTCGAACTATTTTCTTCGGTCCCTTGAACCTTCTCTAATACTTTCTTATATTAATCACTCGTTAACTCATTTTTATTAATTCTTTGCGTAAGACAGACATGTTTTGCCTGTCCAGGTAAAGTCCACCCATTTACAATCTGAAGAAATTTTATTTTTTGCTAATTGGTCAGCACCGCGAGGCAGCTGATCTTTCATTTCCCCGTATCTGTCAGTCAGTCAGTCAGTCAGTCAGTCAGTCAATGTGTAATGTCGCAGTTAATTCCAATCTACAATTTACAATCTGAAGAAAACTTATTTTCTGTTCTTTTGATCAGTTTCGTGAGTGCAAGACATAACGACAGATGTGTGATTTTATATTCAGTTACTTCATCTTTCACATGATTTTCTATATACTTTCATCATTAAAAATGACCTATATGTGTAATTAAATTTAGCCCCTACCTTTCTTCCTAAAGTATAAGTTGGGTTGTTTAATGTTGTTTTGAAATATTGGGATGATCAATTCCCTTTCACTCTAGCCACTATTGTGAAAGAGCAAGAGCCCTGTTAGTTTGAGATATTGTTACCATAGTTATTGTTCTTCCAATTGTTTATCATTTCTTCTGTAATTTTTTGATGACTTTCATCCTCCCTCAATTAGTTACGAAATTTTTAACGATTGGAAGCCTCTTCTTATTGTTTGATTTCGTATCATATAGGTTCTTTAGGTACTAGAACTCGTTTTAGAGGAGTGGAGGAGTACAGCAGTGTCACGAAATTTCTTATTAATCTTAAGTGTTGATTAAGTTATTTGCACCTTTTTCTTTTTATACTCTAAATAAATCTTGCTCTTCTCCATAAATTTCTCCTAAGTTTTAGATCCGCCACATTTAGTAAGATTGCACACTAGCAATCGTACAATTTAGACAATGCCAAACGTGTCTCTGGTGGTAAGTCAGCTATCTAGTTGCAAGTCGGTAGGTAGAAGAGATCCAACTGTAACGGATGGAAGCTTAAAGACTTAAAAATCCCTGTTACTTGTTTAAAAATATCAGTTCGGGCAAATAATTTAATGAGAAAAAGGATAATAAGAAGCTTCATGGTTGTTTAAAACCTATATATTCGACCTCACATTCCAAAGGTCATCATCAGAGTGAATTTATAACAAAGTTAAAACGTTAAAATTTAAAAGAGTGGATGCGTAATGATGGTATATACATAACGTCGTAACCATAGAAACCTTTGACTTACTTACATTATTGATGAGCTTTTTGATCATCCCTTGTTATAATTTATAGAGATATTTGCCAACTCGGTGCTGGTGATCTTAAACACTTCATTGTCACTGTATCGGTTAAAATGGCGAACATATCGTTGGCTGTTATTGTGGTGGTACTTGTTTTAATACCGAACATATGTGATGCCCTGCAATCATGCCCACTCCGAAAGAACGGAGAACAGGGCTCCGGATCTTCCATTAAACTAGATGTTTGGAATTGTATCAGAGCTTCAAGCCAATATACATATGCTTGTGGTGGGAAACCAAGGAAGACAGTGACATTAAAGAAAGATTCAACAGTTGACATCGATTACGATATCAATGATTATACCATCATGGCCACCTACCTCGATAAAGATGTTTGTGTTTCCTTTCGTAAAATAACATATATCAAAGGACTTAGTCCCAGCTATGAAGCAACTTGCGTGGAAGAGTGTTTCAGCTATAAAGAAGAGTCGTTTGGATACAAAACAGAGCTCACGTGTAGCACAATCAGCTGTGGTGGAGGTTATCAAAAGTTGAAGTTCTTTGTTACTGCTATTTCTGGTGAAAGCTGCAAATCAAACAACAAGACAATAACAACGTTTTTGTTTTTTCTAAGTGTTGTATTTTATTTCGTATTTTAATGGCACTACCTTCATTTCGTTTCATTTTATACTATTGCCTGTGATAGCAGTTAAGAAAAGTTAACAGTAATTGATGCTTTTTCTAAGTGTTGTATTTTGCATCGTAATTTAATGGAATTATCTTCAATTCAATTCATTTTGTACTATTTTTCAATAACTTTAGCGCATCTTCGCGAGAAGGTATTTATAAAAATAAACAAAAGTTTTCGCGATAGATTGTCAGTTATAGAACTACACGGTAGAAATACAACGATTCTCTTCTGTGATAGTTACGTTTATGATTTCTGTTAAGTTCGAATCATTTCACTCTCCTCCGGAGGTGTTCTTATACTTCTCGATCTGAGTTTCTATTCTTTTGTTTGTAAGTTACATATTCAGACTTTTTGGGCAAAAGCTACTGGAAAAATGCTGACGTCAGCACTTTATTAACGGAATGGAATTTTTATCAAATTTGAACGATATTCACATCAACAGAGGAACGAAATAATGCCTACGTCAGCATAAAAAACATTTGAAAACAAAATACATCTAATAGTATAGAGCCTTAATACAAATTAGTTTTCATAACATAAATGGCGCCAAAAAAATGTTTAAAATATTGGAAAATTTAGAGATATTTCGGAAAATTGTGACGTCACATGTTCTATTGATGACGTCACAAAAAAATATTGTTTGACATGTCTAGAATAATATCCTGGAGAGTTGTTACGATGCATGTGCCTCAAAAAAGTGCTGACGTAAAATGCTTGAGAAAAGAAATTCTAATGCCTACTAAATTCGAGGAAAAGTCATGAAATGAAGTTTTTATCAAACGACTAAAAAACGGTTCATAATCGGAAAATTGTTGGCGGAAAAATAAAGGCATTATAGTTTAACCTCGTATTGAAGTCGATATTTCTAATCGTAAACAAGAAAAGTGCATTGGCTTTTACAAGTGTTGCTTTTTTTTACAAATTGAAAACAACTTAATATGCCGAAGATAAGAAGAACGTTTTATTTTTGTTTTGTCTGTCATTAAATTCAACAAACAATATGGTCGGTACAGTACAACCTGAGGTTAGAAGATCTTCTGATCCACGTGTAGTTCGAAAACTACATTTTGCTATAAAGAAAACATGTGAGCAAAAACAAGCACCGATATTTGAGAGAGTATTTCGTGCATTAGCTATTGACAAAGTTCAAATAACTCGTTCAAGAGTTGAAACGCAGTTGAAGAATTCAATTCGTGATGGAATAATTTTGGAGAATAACTCTTCCTCTTACCGTGGTAAGACCAGCGGAGAAGTAAAGACATCTTACAGAGTTCCCACACTAGAAAACTTTTATGAGGTGCGAATTACGATGAGGATATTTTTCATGTTTGTATTCTTACACATTGTTATTGAGAGATTAATTTTTGCTATCTCTTTCAATGTGTTGAAGCTAATAATTGTTAGCATGAGAAGGTTTTTTGAATGAAACTAGGGGATCAAAAAAGGTATAAATAAATAATGTAGTTGTGTATCCTTGCATTCCCAATCATCAAAGTCAGTAATTCAGTCAAATCAGCAAAACATTGCTCATGATGCAAATGCACCATGTTATCGCTAAAACTAATTTCGGTACCGTCAATATGCCTAATTCCGAACAGCCTTCCTAATTCTGAACGCAAGTAATAAACAGACCTGTCTGGTTAATAAAATCCATTGGATTTAGTTTGATTGATAACGCAGTATGCACTATTATTGATGTAGTTTATATTTTACAGACTGTATTTTTTTGCGTTCGGAATTAGGAAGGCTGCTCCGAAATAGGCACATTGACGGTATTAAAGGCTGACATTAATAATAAGTTTAGTCGGGAAGATATCAGAAAAGGCCTTCTTCAGCCAGCACACGAAAGCTTGGTTTGTTAACATTTGCTGTTCTGTTATAAGAAAGAAAAATGTTGGCATCTCTAAAATACATGACTGCCAGACTGATTGACCGACTGTTTTTGATTGTGCCTCTAAAGAATGCAAGCATATCGGATTATTGATGTTGGCCTTAGTAATTTTCTAATAATTTCCAGATTAAGCACCGGTTTGCAATTAAATTTGATATGCGCATACATGACTTAAAATTTCCAGATTGTCGTGCCTAACTGTTTTCATAAATGTATTATTTTATGAACACTTCTCATCTGTCTAAGTATGTTCGGTGATTTTAAGAATTTTTTTGTACATATTTTGAACCAATGAAATTTATATGCACACTCTTCCATTTTTCCAAGCTATGAAGCAGGGATTCTTCGGGCATAACATTTCTTCATTTTCTTTCTAGCAAATCACGGTCTATTTTCATTTTCTGTTTTGTATGGCTGAAGAATGTGTCTGTTAATCTCATTTACTCAAACAGTCTGGCTACGATGGTTTTGTTCCCACTATGATTACTTCTCTTGCCACAACGCTGCCATTTTTTAAATCTTAATGTCACTTTACTTCAAAATCAGTTTGTGTGTTTTTGATTTGATTTGTTTCATTCTGGGTTATTTTGGTGCTTATTAGAAAATGATTTGTTCCTGTACAGCCATGAAAGAAACTTGGATTTTAAAATGGATTTTAACATGAAAACACAAAAAATGTTTGTTAACAGTTTCTATGTTACATGAAGTCATTATTAAAAACTTCTAAAGGCACTGATCCTTTGTGAAAGCTAATTATCTTACACGGCCTCGTAAAGTTTCTTTCAGGCTGTACTGTACCTTTCATCTATCTATTGAAAACAAAATGCAACAAGAGAAGTTATCCCCTAAAGGCTAGTTTTTCCCTGATACTCTCTAAAAAGTTCCACCCACATACCACCTGTGATGGCATTTCTATTGTTTATTGACATCAGGGAAAGGTCTATTCGATCATGTACCAAGTTATTTTAAATGATTTATTAAGACCTCATGTCGTAAAATCTCGGATATAAGCCCTGTGCTTATATTATTTGAAAGCCTCCTTTTAGGGGGCTTATAACCGTGGTGGTGGTGGTAGGGGGCTTATATCTGGGGTTTATAACCAAGGGGAATATAACCGGGAGTATATTATTTATATTAGATTTGTAAGTTGTCTTTTTTCGGTGTTTGTAGAATTATGAAGACGACGGACACGACTGGTACTGTTGGGTTTGCCATAGAGAGGGAGAAGTTTACCTTTGTTCACGCTGCCCTCGTGTCATTCACAAGAAATGCGCAGAAATTAGCACGGAAGAAATAACAGACGATTTTGTCTGTTACTGTTGTGTGGTAGGATTTTTTTGTGTTGAGATTACTATTTCTCTTAAATTTTAAGACTTACATTTTGTAGTGACCCCATAGCCTATTTTTTTTGAATTTTTTTCTTAAAATTTCATAATTATCTTATCACTTCTATTTGTGCAGTACAGCCTGAAAGAAACTTTCCACAGTTGCAGAGGAATAAATTTTTCCATGAAAACACAAACGATTTTCATGTACGAATCTGTTACACGAAGTCAGTATTAAAAACCTTTAAGAGACAGGCTCTTTGTGAAAGTTAAATTAAGTTACATAGGGTTTCGTTCAGCTATACTGTGCATAAAAAGAATGTCATGCTTAAACATATACTGTCTTTGCTTTCAAGATCCACAACGGCAATCATCATAAAAAGATGTTTTGGTTTTTCTGCTGGTTCAATTGATTTGAACTTCTGTTGTTTATTTTAGGAGCTTGAGTCAACCAAACAATATGGTAAAAAAGAACTGCAAGAACTTTCTACTATGCTCAGTTATACTGTTGAGCGTATGAAAAGCAAGGTTAGTGAGATCAAATAATCAAACAACATTCTTAATTAATGTTTTTGCCACGTCAGACCTGCTACCTCAAAGTTTTTAATTCAAAGTCGTAACTTGAAGATTATCCAATATTATGAAATATTGGTACTGTCTATAATTTATGTCTCCCCTCTAAAAAATTGGGTGGGACACCCCCCTAATTTCAAAAGGGGTCATTTGGGAAAGTTTATTCCCAAAATTTGGCACTCACAAAAGTATCCTTCACAAAAGTTTCTTTCTTTAAAGTCATTAGTGCAAGAAATACATTTAAAAGAAGCCCCTTAACAATTGTTCAACTTTAATGGTTATTTGTTTATTGTTTATTGTTCTTATTTTCTAGTGTGAAGAACTGTGGCGAAGTCCAACTGAAGACCAGGAGCCAACATTCAAATTGTTTATTTATAAGGATACAAACTTGAACGATCTTGAGAAGGTCTGCATCTTGTTTGTTGCTGTTATGTTCTTTAATATATAATATAATATAATATAATATAATATAATATAAGCCTTCTTTATGAAAGATGTTGTTTGAGAGTTATAAGTTTCACGTTTGTTTATCAATAGCGTCTTTATGAAGCTGTAATGCAGTAGTGGCTAAGTGATTTGGGAGGTAGATTTTGAAACCGGTGATCACCCTTGGTTCAAGCCCTTTCTTATACAATAAAAAATGTTGGAACGACATCTCCTGTGATACTGCAGCTAGTTTGTTCCTATGTGGCTTTGGTCTCGTTTCAGGGTTATAGGGTTGGATGAGGGATTCATTGTTATCTGGAAAAGTTCATAGCCACACATACTTTTTTTTTCTTTAAGAAACACGCTTGTATAAAACAAAACTTGAACAAACTTTGTGTATATAAAACAAAAATTAACAACGTAAAAAGCAAGTCCAAGGCTTACTCAATGTTCACAGTGGAAAGAATGTCAAAAATATTTCCATCATCATCAATGTTGGAAAGTTGATTGGAAAGTTAGGACCAAAGTACCAGAAGTTCTGTTTACTTAAGAAACAATTGAGGCTTCAATGACCTAAAAATTAAATAAGTGTAAAATTAAGGAATATAAAGCCTGCTGTTCACTTGTTTCTTAAAAAAAACCTGTATTTAAAACCTGTATTTAACTGAAACTCATTGTATTATTGTATTATTATTGTATTATTATTGTAATATTGAATACATGATTTCTCATAATCCTTTTATTAGAGAGTTCGCAAAAAAGAATTTGACAGTCTAGCAAAGTTCCACTATGAAATTGAATGGTTATTCCACAATGCTGTAATATTTAATGGGGGTAAGGTTCTATTTTGTTTCGTTAAGTTTTGTTAAGTTAGTACTACCCTATTTTATTGTATAAATGCCCAGGCTGTTTACTTAAAATCAAGCGTTTCTATGTGGGTGTTTATTTGAGAGGGGTGTCTACACAAACGGGGTGTTTATTTCAAAAATGGTTACTAAAAAAGCTATTATTTTTGTTTCAGCAGGCATTTATTTAAGAAGGGCATTAAATGAAAATTTCGAATTTATTCGAAAGAGGCCTTTATGCAAATGAGGGTCTTTATATGATAAAATACGGTAATGATGCAGGAAGGACAATTATAGGCTAACATTCTGAAACTGTTGCTCTAAAATTCTTTGTCACAGAAATTAGGCCTAAGCCTGTCTGAACACCAGGTGATAAGCATGTTCATAATGAATGGTCCTAAGAAAGTGTAATAATGAGGCAAATCAATTTTTTCAGGAGATAACAAGATTACGAACCTTGCACGGATGGTAGTTTTGGACGGTCAGAACGAGGTATGATTTAAAAGTATTGCGTCTTCATTACTTGCCAGATCTCCTTCATCCTAACATATACTCCCACCTTGTTTCACCTGACATTTGTACCATTTTATTTATCATTATTGTATCAAAATTATCTTCAAATACTTCAATGGAGTTTGCATGTTGTGGACTTCTCTGAAAGAAATTAATGTATGCAGGCATGGAAATTTCCAATTTCATGAGAAATGAATTATTGTTACCATTATTAAACATTTAAGGAAACAATGGAATCTGTAATGATTTTCATAGATTTTGGTTTATGGTAACTATGCGTAACTATGGGAATGTTACCCAAATAAAGCAACCATGATTGGCTGTTTATATATGACTTAAATTTCAATGTTGCACACATAAAGGGTCTCAGGAAAATCAGCTTAACAAGGAATCAGAAACAACTTATTTTGAAATAACACAATGAAAAATTTTCAGCAAAAAAAGAACAACGGGAATAAAAAGAACGGAATAAATAAAAAATCATGTTTGTCCGTCGTTTATTACATATCATTGGCGTGACAACGATCTTCTGGTGATGATTCAGACCATTTGTTTTCTGAAGATTTGCTGATATCCAAATAACCCTCATTAGGAAGTAGAACATTCTCATTAACTTGTACTCTCTTCACAGACAAAAATAAATCCTCAAGTGCTGTGACATTACAACCTTTGAACGTCTTATTTGATGAATTGGACTTGATGTAATGATAGCGGCATTTCTTTAGATATTCATCAACAGTTTTCTGGATTAATTTTTCCTCATAATTAGGATTCAAAGTGGCTAACATTAACACATTGACTGATTTCAAAGATCAGTAAGATATTGAGGAATGCCACACTATGTTGCTGGAAGATGGCATTCAATAAAGATGTTGGTTGTTGCATGTGGCTAAACTTGGGGTGTACCAGCTTCTTTTATTGTGGAAACTCAAACTGAGCGACTTGAAGGTTGAAGTTGTAGTATTTCAGTGGCTCCAAGAAGTGATTGCCTAGATTCTTGATTTCACGGATCCCATAATTAGAAGTATCATGATCCCAACGGTGATGGTCAACAATAAACATAGCTTGAAAAATTTTGTCTTCAAACAACTGAAAGTGCTTGGTAATCGACTGAATTATAGTTGGTGGTAACTGGTTTCGAATACAGACATATTGTGTCTCACGTTTTGTTTGAAAAATACAATCGTATGATAGGCTTGGCTATTAAGTCGCTCGGGTAGCACTCATGTAAAGTTCATAAGTGTGAGTGATTGGTCACTTGCATCAAATCTTGATGTGAAAAATAAGTTTTATCCCCTAATCCTTAGTTATTGAACGCAACTTAACAATCTGTTATTTGTTGTTCATCTTAAGTTAAAAGTTGATCACAAATGTTTTGAAATGTAAACCTTCAGAAAACGAATGTTGGTGTTTTTTCTACAAGGATCTAGGAAAAAAGGAAAGATAAGAATAGGAAGAAAAACCTTTTAGGGAAACGATGGATCGTTTCCATCATTTGAATTTCGCGTAAACGATACGTTAATGATAACTTTCGTTTCCGCAAAATTTCCATGCCTTAATTGTATATTTATATATTTAATAACATTTTTTATTTTGCTATTGCAAATCATTCAATGAAATTGAAACTATAGCATAAGTTAACTGTTAGTCTTATCAACTAAACGTCTAAAGACAGGTGTCAAAATCTTTTGGGAATATTGTTACTGTTGAAAAGTTCCTATCTCCGTATAATCAAGTATCAGTAATCTATAATATTCAAACTATTTGAAAATTAAAAAATCATTATACCGTAATGTTCATATAAATTGGATCATATAACATTATGTTGTATGATGATACAGTCAAATGATCCATTTTTTTTAAGATAGGACCTGTTCCATTTCTTCATTATACATAATAATGATCATATGTAATGGTCTGTACGTCTGTACATCCATTCGATGACATTCCACTGGTTCACAGGATTGTGTCCAATTGAACGTTCTGCACTCCCATCGTCTACTGTGAATTAGGGTAATGACATCGGAATGGTAGTGCAGTCGGTAGCACAATCGCCGGCAAGCAACAGACTGTGAGTTCAATTCCCAATCAATCTGTTAGCTTTGTGGTGATTGAAAGGTGAATTGTTTGTTTACAAAATGATCATATGATTCTATTGTGCTCTTTTGGAAGCTATTTATCAACCACTAAGATATTTGTTCTCCTTCTGACTTTAACTGGAACAAAAGTTTCGTTCATTCGAAAATTACGGTCTTTGGCCTACCCAATGATTTCTTTTCTTTTGAAAATACTGCAGTTATCACAGCAATAGCAAGTTGGGATGGAGTCACGCTGAGGTGGAAAATTTTCATTGCTGTTTTTGGGTTGTTTTTAGGAATGGTTTGGCAAAAAGGCTGAGAATGTGACAATAGTTGTCAGTTAGACGTTATATTTAGGGTATTTTTTGGTTGGTACCAGATTTATTAGGGATTTCCTAGGGATCTTGAAATTTTTGAGAAGTGTACATAATCTTTCAAAGTTAAAAATCATAAAAAAAATCGATATTTTGAATAAAATTCACTATAAATACCACTTTCCTCAGCCTTTTTACCAAACCATTCCTAAAAATATAGGCCTTTGGCAACCCCATAACAGCAATGAAAATTTTTCACCTCTTGGGTGACCTTACACCCACACCCATTTCACCTAATATCATATAATATCCTTCAAATTTTAACATTTTCAAGTGATGAAAAATCATTTTGCTCTTAAGCCTAGTTCTATTGAATGATTACTGTGTGTAAAGATATTTTGTCATTATTATGTTATCCCCGGTCTTTCTGTTATTTGGATTTAGCTAAGCCAAATTGATATTTGTTCCGAGTGTTATATCCGATCCAACGAAAGAAGTAAGGATTGGTTTTGCCATCCATGTGTAAGTTTATTAATCTGTTGAAAATCAACTTTCTTTTACTGCAGTATCTGAAAGTCGTTATTATTGGACAGCTATTGGAGAGTAGTGAATTATCTGAAATCTGAGATTTGTTATGTAACAGATAGTTTGTGTTCAATACTTGTACATTTTAACAAATCTGCTGCTGATGAAAATTTTGAGATTTACACAAGTTGGGCAGATAACTCATTCTTTCTGGTAGGAGTGAATGTACCAAAAGGTAGATCCCTCACAACGTTGTTTAATATTTATGAATTCCTGTTGTATTTTTACAGAAACCTATTCACCGTATTGTTTACGCAAAGCTTGGCAGTGATCCTCCATGGCCGGCAAAGGTAAGTCTTCAACATTATATAACTGAAATAACGGTGGTTACTTAATATTCATTGTATTTTTATTGACTCGGGATTTTCTATTATTTATACGCTATTGATGTTTTTTGCTCGCATAGTTTCTTACATGTGCAATTTGTATTTTTTGGGGGGACAGCATTTATAGGGAGATAAGAAAAACCAAGTGTGTTCCTGAGCGAATTGTTGATCTATCTTATGAAGATTTCCACCTTCATGAATGTTTGAAGATCTCTATGTAAAATTATTTTATGTGTTCAGGTGTTGCGTGAAAATGACGAAGGAACACAGCTTGATGTACGTTTTTTTGGACCGCCCTACCAAAGGTATGATGTGTTTTTTTACTTCATTATTTGACTTCATTATATTCTTGTGTAAGAGTATATTCTTGTGTAAGAGTAAATTGGGTGTCCTTTTATGTTGAATAAATGGACCAAAAATTCAATAGGGCCGTTTGTTTGATAGAATCACAGTTTTCATAACAGCTCATGTTTTTTTAGTAGTTTATTTCTTATAGAAGTGCTCAAAATTTAAGGATCGATTCATCAGTAAAGCTCCCTCCCTCCCTCTTGTATTTCGCAAGTATTTCAACAGGCAATAATAAATCTTTTTTTCTTTCTGTTTAGGGCTTGGGTGCAATTTCGTAATATTTGGGAGTTAAACAATAAACCAACCAATAAGAAACGATCAAAAGCTTTGATTCAAGCTGAAGATGAATTAAAAACCTATTTGCGATTACTTGCCAAAGGAAGAAATAAGGTAGAGGCATACAAGGTTTAACAGGGTAGCCATTACTACTTAGAAACTCCTGGCTACACAACTTACCTATGGAAAAACTTCGGGAAAAATCTACAAAAACCTCCTGGCATGAGTCCTGTAAAATCTTTTTCATATGTTTGATGTCTTTTCTTTACTTTGTTTTAATTGTAACTCTTATTTTCGCTTATTTGAAATTTGCAGCGATACCAAATTTGTGCGTTTGTTCCATTTTCCTGTTTTTACTCTGGTCTTATTCCTGTCCTTTGTTTGTTTGAACAAGTTCACCCCTGGAAAAAGGTTTAAAAAAACCATTGGAATACTCCTGGAAAACTCCTGGAATTTGATTCTTGAAAATGAGTGACCACCCTGTTTAATATGAAGCTCTGAATAGTATCTTTTTTAACACTACAGGTCTTCTTAAGGCGAACATTCTTTGCTGAGGCAATGATAGAGGAGTTTCATAAAGTGCCTTATGAAACCTACATGTTTTCGAATAGAAGTTTAGATCTGATCTGATCTGATAATGGTGTTGAGCGAAGATGCAATGCCAGATTGTGAATTGAAAATGGGATTCACTCAACCTAAATGTCACCATAACATATGAAATGTATAATCAAAGGACTTTTTAAATTTTAATCTTTCTTAAATTGGGATTAAATAGCAGATAATGGTTTCCCTTTGAGAAAGGAAAGTAAAGACCCATAATAAAAGACCGTAAAACATTCCGTCATTCAACATTTGTGGTTGCCAAAGTTTGTAGCAAATATTAAGTTGTTGCAAATATTTTTATTCTACATCACACAACCATCTTATTCCTGTATTGTTGGATTTTTCCCTCTTTATAAGTTATGTTTATTTAATTTGGCTTGCTGCTATTTTTAAGGTCCCAAAAAGTAGTGATTCTGATGATGAAAACGGTACCGAAGAAGAAATCGAAGATAATGATGATCTCGAAGATGAAGACGCTGATAACGCTGACGACAGTTATCCAAGTCGATCATTTACGTCGTTGTCTAAAAAGAAGAAGCAACCACCGAAAAATCGACAGGATGATACAGATGACGAAGATGACGAGGAGGAAGAGGAAGAAGAAGAAGAAGTCGAAGAGCAAGATGATGATGATAATGATGATGATGATGATGATGACGAGAATGATGAATATGACGATTTTGAACCAACATCAAAAAGGAAAAAGAAAAAAAACAAGAAGAACCAGAAAGTTGTAAATGAAGCTCCAAAAAAACCTGGCCGAGGACGGCCACGAAAAAATGAAAACAGAAAGCCAGAGAAGCCGAAACCAAGAAAATTGAAAGCGGAAAAACGGTTTCGTGAACTTCAGGAAGCCAAACTACTGGAGTTCAAACGGAATCGACATAAAGGAAAAGGTAATAAAGACAATTCGATGAGTGCAGTTGATATGAATAAAAACTTACACCGAAAGCTCTCGAACTCAAGTGATGATAACGCGGACCTCCAGTTCGCAAAGCAAATCAAAATGACTGATGATTATAAAATGATTGAGAAGCTACAAGAACGTATTCGACAGTTGGAAAAATCCTACGACCAAATTAAAAGTGACTCTGAGGCCGCACAAGCGGAAGTTGAATCCAGTCGACTGGATTTAGCTGCAGAACGACAAAAGAGTAAGAAGCTACAAGAGGCTTTAGATAAGGGACAAGAAGTTAGTACTGACAAAATACGAAATGAAATTCTTTTCAAGAAACAAGATGAAATTGATGCGGCTGTCGAAGAGGAAAGAAAACGAAACGAGCTGGAGTTCGAAGTTCGGTTAAGTGAAGCACTCACTGAAGAAAGAAATTTGGCTGAGAATAAAGTACAGGAAGCATTAGAGAAAGGTTTTTAACGCCTCCATGTTTTATCATGTTCTTCCCTTCTTTTTAATTCATTTCAGTGTGCATTCTTGCTTTACGCCCTTGAGTGTTCAATGCTTGAAAAAATCATTTTTCATGACTTATGAAAATCAATCACTGCGGGCAGATGTATACTTTGGGATCCTCCGTAAGAGATAATTTAATGTTGATGTTTTTCTTGTATATACACATGGGAAACTCTTTCTATTAACAGAACGTTTGCAATTGGATAGTAAAGTCAAAATGATGACACAGCGAGACCAAGAAGAAATGCAACGTAAATTCGAACGTTATAAGAGTGAAACAGAAATGAAACACAATCGAAATATGGAAGACACTGTTCGAAAATTGAAGATTGAAGCAGAAGAAATGACGAAAAGAACTATACAAGAAAACTTACGTCGTCTTCAAGTGGAAACGGAACGTGTACTGGTAAATGCAAAAAAGAAATCTTGGTGTTCAAACTGCACAAAAGAAGTATACTTATATGTAGTTACTTGTAAAAATACTGATAGATAACAACGATTGGTAAATTTTGACCACTCATATGAAATCCGGCCGGTATAATATGACTGCCCACAGTTGCTTCCGTAATGTGACATCCATTGACTTTCCATTTTCTTTGAAGCATAATAACTTTTTTCGCGGCTTAAAAATCAAAAACAACCACAATGTCATGTTTTACACTTCTTGAATTACACTTTATTCATTTGTCTGTCTGCCCTTCATCATAGTCACTAGAAAATACCTTGGTCTTGAAGTCTAATATAGCAACTTTTTTTTAATATTTTCATTTTTTGCTCACAAGTCCTACCAATCCATAGTAGTTATTTACCATCATGTGATCAAAAAATGTGCAAAAAAAACTACAGTTAAGTAGTTCAAGTTAAAAACTTTTTATTCCAACCAATCCATACTAGTTATTTACCATCATGTGATCAAAAAGTGTGCAAAACAAACAGCAGTTAAGTAGTTCAAGTTAAAATACCGAGAATATAACCTCACAATAGACTACCAGGCCAGGGAACCTTCTAATGGCTATACCTTTTTTCGCCATCAGTTAACCAGAAAATAAACAAAAACATTATTTAGTGGCTGCTGCATTGTCAACAAATCTTTTGATGTTTTTACACTTTGTTTCATCAACAATTCTTTCATCAGCAGAATTGTTTTCACATTACATCCTGGTGTTTTCTTGTTTTAACGTCTTTTAACACCATTATGATTTCACATCATTTGTTGTTTTAGGCTTTTTACCATTGTTGCTGGAATACAAACTACTGCTCAATTGATTGTCAGAGAGTTCATTGGGTCACACATCGTTACCAATGTACTCGTGAAATGATGTCGACTTGTCGCTCATGTCAACAAAGACAAAATTTCGCCACAAATTTGCCACCGCAAGTTCCGCCAAAATAAAGTTTGTCGCCTGTACTTATTACATAGTTTTCAATTTAACGTCCACTTTTTTTATGAATTTTATGAGTTTATTTGCATACTTAACTAGCTGGGAATAATGGTCTGTTCCTCTAGCTGTTTCTTGTGGTTTATATGTTGTTTGTTGTCTCCTACCGGCTGTCTTTATGTTTGGCAAATGCCATTTCTTGAGAAAAATGAGCACAAAATCTTTTTTACGAGGGGGACATTGGGTAGAGAATTGTGAACTTTTTTTTTGTATGTATCTTAACTTGAATGGCGAAATTACAGTTCCAGTTCCATCCCTTTGGGGAGCAGGGCAACATCTAACCGAATACATTAATATCTGGAAATTTTGGCGGATAAAATTTCGGCAGAAAAACTTCTTCTATTTTCGGACAGATTTTATAATGTTGGAAAAAAATTCGGACTAAAAAAATTGTGACATGTTTTTAAGGGAAATATCATCGCATTTTTGACATAAACGACCTAGAGATTAAGCAATTTTTTAAAGGGGCTACGACATGAATCACGTGATTTCTGTGTTTTTGTTTACTTTTTGTCGTAGCCCCTTTAAGTTTTTTCACTAGGAGGATCCATATCTCAACTTAACAGATAAACACACAGTCGGATATGAGACAAAAATAAAACATTAGAACTGATTTTGGTAACCGAAATCTTGTTTTTTATTTTCGAAAAATTGCGACAGGAAATAATTTCGGACAAATCAGAATTTCGGACAAATTCATTTTGGGACACAAAAAAATCCGAAATTTTGTCCCGCATAAATTTTTGGGTGTTAATGTAGACCTTTATATTTTGGTTTGGTTGATATTATTTTTTAGTATTTACTCAACGATTTTAGTTTTCCATTTTCCATTAAGAAATGTGTACATATTTCCAAAGAATCATGCTCTTGCAGTTAACATTTCGGCAATATATATTATATTATATGTATATTAAATCGTTATTAAGGGCATTTCTCTAACAAGGGGTGCTATTATGAATATTCTAGCTTGTATATTTTATTAGGTTGAATTTTTATTTTATTTTTCGTTTCTTTTTTTACCAAATTGATGATTTTTGTTAACCTATCTTCAAAAGTGTAAGCAGACAATAAATACTGCTTTCTATAGCTCCTGTTGGACGGTAAACTTTTAGATAAACTATACTCTTATCATACTTAAGGTGGAATAGTTTATTGTGTATCTTACCTAAATTTTTCAGAAAAATTATATATGTCATTGAAGGAAAAATACTCAATTATGAACAAACTTTTGAGCATAATAGTTTACTGTCTAACAAGACCTCATTAGTAACATGTTTAAGTGCAACAATTATGTTTCGAGAAAAGTAACGGTTTCGACATCTATACCGAGCTAGCATGTGTCTGTTGGTTGTAAGATTTACTGCACCATGCACTTTGGTTTTACCGCACACTAGTACTGTATAATTATAATTTGTTCACCAGTTTTTTATATATTTTTTATTTATTTTAATATCACGTGGAAAGTTAATAATATTGTGGAGCACATTATCATGTGACAGGTGCTACACATGTTTTGAAGGTTGAATTTTGAATAAACTGAAATCTTGTACTTAAAACCAAATATACAAGTGTGGTTTTGTCAGAACGTCAGTAGCTAAGGAAAATTCTGTCTGTTCAGAATTCCTGGCACTGGTTTAATTTCCATTACTTCTTCTTGACCCAGTGTTTTCCAACAGCAGCATACTGACTTGCTAAATCTAATTTTATTGTCACGAAAACTCTTTATTTTCCATTAATTGTTTCTTTTGATGTATACACTCTCTTAAATTTTTATTATGAAGAGGTTTGAAGTAAAGCTCTATTTACATTTTGACAGAAATAGGTTATTCAACATATGTTTGTTTGTGTGTGTAGGTATTAGTGGTATTACTTATTTGATACACAGTGATAATGTTGAAATATTTGCCTGACGTCTTTGCATTCTGGAAAGTAAGTGTTACCCTGTTACTAATTTCTATCGTCTTATATTTAATACTTTCCAATTTCTGCAAGTGTCATGGTTTCTAATTGATCAGTAGGAACCCCTTTACAAGCTAGTTTGAAGAATCTTCTAATTACGCCTTCTGGTTTTCATTGATCGTTTACCGTTTAAACACAACGATGTTACGCCTTAAGACACGTTTTGGAAATTTTCTAGTGAAAACACTTAGTACATCGGAAGATTTTGTTTGTCGGACCAGTATTTTTTTAATAATAAGTGCTTGTCATGAGTTTATCATGTCGTATGGACCTGATGATTTGTGATAGGTTACATTTCGAGAGAACCTTCTTTCATCGTCGGGAAAGTTGTTCAGTCACAACCATTTTAAGACAGGCATCATTGTTTAGTAATCAATAAGTTTGCCTTCAGACTTTTAAGGGTTTCGACGATCAGTGAAAGACAACAGACTTTCCAGACAGACTTTCGCGTTTTGAACCGTAAATTCCTTGGATTATTATGTCTTGGGAAATGTCCTCTGTGAATTAATTGTGTATTTCTCTCTGATGTCTCACTCTATCTTGAAAAACTCTATTTTCTTGAATTTTTCATAATAGTTTCTTGCAAGTTCGTATAGTTGGATTACATATATTTACGATCGTCCATCGTACTTCATTGCTTTTGGTAGAGGAGAACTGGGGAGGGCTTGTTTGTTTGTTGTTTGTTTGTTTCCTTAATCCATGTCTTTTTTTGTTCATTCTGTTTTGTTTTTCGACCAACTTTTGTTTTTGGATTATTTATTCTATTAGAAGACGAACTTCGTTGTGAAACCTGAAGTGAAAAACAATATATCCGACCATAGTTTGTATCGTTATGTTTTGATCGTTATGTTTTTGATTGGATTGTTCTGTGTTGTTGTCAACCTCCAACTCAAAGTATACGAACATAATGACAAAAGTATATTGAAAAATAAGATAGTCTGGGTTGAAGGTTGGTATTGTGTAATTCCCATGATATAATATGTTTTTTTAAGTTCAAACATTCCTTAAATTGTATTACAGGTGCCAAAGACGCATATTTTATCATCTTTGTAATTTTGGTTGATGTGGAAGACATTTTGGAAGTAAATACAAAACGGACGCCTTCAATATTTCCCACTCGTAGTCTACTGGAGCGCGGTCTACGGAGTTGTGATGTAGCATGAAGTTGTCTCGTGCCGAATAACACACTTTTTGAAACAATCCACAGTTCCCGCCCCCGTATTTCAAAATTTCCCCCAGCCGAACTATTTCGAATTCTCTGTTTTCCTTTTTTCTTCTTTTTTTTAACGTACCTTATCGACCCAAACAAAGTCTGCCTAAATTTTTGTCGGTCTTAATTTTTCGTCTGCCCGAAATTTCGTCACCTCCGAAATTTTTTTCACTTATGGCTGACGAATAATCTCGAACCTTTTGAATTTTCATATATATTTGAAATTCGTATCAAAATGCCGTTTATTTCCCTACAACAATAAGCAAAACACAAAAACCAACAAACAAACAAGCAACTTCGTTTTATTTATTTTATTGCTCGTTTGTTATATATATTCGTATTATTTTCTACAATGATGTTCATATCAATGTCTAACTCTGTGTCACTTTCCGATTTCTCGTAGCAAACGAGTTGCTTGTATTATTCGGGTTCACTGGCAGATTTCTCTTGTTCATCGCTACTTTAATAATGGGTAGTTTTCTCTTTGCTTTTTGAACAATAATTTCGCTGTCACGACTTTGATTTCCACTTTTTTCTCCACTTAGAGGAATCGTCGCTAACTAGAAACGATTGCTGATTTTCTCTTCTTTGTTTTTTCAACAATAACTTCGCTGTCACTCTCTTCCACGACACTGCATTCTCTCTGATGTCTATGATGGTGATACCAAGACAGATAGGTTTTTCCCAATCACAAAGGTTATTGTTATTAGATTGATCATCATGCGTTCGTTTAATTGTGTATAACAACATCACCGGCATCTAACTATTAACTTTTTTGTCGGTCACGATTACCTCTAATATACTCAATACCATGCATCTGATTAGGGCGAAATTGATTTTCGTGCGTAGCCAGTTGACTACTTCACTATGTGGCAAGTTCTTTTTTTCAGCGATTTTATCAGCAATATTTGACATGAAGTTTTGACATTCACGTCCCATTCCTCGTTGGTACTGAAAAAACGAGTGGTGTAAATGATCCGTTTTCTACTACTTCAATAACTCGTTGGTTGTAGCTTTTTTTCTTCTCGGATTCATTTTGCTTAAAGGTTTTATCAATGTTATGTCGTCGGTGTTTAAAAGCGAATGGATTAAAAATTCTTACATCAAAGAATGCTCTTTCACCCCGATGCAAGACACCAATGATCGCGTTGATGTCTTGACTTACTTCATTTGTCTTTTATTTGCTCTTGGATTTGCTCTTGTTCTCCAGTGAGTGGTAACAATTGAGGTTCAATTTTGACGTCGCGGCATATGTCGTTGCTATGGTCTCTCGGATTTCGTTATGACGCCGGATGATAACGTAACTGCTAACTCGATGTTTTTAACTCGAAGTCATAACTCGAAGATTATCCACCTCTTTCTGTTTTTTGTATAATTTTAGCGTTTCTTATTTAGTCTTGTCTGATTAAAAAAATTGACTCCGCTTTCGAAATAATAAACCTTGCTTGAAAAGATTTCATTCTTTCTTAGTTCCTTGAATGCTTTGGATTTCACACATCCCGTAAAAGCATGAAGTGCATGAAGTGCGGCGCAAAAAAATCTTTCATATGTTGATCTGATAGGTGGGCGGGTTGGTTACAGTATATAAAACATTTTACTTTCATATATCTGCATCGGTGATTAACATTTTGAAGCTTAAAATTATCATCAACTACACTACATCAAGACGTTTATGCCGATCTCTTTTTCCTGCGGAAAACTTGTTCCACTTTCTTATTCACAGTTTCACTTTCATCTTCCGTGTGTCTTTGATAATTGAGGGTAATGGTTGTACCATGTGTGGGGTCCAAGCAAACATTTTCATCAAACCCGTAGTAATACTTTCTTAGGATGACATGTCCATGACATGAATTACGTATTACTCCGAATGGTAACAATGTAGAACACCTAGTAAAATCTAGAACACTCAGGAAAAGGTTTAAAGGGGTGTACACGGGATTGGTTCCAAACGGAGGGTACATATTTCCGTATACTTCACGGGTTCTGTGGGTCCGATACCGTTTAGATATAATCCCCAAAATCCAAAAATACCCCATTAAAACGGGTTTTCTTTTCCGGTACTGTTTCCATATTAATGGAAATCCCTTATTATAATCTGTTCTAAACATATTATATTGCTTTCAATGAAAAAAGGGATAAAATCGTAAATTACACATGCCATTCTTAGCGGGGAAACTAATTTCTATTGTGATCGGTATCAATACTACCAAAGAAATGGTATTATTTACCAAACCATTTATCAATCAGACCGAATTTACTACACTATTTGTAATCCTACAAAATATCGATGTTTCCTTTAAAAACCACAAAAAAGTGCAAAAATTTCTTCCCCTTCCAGTTGATTTTAGAATTTCCTCCAACAAAAATAAAAAATCAGCACCAGTGGAAATCAAGCTTTACTCCAATTAAGCGGGTGATACACGATCAAATTTATGGAATAAAAACTTTTCATACACATTTTGTACTGAGGGTGAAATCGAAAACGCTTGTTGCATATTTAAAGTATAACGTAGATTGCATCTTAAGTGAATGAACGAATGAAATAATATTACAAAAATGTGTTATTTTTTTTATCTAAAATAAAAATAGAACCCATGATAAGTATAATCTTCTCTTTTTATGCTGTTTTTCACCCCCGGTTTTTTCATCGACCTAATTTTTCGTCGGCCCAAATTTTCGTCACTTATGGCCATTGTGCCGATAAGGTATAAGAAATGTTGGCACTTACTGGACCCGTCTAAATTTTCCCATGAAACGTTTGGAACTAAGATCGCAATGCGAATTTCCAAATAAACAACTTTTTGACAAAATATAAAAATAACATGATCCGTACCAAAAAATGATGTTTTTTCTTTCCTCTAATTTTAATGCGTATGGTGTAAATATATCATCTTATTTTTAGTCGGCGCCTAAATTAAGTTTTAGTTATATTTTAATGCGTCTTATTAGCCAGTGAAGTACGCTCAAGTCAAAATAATTAATTTCATCCACATTAAATAAGAGGTATTATGGTGTATAATCGTATGATATCACAGAGATAACTGAATTACGGAAACTGTTAGTTTGATGAATATTTTTAGTTGACAGAAGCGTGATAATATCAAATCTCCTTGATGTTATCATTACGTATGCAATCGACAACTTCAAAGTTATCTGCAAGACTTTAAAAAAGATTTAAAATGCAAATTGATGAAAGCTATCGAGAGGAGGAGGGAGGGAGGGGAAAAGAGGACATATAAAATTATTGCGCTATGTGAAAATTACTTTTGTAGTAGTAGTTAGCGCGATAGGTCTACTGCTGTGTGAGTGCAGTTATTGCGTAAATCTCGAATACTTATTATTTGGGGAGAAAATAAGTACATTGAATATAGTACATTTTAAATCTTCTTTTGAAGAAATAACTTTACAACAAAGCAAACAGCAATTTTTATCAAGTTATCGTTATTTAAGAACTGATTGTGAGTGCACGACTGCTTGCTAAGCGGCGTTTATTGTGGGCATGCGCAAAACGGTTATGCAAACTCCGCGTGTTTTCATAATGGCGGAAAGCCTTTTTTCCGCCCGTTAGAAAGGCATGAAGGCGCTCTTTCAGATAGCGAAAATCAATAAGTAAATAAGTTTGAGAAAAATGAAAACTAGTTGAACAGCCTCTTGAAATTCACATCGGAAACTAAACTTGTGTTTACATGTTTCGGGCAAAATTGATGATCACATGTAAAACAAAGACAGTCGATAAGAGAATAAATTATAATTTGATTTAGTCCATGTGTTTTTTGTGTCTGCCCACCCCATGTATCATGGGAAAAGTTTGGGTGGGTGAACAGTAGGTTGAAGGGTCTCAATCTCCAGCAAAAAGGCTTTCTTAAGTTGAGCGAAGTATGTTGAAACAGAACTAGATCTGGTCTCGAGGAAATCACTACATATGAAACAAAGGTTGTTCAGTTTGGAACATCTCATTTGCATAACAATAGATCGCCTGGGCGCTTCGACCGTGCGCTCAAGTAGAGACCGGCCTTAAAGAGACGTAAGTGAGAAGAATTGCACAAACGCCAGACCGTATTTGCGGGCCGTTTATTATTAAAAAATGCACAGAATGCCAAAAGAAAATGACGAGATGTTCATATCATATGGTCAGCGGTAATATTTTAAGTTATGTTGATTATACTGACTTTTTATTGTTTGTTTAAAACATTAAATATATATATATTATACTAAATTTGAAATAGTTTATTTTAAAATGTTGCAGGTTTATTTAAAAAGATATCTACAAAAAAGATTATATTGTATATTTCTTTTTGTATTATGTTAATACAGTTGGTCTGTATTTTAGAATTTCGCTGTCAACGTTCGATTTTGGTTCTTCGCGGGGGATAACTATATAACAGGGTGGAGTATCGCTTAGTGTTGTAGTAACTCATACATAATTCTGCGCAATCGGGAGAAAAGGGCAGTTTGTGCTTATAAATAAGGGGCCTGCCCGAAACACAAATTAAGACATAATAGTGCCCTGTTGAATTGAACTCAAGATCGTATCTTGTCGTGATTAATTGGACTTGTAAATTTAGTTGTATAAACTATGCAAGCCATCAAATGTGTCGTCGTTGGGGATGGGTAAGATTCTTTCATGTTAAATTTAGACTGTATAAGATATCCAAAGTCAAACCGACTTTCAAGATGTATATATACACATGAATTGTATCTTTCTATAGTTCTGCAATATGTTATCAATTTGCATCTTCAGCAACTTCCTCCAAGTTAAATATAATAAATTTAGCTACTTCCTTAAAGCTTTTAGGGATAATAATGAAGGGGAGTGGCACAGTAGTAATGAGTTTGAGGGCTGATAGTTTTGTACCTATCTCCCATGTTTAAATATGCCAACACAAACAATTTGCTCATAAAAATGAATAGTTGGTTGTGTTACAAGTTTTTTTATGCGAAATCTACTAGCCAAGGTGTTCATAAATTGTAAGAAACTTTGTGAATTGTGTTATACTACCTGATGGTAGATATGATAAAATAAGAAATTTTTAGTTAGTTTATATCATGGCTTAGTTGTAATTGAGTTCTGTTACCACTGACCCATTCCATAAAAACCTGTAATGGTTTCAAAGAATTCATTATGTTCTGACTTGTTCTTTGCGCAGGACAAGTAATCGCTAAGAGGCTCAACTACAACTAAGCCTATATATCGTAAGCCTATATATCATATAGATATGAACTTAAAAATATTTTGTTTGACTTCTTTTAAAACACTTGGAAATGAAATTTCTATTGCTGGAACATTTTCTGTTCTGTTCCTGCAAAATCATCTTTAAAGGCCAGTTTCTAGCTCATTCCCCTGGTTTGTATGACTGAGTGAACTGGCTTTTGATTGGCTGATGTAATTTCATTCACCTGGGAGTTCAAATCATTTGAGCCACTCAGTGAATCAAAAAGGTATTTATTGTAATACCATATGTAATGTCATTCTGCTCTTTCAAGGATCATGGCTGATACACCTATTATGTGAGAGAGAGGTCTTTTGTTCGGAAATATAAAGAAATTTGAACAGAAACCTAAAAATATATACTTATTTAAAAGCTGTTCCTCCTTCACTAGATTTCACATTAACAAAATGTTTTATATTCAAACTCGTTATATACAAGTTGATTTAATAGTATACCAATTGAAATATAGAAATTCTGCCTTTTCATTTACAGAGCTGTTGGAAAGACCTGTTTGCTTATCAGTTATACCACTAATGCCTTTCCAGGTGAATACATTCCGACTGTGTAAGTATAATGATCATGACTTTTTAACCCTTATCGAAAATGTGAGGAAACGTGGTTTTAAAAGAGAAAAATAACCCAAAGGTTTTATCCTGGAGTCAATAGTGTTACACACAAGTGAAGTTGAAATAAATCTTAAAAGTGCATCAACTCAACAAGCAACAACAATGTCAGAGTTGCAAATGAAGAATGGGTTTGTTGATAGAAAGGATTCAGGTTCACTTATAGTTAACATATTAAAGTTTTTAGCAGAATGTTCTTGATAGATAGCCCTGTGCCTTAAGTTGCCATCATAAAGGATGTCCATAAGCTGTATTTTATTAATCATGAATCAACATTCAGGTTTTCATTAAAAATTTTGTATATGTAATTACCACTCTCTTCATCTTGTTCCTGCATGTATCCCTCATCCCTCCATCATTAAATTCCATAAATTATTGTTATCGAAAATTATGTTCATTATAGACCCTTGAAAATAAATTTATATACACAAACTAATACAACAATACAACTAAATACAAATAAATTTATATACGCAAACTAATACAACTAAAATAATACTGCATCTCACCATATTCACACAGTGTTCTGACACCTCATGCAGGACTGTCTATACGTACTGCTTTGTTCTTTTTATTCATCTTAGATTTATCTATGCATGCACTGAAGTTTGTACAAGTTGATCTCATTCACGTTATACAAGTTCTATAATCGCTTAACTTAATCTGTTTTAGTTTCGATAATTACTCAGCTAATGTTATGGTTGATGGTAAACCCATAAACTTGGGGTTGTGGGATACTGCAGGTAATGAGATACACGTTTCCCTCGTCAGGTTCTGGCATTCATTTCATCTCCTGTGTCTTTTTAAGATCAGAAAATTTTGAAGTAACCACAGAAGTAGATAAACAACTTGTTTGTTTAACTATCATTGATGCTATGGCCCAGAGACGTGGTATGTTCATTCATTTATCCTGGGAAGTTACCCAGTTCGGCTAAGCAATAGTGTCAGAAACATTGTCAATTGGTGGACACAACTGGCTGGTTGGTAAATATATGAAAATATCTGGTTTTGTTTGCAGCTGAGACTATCTTGAGTTTTCTTGATTTCTAGGACAAGAAGATTATGATCGCTTGAGACCTTTGTCATATCCTCAAACAGTAAGTGGTCCCCTTGTGAATGGAAATCTTTCCGTATTTCTTACATGTTATTATTATTTGCACATTATAATTACAATATATTTTTATACAAACACACATACAACACAAACACACACAAACACACACACTCACATTTCATAAAAACAAATAACTGGGACGGATGTACACATGCTACGGACTAACGCTAAAAACCATACTGTTTAACATGAACGTATGCGATACTGAAATTTAATCTTAAGACCAACTATTAGGTCTAATCTGATATCTATTTCAAAGTAATCAAGAGCGAAAAAAGTTAATCTTCCTCTAAAAATGGCAAGTAACTTTCCTATTTCTTTTTTACGAAGAGCGAAATCTCTAATTTTAATACATTAAGGTACGAATAATAATATTTAATATTTTAACTTCTTAAAAGTTATTAATTCTGTGTGCATGTTCGTTCCAGTTCATAAAAGTAGTATAATAAAGCACATGAATTTATTTTGTTTAGGATGTATTCTTGATATGTTTTTCCCTAACAAGTCCCGCGTCTTATGAAAATGTCCGAGCCAAGTGGTATCCTGAAGTTAGTCACCATTGTCCGAACACACCAATTATTTTGGTGGGCACAAAACTTGACTTGCGAGATGATAAAGAAACCATAGAAAAACTTAAAGAAAAGAAATTAGCACCAATAACCACTGCTCAGGGGTTGCAAATGGGTAAAGAAATAGCAGCAGTGAAATATTTAGAGTGTTCTGCACTTACTCAGAAAGGACTGAAACAGGTGTTTGATGAAGCCATAAGGGCTGTACTGTGTCCAAAGAAGCCACCAAAGAAGAAGAAGAATTGCGTTGTTTTGTAAATGCATTGCACAAATTTAACTAAATTCCATACTTTAAGATCCCAGTTATGATATCAATTCAGCAAATTGTTCATTGAATGAGAAAACAGCAACAACAACGATTACTTTAAATTAACTCAAAAACAGCAGAAAGTTCCTCGTAGACATGAAAACAGAACATACTATTGTTTCGTACGACTTATGATAGCTCTTATCTGCTAAAATTGTCTTTTTGCAATGAAATTTCATGTGATTTTTTTTTCTGGGAAAGATTTTTAGTTTTATTTCGTGTGAAATTGCTATTCCCTAATTCTTTCTTATTATATATCATAACCATATTAATTTTGTGCCCGAATTGTTTTTTCTCTTGAATTGTGAAATAGTAAGTTGTTCAAGTATTCGATTTTCTTGCTTTTCAATTCAAGTTGATAGTGAAAACTCTTTATAATTAAAAAAAATAAAATCAAAACATACAGTACTTTTGATCTGTGACCTACTAACACTGTCAGATTTCATGTTGATATTTTGAATAAATATAATATGTGAATCTTCAATCTAGTTTATTTGTTTATATACGTTCAATCACTTGAACATTCACTGTTTATGTATTCACCTTGTTTGTGCAGCTGGAGGTTTTTCTAGAAAATAAATTTTTCATTTTATGTTTACATCACCTATCTCGTCTTTTCTTTCCTTCTGCCTTTACAATATAGAGTAACTTTCAATTGAGAACTGCTCCATGTTTTTTCACTATGACATTCCTACATAATGTAAATTATTTGAAGTGAAGATTATTGTGTATTTGTTTTATGTCATTGTGTCAAAGAAATCTTTCACGATTCAAGGTTTCTGTAATGTGACCTCTATTACACACATACTGCACATAACATACATAACCAAACATGAACTGTCACAAATAATAATAAATAAATAATAATTAGATTTTTTGTTGACATTGTTTTTATTATTATGATGATTTCCATTCTCATCTATTTGTTATGCTTTTGAATATTTGATTATTTATTTATTTATTTACTTATTCTTTCAGGTGAGATATCTTTCAGCCTTTTATATTGTTATTTGTTTATTTTCTTCTACAATACTATGTTTCATGTCCTGACATGATATTCTCTTTCAACATATTGTGAACAGAAATCGCTTTAATTCTCTGTTAAGGGGAATCCTTAACAAGTTCTTTTATCCTTACCGGGCGCTTATTTTAAAAAATAAGACTTCCAGTAAGGGCGCTTATTCAAGGAAATACGGTAATCCCAGTGGTGGATAATAAAAGTTTTTAACCAACTGCTAATAAAAAACATTTATTTGGGCAGTTTTCTTATCAATGTGCTTTCTACTTCACAGGATGTGTTTCTGCTTTGCTTTTCACTGACAAGTCCAGCGTCTTACGAGAATGTTCGAGCCAAATGGTATCCCGAAGTCAGTCACCATTGCCCAAACACGCCTATTATTTTGGTGGGTACGAAGCTTGATCTGCGTGATGATAAAGATACCATTGAGAAATTGAGGGATAAGAAATTAGCGCCGATCACAACGGCCCAGGGTTTACAGATGACGAAAGAGATACGCGCCGCGAAGTATTTGGAATGTTCGGCCCTCAGTCAAAAA
The DNA here is from genome assembly GCA_039566895.2 of Turritopsis rubra. Taxonomy (NCBI): domain Eukaryota; kingdom Metazoa; phylum Cnidaria; class Hydrozoa; order Anthoathecata; family Oceaniidae; genus Turritopsis; species Turritopsis rubra. Next base: position 5,818,885 of record CM077631.1, on the reverse strand, counting down.
GGACTCAAGCAGGTTTTTGACGAGGCTATTCGTGTTGTTTTAGTACCACCAAAAGTAGTTAAGAAAAAGAAGAATTGTCAATTGTTATAGAGGGGTACAGAAAATATATTTTTTATTATCATGACGTACTAATATTTTTTAACATTTCTTCCCCCTGAATTTTTGGTAACTTTTTCTCAAACTGCGTTCTGTGCTTCCTAGTATCTGAAAATGTGTGTCCAGTTCACTGCAGCCTAAACGTGACTTCGAACGAGATGAAGATGAACTTCTTTTGTTGTATTTTCACTCTCTTCCGTCCTTTTCTCCACCTCTATTTCATGCCACCGCTTTGGTTTCTATCGTTGTTCAAATGAAATTCTAAACTTCTCCGACCTCTGTTCTGCAATGCATGATCGTTCTACAAAGGTACCTTTAAGTAGAAAGGTTCCCTTATCACAAAGAATATATTTAACTTTTGTATACAAACAAAACTGTGTGACAATTCCAATTTGGTATCCAAGAACTTTTGTTGCCTAAAAATCTTTCTGACGTAATATCTTCCTGTACCGGCTTGGAATTGAATTTATTTTGTAAATATTAGGGTATATTCACTGTAGAACTGTTACCGATTCTTGTTAGTGTACGACGTCTCGTCGTCACCTTTTCGGACAAGGATAAATACTACACCTTTCCGCGAATTTCAGTTTATAAACGCCAATATTTTGGTTACGCCCAATGCGTTGTATTTTTCGCCGTAATTACTTTATTATATATTTTTCTTAACTGTATATCGCTTATGAGACAATTTGTGATAATTTCCATCAAATTATCACATCAAAACTAGTCGCTGTAGGATAAGGACGTTTAAATGAAATTCAGGGAAAGGTTCATCAAGGCTGCATATAAAAATAAGTTTATTTGACTCGATCATTAAATGTGCACCAATCTAGATATGTGTTTTTTTTTCGCGTGCTGTTCGAAAGGTATTCGATTTTCGGACCTTTCCCGAGTTTCGGTTTAAACACTGTTTTGACCTAGTTGGTACATCCAACCTCGATTTTATGAAATTTGTTGTTTCAATGCTGTAACTTTATTACTTAGTAATTATCTCTATTACTAAAACTCCCAGTAGAATGATTAAGAGGCAATTTTGATATCTAAAACGAGGCCGGGTGTACTTTCTAGACAAAATCACAGCATTTAAACGGAAACCCGATCAATTTTTTTCATTGGGTTAAAAGATGTAAGAACGTGCTAAAGAAAGTCTTATGTTCTTGGTTATTCCAGTTTTTTTGGATTCTCGGCACTTTTTTCGTAAGAGGAGAATGATCATTCGGTTGTTGAACGAGAAACGATTTTTCTGTCGTAGATGTATGTCGATTGCAGATAATTATGCAACGAATAAATGCTATTTGTAGATAACATTTACCTTCAGGACCATTGTACTCACACTTATGCTTACCGTTTTGTAAGTCAATATTAGAAGAAGAGCTTGTGAATAAAAAAAAGCATCCCTCACATTCTGCTACTCCCACGTGAAAGTTAAGAGTCCAATACTTGTCACAAACATAACGATGGATTTTGTTCCCTGAAAAGTTCAAATTTCGGGGGTTGAGCAAACGTGTTTATTTATAGCAAGATATAGAATAGACCTTTCCCGAATTCTGTTCACAGTATCATGGCCTAGTTTCCATATTACGCCTCGTTTTGATGCAATTCATAATTGCAATTTACAACTTAACTTAATGACTTAGTATATAGGTTCTATTATTCCAATTCCCCAAGTCCAGTTAAAAGAAATTTTGATTTTGAAAACAAGGCGAAACATAATATGCTAATAATGAAACGCAGCTTCTCTTCTGCAGTTTTTATGGCAATCAGTTCTCTTCCGTGATATACACGAAAGCTCACAAAAATTACAGAAGAGAACACTTTGCCACAAACATTTATGGAAGAGAACTGCGAGTCTTCAGGGCGCCACAATCATACGAACGATTACATATAATATTATGCAACGAACAAATGCTATTCTCAAATAACGAATGAACCAAAAAGCTTTATGACTTGAAATTTTGTTGGCTTACCAACTTAACATTTAGAATCTATTTGGCAAATAAAAAATCAGGGGGTCAGTCACTTTAAGCCTATACAGTGGCGGATCTAGGGTATGTCAAAAATTGTCTATTAGTCTGTATCACCAATGGGATTACTTGAACGTTTTTCTTTTATGGTTTAATAACTAACGTTCTCCTCCACAAATTTCGACATACCTTCTAGATCCGCCTCTGCAAAGTCTTGTAATCACTGTAAAACCTGCTTTATACAACCAGGACTCTTATTAAGAGGGACTATGGCCACACTCGTTTTGACGTTAGCTTGACCAAACCACGCAACCTTGAAAATGTCAAATATCAAGAACTACTTTTACAAGGAAAACATACACTCGCATGTCAGCTACTATGAAATCTTATCAAGGCATTTAAATAATACAAAAGGATGGCGGCGTCAGTCAGGGGATTTAAACAGGGCGCATAAAATTTGAAAGAAGAAATCAGTATAGAAATATAACTGAGTAATTAGATCGAAAACGACCGTCAGCCGACTAGCAGTTTCGCGCGTAGGTTTACAGGGTTTTGGTCTCTGTAAATTATGCAACGGGGCACGCGATTTTAGCAAACTCATTAAAAAACACTTAAAACAGAAGTATATATATCCTCAAAACTTTCAAACTATCTTCTTATACTAATACTAAATCTTGATTTTTTCTTACCTAACTTTGAAAGAAAGAACGTTAGGTAAAATTTCTCGGGAAGTTCGTCAATGGATGTTTGTTTTTTCCGTATTAGTATAGGGGGGATTTCCTATTAGGGGAATCTCTAGCTCCATCTTACGGGGTTTTATTACTCTGTGGAGTGTTGTGCCTTAAGGAAGACATCATAAAGCCGCCCGCAGGAGAACGCATTGCAATGTTTTTGGCGTCTGAGGTCATCAAATTTTCTCAACGTTCATTTCTTTAAACGAGAAATGAAGACGCTGTGTGTAAAATGTTTTTGTTTTTATTTTTTAATTCAACGCTTTAAGTTCAGTAATAAAGAATAACAACATTGATAGTCGATGTAGACCTGTTTTGTGTTCGTGTTATCAGTTTATCATTTTCTAACGATGTCTATTTTTTAATGTGTTTGACGTAGCTTTTTCGTATGAGTTAGTTTTGACGACTATGCCGAAATGTGTAGCTAGCAGTTCATTTGGTATTTCATTGTAATGTATGGATTGTTATTATTAAGGTTCGCCTTTAGGAAATCGAAGGTAGCAAGATCATTATTATATTGTTTTGATAATATTTGATTGACATCTTTTTGTTTTAAAAAACTGAATAGTATAGATGAAGGTAATTCAAGAAGAGAGTGAAAATGATGCTTATATAAATATTTACATGGTTTTTATATCATGATGCACAAGTGGGGTTTTGAGTTCTGAACATTTCCACAATTCATAGCAGAATAAAAATTAGTTTGAAAGATAGAAATTTCAGAACGTATGTTTGTTTTTGTTTGCTTTAGTTAAAGAGGGAAATTTGAAAGTATTATCTTATACTTCAGAAGTTTGATTGCGTTTAGGTAAGAGAATACATTGCCCACGATCTCTTTTCTTAATCTCTTTTCTAAATCTTTTTTAGTAGCCAGGTGGTAAAAAATGTTCTACCTAGCTTTTTGTTTAACTGTACAACTTCTGGAATCTCAAAATAGGCAGAATAGCTCTGAAAAATAGGGGAAATAGTATTCTTTGTATGATCGATCAAACAAAACATTTTTGTATATAAACCGACTTATCATGGCAGTATATAGCGTGTAAAAACTGTAAAATGTTTTTACACGCTACATTAGTCTTCTACTATACTTTAATTTCATTCAGAGAGGAAGGACTACCTGTCTCTTTGAAGAAGAAGAAAGGGATAAAGAAAAACAATTGTTCGTAAAATTCCGTATATCGGTCCTTTTGACCCTATAGGTTGGTCAATATCTTCCAATGTCTATGAGGAGGAGTGTTTTCTATAGGAATGGCGAGCAACATCGCCTTCCAATTCAATAAAAAAACACTCCTCCATCGAGACTTTTTGAAGATTTTGCCCGCTGAGTTGCTTATTTTAAGTGCTTATAAAAAGAAACACGTATTTGTGTTCTGAAAACGCCTGCGAGGTTGACAACCAATAAGCCATAAATGTTTGCTTTTCTAATTTTTCGCATGAAACATAAACCTGAACTTACCTTTGTGTTCGTTTTGAGAATTGAAAGTGCTTTTTGACCAAACTTTCTGATATTGATAGTTCGGGCAAAGTTCGTCTCTTCTATCACATCATAAGTATCCAGCCTGGAATTGTTCTTTAAGACATTCTGAAAAAGTTCAGCCTCGGATTGTTTTTAGATAATTCTTATTTTGGCAAAATTTGAGCCTGCTTGTTTAATAAAGTTTTTCTTATAATAAAAGTATGCGCTCTCTCCTCTATTTTCGACATTATACCTGGACGTACAACTTGACTTGGTTGCTTTCGTTTTTAGCCAGGAAATGTTTAAAATTAATAAAAATTGAACAAAAATTCATTGTTTTATTCTACTTACAAAAAGTAACTGTTTTTCCAGTACATTATAAGCAATAAGTAAAACAAAACCTTAGTTTCACTGTTGCGCCCTTTAATATTATTATTATGATTTATGATTTATGTTTATTGCTTACAATGTACTAAATTAAAAAATATTTTACCTTGTAAAAAGGTAGGAAGCTACATAGAAGTTGGATATCCAATAATGTTTCAGCTGCATGTGTTTTTTTATAAGTAACTAAGATTGCTAAGATTCCAAATGTTTGTGCTGACTTTTAATGTTTTAACAATTGAAACATTCACAGCAAATTCGATGGCAAATTTAACAGCAAATTCAATAGCAAATTCGATGATAAATTTAATAGCAAAACTTGACGGTAAAATTCAATAAATAGCAAATTCAACTGACCGATTGTACGAGTACTCGATTTTGACACCGATCTAACTCCATAGAGGTTGCCCCAATTGACTTAATTGGCAGTTTCGCATTTCATATGCTAGGTTTGGACCGAGAAAAAAACGAAGAAAAACACGGACGGTGTTGTATTAGATTTCTTTGCTACGCAGACATCCAAAAACATCGTACTCGTAATGGGTTCATTCACTATAAAAAAGAGGAGAAAAAAGAGTTTATAATTATCATAGTAAGTTCTTCTCTTATAAACAAAAGGACTCTAGAATTCAATAAATGTTATCAGTTTCTTAGAAAAAAAAAATTATTTTTTTAAAAACTTTTTCTTTTGAATTGGGAACGGGGCCCACTTAAATTAGGTGCCTTGAAAATTAAGGTTTTAAGGGGGAGCACACTTAATAATTAGAGCCAGAAATTATTTGAAATTGGGCGCGCACTAAATTAGAGGAGGGCGCACTAAATTAGGATAAAAATACGGTAGTTTCATAAATTTTAAAAAAACATTCTTGACCTGTCAAGTTCAGAAAACGGAAGCTGCTTTAAAAATCCAAAACAATTCCATAATTAAAACAAAAATAACAAATGGGCGGCATTCTCTTTTCATTACCCAGACTAAATATATCCCCCTCCTCCCCTCGTTGGCTGCTAATGATATGCCTGGCGCTAAATCGTAAAAATCGGGAACCGGCATGCAAGAAGGAAATGCTAGAGGATGTCTGGCCTGCACAAAAATAGCAATGAGAATCAGACTGTTAGCTGTGTTTACTTTTCAACATGGAATTTCAAGAATTGTCAGAAATAAAATGTGATGCTGAAGATAAGCAACAGCAGTCCTGGAATTCCATGCTCCATTTGTTTATGTTTCCCTGTTTGAAGTATAGATGGACGCATCCCCGCCGCGCTCTTTCAAGCTTCATTATTATTAATTCTAGGAAATTGAAGAGGGGGGAGATGACACCTAACGCCCCAGGGACGCCACGGATAGATAATATTTTTAAGTAATCAACCACCTGTTTAGCCTATTTCTGAAAACGAGTTGTGGTATTTTAGCTATGCTTCCTTGCTGGTGGCTCTCCTAAAATGGTGCTTTTCTCTTTAAATTTGTGTTTTTCTGTTTTCAAAAAGCTGGCAGTTTTTCTTTCGAGACCAACTTTCGAGATCTCCAAATGCTGGTAACTGAAAGTAGTCAGCCCCAGCTTACCCCCGATTTAAAAAAAATACTACTTAACCAAGATATATCTTATAATACCATTTCTCATAAAATAATATTAAAATTTCCACCTGAAATTTGTTTTTTTACATCAACTTCATAAACTACATACATATGTATCTGATCTTGTCTCAAATTTATCTGGAGCCTGAAACTGCTCATAATACGGACATTGCAAAGTGTATTGGTTTTTTGAAATGGGGTCAGGTTGATAGAATATTTAAGCTGCTTGGTTCGCATAGTTTGCTGTCTAATTAGTGGTGGTTTCTCTAATTTGTTTTTGTGCACAATTTTTGAGCAGAAATTGAGAAGATATTGTGGAAAAGATTCGCTTTTATTTTTCTGCATTTGTATACCCTTTCTTCACTCATGTCAGATGAAGTATATGAAGTATATTGGCAATGTGCCATCACGACTGAATCTTTGTAGAGGCAAATTTTCTCACTGGATGTCCACAATATTTAAGGTCACTGCAAAAATTACAACAGAAAATGGGTTTCATCGGTCTTTAACACCACTTATTTGTGATACCCGCCTAGCCAACCTAATGGTAGAGCAATGGCAGGGAACACCAAAGGTTGGTCCTGCTTCTTTGACATCAACATAATGCTCTATACGTTGTACAGTAGCTGATGATGTATATATGTTTTGTGAAAAATTCCGCCGTTGAACCTCCTGATGATCTATAAGTATATATATATAGCCAACATCCATACCATATGGAGGTTTGGAAATCCCAATTCTTGCTATTGTTAGAAGAGGAAACTCAACGAAAATAACATTTAAAAAAAAAATTTACATTTTTTGTCAGTAAATACATAGCTGGGTTGGATGTCTTTTTATTTTAGATTTTGGCCATTTTAGTTTAAAATGTTATTATTGCCATATATTTCAATATTGTGCAGAAATGTACAAAAATAAAATGGGCACAAAAATTTAGGGGATTTAGCCATACTTAGTCGGTGGCGATATAATTTTTACCAACATCTACAGAAAGATAAAGAAAACTAAACTATATACACCATTTCAAAAAATTAATAGAAAGTTTCAGAAAAATAAGATTCAAAGGATTTGACTCTCCCTAACTTTGGACAATGAGTGTGTAAGGCGAATGGTGAGTGAGATGTAAGTTTATCATCAATTTTGACAGGGAGCTTAAGTGCAGTAAATTCTCCTTTAGCACTATGTTTGAACAGTAAAAAATTAAAAATGGCAGAATTGTTTTGAATTTTCAAAGTTTGCTATTGTGTTTAAGAATTGTCATTTTGTGAGAGAAATCTTATATTTAATGTTTATTTATCACAAAATTGTTTAAAAATGATTGTCATGAAACCATTTTGAAGTTCAAAAAAATTGAACAGTGTAAACAGATAATTGGATCGTTTTTCTTTGTTTACACTAGGTGTTTTACCATAGAAATCTAGTTCTATTTCAAGGTCTCTAATTTAATATAATCTTGGTCCTGTTTTTTCCATTAAAGGGTTAAAAAACATGTTCTATAACCAGAAATTTTTATTTTTTATATTTTTTTTCCTTTACAGTATAATGTTACTCGGTCTAACGCCACTTTGTCTAATGCTACTAAATTTTGATATGCTGACAAAATATGACAAAATATTTTAAAAATGCACATAAGTCCAATTTTTTATGTACCTGATATATTTATTTTTAGCAATCAAAATTATCCAGAATAAAGTGTTAGAAGGCTTGGCGCTGTGAAATTTTTCTAACCATGAAAGATTGCGATGACAAATCAGCGACATCGTACTGATACGATAAGCCTTGATGAACTTGGATTGGTATCAAGCAAAATAAGTTCCACAACGGGTAAAGTTAAAACTACTTTTGAGGAAAAGAGGGAGCGTGAGCCGCTTCTGCCAAGACGGGTATGTTAGCACTGGAATTTTTATAATAAATTCTTTTTTTGAGTAACTGAAAGGTCTTGTTACAGAGCCCAAAAGAAACTACACATTTGTGAAGGAATGAATTTTAACATGAAAACACAAAAGATCTTTGTACATTTTTATGTACATAAAGTCATTATCAAAATCTTTTGTTGCATGTCAAATAAACAAAAGACTGTTAACTTCTAGTGACACAGACTCTCCGTGAAACCTAATATTATCTTACACGGCCATAAAGTTTCTTTTGTACCGTACTGTATTTTCTTGATTATCCAACATCTTATTTATACGGTTTAGAAGAATCATTCAGTTAAAGATGCTAGATAGTATTGAATTTTGTATAATGAGACAGTGCATTGTCAAAGCACAGTAAACCTTAGTTTTTTGTCAAGAGCTGCTAATGAGATAATTATAATCCAACAGTGTTACTACGAATACCTCTGTCAAACGATGATGTTGATTTTGATTCAAGTGTAATAACATGTCAGGATAAGAGAAAAACCTGTTGGAGTTTTAGGTTCAATTACACAAAGCCATAAAAAACGTCTTCTGTATACTATGTAAAAATTGGTGCATTGGTATAAATTGTTAGTGACTGCTCTGTACTGTTCTCTGTTTGAAAACAGGCGACTTTCAAATCGCACACACAAAATGTGTCAGGTGAGTGATTAACTTTAAAAAAATAAAAATATATAATTTGTGTGGTTGGTTGTTTGGACAGAAGAAAAATGAAGAAGATTCTGTGTCCCGTCAATATCTTAAAAAATATTAAAGGTAGTTTTGTGTTCTGGGTGAGCAATTAACAGCAGGCATAAACTTTCCTCATTAGAGCTGTTGTGTTGTGCCGATATTGTCAACATTTGTAATTTTCTTTAGAGAATGGCTGGCATTTCTGCTTCTATTTCTGCTTCTCCTTATGTACCTCTGGGTGGTAGCAGGCAAAGACAGGCTGATCCAGATACATACAGCGGACTTTCAGATATAGCTGTGAGTTGTCATTACGTTATATTCTTTGATTGTAGTATTATATTGAAGTCGCAAATTCAATGTATGGACTTTCCACACACAGGAATTATTGAATTATCGTCTAAAATTCACTTCGAAATAATTTTCCGATCTGTATTTATCTAGTGCCAACCTTCTCCAAGGGTATCTGAATAACATCGAAATAAGAAACAGCTAATAAAATGCGAAAAACACTGCTGGTAAAAATGCTCAAAAGTGCTCACTAAAGTGTCATGTCATGACAAATGCACGTGTGGTAATGCCTTGCAGTCCACTAGAAATTATCCTTTTTCTTTAAAAAAAAGAAACTATAAGGCACATGATCAAGTTTTCAATTAATGAAAACTGCAAAGTGATTATGTAAGTACTTTAGTACTGGAAATGTACAGTCAACCTTCTTGAAAACTCGATCTCAGAAAAACAAAATTATATTTTTTATTACATAATATCACTTCTGCGCATTTTTGAAACATAGATTTCATCTCTTTTTCAATATTCACTTCAAACAAGCCTATTTAAAAGTATTTACAGAATTTTGTTAACAAATTTTGCTAATTAAAATTAACTAATTCCCTTACATGGCTCTTTACATCAAACCTAAATCTTTATACATTCCACTGAATTTATTTGTCGTTTTATATTTGAAATGGTGCAAACCAATATATGTGACAAAGGGAAAGTCAAGAAAGCGCAAAGAATAAAACTGAAATAATTATTAATTATTAATCAGAACCACCAGCATCATCAGGATCAGCAGTAGTTACACAGACACCTATTTGGCATTCGTATAGTTCACAATTGCGTGATGAATGATTGAAGCAATCTCCGCACTCTGTGTTGCTTGAGCACATGACATATGAACAACCATCCTGGTTACACTAAAATTGAAAGGCCGAAAAACATTGTGAATCAATTCATGCATTTCAAAGTCAATGAGTTTTGATTCAATTTGTTGTTAAAGTATTCTTTTTTTAAGAATTGTGAATCAATTCATGCATTTCAAAGTCAATGAGTTTTGATTCAATTTGTTGTTAAAGTATTCTTTTTTAAGATGCACATTAGGATTTGATATTACCTTGCATTGAAATTTATTTTTCATCAATATAACGATACTTACCGATTGAATGTTCGAAAGCAGATGGAAGACACACAAAAGTAAAAGTCCAGTAGCTCTTCTCATATTTTAGACTCAATTATTGTCCATAAGAGAAAAATTATACTACTAAAAATTATAAATTATACAAGCAACAAATAATGTATGCTCGTTATATATGTGTTTTTGTTCAATATTGACACCTTGAGTTTAACATAACACAAGTAAAACTATTGGTTAATGAGCCGTCCCATCCCTATTCAATATTGCAATGGGTTATTATTTTTAGAAGCATTATAGGATTTAATAATAAAGACCGGATGCTCAAAATTCACAGAAAAACTTCACATAACAAAGGAGTTGTTAAATTCTAATTTGAATCTAAAAACCAGATAGAAAAGAAAAAATTACTCTTTCAAGAAATCTGTTAACATGTTTAACCTCCTTTTTCATTTGGTTGTTTAGTTTCCGATTAAAGTTAAATATTCAGAGCCCTATCTGAGCTTTATTTTTTTTTCCAAATGTATAATCACAATGATGTAAGTTAAAAAGAACTACAATCATTTTATTTTCTTCATTTGCATAAAACAATTAATCAGCTCATGTAGGTCTAATATCAAGTGTTTCTTATTTTGTGACTTTATTGGTTATTTAGTACCCATGTTCCCTCAAAAGTTTTTTCCAGAAATTTCTGAAATAATTTTTAATAGATGTATCCCCTCACAATCCTTATCACACTGTTATAGTTGCTGGCATGACTCGGCCAGGATTTGAACCCTGACCTCACAGACTGAAGGTGAGCACTCTACCACAAGGCCACCAATCGGTATAAAAAAGCTATTGATAAAAAATGAGACCGAATGAAGTTCAAAGTATGCAGAATAGAATGTTGTAAAAAATTTTCCTAACTGGCAAATACTTTTGAGACTGAAACATGTTTTTCAAAAGACAACAAATTTTATTGATGTAAAGTTTTCAAAAAAGCCGAAAATTTTTATTAAATCAAACTATAATCCATCTTAAACAGCATTTTATTAGCTATCAGATGACATAAAAATTGTGGCTGTAATACGCAATTTAAAAAGTTATGCTCAAAAGATGTCACACTCACCTAAAAGAGATTTTTATTATAATCATCAACTGTACAAAATTACACGACTTAGACGGGTTCTGAAGAGTACTACTCTCTACTCTGTAGAGTACAAATGACATCTAGAAATACATTATGCAGACTAGTTTTCCGGAAACAATCCAAACTTAAAAATCTAATTTACTGACTAATTTTCTTTCTTTTAAATAACAGCAACACGATGCGATGTCTTCTGGTCTTTTCTCCGTTTCTTTTGTTTCTCCTCCGGACTCATAAAATTAATTAATGATTTATTCTTGTTACTCGTTAATCGTTAATTGTACTTGAAAACATGCGATTACTAGTAAACTACTAGTATTACTAGTAGAAGCATAAATTTCCTATATCTCATCAAAGTATTTTCAGGCCGTAACATACTTCACTGGAAGATTCACTTTGGTGCTCTAGAACAATATAATTGAAAAACATTTCTGCCCCTTTGCCCAGCCATGATGGGGCCTGCGACTATCACTTTATAGTACTTTATTCAATCAAAAATGTCTGTCACCAAAATAAAAACTAGTTATTTCTACTGCCGAGAATCCATTTTGAAAACGTTGCACTTCATTGTTATCTTTTAGAATCATCTTGAAGTTTCGAATGAGGATCCTGGACACCATGTCCAAATCATTTCCAGTAAATTTGAGGTATTGATTGTTCATCCTTGTTTCAGTCACCACTAATTCTCCAGTAGTTTCTCCAAACATGCAAGTAGTGTACTTCAATGGAATAAAGGAATCTTACATGTTATCTCAATTCATTTAAGGAACGTTAATTTTTTACCAGATTAATTATCAAGATAAGATTACATTAACAAAAACAACAACAATCCTTCTGAGAAAACCATGTCACTTTTTTCGTAACATGGAACATTTTTGTAGCATTTTCAATACACGGTCCTGTAAATTTTTCATTTAACTGAAAGCGTTTAAAATTGACGTGAGCATGGAGGAAGACACCTCCAAAAGCTAGTCGAAAAAGGTAACATGGATTTGTTAAAAGGATTGCCTTTTCTCTATTTACATTTAACTAGAAATGTCTTATTTTTACAATTTTTCATGAATTTTAGAGTTTGGATTATGACACGTGTGAAAATAGCCTGTGGCGCAAGGAACAACGCTCCTTTTCATCAGAGGTATGGTTATCAATTTTAAAAATATTCCTACACCATGATCATTAGAAACATTTTCTAGTCTGGAAAACAGGGTAATTAGCAGCTTGGATGTGTTTTTAATTTTCTACACAGTCTAGCTAGACAACAAAAATGCGAAGTTATGATCTGCGAAAAAAGATAACTTTATGTATTAAACTCCTGTTATTTCGTAAAATTTGCCGAAGCTTTTTCTCTTTTTCTTAATTCGTACCAGGTATTATAACAACTTTTTGTCCATTTTTTCAATAGGTAAACTTTGTTTTGGACACATTTTAATCATAATGACATCATATTTTTTTTCATGTTGACGGACATCGGACATCGATTTCTTAGTATATTTGTGTGAAGTGAAAAGAACAATGTGGGATGATTAAATCTGTGAACCCCAAACTTTTTCTTATGTCATTCTTATGTATTTTTCATTATGTATTTCAAATGTCTTTTTCTTAAACTTCACAACTCAAAGCTGTTGGTTAAATGACCTGTATGAAATACATTCTATTTTACTAGTGGATCAATAACTTGTTTTTATAGTGTTTTTTTTTAAATAAAGGTACATACACACTATTAAATTAATGAGTAAGCAGAATAAATGGAATAATAGACTAATAGACTAATAATAGACATGTTTCATGAAAATTTATTTAAATGGCACAGACACTTGTTTTTTCTCACCAGACAAATATGTCCATTGATTATGTTCCTTCGTTGGACAAACAGTCTTTTTCGGTGTCTGGTGCTAATATTCAGGCCTGTATGACAACATTCTAGCCAATCCATGTGATCAAAAAGTGTGAAAAAACTACGGTTTCGTAGTGGAAGTAAAAATACCGACCAAAGAGCTTCAATGTACTTCCAGATCATGGCATCTTCTAATCATTATACTTACACAGTCAATTTTTATTGACTGTGTATAATACCGTTAATCTGAGTGATGAATAAAGAGCTCTTTTAATACAGCCGGTATTTATAGAGAAATCAGTTTTGAGAATATACAAAGAATTATAAGTATAAGCCTCTACTTCATGTGACACAGAGTAAAGTTTATCAATTTTTCTCCCAAGGTATATATTTATTCTACTATGCACAATACAAACATGCAGAAATGTTTGCAGGGAAGAAAAAGGCCTGAATGTTAAGAAGTTCATATTTGATTGTTAGAGGTTCATATTTGAATCTCATTTATAATTTAGTTTGTCATTTAAAAAGTTGCGTGGACTTACGATAGACACTAGACATTTTTATCTTCTTATAGAAAAATGTTCAGATGAATATGTACCGGTGGATCATCATGTTGGTTATCGGTGTTGTAACGGCGTTATTTGCGGTCTCCATAGATATATCAATCGACGTATTAGCCAATTGGAAATACAAACTGATAAAACTCCGTATCTTTTTATTATTATTATTATTAAAACAGTTTGTTATTCTTCAGGTCGGAAAATCATGTATTGTTGGGGGGGGGGGGGGGGGGGGGGGGGGGGTCGGTTTGATCAAACATTCCAAAATGTTTCTCTATGTAAGTCATAGAAAATAAATTCAGGTAAAATGTTCTGTTTTCCCCCAAATGTGACATCATCCTGACAAGCATGAACAAGTATGGCGTTTGAGTGTTGCTACTTGTAATCATTAGCGGATCACTGGTTTATTATATACACAATTGCTTCTTTCGTGAAGGAAAAGGTGGTTTCTAGCTCAAAGCAATACATCATGTCATTTTTAAATTTATATCAATCCGATTTATAAACACAATCGATAAATAAGCAACTTTTAAAACTTTTACTCCTTAATCTTCAGATGTGTAGATCTTGATAAATGCATTCATGAAAGCTGTTTAGCCATACCATACTTTATATGGGTTGGGTTAGATTGCGCTCTTGTTTTTCTTGCAGCCCTAATGGTTGTCTATGCCGAGGTATGTATATATTGATTTTTGTTTTGGAAGTGTGATACAGTTTCTTAGGGAATGTTACTGGTGTAAGTGACATGACTATAATGATGTGTTAGAAATCACATAGAATGCAAGAATGTTTGAATGTATTGATGTTTGAACCCATTCTGAGCTTCATCTTTAATGTCATTATGCAAGAGCTCCAAGAAATAGAAGCCCATAAACTCAGAATAATTATTCCTAAAAACCACAAAAAGAGTATTGGATCCAAAAAGGATAAATTTGTTCCCATGTCAACATTTTGATACAAGCTTAGTTCTTTTGTTTCATCGTCCAAGTTGTTCCAATCGAAATGAGTTCTTTGTTATAATCCTGAAGTCTAATCATTTTTTAGCCTGTTGCTGCTGGTAGTGGCATTCCACAAATCAAATGTTATTTAAATGGTGTGAAAATACCGCATGTCGTTCGAATTAAGGTAGAGGTTTTTTGCTTCATTCATCCTTCCATGTTCATATCTTGTTGGTTTTAATTTTTTTTACTGAATTTAGTAACTGTTACTTAGGAAGAATAATGTTAAGTTTTACCTTTCTATACTAGACTCTAGTAACAAAAGTTATTGGTGTTATATTTTCTGTTGGTGGTGGTTTGGCTGTTGGAAAAGAAGGGCCCATGATACATACTGGTGCCGTTGTGGCAGCTGGAATTTCTCAAGGTCGATCAACAACCTTTAATCGTGACTTCCATGTATTTGAAATGTTTCGTACGGATCATGAGAAGAGAGACTTTGTTGCAGCTGGGGCCGCTGCAGGCGTTGCAGCTGCATTTGGTGCACCTGTTGGTAAATGCAATTTATTGAAAATTTTCGTTGGAATTAGGTTTTTCTGGTTTCCGTCCAATCCCCAAAATTAAATTTGGTGAAAATAAATTCCTGCGAAATTTCCAAATATCCATGAAAATAAGTTGATTGATTTTTGACCCTTATATTGACTTTTCCTTAGTTTTTTCCTGAAAAAGTATTGAAAAACGTTCAACCCACAAAAATAAATTGTGTTGGAATGTACAAAATATTTATCCCTGAAAATCAGTTCACATTATAAAGGAATCCCCTTGGTACTGTCAAACCTGTGTATATCGTCCGTTCCGGAGACCTTGGTGGATGTTGTATACAGGTGGTTCTATTATACAGTGAGTTTTCTACTAAAATAGTAGAGTTGTCCCTTGAGACAGGTTTATAAAGGTGGTCGTTTACACAGGTTTCACTGTATATCCAGTTGTGGATCTAGCATTCGGTAAAAATAAATGGATGAGTACAGTGTCATGAAATTTCTTGTTAATCTTAAGACCTACAGAATGTCCGAATTACCAACAAGAGAGTGTTAATTCAAGGGGAATGCTAAGAAAGTTTGAACTATTGAAAGTTCGAGTTTATCGAGGGTTTAAGATATCGGGATTCTACTGTATATACATTAAGGGATGTCAGTATTATAATTGTGTGTTCATGTTCTTGTATGTATAAAGGTTTCGTGTAAAAAACATGCCTTCAATTTCACTTGTGTTAGGTATCTCTATTAATACTTTTTTGACTTCCGTTTGACTATAGGTGGAGTGCTGTTTTCTCTTGAAGAAGGTGCAAGTTTTTGGAATCAAGCGCTCACATGGAGAATGTTCTTCTGCTCAATGATCTCATCGTTCACTCTTAACGAAGTACTCTCAATATATCATGGTCATTCAGGAAATCTGGCGTACCCAGGCCTCATAAATTTTGGAAAATTCTCGGTATGTCAGTACATTCTGAATGTTTGAGAGCAGGTTTAAATGTTGGGTTTCATTGACTGACATGTTCAAAACAAATGTATTGAGTTGTGTCAGTTGTGATGGAATACTAATGTCACTGTTAGGGCCTGATTATATGAAGTTGCTGGCTCGTTTACAACTCGGCACCAGCTAGCTATAATAAATGGAAAAACTTCAAACAAGTCAGAATCGTGCCAACTCATTCTCAACCCATGAAAAAATACTCTTAGCTACCATTAATATTTGATAGTTGAGCTTCTTCACATGCCCCAACCTGTTCTGTCCTGCTATTACATGGGCAAGTCAGCTCGCTTCAAGCAAGTGAGCCAAGTGAGCCAACCCATTTTCAACCTAACTTTTTTTGCGGCCAATCTGCTGCAATAGCCAGGTTGTGTTTAAAGAAAGATTTCTCTTTAAACGGGCCAGCACCAGCAACCTGCCTCATATAATCAATCCATTAATCACATGTTTACCCGAAATCACCTCTTTTTGAAGGGGAAGGGGAAGACTTTGAATTGAACGAGTTTTGAGTCTTAAATTTTGAATGTTTTTGAGATGGTAAAGAAAAAACAAAACAATAACTTGATAATGATTGATAAACAAATTGATTCACACAGGATTAACTGGTAACCACAGTAATTTTCATATGATGTGTATATCATAAAATTTCATTTTATAAATTTTGTTTAACACTTTGGTTGATTTATCCCCAAAATCTCGCACCAAAACATTTTTTACTACACTAGTACATATTGTTTTTAAAGGGATCGTATCAAGGCTACGAGATACCATTGTTTATGGTAATGGGGATATTTGGTACGCAATGATATTCTTTCTTTTGTTTTTGCTGGTAAATGACTTTCATACACATCCTTATAAAAGTTTGTTTGTTTTATTCAGGTGGATTGTTTGGGGCGATATTTAATGCTATAAATCATCATTTGTCAATATTTCGAATGAGGTAATGTTTATATATTGTTTCTGTTTGTTTTTTTGAGTCAAACTAAATTCTTCTATTACTGAGTCAACCAAAAAGTGGAGGTTTAATATTTTGTATGTTTGTAAACATTGTAACATTATAAAATCTCATACTTTCAGTCATCAGGTCACCATATTTTTTAACCCTTCAGCTGTCAGTGTTTTTAATTGCCATAGACCTTTGTTTTTAACCATTCTTCAAACGGCTAATTTGTGATTGTGTCTGATCCGAATCGGTCTTGATATTCTGTTCAAATAGAATTTCAAACTAATGCAGCGGGTGTTTCCATCATTTGATGACGACATTTCAGTGTAAATTGTATTTAGTAAAACATACATAGAATAGAATAAGGATTACAAGAGAACCCAAAAACAGGGAAGATACATTTCAGTTACGCTTTCGTTGAATTAAGTACTCACTCAAAACTCACTCAAAACTTGAAGAGATAGACATCTTTTAAGTAGGAAAAAACTTAATTACATTGAACTTTGAAAGGAAGTTGCTTCAAAATAGCTTATTATTGTAGCATGTGGAGAACTATCTACCATATTTGCAACTTCAACATTATTCAAACATTATGCAAACGGTGATTTTATAGATTTATAAAGAATCGACCAATGAGAGTGGTGGAATGTTTGATTGTTGCTACTATGTCTTCGTGTGTTGCATTTTCGCTGATATATTTCCACCAAGATTGTCGAATGGATGGTACATACAACTCCACCAAAACTTTACAGGTATGTATTAAACAGTATGGTGTTAAAGTAAACAGTATGATTTTATACACAGCACCAATTCTTTCTTTGTTTAATTTGGAGGTAAAAGAAATCCATTACACAACAAAGACTTTTTGTCAGTAATGTGCTTCTTCAACAACAGTCCATAGTTTGAACTGTTAGATAACCCATTCAGTATCAATGACAGGTAGTTGCTCAATGACCACTCTGTGATCAGGCATTGACCTGCTGATGTTGACAATGGTTTCTTCGGATTGTAGGCGTTTGTAGAAACTTCGTGTTAGTTTTTCTAAAACTTCAAAATTTTTGAGAGAAAACAAATATATATTTCAATGTTATAATTTGAATTGAATATTTTGTCGCTGTTTCTGAATATTATATTATCTTCCATAATAACATTCACTTTAGTTTTTTTGTCCAGATGGTCAATTCAGTGCCATGGGCACACTGGTATTTAGTACGCCTGAGAAATCAGTAATATCATTATTCCATGCACAGAATGGTGAGCAATGTTATTCTGTTTACTTATCTACTAATTCTTTATCAATGAATTTGACTCAACATTTAATGCCTAATTCATCTGACTTGGCCTTTGTAATTTTTACTTGCCGGATATAGTAAAGAATGCTGTAAACAATGGCATCTCTTAGCCTTGAATTTTTACTTGTGTTCAATTCAAGATATTCACTAATTTCAATATAAATATCAGACAATTAGAACACACTGAAGCTGAACATCCTTACATAATAAATCGCATCATTAAACTGTCTGTTCTCTTGATTTAGGGTTGTATTCATTGATCACCATAGTTAGTTTCTTTATCTGTTATTTTCTACTGGCAACATGGACATACGGTTTGTATGTACCCAGTGGTCTGTTTGTACCAGTCATTTTAAGTGGAGCTGCAATGGGGAGGTTGTTTGGTGAACTCGTGCGATTAGCATTTCCGAGTGGCACTTGGTCAAGTCCTGGACTGTATGCACTTGTTGGATCTGCATCCCTGTTAGGTAAATAGTTGTTTATTTTGTGAAGATTGTTGTGTTGTTTGTTTGTTTACTCGTTTGTTTGTTTGTTAAAATAAACATCTTATATGTCTATTAATCAGGTGGTGTCATGCGTATGACCATTAGTCTCTGTGTTATTGTCATGGAAGCTACTGGAGATATCACATACGGTTTGCCATTGATGCTGTGTATCATAGTTGCCAAATGGGTTGGTGATTTCTTCAATGAGGTATAAATACTTATGGTGCTCAACGAACCACGTCAAAGAACCGTTTCAAAGTCAAACTTCATTCCTATATCTCTTTTATTGTATCTAAGGCCAATCTTCATTCAGGAATTTTTCGTACTTGCAGTCTTGCGACAGCTCTGTGGGTATGTGTAAAGTACACTTGCTGGAAATAAATTTCTGTGGGTATGTGTAAAGTACACTTGCTGGAAATAAATTTCTGTGGGTATGTGTAAAGTACACTTGCTGGAAATAAATTTCTGTGGGTATGTGTAAAGTACACTTGCTGGAAATAAATTTCGTTCGCGCTTAAGTAAAACAAAAGTCTGCTATCAAACGACAGCGCATGTTCGCTCACTTACCCAGATATATTTAACAAGGTTTACACCACAATCTTAGTTTGCTATAGAGATGAACTGTATGTTAAAGTTCAATTGACCACATAAATTATAAATAAAAGATGTAATCTGGACATTCTGAAACAATTACAATCTCTTACTATTTCTGTTCACTCACCCATATGAAGGCTGATCTTTCCTGAGCGAAAGAAAATTTCTGAGTGGAGATTAGCCTTAAGATTTCGTATTGGAATATCTTCTAGAGTAAAGACTAGTCAGCCACAATCACTATGGTAAGGCGAACCTTCCTTGACAGCTCAGTGCCACTGAACTTGCAGGCTTAAAATATTTGATTCTTTCTTTTGTAATGCTGTATCGGAAAAGAAAAATTTAACGTAACTATAATAAAAATAGAACACAAAAATAACAAATAACAAATATAAATATAACTTTCACCGGATAATGTTTGAAAATGAATTCATTTTTTTAGCACACTGTTTTACCTTTTTTTCCCAGGGTATTTATGACATCCATATCAAGTTGGCTGGTGTTCCGTTTCTAGATTGGGAAACGCCCCAATTAACTTCACACATTACCATAAGGTAGAACTGATGATAATATTTCCTTCTGCAATTCTCTGTTGTGATTTTTATAACTTATACATGATTTTTATAGTCATACAGTTGGTTTTATATTCCAGAGATATTTTTAATGGTTAAATAATGCTCTTCAATTTTTTTAATATCAACATTGTTTCCCGATATTATTTTGTTGTGTAGAGTTGTCATCACATGATCAGGTTTTTTTGGAAGCCATATTGGTGTGCTTATTTATATATTTATATTGTAATCTATTTTCGTTTTTCAAACATTTTTATTTCAGTAAAGCCATGAAAGATCCAGTAGTATGCTTTCATACAGAAGAGCGTGTAAGTACTTCTTTCTATCTGGCTACTATTTAAACATGCGGACATACTCCATAGTACAGATGGACGGATTTACAGTCAATTTATTAAGATGGATTTACAGTAATTGCATTTCTAAGCGGGATGGCACTGGAGAAATGCACATACTCAATTGAGACGAGTTTATAAATAAAAATGGCGGATAAAAGTGATAATACAATGATCAAGGCTCAAACTTCGATAATCCTTGATAAAAGAAAAGGCATCAACTGTTCATATGACAGAAAACCTAGTGGGCAAAATCTTCAAAATGTCTATGAGGAGAAGTGTTTTCTATTGGAATGGCAAGCAATATCGCCTGCTGTTTCAATAAAAAAACACTTCTCCACAGAGAATTTTTGAAGATTTTGCCCACTGGGACGTTTTTCAAAACAATTTCAGGAGAGTTGGTTTTAATTAAATTTTTCCACCTCACACCCATACAGAGTGTTTTACTTTTAATCCGTCTGATCAAAAAAATATCCAGCTCGGTTCCGTAATAATCAGCCCCTTATGCGCCATTGATGTCCACTGTATGTTACAAAAAGGAGTTATTTGAACAAAACTTTGTGTTATTATAAGAGTTTAGTCACCATCCTTTCTGTTCCGATCTGTTCTTCTTAAAAGTCATTGTATAGTACTTCTTTCAAAACATGCATGTTCATTTTCATCCGTAGGTTGGTCGTATAATCGACGTCTTAAAGAATACGGCGTCACATCATAACGGTTTTCCTGTTGTCGACAATGTTCCCCAAACAGTTGTAAGTTTTGGTTCATGCGATAGAAATACATGTTGAAAGTATATATTTGATGTATATATTATAAATTATATATATATATATTAAGATGTATATTTACTATTAAACACTCTCTTTCTATTCGGAGAAACTGTTGGTAACCGCCGAATTTCTTATCATTTTGTTAATAGGATGGCAGACGAAAGTTGTTTGGTACATTTCGTGGTACCATACTTCGATCACAGCTTATCATTTTATTAAAACAAAAGGTAAAAAATATTTGTTTACTATATAAAGAAATATATAAAAGTATATCAGAAATATATAAGAAATATATAAAAAATAGCCGCCGCTTAACTCAAATACTGGATAACTCGAAGTATCACGTTCTCGAACTGTTTTTGTGTTTCCCTCGAAGTCTTAATACTTCCTGAAAACTACCGGTTAACTGGAATTGTTACGAACATTTTTTTATTTCTCTTCAGAAGATTTCTTCTGATAACTCGAATAATCGTGGTTGACAAAAACAGAAAAAAAGAAATTTCAGTTTAAATATTTTTAATTTAAGAAGTTCCTGTTATGGTTAGAAATTATAATGAGAATTATGGTTACAAACTTTATTTGTAACTGCAGGCCTTCTTTATCACTAACGTTGGCCCTTTTTTCATGGATCTTTACAGAACAAGATGAAAGGGATAATTTTCATAAAAAAACTACTGTTAACTCTAACTGTCATCTTAAAATGACTTATTTTGAGTTATCGAGCACTCCGCATTAGACAAACTTCCGTTATTTCGAACAAATGTCTGTTTCCCTTGGAGGTTCGAGTTAAGTGGCGGCTACTGCATAACAAATCCATACCAAACGTTCAACTGAAACCATTTTACGTTATAACGTCAAAATCATTTAGGAGATCAGGAATAGGTGTATCTATTCTTCTTCAAATAAAGCATGCTTATCCCCTCTCAACCTTACCTCTCCCAGATATTAAAGCACAAAGGATCCAACTTTCATTCTTCCTTCATTACACTCTCTCCTCCTCCCTCATTTTTTTGGATAATGTAACTGTGTGAACAATACACTAGGTATTTTTTTATGGAACTGCGATTTGTTTGCCACCATGTTTTCATTTGGTTTTGTTTTATAGGTGTTCTACGAAAGAGGCACGGTCCGGCCACGTCGTCAACGTCTTACGATAAAAGACTTTAGAGACGCTTACCCGAGATTTCCACCTATACGCGTCAGTTCAATCACTGTTTATTGCTCTTTACTGATATTACATTGTCCTCCAACCAACCAACTCAGTCTCTGTGGAGGAGATTTTTTTATGGCAGCAGTAGGCGATATTGCTTGTCATTCCTGTAGAAAACACTCCTCCACAAAGACATTTTGAAGACCCTCATTCCATTTTCAAGCTTGGGTGTGTTTTGCTTCTTTAACATCAACGGGGCTGCACAAATCCATCGGACACTCTCCTCCAAACTGATTTTTCTTTATGGTTGTCACTTTAGAACATCAACATTTCACAACGCGAGAGGGAGTGTTATATAGATTTACGCCCATTCATGAATCCAGCGCCTTATACAATACAAGAGGTAAGATATGTAATATTTTTGTTATATTTCGAGAGTATGATGTAATCTTTAATGTGTTCATCAAAATTAATTGGGTTCTTTTCGATATTTCGAACATTTCATAAATTACGTCACAACATCCATCGCCTCGTGTCTAATCTTTTCATAATTACTACACACGTTAGTAAAATAAAAGAACATCGTTAAACATCTGACGTGTCTTTGTAAAAGACGCAAGTGCCAATATTATTCAGGTGGAAAAAGAGGCCATGAATGTTGTGACGTAGAAAAGGTCTATTGGAGTCAAACAAACAAAATTGATTCTAAAGTTTTTTTGGTTGACTGATGGATGTCAAAATCCTCTTTTTATTTCATATCTTTCTAACATAGAAATCGTCGTTAAATCGTGGTTTCAGATTGTTCCGTGCGCTTGGTTTGCGTCATCTTGTTGTTGTCAACGAAAACAATCAGGTGAGTAACGTAAACAAGTTGTTGTTGTTTATCATAACAAGAAAGTTTTATTTCCTGCAGACGACACGACGTGTGTGATGTGTGTGTCGTGTGTCTCTTGGGACAGAAGTGTCTTTTTCACCTTAGTCAGGGAGAGTCGGGAACAAATCTGAGAAAGTCAAATTGTGCATTTCTTCTAACCTTTTCTGGTTATATCAAGCATGTGTGTGAAAGTGGATCTTAAGCGGCGATACACAATAAAATTTGTGGAATAAAATATGTTGAATTCATTTTTTCGAATGTGCAAGTTAAGAGGGCATACGGTTGCAATTTTTCGATATCAAATTGTTGACAATTCGCTCATTGGATACCAAACATCAACTTAATCTGAGAATCTGAGAAACAATAACGTGATTGGTTAAACTCATTTCGCTACAATTTTAAAGACGTTGATTGGTTGACGTTACTTTCGACAAATTGAAAAGTTACGATGCGTCAAATGTTTTGTATGTTATGCTCTGCTCAAGTATTTCTGTGGTTAATAAAAAGCCTTGGTGGAGGCTATTTGAATTTTTTTACACCTCCATACTTTAGAATTACGTTGTCCTTCCATTTCGAAAAATATTATTATCTCCGTACTATTTTTTCATCTGATTTGTTTTTGTAAGTAATGTTTCGTTGTTTTAGGTTACGGGAATCGTAACTCGTAAAGATCTTGCACGGTATAGGACCTGGGCACATCGTGGTCAGATGGGACTGGAAGAATTACAAGTCCTGCAGCATTCACAGGATGACGATACGAACGCATAAAGCGAACAATCGTTTGATAGGACTGAGAAAGTGCAACCATGGTTTTATCTCTTTCTACTGAAAATAATGAACGTTTTAGTCATTATTAAAGACAATTGATGGCTGTTCTTACTACAACCTGGTCACATGAACTCGAATTGATAATGGAATATCTTTATTAAAGATTTAAGCTTTTTGTGTTTGAACGAATAAAGTTCGCACATGATGTTTTTTTTCCCTGTCTTTAATGGCGTAATTTTTTTCTTATTATTTGCCATGCGCGTGTTTTTTTCTGAAACATTTAGACGATCTTAAAGCTCTGTTTACAATATGGAACTCTTTTCTTATAATATGACTTATTTATTCCGACAGATGATTTAACAAATTTTCATTATGAAGGGGAAAATATGTTTTGCAATCGAATTTTTCGTTTTTGAGCGATTTTATTTTCTGCTAAGTACTGTCCTTCCGTCTGTAACACAGTTTATCTGCCAACTTGAGATCATCAAGACTTCATGGTTTTAATCTTGTTAATTCGTTCGGCTCAGAGAGTCGGAGTCACGTGATGCCTCTCTCTCAAATGCTTTTATAAGATTTTTACTGAAAAGTTTGATGATCCGTGTATCATGTTTAAACGTGTTCGAATTTTTTTGTTTCCGTTTATAATTAGGGAATTCCTCTTCAAGTGGTTTAGAAATAGCTTTTGTTTTGTTTTTTTCTTTTTTATAATTCAAGTTTTTGCTGGTTTTTGTTTTTTTAAATCTACATTGAAAATTCATCTTTTAGGAGCTGTAAATTATTCTGTGTTCCGGTGTTTCGTCACAACTGTTATGACTAGAACCATCTAGAGGATACTCAACAGCTGTAAAAGTATACAAGCTTTGTTTTATTTATTCTGTGCATTGTGAACCACAGTCAACTAAAGACTTACAAAGTAATAATGTTAGCAACAAGATTATTGGAACCATTTTGGGAGCCAAAGTGGCGAGATTTAATTATTTCAAAATTTGATGTAAGTCGGAACACAGAATATCATAACCATTAGAAAATTCCCTGGTCTATTCTCATGTTGAGTTCTATTGTCGGTGTTTTTAACATGAACTACTTAACTTTAGCTTTTTTGATCACATGATGGTAAATAACTACTATGGATTGGTTGGAATAAAAAGTTTTTAACTTGAACTACTTAACTGCTGTTTGTTTTGCACACTTTTTGATCACATGATGGTAAATAACTACTATGGATTGGTTGGAATAAAAAGTGATCCAAGAAATAATTGACATTAAGTTGTCATAATAATGTTGTTTCCAGACTAGGGAATTTTCTACGGATTATGACTCCAACAGGGAACTGTAATTTTCTGTCGTTTTGAAGACACCATAATGAACATCAGTCATGCGCAAATTATCAACCAATCAGATTCACTTTCCTTCATTCGGAATAAATTTTTTATGAATAAATTAATGTATTTTAAATGATTTTTTAAGTGCTTTCAGTGGACTGTACGTTATGGCTTGCTACGGGCAGGCTGCTACACTTTTGTTTTGAATAACCATGAAGTTTTATTAAAGTTGGTGTTATTGATCAGCGCCTCGAGGCAGCTAATCTTTTTTTTTCCCTGTGTCTGTGATGTCGCAGTTTTAAGCACCCATTTATAGCACCCTTTTAAAAATCGGTTTTCTTTTCGCCCGTTTTTACGCGCCTTATCCATCAATTCGGTTTTTGATTGGTCGAAGTTGATCCAGTCGCTCGAAGACGGGTTTAAATATGGTGTGAAAGTTCAGTTTAATGTTTTTTCAAGGTTAAAAGAAAAATGAAAAAAACTTTGTTGAAAACGTAGTAAGTGTATTGATTTGTTTCAACATGTTATAAAGGTAAGTTTTTTGTGCACTTTGTGACGATGGCTGGGGGATGGTAAGACGTTTCTGGATGATAATTAGAAGCTTGTTCACCAGAGGGGTATGGTTAAGACGCGAGTTGCCCGTTACCCATTGCTACAATAAAATGAGAAGTTACGAGTTACTTTTTAGCTTTTAAATCACGTGTTACGAGTTGCTGTAATAATTTTATGAGTTGTTATCACAAATCCACGAGTTGGTGTACAAATTTCACGAGAATAATACTGTTAAATCGCATAATTAATCCTATAAATTTTTTTATTTTTCAGTTTTGAAGTGAGTTGCTACTCTTTAGACGAATTCGTGAACCTGTGTTAATCTAACAAGATGCGATCATAAAACTTTTTGGTTGAAAGTCTCTCTTTTTCGTTTGAGAGAACGATTCATTACATCACCATTACCTCGTTTAAACCAGAAAGAAATAACAAGGTTTTCACCGCAAACTAGTGATGATTGCATCTTGTTACATTAACCTATAGTTGATTTAAAAATCTTAATAAATCAGACATATTTCCAGACGGGGAAGCAACAGACATTAAATGTCATGTCCATCAAGAAAACTCTCCTCCGTTGCTGTATGTTTCACCTTCCATGCGGCGAATACCTTATGGACGGAAATGTTCGCAGGCAGAAATTTTAACGGTACAAAATTATAAAATTATATCCATTCACTTTCATTTTCACAATCATTTTTTTATGATTGTAACCTTTATATTTGATCATAAATCTCTTCCAACCGTACTTATATTTGCTAATTGAAAAGTTTTCCTAGTTACCAACTCCTGTCACTAAGTGCTTGCTTCTGAGAGGCTATAAAGGTGATATTTTGAAATTTGGATGGGTGCTTATTGGGAATGGGAAACTTCAAGAAAAGGACGTAAATGACAGATTAAACACCCACTGGACCTTTTCCCAAAATTTCTATTCAAAACAACGTCTTATTATTGAGTGTTATTGTTGCAATGAAACTTACAAGCCTCCACAAAATCCCCAAACAAAGGGACCACCTCCTCCCCCAATATTGGTGTGAATGAAGCTTGTCAGTGAAGCTTCTGTCATGCTGGAAACCACTATGGAATGTAAAAAAAAACATGTTTTTTTGTGGTTGGGTGGGGAGGGGACTTTAAAATGTATTTTCATTGAAGAATTGCTTTGATATGCCTTTTCATTGTAGAACTAGCTTTGCTTTGAAATGCATTTGCGTTGAAAAATGAGCTTGTCTGTAATAATTTGTGGATGCTTATTGTAGTTTACTGATTTTGAGTTTATTTACTTCTGTATAACATTCAAGTAGTGTCAACTGACAAGTAAAGGAATCTTAATGCTTAAAAACGAGATTTAGACTTATAAATGACCGGTGTTAAAACAAAATTTCTGGAATGTCTGTTCTTGCAGTATGTTCCGCGGAACGTGTTGACACAACAGCAACACGTCATAACAGAAAATGTCGACGACTTATACGAACGTCACATGAGAATAACAAAGTGTAAACGTATGTAAATTCAAATACATTTTGAAATTATTGATAATTGACAACCTGGGAAAAATTTTGATAAGGGAACACTATTTTTATCACATCTCAACCCCTTATCATTTGTGAGAAAGAAAAAAAAATATCAACGTGGTTGGCTGATAGTTTCGTTCCCAATTCTTTTTCGAATTTTTAAACATGTTTTAGGTGTGATGGTAAACTTATTGATACAAGCTATGCATGTTTTTGTGATAGAACACATCGTGTGTATACAGCCTTATCTTACGTGTGGCTGAACAGATAAAAAAAAGCATCAGCTTAATAAAAACGACTTCATTGCACGCTCAAATTCCGAAATTCTGACATCTTGGTTAACTAACTAGGGGATGTAGTTTTTTAATTATTAGTTTCTTTAATCCGTTTTTTTCCCCGATAAGGTATTTGAAACTCCAGCGTGATTTTACCGATATTTTACCTTTCCAGCGAGTTACTGATGTTCACACAAAAAACGAAAGAGTAAGAGGTAAGAAAATTTTATTAAACGTATTTTGCTTTATCAAGTCAATTAAAAACCTCTTGTGTGACCCCCTAATAAGAATGGCTGAGAAGGATATTATATATATAAAGTGAAGATAGAATATCTGTCAAGAGCAGGGGGGGAAGAAAGATGAATAAAGGCATATATTTTTAAAATATCGAAGTAAGGAACAAAGAACTGGTTATCAAGATTGTGTTGCGAAAAAAAACCATTAATACAACAAAAAGGAACTGCGAGTGATAAACATATCAAAGTATGATATCTGAAGAAGAAGATGAAGAACAAAAGAAAAAGGAAAAAGAAATTTCTGGTGGCAGATAAAGATAACTGATAAAAAACACCTGTGACCTAAAAAAAATGCTTGAGATTCATTCAAGAGGATTAGCAAAAAGAAGAAGAAATTATTATGATTAGTTAAAAATATGGATGCTTATACCCATTTTCCATTTTATAAGGAGTTTTTATTACTGTTTCTTGGAAGTTTTGTATTGTACAACAATTTAACGGCAGCCGAAGAGAAACAAAAAGTAATTTTATCCCTTCACTTGCCGTTCAACCTGAGTGATCTTGATAATGAGCGTAAGGATTCGCAAGCAATTTCTGGCTCCAACTATAACACTGGCCAGTTCTACGCTTCCGCTGCGCTAATTGCTGTTCAAGATATCAACAGGTATAGATAACCCATGGTTCACTCACATCATATAGCAAGCACGCTCGTCGATATTTGCCTTTTAAAAGTCAACAAAGTATTGAGAGATGTATACCTTTTTTCGCTCTGTTGATTTTCCTATAAAGAAAATATTGTTTTAAGAAGTGTTTTTTTTCTGTAACAGAAATTGAATCAATTTTCTACTATGCATATGTACATAACGCCTCCTTTATTCACATCAATGCCATTATTATGTTGTTCACTCGCAGGAGAACAGATTTGCTACCCAATTTGGAACTGGAGTTGCTTTGGGAAACAGAGACACATGATACAAAATGCTTCGAAAGAAAAGCAATCGAGTCCCTTCTGCAATATATCAACAACGAGACAATAGACGCTTATATCGGCTTTGTGTGCAAGTGCAAAACGGTGGCTAAGATGGTAGCTGCTGTCAATAAACCACTATTTTCAGCGGTGAGTAATATGTATTGCCAGCAGAAAGCGATAGAAAAAAAAAATGCGTGTCAAATCTTTAGAGAGATTGTGAACATTATTAAATCCAATCTCGTTTCTATGCTCTTTCGCCTTCTTAAGTAACAATGATATCGATATCTTGGGTACGAGTTTGCACATATAAAGTAATGACTTGATGTTTGTTTGTTTGTTTATTTGTTTGTTTTAATTTTGAATCGCTAACAGACATGTACTGCAAAATGGAGGTTTATATAATACAACCAAACCTCTTATAATTCGTCATCTCCCTGATTCGAAGTATTTTGAAAGGTCCTATCAACTATGATAACATGTACATGAACCTCCTTTATACCGAACACACGCTTTTTTATAAGAAAAACAAAACTTTTGGTGAGGCTCAATGTTGCTCTCTTCTACAGGCTGATTTGTTGCTTACCAGTTGCTTGTTGACTATCAACGTGAGAAGACCAAATTTGCGTGTTTGTCTATTCACGTAGACACCAGTGCAGGTTTTTATTAAACCAATAGAAGTTTTTATTACACGTTTCTCATCAGCAAGAAAAAAATATATCCCCCTTTTTTTAATTTAGTGTGAGGTTTTGTTCTCAGTTTGCCTGTTTTTTCCTTGTTGGGTGAATCCAGTTGAGCCTGGGCTGTTGCTTAGCAGTGTTGCTTCGTGTTTCTTATAAAAAAAAAGCGAACTCTATACATCAAACCATTTTGTACGAATCCTTGGATGTTCGAATCACAGGGAGTCTTCGTTTTAGATTTGTGTGATAGGGTGTGTTTACACGTGTGGTCTTATCAACTTTTTTGGTCCACCTCAGGGTTGCTCAGAACCGGAATTATCCTCAAAAGACGAATACCCGACATTCGCACGAACAACATCGCTTAACGCCGACATCATACAAATGATTAACACAATCATGAAAAAGTACAGATGGCAAAAAATGGCCATTCTTTATGAGAAAACTCATATGTGGAAATCCGTATACGATGCGATTCGCAAACATATTACTGATTCTGGTGACTTAGAAATAACTCTGGAACTTGGCTATGATAAAAATGAAGCTTACACGAGACACTATGAAAGTCTCCATCACATATTTGGACCATTTTTAGATGAACTGCCTAAAAAAGCCCGAGGTAAAGATACATGTTCTTTCTTCTTAAGTGTCTTTTTATTTGTTTATATCACCCAAAGAGATGCTGTTGGGTAAGGTACTTGGGGGTAAGACTAGAACAACTTAGGACTTGGTGTAGGGATGATATTGGGATAGCACCCGTGGTCGAGTCTCAGTCATGTCACATTTCGATACTTCACTCCGATACGTTTTAAAAGCAGCGTATAGCCCATTTGAAGCCATCAACTGAGTGCACACTGGCCTTCGGGAAAGTCGGGGAGAAGAATAGCCAACCACTACGGATGGAAGACCAAGGGCTTAAACCTCCCCGTTGCTTAAGCCAGTTTTCCACTACTCGGAATATTCCACTTGGATTCTAGTCTCTAGTGGGTTTGGTTTTTTACAGTACAGCCTGAACACATAATGACATATCCTAACAACGGTCTGTTGCATGATAAAAAGTCGTGATAAATCCTTAAAATGTATTGCTCACTATCATGCAACAGGAACGTAATAGTTAATACGACCAGAAACGAGGCAACGTTTGTATTAGTACGGGACGAAAATGACGTACTTAATAAAAAGTTCTCCATCGCCCTGCTCTTTTCTTACCCAGAATTTATTTTGAATGGAATTGAATTGATTTATTTCATCCTGACAGAAGAGAGAAAATAAATATACAATTTATATAATATATATATCATATACTGACAGAATGAGGAGTTTAGCCAAATAGGAAACTCTAAGCAAGGACCAAACCCCTGGGGTTTGAAGATATGGTTACTGTAGATTGGCCAAGAAAAAAAATAGAAGACAAGAAAGAGACTTATGGGCTTTATTTTTGAGATTGCAACAATTATAAAGAAGCGCTTGTTTGATGTTGATCCTCGGTCGTTGATTTACAAAAGTTCGAAGATTGCACTGGGCTAGTTGCTTACTACTTCATTAACATGGTAGACGTTTCCTCAGGGAATTACGCAAATTACGTTCCTTTGTGAATGAGCAACAACCTCGAACCCAGGGCTTCTTTGCCGCCGTCCGTATCAAGGATTTGTCGAAACCGTTACCGTAATATAATTATTTTCCAAATCAGAGAGGAAAGGAAAGGAATTTATTTTATACTGTTTACTTGAAAATAAAAATTCATTAATTTTCTTCATTATAGTACTACTTCAGTTGAAGTGGTTTTTAAAAAACTTTATTTGGGGAGCTATTGTATACGGTAGTCTTGAAGCTTTATAGCACAAATTTATTTTACATCTTATATGTTTGGGTTGTTGCTGTGAGTGAACGGAGATTGGATCTGTAGAAATAATATGCTTTCCAGTTCCAAAATCTGAATCTACATTCAAGCAAGTGTAAAACGACCTTTAGATTTCACTTTCCTTTCCAAAATAAAAATGGCAGCTAAGTTGAGTTGTAAAGAAAGTTGTAGAAAAATATTTAATTGTTTTTAGTTGTATGGTTATTGCTTGAGAGTGGTTTCCTGCGTCAGTTTCTTATTCTGGCTAATAAGAGAGGATTCAACCACGGTGATTATGTGTATATATCCGTGCACCCCTTTGCTTCGAATTATGGCCTTATTGGTAAAAACACAGAAAATCTTCGTTGGATTTTGCCTGGGCAAGGAAGTCGCATTAATGGTGAAGAGTTGTTCTTTCTCGATAGATCTGTGCTTGCAAAAGCTTATCAGTCGTTATTCATCTTGATGCCAAAGGTGAGAATCTATCAATGTCAAACTAGCTTACGACAATGTGTTGTGTTGTGGGAAATTAAACTCATTCACAATTTGCATTCTCCAGAGTTGAGTTTTTGCTCGCTCAAGAGTAAAATAAACACATGCAAATCCATAGCCATAGTTGCACAAGGAAAACAAAATTCCAAAATCAGGCTTCAGAAATTGAAAATTCCAAATAAGCTTACTTTGTCTAATTAATTATAATCAGGGTCCAAATTAAAAACACATACCCCTAATTAGCCTCACATCCGAACATGCAAGTTCTTCTAATACATCCGATACTATTGGTCCCACTTTTATTTTGACAACAGACTGTAACTAATCTGCAACCCATGTCATGTGATTCTTCCACATTCCAATGTATGCAAGCTAGTTATATCTTTGATTGTTGTATTATGCTAATATACAGTACAGCCTGAAGGAAATTTTACACATTCACATAGGAATGAAATTTTACATTAAAACACAAAATCAATCAATCAATTAATTTATTTCCCAATAGCATAATATATACATTTAATCAGATCAGAAAAATTACAAGTTTCAAAGAAAAAAAAATATTCTAAAGGAGGGAGACCATTGCTACTCGCAAAAATTAAGACAAACGCAATGGTTACCCCTTGGGACAAAAACAGGTGAACAGGGAACAGGACAGATCAGGAGTGTGGATAGTGGGAATGGAGGCAATTTTTTAGGTTACTTTAAATGTTGTGGGAATTAGTTAGCTTAGTAGGTAGTAGGGACTGGATGTGGTTCCAAAAACAAAGCGCATTGTATCTGATCAAATTTTTGCCAAAACTAGTTGTATTGACAAGGGGAAGTTTTAAAAGGCAAAATTCATATGCACGAGTAGTTTTGCCATGTAAGGGGTTATAGGCCAAAGAAGCTTGAATTGCATCAGACATTTTATTGTGGGATAGATAATGGAGAAGTAGAACATTTTGTAAATGAATTATGTCCGAGAACTTAAGTACTTTAAGTTTGGAATAGAGACTGCTTGTAGACTCAGTATGAGGTTTAAATGCCATGGGTCTCATTGTGTAGTGTTGAAGGACAGAGATTTGTTTGATGAGGACAGAATTATGTTGCCCCCATATTTGGCGGCAATATTGTAGGTGTGAGTGGAAAATGGCATAGTAGATTGAATGCTGCAGGAGGTACAAGATAGCGAATTTCTGAAAGGGCTCCATTGGCACGTTTGAGTTTAGTTGCAACACTATTAATTTGGGACTTCCAGCTAAGATCATTGTCTAGGAGAACACCAAGTTACTTAATAATAACCTAATAACCCATTGATAAATAACCTAAAATCATAGTTTAGAGGCTTTAGAGCATGCTTAAAAATTATATATTCTGTTTTACTAGTATTTAAAGAGATCATGTTAGCGTTTAGCCAATGAGAAAGGAACTTTAAGTCTAAGTGGAAATGGGAAAGGTACTTTAAGTCCAAGTTCATTCGTTTTGAGAGTTGTTTCAAAGAGTCACTAACATTAATCAAGTTAGTATCATCGGCAAATTGATGGACATTTGCATATTTAATAGCATAAACTAGATCATTAATATATAATAAAAAAAGTTAAGGTCCAAGCACCAAGCCTTGTGGAACCCCATATTTGATAAACCTATATTCAGAATTCACTCCATTGATAGAGACAAAATGTTTTCGATTTGAGAGGTATGATCTGAATAGAGTAAGAGCAGTTCCATGAATTCCATAGTGAAATAATTTATTAAGTAGAATGTTGTGATTGACAGTGTCAAATGCCTTTTGTAAGTCTACAAATACACCACAAGCATGGTTACCTTTGTCAAGTGCATCCATGATTTTCTGAGAAATGTTTAGCAAGGTTTGGGCAGTGGAATAATTTTTTTGAAATCCAAATTGTTGTTTATACAGTGAATTATTTGCTTCAAGAAACCCATGTACACGTTTGTACAAGAGTTGCTCAAAAATTTTATCTATATTAGATAGAAGAGAAATCGGTCTGTAGTTTGTAAGGTCCATTTTAGATCCTTTTTTGTGAACACTTTAGCTATTTTTAAGTTATTTGGAAATACACCAGTAGAAAAGGAAAGTTTAAATGTTTTAAACTTCCTGACATAAAATTTGTTTGGATCAGCGAGGGTAAGAGTCAGGCTATGCCTCGTTATATCGGTTTTCACTGGTGGAGTTAGCTGAACTGCCTTTTTGATACACCAGGCACAATGATTTCCGTCAATACCTACTCATCAATATTATTAAAGTGTTGAAAGAATTCGCGAGTATGCCCTACGGGAGTACGCCAGTGCAATCTTCCAGAGAAAATTAGAGCAAGAACTAACAAG
Organism: Turritopsis rubra; assembly: GCA_039566895.2. Classification (NCBI taxonomy): domain Eukaryota; kingdom Metazoa; phylum Cnidaria; class Hydrozoa; order Anthoathecata; family Oceaniidae; genus Turritopsis; species Turritopsis rubra. The sequence continues at coordinate 5,784,720 of CM077631.1, read as the reverse complement.
CATTCCAATGGCAGTTGTCAAAATTGACGACATCATCACATCGGGATCAACGTTTAAATTAAATTGAAAGTTTAAATTGAGTGGAACAGGTAGTTCAGTCTTTGCTGGAGAGAGGATGTTAGAAGGGATATTAAATGGACCAGTTGATTTCTTAAGATTTAGAGAAGATATACAATCCATAACTTCCATTTGGTTGGTAGGATAAAGAAATATAGAATAAGGCACAGGTTTATTTAAATAAGAAATGCTTAAATGATGGTGGAATATTTTCTTGCATAGATTCCGCTATTGAGGTATAGTAATTGCTAAAAGTGTTAGAGACAACTGTAGGGTCTGTGACAAGGGTATTGTCGATATTGATGTACACAGGTGAGGAAGAAACAAAGGGAAATCAAAGACTTAACACCCTCCCAAACCTTGCTAATATGTTTCTGGTTTTCATTGAAGAACTTATCAAAAAAATTGATTTTCCTTAGTTTGGAAAGAGAGACAATCAATATTCATGACAATGTGATATTTTTTAAAACACTTGAGGTAAAAAGATTTAAGTAAAAGTTTTTTTTCTTTAATGAAGATTTTTATGTTCTACGAAGTCATTTTTAATATCTTTTGTATTCTTACACAGTTTGTTTAGACCCAAGATTGAACTGAATATGAAAATGCATGTTAAATTAATGTTAAACTAGTGTACCATGTAAAAACATTTTAAAGTTTTCCTCCATAAATTGTTTTTACACGCAATACTGCCATGATAAGTCTGTGTATATACAATAAATTGTTTTGTTTCTCCATGATGGAATTATATTCGTTTCCCTAATAGTAAACTTTAATAATAACAATCCACATACTACAATGAATTGCTAAATAAACTGCTAGCTACACATTTTGGCATAGTAGTCAAAACTAACTGACACGAAAAAGCTGCATTCAAACACATTAAAAAAGAGACATTGACTATCTCGTCAGATAGAATAGTTACTGATACCGTTGTTATTCTTTGTTACTGAACTTATAACGTTGAATAAAAAAATATTAAAAACAAAATCAAAAAATGTTACACACAGCGTCTTCATTCTCATTAAGAAATGAACGTTGAGAAAATTTGATGAACTTCCAAACGCAAAAAACATTGCATTGCGTTCTCCTCCAGGCGGCTTTATGATGTCTTCCTTAAAACACAACACTCCACGGAGTAATAAAAACCCATAAGATGGAGCTAGAGATTCCCCTAATGGGAGATTCCCTACACTTATATGGGAAAAATAAACATCCATTGACGAACTTTCCGAGAAAATTTTCCTAAAGTTCTTTCTTTCAAAGTTAGGTAAGAAAAAAGCAAGATTTAGTATTAGTATAAGAAGATAAACAAAAGACACTGACTGCCATGAAAGCTAAAAGCTTACGCTGATACATCAAGTTTCTTTTGGGCTGTACTTTAATATTTTTGTTGGTACATATAAATTTATAACACAACATTATAAATGAAGACTATCATATGCTAAGTTAATAAATATGATTTGATATTGTAGAAATTGCGTGACAAAAGTTCAAATCGTTATGGAAATGTAGAGCAAAGAGTGAAAGATGTAATTAAAGAACCACCTTTTGAGTCACAAAAATATATTGGGGAGTTCCCATTTACTGGTGACGATTATAATAGAACCAGGGTATGTAGTTACAATATTTCTTACAGTGTGACCACTCTAGCAGGTAAAGCTGGGAAAAGGGCCTGTAAATGGTGTCAAGAAGAAATGGCGAAAATACAAATCTGCAACATATAAGTGCCTTGTATGTGATTGCCTAGATTCTTAGTTCTAGCTGAAAATCCTATTTAATTTGTTTGATCCGAAACTTTAATTATGCTTGAAAAATATATCATCGATAGAATTTGACACTTCAGTCTATATTAAAGTATTTTGAGTTTAAAGATCATTTTAACCAAGTACACAGATTCTTCATCCCATTTGAACAAACATAGAAATTTATAGTATTTTATAAAAAATTTAAACCATTTACTACAACCAAAACCGGATATAAACAAAAGGTCTTCATTATAGATGTTCAAACAAAAGAGATGTGGACTTGCTTTTACAAGCTGTTACAGCAGTTGTATTTTTGAGTAATTTTGTGATATTTTCAGTCAAACAAAATTTATGTGTAATCAAGGGAAAATCTGATTTGTGACTTGGAATACTAGAATTGAATTATTTTTTGCTCTGTCATATGTAGTATAGTAAATTCCATTCCACGAGGTTTACTGCTTGGTTTCCACTTAGTTATAAATGTTCATCGCTGATTCATCACATTAAATTCATCGGCCCAAATTACAAGTTTTTCTGTAAAAAGTTAAAGTGATTCTTTTTTTGGCCAAAGTTTCATTGCGTGTATTTCAGAAATAAAATGGTTTATTTTGTATCCGAAGTTAGTGTTTTAAAAAAGGTACAAAAAGTACAGAAAGTTAATCAAAATAAAATGCAGTGACAAACTCACTGTTTTTATAGATTAGGAAATTATTGCATGCGAAAATTTAAAGGAAGATACATACTACAGTATAACCCCATTAAGTCGGACTCTCAGGGGACCGAAATAATCGGTCTGACTTATCGGGAGTCCGACTTATCCGAACTTCGTCTTAAGTCAGACTCTACTTATTTAGTCCCAAGGGGGACAAGGTTTTAGTCCGACTTAAAGAAAAGTCTGACTTAAACCGTGTCCGACTTAACGGGGTTATACTGTATGTTCAAAAACCAGAAATTTTGAGTTTGTTCTATTTTTTCCTTTACAGTAACCTTAAGTGTAAACATCTAATTAAAAGTATGGCGATGAACTTTGGGTGACCTAGGTGGGCCAAGCTTACATGTCACAAACAGAACCAGAAGAGCATTAGAGAAATTGACATGTCAGTCTAGATGAAAATATTTTGAGTAATATATATATACATATTATAATTATTATAAAGCCTTGAACTGGATGAATATTCTTTAATAACACCAATATATTTCCACATTTTCTCCCTAATATAACAAGTAAATCAATCATCTACCAATCTTGGCTGTCAATGTTATAGTCCTGCTCATTATCTGCCATCAGCTGTTAGTCCACAGTGTATCTTGAGATTGGGCTTTTAAAAAAGATACACACTATGAACCAGTGACTAACTGTATAATAATAAACATGGGAGGGTGGTTGTTCTTTCAAAATCAAAAAGAACCAACTCACAACCGACCACTCTAGAAATATATATCTACAAAATCATTGTATTAACTTGTTGCAATCATTGTAAAAATTGTACCCAGACACTGAGTTAGCAAAGGAACGTATTCCTATTCCTTTTCCATTCCATTCATCATGAATGTTGATCTTAATTTATTTTGCATTTATTTTAGCCACCTCCAGAAACATTTCGGCTTTACGATGCAGTCATGCTATATGCACTTGCATTGAATAAGACCATCTCCAATAATGAAAGCATATCTAATGGTTCTGCCATTATAGAAAACACCAAAAAAATTAGATTTGATAGTAAGTCATCTTTCCATTATTCCTCCATAAACTGCTACCATCAGAAACAGATCTAGAGGATATGTTGAAATTTGTGGAGAAGAGCGTTAGCATGCAAATAAGTAAAACATGCAAATAAGCCCCTTGGTGATACAGACAACAGAAAATAAAAATTATGTTATTGTGCTCCATCACAATTTTTGACATTCACTTTAATATATATTAGAACTTTATGAAGTCTATTGCTTTACACAACCTCTTTCGTCATTAAAATAAAACCAACACTAAACGTTTTTTTCACTCAATTCACTTTTGGAAGTCTTGAAGGCAAAGAAATCATCCTATGTCTGCAGAATTGCGAAATATACTTTACTTCAGAGGAACTAAATTTCAAAGTTTTTAAGGTAATCTGCAAAATCTAATTCTCAGGAAACACAAAAATATAATCATCCACGAAATTTGATTCCTGAAAAGTTTTTTCTATTAAACTAACAGCAAAACAACTTTAGTTTTGTTAAGCACATACCATCTTTATTTCTCCTGCTATTTAGTTTCTTTCCGTTTATTCTATTTTAACTTTCCTTTCCAGCATTGTTAATAATCGTTATTTTGCATAAACATTGAAATTTAATTTCCTTAAAATTATCCATTATGAGCCATTATGAGTCATTTAATTCCAACAAATCCTATCTTTTTAAGTGTCTGCAAAATTTAGTTTTAAAAAATTCGGGTACCAGCGAAAGTTACCTCCACTCTTGCGCTTTTCCCTATATTACTTATTATGCTCTCAAATTCTTTAATAACAAATTATACTAGGTGTTCACGGTGAGCGATACATGGTTAATTCAAAAGCAGACCTGGTGATCTATTTCGATCTGTATCAGTTCCAGTTCACTTCAGAAGAGATGAACCTTATGAAGAAACATTTATATTTTCATGAAAGTAAGTTACATGAGATTTATGTTTGTTTTTTTTAGATATTATCTATCTATTATAAAATGTGTTTTATTTCTGGAAAAGAAGAAATGTTGAGGCCATTCATTGAAAATCCATATATTTTCACCTTCGTTCTATCTTTCTAGAGGCACCGTTTATTCCAAAGAAGGTGTTTGACTTAGTACCTGACTGTTTAAACTCTTCTTGCAATGGTTCATATTTTCAAATGGTGCCCACCAATATCAGACCATTGTGGATAAATGGTGTCCCGCCTCGCGATGAGCCTAAATGCGGCTTCACTGGCGAGAAATGTGCAGACTCTGAGTACACAAGTAAGTAATTTCATGCAGCAGTTTTAATTATTTAAATGTTGTGTATCGAGGAACAATCACTTGTAAAATATAATACACAAGTTTCTCATCCCATTGTTTCTCACCTTCATACAACTGTACTGAAATTTGTTAAAAATATTAATCAACCTAATATTATAATATTGTAAATTTTAAACATCTGAACTACAGGAGAAAATGAATTATCTGGTCATAGTTGTGTGTTGTTTCAACATTAGGTTTGATTTTTTTTGGTAATGAAGAAATGGCTCAATGTTTGTTTCTATATACTTTGACTAGTGTAAATTCACCATTACCGATTTTCTCTCAGAATTTCAGGAATACCATAATCAAAATGAGTTAAGTGTTTATAAATCATAACATGGTATAATACTCTTGAAATTTCAGTAAAACCGTAGGTGAAAACTGTCTCGTGTTCTTATGTTCTTATTTTATAGGGAGTGTGATTCTCGGTGTGGCTATCTCAATAACAATGATTAGTGTTTTTATCATCATTGTGCCAATATTCTTGTACAGGTAAGTCATTTACTTGGAAAATAAACAAATTCTTCAACATGAATGGACCAGCAAAGTATTTCCTACATCAATAAACGTATTACTACATAACACATGGTGCATTAAAAAGGTGTCTGCTTTATAGAGACTTTATCTATAAGAATTTGACTGTATATCCATCCATTCATACATATGGAGATGTCCGCTAAATTTAAGCCTCTTCCTCGGTTGGTGGTAATGAGACACAAAAACTTTAGAACCAAGTTAATGTAACATGAGTGTTGTTATTAAGATTCTAGTTCCATTTGATATTTTCCATTTTGTTTTGTATCTTCTTGTTTTAGATTAGGTGTTTTTGATTTCCGCCCGCCCAAGGGTGGAAATCTTTGGTTTATCTTTGGAGGAATTTATTGAGGAATTTATTTTGTGAGGAATTGATGAACGGTGTCTGAGGGTATAGTGAAGAGGTGTATTCTTCTGGTTTTACTCTCACTTTTTTATTTGCGGCACATTGGATTTTTTTAAAACCATATAAAAGTGGTGACACAGTTTTATTTTATGTCCAAATTTGTCCAAATTAAGCCTTAAATTTGATGACTAGGGGAACTATCAAACGCAGATATCTTCTGTTCGTTCAGGTCAGAAATGGCCGGTCAGTTGACCTCCAGTGTTTTCACTAAACCGAACTTCATACAAAGTTACATACAAAGTTTCTTTATGTACTGCAGGTTTTCCTGTTGGATACACTTACATGGCACTTAAATAAAAAACGAACTTTTTACAAAAAAGCACTTTTTGCACCTTGCTTGGTGGCTATTCTAAACTGATAATATTTAAAACGAAAGGCTATTTGAAGCGTAAGAAGTATTTAAGCAAAGCTGACTATATAATCATATCCATCTGAAGTTTATTGTTGAAGTATAGTCATAGAAAGAACTTGGAGTATGTTGCTAATATGTACAGCCCATCTTTATCAGGAATTATAATGGCTGAGGTATACAAGAAATGAGCACTATCAATAAAATGTTAACAAAAAAGCAAGCAAGAGCAACCACCACATTCTATAGGAATGGCAAGCAATACTGTCTGCTGTTTCGATAAAAAAACACTCCCCCACAGAGACTTATCGAAGATCTTGCCCACTGGGGTGTCATATTTCAAAATGTTGGGGAGTTAAGCAATGTAAATCAGCAAAAAACGTTCTAACTAACACTCTGTGCAACAGTTCAGAAATGAAGAAGTCCATGTAGTTATAAAGAAAATGAACAGTCCTGTCTTCATTTATAATTTATATCAATATCGATTTTCTAACACAAATATAAAACTATGATACATTGATGCTAAGTAGGTATGTGTAGGTTTGAAAATTTTTAGCGACAATATAATCTGGAATTCGGACAAAACAGTTTGTGTCACGTATCCCAAATATGAGAAAATATAGGTTTCAGACAATGAGCAAGTTGCAAAAAATGGACAAAAAAATAGTACTAATAGAGGTAATTTTAAAGTTGTTTTAAAGTGTTGGTTTAATACCTTATATTGTGTAGCTGTCAGAAAAATTTGGTTTCTTCATTTTTCAAGAATTTTTATTTTTTTTTTCTATTTTTTTTTTTTTTTTTTTTTTTTTTTTTTTTTCAGCTCACCCCCAATGTCAACCCCAGTGTTGTATCTGTAATTTGACAGGGTTAACCAAATGGGGCAACTGACATGGCATTTTTCTGGTATTTTGGACGCTGAAAAATGTTTTTGCTTTCCCAACTAGGTACGTGTCAGAGAAAAAGAAATAAGTAACAAGAATTAGAAACAAAATGATTGTTTCTCTCTGTAACAAAAACTTTTTTGTGTTTTAAATTGATCGTTAAATTTTTCTAGCCTGTCATCTGTCTGGCAACCTATACATAAATTCTCTGAATTTTCAATTGCTCGCAGAAAGTTTTGACCATCTCAGACAGTTGGGTGGCTGTTAAGATACCTCACTCTTCCCTAAAGATGTTTTTAATTAAAAAGTTGGAAAAAATTCTTTTTTAAATTTTATTCTTTCTTTAAGGCTGTTTTCTGTACCTTGGTACAACAATTTTCATATATTCCTATATTTTTGTGGCGCTAGCTCAGTAGCCTATATTTGGTTGTTTGTTTACTACTTGGAACTTTCAAAAGCAATTTTGAAGCCCATTTACAAAAAAGTCTTTTTTAAATTTTATTCTTTCTTATAACTGATAACTGAAGAACCAAAGCCAAGAAGGGAGATCCATTGTAAATCGTATATTCTTTCTAATGAAATAAATCTAACTAGCTGCCGGGTAAAACATTTTTACCTGTTCATTTCTTGGTAAGTGTCAATCTACCCGGGCATATTAGAAAAAGTCACTACTCTATGGATATGCGTGTTCTATGTATCATAGAGACAATCTTTTATTTTAAAACTGAAGCAAAAATATAATAATACTTTCTTGTCTATTTGTAAGATACACCACATTTTCATACTTATAAAGTTAACAACTTTTAACTAATCTAACATTACCATACATTTTGAACTATCTTTCCTCCTTTCTATCGTCAACTAATGGAAATGTAAACATTTGACGCAATGCAATGGTTCCCCCCTATACTAATACGCATACAGATACGGAAACCATTGTAACATTTGTCTATTAAACAAATTTGACATTTTTTCGCTTAGGACTCGCGGCCAGTGCGTAAAACACTTATAGTATTAATATGTAAGATTATAAACTTGGAACATAATTATTGTTTTGGATATTTCCTAGTTAATTTTGGCTGGGAATGAGTTGTGTGTTTGAAAAAGGTTAACAAAAATTACGAAAGTATGCTATAAAAATGTGGTAAATAGTAGATACTTTTAAATCTCTTTTTCTTTGTCATAACGCCGACCCTTATTTGAAATTTCGTGAGTGAAGCTAAAAGTTCTCACTAAATATTTTTACCTCTCATAATGCATTTCAAATCTCAGTGGTAATCTTCAAGACAAGAGGCTTCTTGTTTAATCTTAACTAAAAATCTCAGAATTTGTTTTCATTTAGAAATTATCATTTGAAGAAGATTCTGAAGAGTCAATTATGGAAAATCAATTATGAAAGCCTGTTTTTTCATGATTGGAGAAGTGCTTCAACATCATCACTTGGGAGTCTGGTAATAAATCTAGTTTTCACCAACTATCTTCTGTGTATATCTGCCATATTTGTTGTGCATATTTTTCATCACCCCAATTCAGCAGCAAAGTGATTATAAAAGCAATTTAAATCATTAGAAATAAAAGGACTTCTTAAACATGTAGATTTTAATTTTATATCTAAACTCACACAGAAAATAGCTCAAGGCATTCAGTGTGTAACACCTTACATGCTGTTTGTAATACAAACAATGAAATAACAAACATTGTATCTACCCAGTGGGCAAAATCTTTAAAAAGTCTCTGTGGAGGAGTGTTTTTTTATTGAACCAGCAGGCGATGTTGCTTGCCATTCCTATAAACACGCATAGACTAACTGAATAAAGTAAATTAAAAATAAAAATGTGCATACTACTGCTATTAGTGTAAAACAAATTAGCTACTGAGATTGCTATCCAATGGTAAATTAAGGTTGGGATGCGTAACCTTGAAGGTGGGAGATCGTAGTAGGTTGGGCAGTAAGACACTGTGATAGAGGTATAATGGAGGTTAAGGAACATCGCACTTGATATCCGGTCTACCATAACTATGATGGTATCCAATGATGAAACCCCACCCTCCCACGTACATACTGAGTTACAAAGGATTCCCAGATTTTATTTAAAATGTTACTTGGAAAGAAGGAAAAAAGCTGTACGCGATTTCTTGATTTTTTATGAAAAGTTTTCTTCTAGTTTTCTGCTTTTCTTCAATTTTTGAATCATACTATTTATTTAGGCCAGCCCTAACTTAACCGTCAACTATTCAACAATGACTCGTCAGAAGTTTACCACAGTGGCAATATTTAAGGGAACACTGGTAGCAGTAAAGAGAATTGATAAACGAGCTATAGAATTGCAAAAAACCATCCTTATGGAGCTGAAACAAATACGCGACATCCGACATGATAACTTAAATCAATTCATTGGTGCATGCGTTGAACCCAACAATATTTTAATAGTTACTCAATATGCACCAAAAGGAAGTCTACAGGTAAGAACAATCTTCATTTCGTTGTTGACAATGTTAACCATGTTGACAGTTAATCCTGCCCAGTGCACAAAATCTTCAAAAAGTATCTGTGGAGGAGTGTTTTTATTGAAACAGCAGGTGATATTGCTTACCATTCCTATAGAAAACACTCCTCCACAGAGACATTTTGAAGATTTTGCCCACTGGGTGGAGTCCATATCAAAATGGCCAACCAATGTCTCTCCTTGTGTGATATACAATAATGTGGATACAAATCGAAAAGCTTCTGACAAAATTTCATTACATTTTTTTGATACAGTTATGCCTTCATTTATGTGTTTACACAAAACAGTTCTGACATTTTCTCATCGTTTACAGGATGTTTTGGAAAATCATGAAATACGATTGAATACGTTATTTATCTTGTCGTTGGTGCACGATATTGTCAAGGTTGTTTTATAGAATTCTGGAATTCCACCATTTGTGAATAGATTGTTGCAATGTTGATCATTGCAATCTTTAACATTCACCATGCAACCGTAGCAGTGATTTTCCCAATAAGACCAGAGGCGTAGCTAGAGCTCAGTCAAAATTTGGGCAGGAGAGTTTAGTCATTTGTAGAAAAGAAAACGTGCAAGTAACCTAATCGACACTTAAGACTGAAAAGAAATATCATTAAATTGGACTCCTCCACTTTTTTTGACTGACCCTGAATACGCCTACATTTTAGAATATTCACCATTATTAAGTAGCTTAAATTTAACTGTGAAATTCATTTTAAGGCCATTTAAGAGTTCCCTCTGAAGACTAATCCTATATGTGACTGCTTTCTGCATGAACCTAAATTTTGGCTAAAGTGTGGGTAATTTATGGCTCCTCATCAATGATGATTGTAACATTGCATCCATCTAATATTATAATAAATCTGAAAATAAAATTCTTTTAGGGGATGTGTTATCTTCACTCAACAGATATAAAATCACATGGGAATCTGAAATCTTCAAATTGTGTGATTGACAGTCGATGGGTGTTGAAGATTACCGATTTTGGATTGAATATGTTTCGTAGTAAACAAGGAACACTCAATTCTATCGAGAGTGAATTGCATAATAGTGAGTTGACATAACTGTTATTGGGGTAGCTAAACATTTTTGGACGGGTTAGTTGTGATGTTGCTCCCTTGACCTCAATAAAATGTTTAATCAGCAACATCTTAGTAATGGTTTGTCGTCAACATGTGATCCCATACGCTTTTGAACTTAATTATTGGCCTAAGATACTAAGATACATTATTGGTCAAATATAATGAAACAACAAATTTTTATTGCTGACTTTAGACCTTCTTTGGAAATCCCCAGAACTTCTTCGGTTAAACATGCCTGCAACATCTCGTGGAAGCCAGAAAGGAGATGTTTACAGCTTTGCTATCATATTACAAGAATGCCATACAAGGGATGGTGCTTGGGGGAGTTCCTTTCAAGACCCAGAAGGTAACAAGTTTTGTATTCAATCAAGTTAGAATTTCCTAAAACTTCCTGGAATAAATTTAGGTCTGTCAACGCTCCTGGAAAGCTGGAAATGTTTTTTTAAAAATTAAACGTAATAAATAAATCGAATTATCTTAACAAAATGTGTTTCCTAATCTTGCTTTCACCATCGGACTATTAAATTTTAAAAAGCTTTTAAACCTTAGTTGTTTTCGTTTTACATTGAATGTAAGCAAAACTTATGTATGTACTTTGCCAACGTTTTGATATCAGCCTCTTGTTTTGATGATACGAGTAAAACTCCTGCAAAAACATAAAAAAGTCATGTAAATTTATTGTTTTTCTATCCTTAAACCTGGGTTCGATAAAGCGGTTCTATTGGCTGTTTGGCAAAAAAGAGCAGAAAAAGTAGAATACTAAATCAACTTGTTTTTTTGTCCATGCGGATAAAATCAAAAGATTGGAATCCCCATTTTTCACGTTTGGTTCTACCTAATGAACAAGAGACCATGTTCTCCCTAATAAATTTGCACCATTTTGCTTGTTGTCTGTTTTCAGTTATTGTTGAGAAAGTCAAGGCACGCGTGATTCCAGCTTTTCGTCCTGTCGTGTCAGTTCTGTTAGACGGCGCTGAAGGGCTCCGTGACGTCATGAAAAGATGTTGGAACGAAAATCCCGAAGAACGTCCGCACTTCTCCGAGTTACGTAAAGATGTCGAAGCGATGATGAAAGTCAATGGGTTGTGAGTTGATAATTCCTTTTTTTTCGGTTGCTATATACCTTTATTGGCTCTTTTTACGCCAGCCGGGCGTTAATGTTCATGACTTGGCGTTAAAAGGGCCCACGTTAGATGTTTCTCTGCGAGACTCGGCGTTTAATTTGGCCCCCTGCAATAAGGTCCAATAAGGTAACTTCCTACAAGCTTTCCTCCAATCATCGTTGTAGCAGCTATCCACCTGTTTCCAACCTGACTAATAATAATGACCATGTTGACGTTTAAACAAAGAAAAGGAAACATGTTTTGTGCAAAATTATTATATACATTGAAAACGAGGCTGTCCTTACGTTATTCGTGCAAAGGGTTTGTGTTATCAATTCCTTCTGTTATATGTTTTTGCGTTTGCGTAGAAAAACGAATATCTTTGATAACATGGTTTACATGATGGGCAAATATTCTGATGATTTGGAAGAAATGGTGGAAGAACGAACCAGTTCCCTGATCGAAGAAAAACATAAAGTTGAAGCCTTGCTGGAAAGAATGTTACCCAAAAGTGTTGCTCGACAGTTGATGAAGGGGAAAGCCGTAGAAGCTGAGTCATTTGAAGAAGTCACCATTTACTTCAGTGATATAGTTGGTTTTACAACAATTTGTTCATCCATATCTCCAATGGAAGTTGTCAACCTTTTGAATAGTCTCTACACCATGTTTGATAACGTGACGAAAAGTTATGACGTTTACAAGGTACTTTTAATTTTCAAACTTAATTTTAACTATATTTTTTTATTTCTATGTTGGTGTAAATTAGTACTTGTAATTGATAAAGTAAATAAATAAATAAATAAATAAATAAATAAATAAATAAATAAATATAATACATTTTAATCCAGAAAAGATTCGAAATAAAAAACAAACCTTTAGAGCGTTTTGAAGTCCATTTCATGGTGAGTATGAGATGGTATGGATCTCCTCCACTGGTTGTCTCTCAACTTTTGAGACCGGATTTGAAGATAGATGTCTTACCCCCGAAAGAAAATTCCCGAGAAAAACCATTTTAAAGATTTTTTTTTCGAGTCAGGTTTGCTGCATAATTCTTGAATGTGGAATTGTGTGAACCAAGGGAATCGACTGAAGCGTTCCAGATATTGAAATTGAAACGTAAACGTAATGAATTGCAAATTATATATACAGATCATACAGAATTATATTATGAAAAAGTACTTTCCCCCCAAAAAAATGACCGTTATAAATAGATTTGATTCACAATGTTTAGTTTTTTGGATAGAATATTTATTCCTCTACAATTCGAGGTAAAAAATATTTATTTTTTTTTTTTTTTTTTTTCAAAAAAAGACGTTCCACTCGTCTTAAGACGGTTTTCCACTAGGCAGAAAATTCCGCTTGCAGTCTAGCGGCTTTGCTTTTAAATTCCGTCTGCAGTCTAGCGGCTTTGGTTTTAAATTCTGCCAAAAGCATCTGCAGGAGAGTAGAATCAAGTTCAACTTTTCCGCCGCGGAATATTCCCCGCAAGCCAATCAAATGGTTCCATTAGTGATCACGTGGTGAAAACAATAGCCGCTCCGCACTAAATATTCCGTCTAGTGGAAAACCGGCTAAGTCACGGTTCTAAAGTCCTGCTTATCTAGGGTTACAGTTTTCTATTTTAAGTCCTGTTTACACTTAATAGTCTCTATACTAATTATTATTCCGTGTGATTCAAAACATTTAACAGTAACATGGAAAAAACCCAAATGTCTGTGACAAGTTTCTCAACTCAAGACCACTATATTTCACATTCTTTAATTTTGAAACTTCAATAGAAATCTGCTCAACTTTAAAGCTGAATTCACACTCAGAAAGAATTCTGCGGCGCGTTTTTACGTTCTATGGTAACCGCGTTATTATGTTTACGAGCTCACATGCAGTTTACTTTCGATCCAAACTTTCCGCAGACATCCGCGTTGCGAAGTCCTTTTATAGACCTTCTTGCGATTTCAGTGCGAATTGGCCGTCCTTTTTGTTCAGTTACCTCTTCAATATACTGGGTGGGCCGAAAGAAGACGCCCTTAAAATTAAAACTCTTGAATTTGTGAAATAGACTGTGATTTTCCTTTATTTTTATCTCACAAATGTATTTAGAAATTTTTATTCGTCCATTTTTTGTAAGAATTCATCATTTATATTAAGTCGAAAATAAGTATAGGGGGAAATCATAATTTCAATTTGTTCCAATTTTGACGTCAATTAGTTTTACTTTTTACATGTCTTTTTATTTAATTTGATGTTACAAAAATTTCGATATTCCTGTAACATAAAGAATTAAAATGAGAAGCATAACATAAGAAACAATAACGACTCAACCATATTTGTTGATATATTGGTCTCCCTCCATGATCATCCCACTGAGAGTGGCCTTCTGGTGAATTGCTTGATTGATTTGTGAACGAAGAAAGATCGAAAGCAACTTCTTTCCAAGCCGTTCTAATTGTATGCTTTTAGTTCTTCTTCATTTTGAATGGTTTGTTTAGCCTTAATTCATTATTTTTTCTCTTTTCTCTAAATTTTCTCTTTTATCTGGTTAATCAAGGAGTCACACTCGGGAGATGGGGGTGGGCGTTAGCATGGGTGGGCGTTAGCATGGGTGGTCGTTAGCTTTGATGATTTAACGGTTTTTGAATCTAGCGTCTTTGAATAAACTTTGAACTATGTGGTGGTATTTGCCCTGTATAGAAATCCAATTGTCGTATGTAAAAGGTGTTGAATGACAAGAAAAAGTTGTTTTGCAGGTTTTGTTCTATGTCTTTGCGTTAACTTTCATTCCGTTATTTACCAATAAATTGAAACATAGAAAATATCTCAAAATTCAAAATGTAAAAGTTTCTTATGTTTTTACATTATAATTATCAAAATAATAAAAGTTAACTTTTATGTTGTTGTTTTTTTGGTCCACCCGGTATAATACAACTACCACGATGCAATGCAATGCAAAAAAAAAAATAGTAAAAATGTCTGCAATAATGTCTGGAACGATAAAAGGTTTTCATGAACTAAATGGATTTTCTCACTACCGTTTAAGAACATGCTAATAGAAACCCCAAAGCTAGTCATTAGAGCATTGCATCCTGTATATCATCCTGTATATCTTTCTATCTGGATTTTCACTGTTTCTTTGCTTACTTGCAGGTAGAAACTATCGGGGACGCATACATGGTAGTTTCCGGACTTCCGGTGAGGAACGGTAAAGAGCACGCGAAAGAAATAGCTTTGTTAGCATTGGATATATTAGAGAACATCAGATCATTCAAAGTGAAACCTAAACAGGAACAGCTAGAAGTGAGAATCGGTATACACTCTGGTAAGTATTTGGTACAATATTCATACAATGACTGGCAACCTACTCAATGTGGAAGATTATACAGTTATACCTCTTCGTCCCTCTTTTATTCAAGCTCCCCAATTTGAGCTACAGTAGGCTTCCCCTAATCCGAACCCTGCTTGGAACTAATTAGAAATTTTCCCTATCACCTATAGGATACCCTTTATAATCATAAGTGAGAGTGATGCATGTATTGGTTGTCTTTTGTTCTTTTATATCACATAGGGGTTTGGGTCTGGGTCTGGGGTTTGGGGTTTTCACAAAAATAGAATGAAAGAATGCTTAGATTGAAAAATACGGCAACAAAACCTCTCTTTTAAGGACATCCTTATGTGTTTCACCTTGAAGCTCGCTTTTTCTCTGTACGCTTTTCTTGAGCTAGTGTGAACCAGGCTTTATATTAGAATATGACATCCATAGAGGTCTTGTTTATATGACACAGGTCCAGTCGTGGCTGGTGTTGTTGGAACAGCTATGCCTCGGTACTGTCTATTTGGTGACACTGTTAACGTAGCATCAAGAATGGAATCACACGGACAAGGTACCGTTGATACAATGGAATCTCTATAAAGCGGGACACCATTGGTACATAAAAAAGGTGTCCGCTTTATAGGAATGTCCACTTCATGGAGACTTTACCTATGAGAATTTAACTGTAAATTCATGTATCCGTACATGGAGTATATATTCGTTATACAGAGACGATGTGCATCATGAAATCCGATCGAAATTGATAGCATTAGAATACGTTCGCCTAATGTTTGTTGTGAGGTTGTGATTACAAGATATTTTGATAATTCTAGAAACTAATTCGCTGTTTATTTGACGTAAATTTCTTTGTAATGCCTTTTGTGTTCAATGAAGTAAAATTCAATAGGTTATCGCCATAAGAAAACTTTGCGCGATGTTGAGCAAGCGAGAGGAGGAGTTGTGGGTTCAATACCCACTTGATTCGTTACCTAACTGGGATAGAAAATTATATTTGTGTGATTGATTCTGAAACCTTATTGGTCCTTTTTATGCCCGCCCTTAAATGTCGTTAAAAGGGGCGTCTTAAGATGTTTGTCTGTAAGAGTTTGAGCGTGGACAAAAATAACGCCAATAAATACTGGCGTAAAAAGGGCCAATATGGTAATAAATATCCGGTAGTTACACATTGGATCCATAACCTTTTCCCCTTTCTCCTTAGCTCTTCGCATTCACATAAGTCCTTCTGTTAAAGATGACCTCACAAGTTTTGGTGGATTTAATATGCAATCAAGAGGGCTTACAGAAATCAAGGTAAAATACAAAATACAGTTGACTCTCGATAAGTGGAACCTTCACAGGACCGAAGAAAATGGTTCCACTTAGCGAAAGTTCCACTTATCCGAAGTTGGTCTTTGTTAAGGCAAATCCACGGGACTGAAGAAAAAGGTTTCACATATCCGGGGTTCCACTTATCGAGAGTCAACTGCATTACATTCACCTTCTGTGTAGCTTAGGGGTTCGATTTTTCTTCCGCCTCCGTGCTAACTATATTTTTTAAATTGAGTCTCTCGGTAACCGTGAATTTTATTCCGAATTTTCTCAATACGTACAGGATTTTTTCATGTTTCAAAACATATTCGGAGAATTACTTTTACGTATTTCCCCGCCAGTATTCTGTTAACCGACTGGGATTATTGGTACTCCCGATATCTCGTACTCTTTAGAGTCGGGATGAAATATTCGAGATAGTGAGAGCCTTTTAAAAGAAATAATGTAAGGGACTAAAGAAAATAAGTGAAATAATGCTATAATAATAATGAAATAAACACTACCAATCGTCGGCCTAAACCATTGTCCTCCTCTACCATTAGGGCAAAGGGAAGGTGGAAACATTCTGGTTGCTTGGTGCTGATCAGTATCACATACGAAAACGTACATCAAATTTGAACGAAACCAGACATACTTAAAAGACATTCTGCGCGACTCGCCCAGAGTTCGTCATAAACTTCATTTAACGCCCGAGTATCTTCGGCGTACACCAACTGGTTCGAGCATTCATCACTTTCGTCATAATAATAAAAGCAATGGATCAGCGAATCTCATTCCGCCCGCCTGTAAAAGGAAGTCAAATGATAAAGGCCCAAAAGGAACTCAGGTCGAACTCATCGACTTCCACGGTCATGAAACCGAAACATTGTTGCGCCCTAGAAATGGTACGTTCAGTGGCGTGGGTGCTTCTGTGCATTCATCTCATCGCGAGATATCTTTTACTATGAACTTGAAAGAAAATTCACCAAAACCGTTATGAAGGAGAGAAAATGGCAGGGTTCAAAAGAAAAGAAAGGCTATGGTCGGAATATAAACTAGCCTAGTGCTACGAATGCACTACAAATGGACACGATGGTTGCTCGGCTAGAAATATACTTAATTATTCCGAAATGATTTTAATTTATTCCATCAATCATCCAATATTTCTAATTATCCAAAATGCCGAATCGATAACGTCATCAGACATCTGCTTCGACGCAATTTACTGAATTTTAACCCAATATTTTGCAGTTGGGTGTTTCACTATGATGCCCTTTAGTACGAACGAACGACTACGGACATCAGCATCAGCATACCTTATCAGCCTCTTATACGCTGTCCCTTAATGGTGTTAATTTTTATGACTTGGTGGTGTTTGTCTTCTCTGTAAAGGTTTGACGGTAGACTTGTCAAAAATAACGCCCATAAAGATGTAAAAGGAGCCGGCGTTAAATAAGGGGAGGATAAAAAGTAGCATGCGACAAATTATGATTAGGACATGATTCACACGCGTTGCAAATAGCTTCATCGGCGGAATGGTTTTTGTATTGGATCTGCGCTATCCCACATGAAAACCATTCTGGAAAAGAAGCAATCACAACTTGCGAACCGAGTGAGCGGTAGGATTTCTTCTATCCAGCTGAAATTATTGTTTTCCCCTGTATTTGAGTACATCCCATTTTACACTGGGATATTGTTATTAGGTTCAGTTCATTTATACATCAGAGGAGGGAGAAGGAAAAACAGTTTTAATTAATTTATTGTTTTTTAATAAACTTTTTTTATTGTAATTATTATTAGCAGAATACTTATACAGGTGCAAAATACTTCAGTGTCTAAAATATATACAATATATACATATCGGCTGTTATCAATGTTAGACCTGTTAAACAAATGTGAAAAATTAAGTGGTAAATATAAAATTGATAAGATTGATAAGATAAGATATTTTAATAACATAATTTTTTGTAAGCCTTCTTGTGCTTGTCGATTAAAATGGAGATGTTGTGGGGAAAAACGTGTTTCCTTCTTGTATTTCATATTATTATTATTTCTTTCATTATAAAAAGTGTACAGTTAAAATAGTTTTCTTATAAAAACAATAATGTATTTCGGATGAATTATTAAAAAACTTTTTGTGTTTTTCGTTAGTACGTTAAAACATAGTCATTTGAAAATTCCCTAGTCTGGACACTCACAGTTTATCTTGCACTCACTTTGACCACATAACTCTTATTACAACCCATGCGAAGTAATTATTTACTATCATGTGATCAAAATGAGTGCAAAATAAGTGTCCAGAATTTTCTAATGACTAATGGTTAAAATCTGAAGAATCTTTTTGAAAGCTCGCAAATTGATTTGTTCTCCCCTTTGATTAGCGTACGTGTAGGCGCGAAAGGGAGATTTTATATTTTTGGACCGAATGCTTTTTACAACATTGCATAACTTTAGCATAAACACATGTCTCGATTTTGTCCCTTTTCAAGCACATTTACCACTATCAATTATCATATTGTGCTCGGAAATTCATAAAAAATAGTAATTCCTATCATAATATGAGTCACTTGAAAAGTCGGCTTATTGTGCCAAAAATAGATGATCTAGTATTGCTCTTTGAGTATATTTCTCGGAAGATTTATGCCACAAACACATTCTTCTTAAAATGTGCCTTACGACCGAAAGTGGTAGGGCTGGTTTCCCTCTGCTATGTTATTCATTTTCGGTTTTAATCTTAGTCGCTTAAGTTGGCACATAATAATAAAAATACAACACTCCCTCAGAAATCCTACATAGAACAATTTAGTATTTTTGCCGTCATTGTGAATATTTATCGTTTTCTTGATTAGTTTTTCGTAAAAGAGAAATGTTTTTCAAAGTTTATGAGTTATCAAGACAATCTAAACAATGCTTTTAAATTCTTAATTTGTATAGTGAATCTTTTGACAGCTGAGATATATACTTTTGACATCTATTATACATCCACTAATTTCCGTGAAAGGATTGAACTTCAAGTAAAGAAGGTTTTTGAATAATTTATTGAAGCATGAATGGTTAAATCAATGCGGTTTATATGAATTACTTGAACAGATATAATGAAAAAATTGTTTTAAAATATTAGCTGTACGTGCTAAATTAAAAAAACGGCTAGCGCGGTCTGGGATTTGATTCGAAAAATTCTTAAAAAGTAAACAGAAAACAATGTTCACTCTTGACATCCACACTCTTTCTTGTTAAACGATCATAAATTATTTCGGCGCGTCAAATGCTGATGTTTCAGTGAGAAGTTTGATGAAGAACTGGTGGGAATATAATATTGTAAACAATGGTTGTTATTCAAAGATCATTCGCAAATATCATAGGTTTGACGTCGTTAGTTTTCGCAATATTTATGAAAATACCAAATACTGAACAACAAAGTCTTGACACATATGATAATGGATTCTTAGATATACTTAATATTTCCAAATCAAACTGGAATAAAAATGAAATAGTATTTGCTCTAAATTTACCTGTAACTTTTTGTGATCATTGCTATGACAAATATTCGGGTACAGGTTACAATTACCCAGTGTTTTTTGCGCCGGCTGCTGCAGTGGCTGTAGAAGATGTAAATAAACAGAAAAACCTATTGAGTGGATATAAATTAAGATATGCATGGAACAAAAATATTATGGACACTCATTGTGAAGAGTTGACAGCCGTAAGAAGACAGTTTAAACAAATTAATATGGGTGTTCATGCCTTCATTGGTTATGCTTGTGAATGTCGTGCTGTGGCAACAAACGCTGCAGCAATGAACTTGCCGCTCATCTCTATGGTAAGAATACATCCCCATTTGTAGTTCTATTTCTATTTCTATTTCAGCAAAGAATACCTGTTATAATAAATATTCCTTTAAAAGTCTACTTCCATGTCTTAGATTTGGCAGGTCAGTTAAATTCTAATTAATTACTAACTTTCATTAAAATTTTCATTTATAATATTACTGAAACACCGTTTTTTTATTATTGGGCTTCAGTCACAAATTTGTCCCCCCCCAAAAAAATTGTTTTCTCAAAAAAAATCATTCTCATTTTAAAAAGATTTTCCTCCCATAAGTTTGGCATTCATATCCTGAAGTTGCCGGGCACAATCTTGCAAGGGAAAAAATAGCTGTACATAACACTTCTTCTTATCCCGTTAAATTTTTCTTAAAGCCTAATTTGGTCTGGATAATTGATTAACATCTTCATTTCCAGACAGGACACAAATGTCATAACAGTCAAATATTACCAAAAAAATTAGAAAATTTATATACAATAAAAATCACCTTGGAATATTATTATACTATGTATGTAATATTTACAAAATATACATGAAAAGACTCAATAGAAAAATGTGATTTTTTTTAGAACTCGGGAACATAACAGGCAATCTATAACTGTCAACAAATAACTTGTTCATTATTAATTACAATTACTATTATTATTAGTAATTCTATAGAAGCAACTATAACTATAACTAAAATTCCTTTTCTATAAAAAGGTGTTAGGTACTACAAGTAAATTTAACATGTATTTGGAGGTAATTATGAGGTCAGGAATATTTGGTAATGCTAAGACCAGTCAAATTTTAGCAGTACGTAACACATCTTTATTGCTCTCATATCAAGAGCAGATACTAGATGGTCAAACCAACTAGACATGCACCTAGTCCACTTCACTCTCTAAGTTATACATAGAAATAATCATCATTTGAACAAGCTGGGGAGTACAGATTTGAAAATGATGT
Organism: Turritopsis rubra; assembly: GCA_039566895.2. Classification (NCBI taxonomy): domain Eukaryota; kingdom Metazoa; phylum Cnidaria; class Hydrozoa; order Anthoathecata; family Oceaniidae; genus Turritopsis; species Turritopsis rubra. The sequence continues at coordinate 5,763,665 of CM077631.1, read as the reverse complement.
TACGTATGGTTTTGGGACAAATTTGTGACTAAAGCCCTATTATCACTTTAATATGTTATATATAAAAATGTTTCCTTTAGAAATATTAATACAGTACAACCCAAAAGAAATATCTCCGAAAGAACAAATTTTTACATGAAAACACAAAAGATTTTTGCGTTTTATTTTACATGAAGTCATTAAATCATTAAAAATCTTTTGTATTCCACGGAGTTTGTTTAGATGCGCGATTGAACTTAACATGGAAATGCATGTCAAATAAACTGTTGACTTCAAACGACTTTGTGAAAGCAAATTATCTTACGCGAACACGTAAAATTTCTTTTGGGCTGTAGTGTACTGTAGTGTACTGTAGTGTCAAGATGGGTATTGCCTTTAGTATTAATAAGGTTTCATTATAAATGACTTATTCCCTGTGTGTAAACCAAACATTCAAACAATGAAAGTATATGAAAATATATATATTAGAAAGAAATATTATTTTATTGTTATTATGATCCCTCAGAAAACGAAGCAAGCGTAAAAGCATTACATTACCTGTACAAATGTGTGCACGTGTTTAATGAAAATTGACTTAAGCATTCAGCAATTATTGAGGAAAGGAGACTTTGGACTTTTGTGTAAAACAACACATCACTTGGAAAGTCATCTATAGAATTGTTTCATGATTGCAAGTAAAAGTCATGCACATCTTCTTTGGCTTGGTGATAGGAGAAAAAAGACTTCATCTCAAACATCTTTGTCAAATTGTCAAACTATTATCAAAGTATTTATTCGGGTAAATTGACTCTGATGATTATGCTTAATTCATGATTTGAAATACATAATTTTAAGCGGAAAAAAAATTATTTTAATATAAATATGATTATCATAATACTAATTGTTTTTCTTATCTGCTTTAAGTTAATGATCTGGCTGGTTCTGATCATCCCATCATTCCCCATCATATGGAATAAAGTGAACACCAAAAACAAAACGCAAACATTAGTTTGATCAAGGTCATCATTGTCGTCTGGTCATTATAATATTTAAATAATTCCCCTGAATTGTTGTCATATAAGCCTTCTGCCAAAATAATTATAATTATCCAAGGTGACATGGATTAGTTTAAGCTAATATTTATAAAAAGTTCTGATTTTTATAATGTGGTGTTAATCACTTGCGTAGATGACATTTTTTTACATCACGTATGCTCATTAGTCTAAGAAAAAAAAACTCATTTTAGTGATATTAATTAAGGATAAAAGATAAAGCTAGATGTTTTTTTAGTTGACCAGGCTATTTATTTGTTATAATTATAGTGTAATCGAAGTATACGGTTTGAATTTTAAGATTGATTTATTTTTTTCTCTCTCATTTTTTCACAGTTATTCTTTGGTTTGTCAGAAGGTTTTATCTTTCGAAAAGATGTCAATATTTGATTAGTTTTGTTGTCCTTCTGAACCCAGTTATTCGTTGTTGTTTTTTTTTTATTATTATTATTATTCATTTTAAATTTTCATTTATTTATTTTATTATCTTTTCTAAGGATAATTGAACTTTGTTACAACGATCCTTCAGATTACGGATTAAAACAACTGCTTTAATAACAAATGCCTGTTGTAAGATATAGGAACATTATGGGAAAAAAAATAATCCCTTAACGTAAAAAAACTTTGGAAGTTCCGAGTTCCTGTTTGATTTTGTGATTCTTTTAATAATATGGAACTTAAAAAAACATAGTTTTCAAAGGAATATCTACCATAGTCTATGTATATATACATTATGGGATTTAAACTTTGATGACGTCATATAGACACATGACAAATGTGTTGAAAATAACAGTTGACAAAAGGCAACTATAATCCGAAAGGTATATAGACATCTCTCTACTCATTTGAGTTTAGTTTTATTTATTGATATATTTATTCCTAAAATCTTTATGCAGGATTGTTGTTTCAGTATTATACATATTTACAAATGTAGTAACTACTGCTTTCGAAACAAGTCCTGAAGCATGTTTAAGAGATGAAGTTAAAGAAAACTCGCGAGAACAGATCAAAGAATTCAGGTTTAGAATTCGCATATTCACAAATCCAAAATCATGACAAAATGTTTTATTTAAAAATTGTGAATCTTTCAGTGTTGTCCCCAACCTTTGTGGTGATTGGAAAGTGGATTGTGTGATTACCATTTACAATATACTTCAGTGTTGTGTGTTTAAATCACAAATCCAATTAATTTAGTTTCTGTAGGCCTGGTTTTTACGTGCTTTTGAAAATATGTTTTTGGTTAATGTTAATTGTCAATCTGTAATCCATGGGGCATACACCTAATTCGACCCAATTATTCTATTTTTGTTTTGTTTTGTTTTTTAAATTTTGGTGAACAATTTTTAGTAACAAAAAAAACCCAATCATTTCTTAAAATAGAATTTGAAATAATTTTTTCATTGGCTTTCTTCAAAGTTGCAGGCAACCGTATTCTTTTATTCATACATTCAAATTTAAATAATTTGTAAAGGAAAGGAAAGAGGAAAGGAGACAAAATTGAATCTGATAACATTTTGTTATCTATCTCCAATGAAAAGTGATTATACTTGATTAAGTAATTGGTGTGCTTATGTTTTCATTGCTCCTGCAATTTAAACATTTCTGTGGTTTTTTTATAACTGTTAAAATCATTTTTGCCGCCATCATGACTGACAGTTATCTTTTATTTTTTCCTTTATTCACAAGTGTTGAACAGAATCAAATAACACAATGCTAATAATAATAATAATAATAATAATAATAATAACAATAATAATAATAATAATAACAATAATAATAATAATAATAATAACAATAATAATAACAATAACAATAACAATAACAATAACAATAACAATAACAATAATAATAATAATAATAATAATAATAATGTGTACAATTTTTTTTTCAAACTTAATAAAGTAATTTCTTGCCCAGTTCCACAACCTTTAAAAATCTCTTCTTAACAGCCTATAAAATTAAATGAATTTCGATCATAATATTGATCTTGTTTTTTGTTTTGAATTATTATTTTGAACCTGTAAATCCCAATTAATCTGTTCGGCAATTCCAGATCACACATAAAGCAAAAGGTTAAGTATGTATCATATTTTGCTTTGCATATACTCTTTAAGATTATGATGTTACCTTTGAGAATATCTCTCAAGTTCTCTAAAATTAAGATCCACCAAAGTAGTTAATATTTAAATGGCTCTTCATACCACTGAAAATATATCAAATATGTCTAAGATGATTAGCTAATCAAAGTTGTCTTTTATTGGTATAAAAGTAAGCGAGCATTGTTTGTAAGAGCGAGTTTATGATATTTTGTACTTTGCACTAAAAATAATTTTTTATTTACAATAAATATATAAAAATAATTTACAATGTGTGTGGGTTGAGTGTCACTCATGTGAATGTAAAAATGTGGTGTTTTAAATGAATGTTTTTTTTTTTTTTGACAGTTGTGTTACCAGTCTGAATGAAAATAGCTTCTCCCAGCTGTTTCCCTTTTCGAACTAATTCCAAACATTGGGAATTATAAAAGAACTTTATTTTTGCATAATGCAAGGAAGAAGCTCTGAAATGGAAATAGTGTAGAAGGTTTCCCAACAAATTGTAGGTTAAATAAAACTTTTTTTAAGACTATGGAAATCTTTTGTTCTTTCACTAAACTGCTGGTAACAGTTTTGTGTAAACCATTAGCAATTTTAACACTTTGCATTTTTTTCTTCCCAGTTAGTAAAAAAAGTGAAAAAAAAGTTTACAGCATTATTATTTTTAGGTCCAAGAAAGTTTTAGGTCTTAGTCTTAGGTTCTTAGAAATATGAAAAGAGTAACAGAAGTTTATGCTCTATTCAAATGTCTATTCACTCAAATTGTTTTGCTGTACATAATAGACGAAGTGACATAATCTATAATCACCTATTTGAGATTTTGAGATTTGAACTAATGACTTCAAGAGGCTTCCAAGCATGATATTTTAAGCTTGATTTTTTCGCCTTTCAACATGCATCGGGCGAAAGAAATTATAATCATTGTTATAATCTCTTTTCATATCTCTATGTTTGACTGAAGAATTTTGCTCTTTTCTTTTCTTAAGGTGTGCTTATATATCCGATTTTGACATTTCAGAGTTGTTCCGAAGCTGAATTGTCCGACAAAAAAATCTATCCTACATTTGCACGAACCACTGAATTGAATGCAGATATTATTCACATGATAATGGCTGTCATGAAGCATTTTAAGTGGCAAAAAATGGCCGTACTATACGAAAAGAGTCACATGTGGAAACCTGTATATAAAGCTCTTAAGAAATATATTTCTGATAAAAAGATTCAGCATCAATTTGATATAACTGAAGCAGAAGAATATGGAAGTAGTCAAGCTAGTCAAGTTCGATACGAAAGCCTTCACCATGTTTTCAATCCGTTTCTGAAATCATTGGAAAAGAAAGCCAGAAGTAAGTGTGATTAAAAATATTTCTGGATGTAATTCTGTCTCAACATCGTACACGAACCTTAATAATCATGAAATGTTAAATCGTATTCTCTCTGTCACTCGGGAAGTTTGAAGGTTATTTTTCCTTGCTACCAACACCTTTTTTTACATCTTTACATCTGCAGACAAAAAATCCTATACTAAATGGTTTCTTTATTTTTTGAATCGGGATTTGAATTTGACATAATCAAATTAAGGAGAATTTCAAAAACTCTTTACTCTGTTGTTGATGGACTATTTTTAATTTTATTTTTGGTGTTTTCAACTTCAAAGGGTTACTTGTCTGTGATTTATTAATAAATAGTCAATGTTTTTGTTTATTGCAGTTGTCTGGCTTATGCTTGATAAAGCTTATCTTCGTCAATTCTTATTATTGGCTGAAGAGCTTGGTTACACAAAGGGTGAATACGTGTTCATAGCACTACATCCATTTGCTCCTAATTTCAAACTTCTCAGAAAGAAAAATGCACATAATTACATGTGGATAATACCTTGGACAGCTGACCAAAAAACCGGAAATGATCCATTTTATGTAAACAGAGCTCAATTGGCCAGAGCATTCCAGTCCCTTCTTGTCTTGATGCCTGCGGTATGTTACTTTTAAAGTGTTTCCCTTTTTTTTCCCTAATTTGACAGAAATATAATTTATCCATTACATGAATTTGTAACACAATTTTGATGTTTCTTTAGCATCCCGAAACAACCAACACCAGTTACCAGAGTTTTCGAAAAAGAGTCAATCGTGGAATGTTTAGACCACCGTTTGATGCAATTACAAAAGATAGTCCTTTTGCACAAGAAGATAATGAGAATGACAGAACAGCCAACACTACAAGAACCACTAGAGTTAGCAAGATGACTGCCAAACCTAAGCAATTGTCAGAAGTAATTATAAACAATCATTTATTTCTTCTTGTTTTCTTAAGTTTTAACTGACAATACCGTAAATTGAAGTCATATTATAGAACATTATTTTAAGCACTTCCAAATCATTTTATTGTTTGCCTGTTTTCACTTTCACAGTGGCTTTATATGTTTGTGGTTTATAAGAACCATTAAAGAAACTGCATAGTCATTTTGCTATGTAGTCGTAGTTCAAGTTAAAAGCTCTTCAAACTTTAACTTTTTCTATTTCCAATGCAACAATAACTATACTTCAATTCTGTCAAACAACCAGATAATAACCAACCACTCTCGATATATATATATATATATATATATATATATATATATATATATATATATATATATATATATATATATATATATATATATATATATATATATATATATATATATATATATATCTACAAAATCATTGTATTAACTATTAAATGATGCAATCATTGTAAAAATTGTGTCCAGCCCCTGAGTTAGCCTATTCCTATTCCACTCCATTAATCATGAATGGTGAGCTTAATTTATTTTTCATTTATTTTAGCCACCTCCAGAAGCATATCGTCTTTACGATTCTGTTATACTGTATGCACTTGCCTTGAATAAAACGATTTCGAAGAAACAGAATATCACAAATGGTACAGCGATCATCGAAAATATGAAGGGACTAGAATTCAATGGTAAGGTCAACTGAAGTTTGCTTATACCTAAATATCATGGGATAACACAGGCCATCACAGCTGTTAGAGTTAAAGTACATCAAGATTAGAGTACCCAAAATCCAGCTTCCACCCAAATTGAAGCTTCCACCCAAATTGAATGCCCATTGTTTATGTTATTCTTATAATAATTTCTTGATTGTTTCACTTAGGCAAGGAAGGTTCTCACTACATCGTCAACTCCAATGGGGAGGTGCAAGTTTATTTTCACCTTTACCAGTTCCAGTTTACTGATTTGGATATTCAAAAAATTAGTAAACCTTCATTTTTTAAAACGAAAGGTATGTGTGCATATCATTTCTAATTGATGTTTCAACAACATGACACCGTAATGTCCCGCAGCGTATCCAGGATAAGTCAAAAATTGTGGAGGAGCACATCAACATAATTCTGTTTTTTCTCTTCCACAAATTTCGACATGCCCTCTAGATCCTGATGTCTTCTCAGTGGGCAAAATCTTTAAAAAGTCTCTGTGGAGGAGTGTTTTCTATAGGAAAGGCAAGCAATAATGCATGCTGTTTCAATAAAAAAAAACATTCCTCCACAGAGACTTATTGAAGATTTTGCCCATTGGGTTCTAGTTCATTTCTGTTGTACAGTTTTCACCTAGAGTGAGTAACATGTTTTGTTTTACATTCTAGAACAACTATTTGTTCCGAAAAAGGTATTTTCAATGGAAACGAATTGTGCAAATTTATCATGTTCCAATCTTGTCTACCATTTGAATCCTACGAATTTGTCAGTTGTATGGAAATTAGGTAAAACACCTGCGGATCGACCAAAATGTGGCTTTTACAATGAGTTGTGTCGAAAGTCTACTATCACCAGTAAGTTGATACTTTATATCGTTATATCAAAAACTTTTTCTGTGTATGGTCAAACCGGACATTGGAGACCATTGGGGAAAAAAATGTTAAAGGTAATGAACTGTTATAAATAGAACTGAGAGTTGCAGTGTGCTGATGTCAGCAGTGGGAACTCCTCATTTTGAACAATAAGAAATGGGTTTGGAAGGAGCAGCTGACTTATATCAAAATGGCAAACAAAGGAGGTAAACAAATGATTGGCTCTCTTGTGGAGATTCTCTTTTAGAAAACTGCTGACACAGTTTTCTCATGACCTTTATAACAGTTCATATGTTTGTTAAATAGCAGTTTGTACTTGCCATCCCGCAAGAAGTGTCTGTGATGACAAGGTGTCCGCTATAAGGGAAAACCGTTACAGTGAAGTGTCTGTATTTTCCTTTCCTTCCTGTTTATGTGTCAAACAAAAACCAAGTTAAAACAGTTGTGTTACTTTTGTGTTACTTGTGTTATCTGTACTTTCTTTCTTTCTTTCTTAAAGAAGGCACACTGGTTGGACTGGTCATTTCTGTCACGATGATCATCGTTTTCATGTTCATTATCATGGTCTTTCTGTACAGGTGCGCATCTTTCTCTTCTCGTTCACTAAGCTATTTTTGTTCATTCATTTGTTTCATTTCATTTTCCTAATGTTTTTTTTTTCTCTTCAGAAATTATCGTTTAAAAAGGACATTGAAGAGCCAGTTGTGGAAAATCGATCCTAGTGATTTGTTCTTCCATGATTGGAGAAGTGTATCAACTTCATCACTCGGTAGCCTGGTAAGTCAAAGTCAAAATAATTGATTTGTTTATTTATTTATGTCTCTGATACATGTATGAATAATTTTAACATAAACAGGAGACCACTCCATTTAGAAAATATCTATTCAGGGGAGTGGCTACTTTTCCGTTAATATACATGTTTGCATAAAATATATGTGACGTTTTGAGGGAAAATCATAACAAGTCATAATTACTGATAAATTACATAAAGTACATACTGATAAGAAAACAATAGATTATCGGTAATGGTAAGGAAGTTTCTTATTTGCACTGATAGCTGGTAGGATGAATCTTCACAGTTTTCTAACAAACTTTGGAGGCACTGCTGTTGTCACTTGAAAATGTCTGAAATAAATACAAAAAAACGTTTTCCTTTTAGACAAGTCAAACTTTAAGTGTTAATTGTGATATTGGTACCAGACAGAGGTTCACAACTGTGGCTATTTACAAAGGCACTTTAGTGGCAGTGAAAAAGATCAACAAACGCAGCATTGAATTAAACAAGAGTGTTCTAATCGAACTGAAACAGATACGAGATGTGCGCCATGATAACTTAAACCAGTTTGTTGGAGCATGTGTGGAATCAAACAATATTTTAGTCATTACTCAGTATGCCTCTAAAGGTAGTTTACAGGTATGTCTTAACAAGAATCTGATATCAATAGTTTATAATGGATGCAAGTGGTTCAAGTATAATTGTTGATTGTTGATAAAATTGTTGATTGTTGTTAAAATTGTTGTCCATTTCACTGAGTCTATTTTTCAGGATGTTTTGGAGAACACAGAAATAAGGTTGAATACTTTATTTATACTGTCACTGGTCCATGATATCATTAAGGTAACTATTCAGATTAATGAGTTGTTCTCAAAATAGATTAATAATACTTAATCTATACGAGGCCGTTTCTGTATCATTTCCACACCAGCCAACTTCTCCAGTAAAAACTCTTGTAAAGCTGTTTAAATGAATGAGGCATAGACCGAGCCTATAACCCTCACTTGAAACAAACAAATTAACAATGTTTACACCACAAACTTTAACTATTATGACTTGAGTTGATTAAAAAAATCCGTTCTGCCATATTTTGTCAGGTTTATCAGAAGTGTTGTTCCACCATAGGGAATGTGCTATCTTCACTCAACAGATATAAAATCACATGGCAATTTGAAATCTTCAAATTGTGTGATTGACAGTCGATGGGTGTTGAAGATTACCGATTTTGGATTGAATATGTTTCGTAGCAAACAAGGAACACTCAATTCAGTTGACATCGAACCTTTTAACAGTAAGTTTGTTTTGTATTGATACTTTGACCCTGCACCTATAAACAGGAGAGGAGGAGGAGTGCAGTTTTAAGCCTTACTTCATGACGTTTCTGTTGTGTTTTAATGAGTTTTACTCTTCTCCACAAGGTCTTCTTCTGCTCTATGCAAAAGGATAATGAACAAGTAAAAATGATTTACTTTCTTTGTTCATGTAAGAGGAACCTTAAAATTGTATATAAACAGTTTAACTGCCAACAATGTAATAATTATGTATAAAATTGGTAGTTTTCAACATTTTGTATTTGAATTTACTTGTACTAATTTTTCATACTGTCACAGAATTTGTACCACCTTAAGATTCACTAGAAGATATGACTTATTGATCAGGGATTCTTTATTTAAGACAGGGACATAAGCCAGTCAGGGATTTTGAAATATCATTTACAGTGGCCACCCCAAATTATTGGTGCTTTAAAATGATTGGTGATCAAGAAGAGCTTAAAAGAGGATAGTTATCAATGAAAGATTTCTGACATATAGTTATTATAATTCATTTTGTGATATTAAAATAAAACAGATGATTCTCTATCTTCTTGCCAGATCTCTTGTGGAAAGCCCCAGAACTTCTTCGCCTCAACATCCCTGCAACATCTCGTGGAAGCCAGAAAGGAGATGTTTACAGTTTTGCTATCATTTTACAAGAATGTCATACAAGAGATGGTGCTTGGGGGAGTTCCTATCAAGACCCAGAAGGTAATTGTTTATAGTTATGAGTGAATTTTGATTACACAGTAGAATCTCTTTAAAGCGGGCACTTTTATAAACTGGGACATTTTTTTGGAATGGATAGTGTCCGCTTTATAGAGATCCAATCTGTATGCATGAAAATCGTGTTAAAATAAACCTTAGATAGAAATAATGAAATGTTATCGGGACGAAAGACATTTTTGATAACCAGTGGGAACTACACTCGAATCCTTTCTCGAACTTCTTTGTCGGTCCTCTAGGACTTCAAAATATCGAAGTTCGACTGCGACTATAGATCAGAATACACCTTTCCCGAATTTCAATTTAAACGCCAATTTTTAGCCAAACTATCATACCCCGCCTCGTTTTGATGCGTTGTATTGTTTTACTGCAATTACTTAATTATATATTTTGCATAACTGTAAATCGCTGTGAGACAATTTCTGATCATTTTCATCATAATATCGTATCAAAACGAGGCGGGGTAGGGGTAGTTTGGCAAAATATCGACGTTTAAAAAAAAATTCGGGAAACGTGTATTAATGTCGCATACTTTTTTCGGTTTCATCGAAGAAAGGTAGGAACGCCAGGTCCGCAACTTCAGGTCTGCAACATTTTTGTCGCATTTTAGAGGCAACTAAATTATCAACAATATTGACTAAGAAGGAGTGGTCAAACTTAAACTACTTCTCGAATACGAGGCTTTTATAAGATGGATAACATGTGACCTCTTATGTGCACCTTCAATAAACGTTTGCCGAGTTCTCCTACTGGTCTCGTTTTCAAACAATTATTTGTAAATACAATATACACTCTCTCTCTAATTCGAACATCCAAGCGGTCGAAAAAATGGCTCCATTTATGGGGAGTTCGGTATACGAATGTTCATTTACAAAGAAATAATAGGTGAGGAGACATTGAAATTAGTTCGAATTAAGGAGGTTCAAGATACAGAGATTTGACTGTATTCATGCACTGTGTAGTCCTCTGGAGTTTTCGAAGTTAGAATTATTATTTGCTTGGTAATAGTATGAGAAGTTTATAAACACGATCTCGAGAAACGTCTATCGTTATGAGTAACAAAATTTCTAGAATGTTTCTGAACTGTGTATTTTGATTTTCTGATACGGAAAATGTATTTCTTAACATTTTTCAGCAATTATTGAACGTGTAAAGACACACTCTGATCCACCCTTCCGACCTGTTGTATCGGACTTATTGGACGGTGCAGAGGGGTTGCGAGACATCATGAAACATTGCTGGGCTGATAACCCGGAAGAGAGACCTCACTTTTCGGATTTGCGTAAAGATGTCGAAGTGATGATGAAAGCAAACGGATTGTAAGTAGATTATTTATTTATTATTTATTTGTGTGTGTGTGTGTGTGTGTGTGTGTGTGTGTGTGTGTGTGTGTGTGTGTGTGTGTTTTTGTGCTCAATGATTGGTCCAAATTTAGGTTTGAAAAAATAATTGTACATACATTATGTTAGACTGTTAATTCCCTGACTAATAGTTAAATCTTAGCCTCGTTTTCGATAACGCAGGTGATATTTACTCGAACTTTCATTAACTCTAACTGATTTAGAATCCTCCTTGGACTATTACTCTTTCATAAAAGACTCTCGATAACTCGACCATTTGATAACTCGACCAATGTTCATTGGTCATTTGCAAGAGGTTATTGTATTTTCGAATCTTTGTGATAAAAATATTTTTACAAATACGATGTTTGATTATCTTATTTGTAACTTTGAAAATTCGATTACCTCCATAATTCGATTACCTCCATAATTTGAGATATTTTTTAATGCAAAAGGTAATAATATTATTATCTCCCTAATATGTTGCATCCATCTCTTCTTAGAAAAACGAATATCTTTGATAACATGGTTTACATGATGGGCAAATATTCTGATGATTTGGAAGAAATGGTGGAAGAACGAACCAGTTCCCTGATCGAAGAAAAACATAAAGTTGAAGCTTTGCTGGAAAGAATGTTACCCAAAAGTGTTGCTCGACAGTTGATGAAGGGGAAAGCCGTAGAAGCTGAGTCATTTGAAGAAGTCACCATTTACTTCAGTGATATAGTTGGTTTTACAACAATTTGTTCATCCATCTCTCCAATGGAAGTTGTCAACCTTTTGAATAGTCTCTACACCATGTTTGATAACGTAACGAAGGAATATGATGTTTATAAGGTATAGTCTACACGACAGTGTTTGTTTGCTTTCTGACTTTGAAGGATTTGAACGTCTTTATATATGTTTCCTTATGCTCTATTGTTAGATTCATTTATCGTTTGTTTACTTTTTTGTTTATTGTTTGTTCACGTGACTGTTTTTATTTACACGTTGACTAGATTTTTTTAAATCGTTTCAAGCGTGGATCACAATATACCTCTTCGCCATCTCGGAAAAATATGTCCTCCGTCATGGTGTTTAAAACTTCATTTTTTATAAGAGTTTTGGCTGTGGAAATGGGCTTTTTCGAAAAAAAGTTGTTTCTTCATTCTGTGTTACCTCTGGAAATGATCTACGTTATCTTTATGCGATCTTGTCTTTCTGAATTATAATGCAGAAGATGCGTTTGTTACAGGTGGAAACTATTGGTGATGCGTACATGGTCGTGTCGGGGTTACCTATCCGAAATGGTAAGCAACATGCGAAAGAAATCAGTTTGTTGGCATTAGACATATTGGAGAATGTGAAAACGTTGCAAATTAAACCAAACCAAACGGAACTGAGAATCCGAATTGGTATACACTCCGGTAAGTGATTGATGTTTGACTTGGTTCATAGTTTTTTTCGGATTTTTCCCAGCTTGTGTTTACGCTTGCCATGGAATATTGTTGCAGTTAATTCGATTCATTTCTTGAGCTAGTGTGAACCAGGCTTTATGTTAGAATAGACGGTGTGCAGACATGCATTTTGAAGGTCTTGTTTATATGACACAGGTCCAGTCGTGGCTGGTGTTGTTGGTACAGCTATGCCTCGTTACTGTCTGTTTGGTGACACTGTTAACGTTGCATCACGAATGGAAAGCACTGGGAACGGTAAAACCTAAATTACACGTTGTCGCTTTATATTTGCTTCATTAAGTTTAGGGTTCGTTTACACCAACACAATTATTTGAAAAAACCATTACCATTCGAAAGTTTTCTTTTGCACAAGATTTTTGAACTTCGAATTATGTTGGAGAGTGCACTATATAAGTTTCTTTCTTTCTTTTAGCTCTTCGTATACACGTTAGCAGCAGCGTTAAGGATGTTCTTACTATGTTGGGTGGTTTCACCTGTGAACCCAGAGGTCTCATCGATGTAAAGGTAGGAATGAGGATCGAACATCTTTTTTGTATAAAATTTAAGTTTGAACTTGATGGGTCGACATTAAATATCGATATCATACCTACAAAGTGGCTTGAATCATTGAGTTCACTGTTTTGGGGGTGGAGGAGTGTGTCAGAATTATATTTCATTTTAATTTTGGTTGGATTTAGGGAAAAGGTGAACTAGAGACATTTTGGTTGTTAGGTGCTGCACCTCATCTGATACGAAGACGAACTACACAAAATAAAGACTCTTATCATCAGAACAACGTACCTCACACCTTGAAAGATTTACTCCGTGACTCACCGAGACTGCGCCACAAACTGGTATTAACGCCCGACTATTTGCCATGTGCACAAACCGTTTCAGCAAGCGACCACCTGTCGAAGAAATTCTGCCATAACGGATTGCCGTCTACTAACGGCCGATTGCAATTTAATAAATTTAGGAAGAGCAGTGAGAGACGGACAAAAGAAAAGCACGAATTGATAGACTTCACAGATAACGAAATGTCCAACCTTTTAGAACGTACCAGAAACGGAACTATCAATAGCCTGCCGTCAGGTCATTACGAAAACGGCGCGTTAAATATGTAGAGAAATGCGTATGTATCATCAAACTGGTGTTAAAATCTGTTTCCTAGTCTGGTTACCAAGGAAAGCAACCTGAGAACTGACGTTACTAGGGCGACAGTTCCGTCGGTATGGTTACAATTCAGTTTGATTTCAACCGATAGGAAAACGCAATGACTGCTGAATTTTCTCCATCTTTTGAAACGGAATGAAGTATATTTTTGTTACTGCTGTTCACCAAATTTTTTCAAGTAGTTTTCGAGTGGGGACTATAGTGGATGGTTGAAGGAGAGGCGATTTTGTTTTTACCTTATTATTTAAGTCCCTGCATACACTATCATATTAACATGCTGGATATACACGACCACCTTTTTTTTTTTTTACCTCACAATACACCTTATATAGACAACTGTTTTTTAATTACACACACAAAATTTTTTTTAACTGTTTTTGTGTTTTTCGTGTCTTTATAAAACAGTGTTTGACGTTGCGAGTTGAAGCGTGATTGGCGTGTTAACTTATTGTGACGTCATCTCAATATGAATTTTGACGTTCTTCAACATTTGATATTCTCTAAGCAATTAAACTCAGTTTGAAAGCAATGATTGGTTTGTACAAACATCGTCTTTTAATTCAGTATTTCAAAGTTTATTGCAAAGTCGTCCTGCGTTGGAATCTCTATATACTTGGTACATAAAAACGCTGTCTGCTGTATGCAGTTGGCCGCTTTATATGCGTGTTGTGAACGTACATGTTGTGTATCTTTCATGATTCCTCTTTTGTTTCCGTTTATACAAAGTATATATTGGCTGTATTTAAAAAATTATAAGTATCAAGATTTTTTTTCGATTTTTTTCCATGTATATATGTACATACATTTCTTAAATGATTATTCTCGTTTGCAGACGTGTTTTTTTTCGTTTATTCTGTACAACCTCCAACATTTTTTTGATCAGCATTTCGAGCTCCATTAGATGGAATCTGACGTCAATCTACTACTTCAATACAGTTAACCCCCGGTAACTCGAACTCCCACGGGACCCAAGAAAATAGTTCGAGATAACGAATGTTCGAGTTAAGCGGAGCTCCCGTTAAGTCGAAATCAGACAAAAATAAGATAATAGTTCGAGTTATCGCGATTTTTTCTTATGTCATCATATCAAACCACAGTAAATATTGTAGCATATACATATTAAATACTACTGAAAGAAGTTTCGTATGTCAGTTTGTTTTAGTTTTTCTGTGAGATCACATTCTACGAGTGAGCTGATTTGATTGACATGAAATCTAAATAAATTTTTATAAATCGAGTCTTTTCTGTTTACTCTTTTTCTGAAAGTTCGAGTTATCCGAAGAAATTTGCCTCAGGGGACAAAAAAAGGGTTCGAGGTAACGAATGTTCGACTTATCCGAGGTTCGAATTAACCGGATTTTTTTATGAGAAAGTATTAAGGAAATTCCAAGGGACCAGAGAAAATAGTTCGAGATAACGAAAGTTCGAGTTATCCGGTGTTCGAGTTACCGGGAGTTCACTGTACTAATCGCTGTTATAATCACAACTCAGTTACGCACGATTTAAAATGTCACCATATAATTTTCTATACAAACATTTCGTTCCCAGTCCTTTTTTCACAGTGACCAACATTAAAGCATGATGCACAAATCGCGATTATATATTAGACAAGAGCCGAGCGAGGGACGCGAACACAGTAGCAACAGTCAGTCTTTACCATTGCATAATTCATGTGCACTTTTCTGCCAAAGAAAACTACCCCCACAAAAGGGATTTGCACTTGCTCTTTTAAAAGGATGTTATTAGCTGGCTTGAAGCAAGTTTATACTTCTACTTTCTCAAAAGGATATTTAAAATGTAATGTAGAGAATTTTGCTTGTTTCTTCGTGAAATATAACTCAACCCGGACGGGCATAAGGCTTTCTGCAAGTGAGCTTATTGTAACCAAACTGTAAAATTAAGGGAAAGTTTCCTCCTAATATGAAAAAAGCTTCTTCTTAAAACTAGCACCCTCAAATCAAATTTGTCGATCGTTTTTCTTATCATGGCCCAAAAAGGGCAATTTGGGCACAATTGTGGAAAATGATTGACAAATTTGAAACCAGCATCATTGAGTTTTCCTGTGTGGAAGTTTTTACGAAAATCGAAGCACTTTCGAAATTTGGTCCAAGTTTTGCCTAACTCTCCACTTACATGTCCGCCATTTTTTTCACGGCAATGATATGCGGACGGTTCAGTAACCACACTAGGCTTGTAATGTCTTTCATGCTTACGCAGAAAGCCAAAAAGAAGAAGAAAAAAATAAAAATTTATGCATCATTTACCTTATATTTTCCTTAAAATTTTTGTTACCTTTCATTTGTAGCTCTTATTTCTGAAAATGATTGAATTCTCTCTAACATTTTCTCATAAATAAAACTTGTTTCAATTAATCGAATAGTGTAAACTGGCTTTTAAGTTAATCCATTTTCATTTTATAAATAACAACATTTAATTCACGGTTGCAACGCGCAGTGGAACTCCTTTTGTTTCATACACGTGGCAATTTTTGGTATTTTTGGCAGAAAAACTTTAAGTGCACATAAATTATGCAATGGCCACAGACTGGCTATTGCAACCGATTTCGCGCCTCTCGGCTCTTGTTATAATTAAGAAAGGACAAATAAAAATAAAATATTTTGTTTGTTAGTTTGTGGAAAACAAGGTTAATCTATAAAATATTGAAGTACTAAAAATTAATTTATACGGTACAATCTATATATTTTTCTACTATAAAAATCACAACTATTTCTCTCTAGTGTAAATGGGCCTATTTTAAATCCACTGCGTTGCAACTGTGAATAAAATATATAGGAAGATTATTATAATATCTACGAAAATTTTACGAAATAAAAATGGATGAACATTCAGCTGCAGAGGTTTTTTCAATGCTACCAAAAAAAAATCGAACGCATTTTTTGGTGGCTTTATCTCTGGTCTTTTTTATTATTATTTTATTTTTATTTTATTTATATTATCTTTATTAAGCCAGGTTGCAAACGCTTAGATGTTGGTTGTGATACAGGCAATATGGCTGCTCATCTGGCATCGATTGTCGGAGAATCGGGTGAAGTAGTTGCAATTGATCCAACACATCCAACGCAACACAAGGATTGGTGAAGCAGGCATTCTTGGTCAAGGTACATCAGTATAACAGTGAAATTCTCAACGGCCCAAATGGTCCCTAATATTCCCAACAGAAAACAAAAAATTTCCACAGCCGAAACCGCCATTATGGACTAAGAAACACGAGGCTACATACTCAACCTATATACACACACAGTCATATCGGATCTATGAAAAAATTGTGACATTCAAAAGAGTCTTTGCAGCCACATCTGCTCTGAAAGAGTCAATAAATGCACGCAGGGTATTAAGTTGCTCTAAGGATGCTTCTGATATTCTTTACTCTGCTCTTCACTTGGACCCAGTCGAGTTTGACAGAGAACAATATCCAATATAAATAACATCAATAATTCATTTACGATTCATAAAATATCAACAATTGCAGATACACAGAGAGAGAAAAAATGATGTATTTGTAGAAATACCACCTATTAATTCTTAATCTAAATTTTCCTCTTCATAGAAAACAACTATTGAATTTGAGACTCTGAAAGAGGTAATAATTGGTATCCTTTGAAGATATCCTTTTTTTCGCACTTTCGACCTGAGCGGCCGCAATTTTGCTGCACATTATTTTTTTTTTTTAAATACACCTTCCGAATATCTGTTTAAACGTTGTGTTTTGGCGTAGTTAGTACATCCAACCTCGTTTCAGATATCAAAATTGCCTCTAATCATTCTTCTGGGAGTTTTAGTAATAGAGATAATTACTAAGTAATAAAGTTTAAAACATTATTGAAACAATAAATTTCATAAAAACGAGGTTGGATGTACTAACTAGCTCAAAACACGGTGTTTAAACAGAAATTCGGGAAAGGTGTATACATCTTCCCCGAATTTCTGTTAACACGCCGTGCTTTTGTCTAGAAAGTACATCCAGCCTCGTTTTAGATATCAAAATTGCCTCTAAATCATTCTACTGGGAGTTTTGGTAGAGATTACTAAATAATTAAAGGCTGTAACTTTTCGAATTAAAAATTTTATTTGTGACATTAAATATTTGGAAAAATGTTAAGTTTTTCATAATCATCAATTAACATAGACTTTAATGAGCTAATAATCTTTTGTGAATCCACTGATTTCTTAAAATTACTTCTTTGGATGTTGCTCTGTTAAATTCTTCACGAATTTATTTTAAAACACGCCAATTATATTTTGGTGGATTAACAAAATCGCAGCAAAATTAGAAAATATCGTACGACTGAATCACGCGAACTCTGCCTCTGCGCAGCGTATAAGCACAGCCCGAAAGAAACTTTACGCATTCGCGAAGAAATGATTTATTTCATTAAATGAAAACACAAAAACATTTGTGTAAAGTTTATCTATTTCACGAAGTAATGTTTTTTAACGAGATTTTTTTTTTAAATTTCACGTTAGATAAATCATCTACGTATAAACAAAAGGTCATTGACTTCTAAATATGACGTCAATAGAAATATTTGTATGTAAATAAGTTTGTGAGTACAGTAGACGTTAATTCCGATCCGTTAATTCGAATGCCGCTTAATTCGACCTTTCCGTTATTTCGAACAAATTTCTAATTCCCTTGAGTTTGGTGTAAGAAACTCTCATAATTTGTGCTGCTTAATTCGAATTCTGTTAATTCGAACATTTCGCTAATTCGAACAAAAGATTTGTTCCCTTGGCCAAAATATGCCTATAAATTCGAACTTTTGTTCAAAAAACTGGGAAAAAATAAAACAAAGAAACTGTTTTCAAAGTTGTGAAGGTAAAATATCTTTCAATATTGTAATGTACTTTGCTTTGCATGTAAGATGGACATCTGACCATCGACAAAAAGCTGGGTCTCATCACTAATTGTTTCATCCAATTAAAAAAACCCTGAAATTTATCTGGATTAATGACCACCTGGTTTGATCTGAACCAGTCGATGACAATTGGGATATCCTTTGAAAGTACATCTAACACGTCATCAACAGTGGAACCAGAAACACTAAGAGTTTTATCGTCAGCGAAATTCGCAATAAAAGAGTGAACAGGACACATATAAAGGTCGTTTAAAAATAAAAGACCAGTGGACCTGAAACCAAGCCTTGGGGTACCCCTAAAAATACCTCTAAACATTCACAGAAAACGGAACCTATGCGAACTCTCATTTTCCGGTCTGTAAGATAACTATTCAGAAATCGAAGACCATAAGCCCATAGTTTATCAATCAATAAATCATGTGACATTAAATCAAATGCCTTGGAGAGTACAACACCTATCTCATTATCTTACGTCGACCGCCTAAAGCGTATATCGAAAATTAAAGAGATCCTGGGTTCGAGGTTGTTCCTAAACTGGAGAAATGACTCTATAAAGTTCTTTCGAAATTGTTTTTATGAATGTTTTAGTAGATAACCTTTCTAATATTTATGTTTCATTTTCCTCGAATCTTGCGCCTCATTGAAATTTTGGCGTTTTTATATAAAAAAAGATTTGTTTTCATTTTCATATAATTATGTATTTCTTTTTGACGTTTAATTTAATTTAATTTAATTTAATTTAATTGGAAATTTTAATTTTTAATTGGCTACGTGTGTTCTTAACCGATTTCCAACAGATGTAAAATGGCGCTCAGAAGTAAAAATAGCATCATGATCGCTATAACTTTGTCGCCATCACTCAACGGGATATAAAACTACCATTGAAAAAAAACAGACTTGTATCAGGCATAACATTGGATTAATATTCATGACATCATCTTTTGGACGTGACATTATAATAGATTCTCATCAAATGTAATGATGTTGTTGTTGTGGTTGTTATGGAAACAATAACATCAAAGCAAATATCATCTGATCTTATAATATTTGTGAAAAAAAACTTCAACAAAAACACAGTTCAAAGGACAGGGAGGAGTCACGTTTTTTTGATTCTGACATCAATAATTCATTTGTACTTAAAATTTCCTTGTTGAACGATTCATAAAATATCCACAATTGCAGATACACAGAGAGAGAAAAATGATTTATTCGTAGAAATACCACCTTATTAATTCTTAATCTAAATTTTCCTCTTCATAAAAAAACAACTATTGAATTTGAGAATCTGACTCTTCGGGGTTTTTTTCGCACTTTCGACGTGATTACTGAGCGGCCGCAATTTTGCTGCACATTATTTTTTTTAATTATTCGAAAGAAGTGTATCCTATTGTTCTGAAAACTTTATAACCTACCTTATCGGGGAAAAATTTAGTCGGGAAAAATTTTAGTCGGGGAAAAAGTTAGTCATCTAAGGAACATTCCGTTGTACTCGTAAATTCAACATTATACCAGAACCAACGTACATTTAGTCATTTTCCCCCGACTAATTTGCAAAATTAGTCACTTTTCCCCAACTAAGTTTTGTAGCTGATGAGTTTTTAGATTTTACAAAGAGAATTGTCACTCTTGGTTCAAGTATATTTCTTTAAAAATCGATTAGAGTATTTGAGTTATTGTTGTAAACGTTTACAAGTTTGTTGGTCAGAGCGGAAAGCATCTGATCTTTCATTAGCGTTTGTACGTCCTTCCGTCCGTAATTCCAAGATTTTTTGTCCACAGTTGTAGGCTGATTTCACAGTTTCAGGTTGAAAATCTACAGTTATAAAGGATATCAAATTCGGAATAGAATGTAGTTCTTGCCGCCGCAGGAAAAAGGTTGTGAAATTTAGTAAATACACGCGGAATGTTATCTGTGTTCTAAGTGTTATAGTGTACTACTTTTCTGGTATGCCCAACCGCGCTGACCTTCAGGCCCCAGGGCCTCTTGTTCATATTAAAACAAGTTTCTTCCTTTTTTTATGCCAAGCAGATTCACTCGTCATTTTCTTTTCTGATTTTGTAAGGATATTTTATGAATAAATAAAGTTTTTTGACCAAAAAAATATAAAATATTTTAAAGTGTAAATTACCATGCAAAGAAATTTTCGACGAAAAAAAATCGGGGAAAATTAATAGTCGAGGAAAAAAGTCTGGAAAAAATATTGGTCGGGGAAAAAGAATCGAGGAAAAATACAGGTCTGGTAAAAGGAAGACGGGGAATATTTTGGTCGGGGAAAAATTAAGTCACCACCCCAAAAATTCTATTCCGATCAGATTTGCGTATTACAAAATGGAGAGTAGTCGTGTAAATATTTTTTTCAGAAGCCTTCAAATTTCATTAGAACATCATAACATACAAGGTTTTTTTTAAAAACCACAGCAGATACAATGTTTGCTATATGTATACGAAAGGATTAATGTGTTAGCAGTCCTTCCGACTGGATTTTGGAAAGTCATTGATCTACCAATTACTATCATCTTTACTACCACCGAAGAAACCTGGTTCCAATAACATAACTATTGTGGTCAGTCCCCTCAATTCGATAATAGAAGATCAAATTAAAACATTGGTGAAAAGAGGAATCGTTGTAGGAGTGCTTCCATATCTTAGTTCTCATAAAAACACCATATCGTTATTTGAACAGAATTTTAAAAACAGTGATGCTGGTGGTGTAATTGAAATTCCAGAAATTATCAAAAATGGAAAAGTGGAAGTAATGTTTGCCCATCCAGAAGCTCTTCTTAGTACTTATGGACGGAAACTCCTTAAGTCAACTCCATTTCAAGAAAGAGTTGTTGCTTATGTCATTGATGAAGCTCATTGTATGGAAATATGGTATGCTATTAGTAGTATTTGTTTTATAAAATATCTCCATAAATTAAAAATAAAAATATACAACTTTTCCAAGATAGATAGATAGATAGATAGATACACATATAAAGTTCATATACAATCTGTTATATATTTTAGGGGTGAAAACGTCCGTGTCGATTACAAAGATTTGGTAGCAGTACAAACAATGTTAAATGATATTGTCACGCTATGTTTAACTGCCACTGCAAATGACCAGCTGATATTGAAAATTAAAGAAAGTCTTGCGCTTCCCAGTGACAATCTAAAAGTAATTAAAGCATCTCCAAATCGCACAAACGTGTATATGGTGGTAAAAGAAAGGTTACCTAACAACAAGGGGATAAAAAGCTATGATGACATTTTAAGACCTATTGCAGTACAGCTAAATAACCAAAGAGAAAACTATCCAATAACAATAATTTACATGAAATTAAAATACTGTGCATATGCCTGGAATTTTTTCAACATTGTCATTGACAATCAGTATGTGGGAAATGTGAAAACGCCAACAGCCAGACTGTTAGTAGAATTTCATGCTGAAACAACTGTAAGGATGAAAGAAGACATAATAAATGAGCTGAAGAAGGATAACTGCAGAATACGAGTTGTTTTTGCTACAACTGCTTTAGGAATGGGGGTAGATGCCCCTAATATCATAAATATCATTCATATTTCACCACCACCTAATTTGGAAAGCTACTTACAAGAAATTGGAAGAGGAGGACGAAAGGGTCAGAACTCAACAGCAACGCTGTATTTCAACAACTTTGATATCAGAAAAGATGGGAAAGTAAATGATGGAATGAGAAGGTATTGTGCAGAAATGGTTTGTTTGCGAAAGTACATGATGGACTATTTTAATGCGACCTTTCACGAACAAAATATATATAATATATGTATATATAATAATGTTGTAAGGTGTTGTGTTGTATAAAATAATGCATTAAAGTAACAAGATGTATTGAAAACTTTGTGGTAAAAACTTGTGTATGAGTATGTGAGGATTGGATATTTTCATGTCCTGTTGTAGATGAGTATCACAATTTTCAAATTATTTTTAGTTAAAATGTTTGTCAGGAAATTAGTTGCACTCCTGTTTTCTTCATACAAAAACAAACTGTCTTTCTAGATACCTGTTATGACCACAATATTTTTATGAACACATCTTGTTAAATTTACATACACATAATACTATGTACTACTATATATGATACTATCTTCATAGTCTGAGTGTTTTTTATTACGAAAAAACTTTTATATACTGCTAATAAATTATCAATATTCATAACAAAGATATTTCTTCCTTGTGTGATTTTAGCCATTTATGGAAATCTAGATAGTTTAAGTACAATATCGGAGACTGTCGAATATCAGGAAAGCTATCGTGTGCTCTACCAGCTGTGTATGTGAATGGTGATAATAATGGTGATAAGTCATTTATCATTTCAAGTTCGTTGTCCATTGATGTCTTGTGATGATGCTGTACACTGACTTTAGTAACACCTAATACTTCATCGATATTTTCCAATATGTCTTTTATGCCTGATGATGCTTTGCAGACTTTACTGATTAAATCTATAGTTTTATTAGGACCTATGCGTTGAACAGTTTTTTTACTCACTATGTTGCAGAGTTCCTGGGCAAGATCTTCTTCCATGTTATTACCTTGACCAATTCTCCAATTGACAAAAAAGCCCCATTTAAATTGTTCGGATAATCTAGGTGTCAGTAGACATTCCATTTGGCTCACACTTAAAAACATTTCTATTGCATATTTGCTGTATACTCCCAATGACTTGAAAATTCCAAGTAGAAGCTTCTGGTTTATAAGATTTCTCTCACCATCACCCTCTCATGCTGTGTCTTTCAGCTGAAGCATTAGCACTGTCAAATATATGGAGCATAACCCATAATTCATTACATGGTCATCACCAAATTGTCTACAATTTTTTTGTAACAGGAATCGATCAATAAACAATGTAAGAATTTCATGTAAATACTTTTTCTTGATATTCATACTTTTATGAACTAAGTCTGCAGGAAAACAGTGAATGGTTGGTTTCTTATCCACATCACTCTATCCAAGCATTGACATGGCAGCAGCAATGATATAGGCTTTTCCTACACTTAAAAAAAGTTCTTCACTTCCTACATGAGAGTCCAAAACTTTTTTGGGTGTTGCATTTTTTTGATTGTACTTTTCACGAAAGTATTTCAAAGTTCCCCTTTGGCAGGTAGAACAAGAATCGTATAATAAATGATATGAATATTGCAACAACGATGCCTTCGTATGCCACACAACAGGTTTGAATGGTGCGCAGTGTTCAAGTCGATCAACAGGTGTATGGGAACCAGCAAGAAGGTCTTTAGCTCCAGAAAATCTTACTCTAGTTAACTGGTCCCCAGAAAATGGGATTTTCATTTCTTTCATGGGATCATCCGGAGTAAAATTGCAATGAGCAAAGGGCTGCAGAGTGCTCAGGGAGGGGAGGGTCATTTCCCCTAGGTAATGAAGGAAGAATACCTGCATGGTGGTAAATTTCAGCTATCCAAGTTTTATAAGTCCTTAAAATCTTTACGCAATCATTGTAGCTGCTTTCATTTGCATCAATTATAGGCATTGAGTTTATGTTTGATTTTTCAGCCATGGAGTTACTGTATAAATGTTCTATATGTTCTGGAAGACATTTTTTCAAAAATCCAAATTCATTGAAAAATTCCAATAAAACCCTCCCAATTATGATTTTGGATGTTTCAATATATTTCTTCCACTCCTCAACATTCAAGGAATATGTACTGAGTGGTAGTTGATGTATGTCACCCTTTGGTCTGTCATTTGGTAGATGTCAAAAGTCTAACCTGTTCTGGATGATATTGGAAGCAAACAAGTGCATGTCTGTGTTTTGATCTGCTTTTGTCATGTGATGTTTTGTAATTCGCAAGTCCCAGTTATCACCAGTTCCACGAAACGTTCTACCTTTTTTCAACTCCTCAATGGTGTGATCAAGAAAATGACCACCAACCACCTCCAACAATTTTGATCTGCTGCGATGAACCAAACAAACCCCAACCTTGTGAAGACATTCTTGAAGCTAGAAAACAGCATAAAATATGTTTGTAAATACAAGATATACAATATCCAACATTCAAAATAATAGAATGATTAAACCAAACTTGACACAAATGAAAATGACTGTGAGTGATTACCTTACCTGCTTACCACACCCTCCTTCAATTAAGAGAACTGTATTTAGCCTTTGAAATAAGCTTAACTCATGCCAACGTGTATTCATCAATATTGAGTACACAAAACAATATTTGGTCATTACTTGATCTGGAACAGCATCTGCATCTATGTATTGACCAGCGACAGAGTTAAAAATATCAATTAAACACAATTGTGTTAAGAACATTTCTTTCCAAATGTCTTTCAAAGAAAACTTTGACAAACCCTCATAACTTTTATTGATTAACTTTGAACCATTATTTCTTTTGCAAAGTTTCTTTGCAGAAGCACTCATTTCATCTGTGATCAATCTTTTTGTTGCTAAGAAAATGCTTGGTACTGCCTTCATATTTCTTGCAATTGCAAGAGGTTGTCTAGTTTCAATAGCAGCAACCAATGATGCATGTTCTTTTACAGTTATTGGGTGTGTGACAATTTCATTGTAATCAGGATGATAAACTGATGTGGTTTCAATTGCAATTTTTCTGACGGTGCAAACTTGGAAGTTCTTCCAATAAAGGAGTTGCAGGAAAATCAAGTCTTTTTTGTGATGTTATAACAGGTGCTTTCTTAACTTTTCTCTCTCCTGGTGAAACACACTCCCTTTTGACAGAAACATTCTTTCGTAGTTCCAATTGAGTTACCTGGCTTTTCTTCCGAAATGACCAGTTATTTTCGATTTTTAATTCACAGTTTCTACAGATGGCTGTAGTCAATACATCTGTTTCTGAAACAACCACACCTATATATATTCAAAATAATATAGTCAAGAACGCAAAAATGATAACAAAAATATATACTAGCATCAATCAGTTTTATCTGAGGTTTTCAGAATTTTATGCTGAAGATCTTTTGCTTTCCCAGCTTTGTGAATATGTGCAACAGTTTGTTATTTTCTGGTGCAATGCCACAAAGTCGACAACATTTAAGGCCACTGTTTCTTTGGTGCACTTTCTTCGGAGAATAATATTAATTAAGCAATGAAAATGCTCCCCTTCCTTTAGTAGTAATCATTAATGTTGAATTTTGTAAGTTTGACAGATATATAAGACAAGTTGGAAAAATAAGCAATATAATTATCAACGACTTTCCGAAACACTAATTTGTGTGAAAAATATATATAAATTTATAGCTAGATATATATAGCTATAGTAGTTAGCCAGCAGCAGCTGGGCAAGTGAAAAAAGTACCTGTGCAAGCTGCTAACTAAGTGTTAAAATAATCAATATTCTTTATTGTTACTAAGATCGCTAATCCTTAAAATTAAAAGGTGTCAGGATCAGAGCGTTGGAGATGTCATACAATGGCAAATCTTTGCTCCTAAAAAAACACTTTCCATGATTTCTTCTCAACATCTTTTAACATAGCTACAACTGCTAGCTTCAAGAAACCCTGGGTACGAGGTTGCGATAAGGTATGTGGCTAAAATATCGAAACACAACATTTTAAGTAAATTGATTTTTAGTAACCTGGCTATAATCATCGAACAATTTGCCGAAATCCTGCCGAAGTCATGTCTTTTCATTGGAATTAGCTTAAAAGAGAATAAAATGTCTAACTGAACATTTAAACATTTTAAAACATTTTAAAAGAACATTTTCTTGAAAAAAAGAAAAAATGAAATATGCATTTTGCTCGACATTCCTCGGAAGTGTAAAAAATTATCGTTTTTCGAGTTTTGGAAGATTAACAATATCTTCATATTTAGTAAAAGTGTGGAATTATTTGTAATAATATATATAATAATATATACACCTTTTACCGAATTTCAGTTTAAACCACAATATTTTGTCAACTCTTATACCTCGCCTCGTTCTGATGTGTTATATTGTTTCGCGGTAATTACTTGATTGTATAATTGTGCACGTTTAAAAAGATTCGGGAAAGGTCTATTGGTATGGCTGTTCAAATCCCGCCGCTACTGTGGAATGATTCAACTAAAATTTTGGATTATATAGCAACCTCGTACTCAGTTTTTCTTGCCTTTTTTGATATACGGACGGCAAGAAACCCTGAGTACGAGGTTGGATATGGCTATAGATATAAGCCGCCATATTGGGTAACAGAATTTTCGTTTCTCCGTGTTTGTGAAATGACGTAATGACGGCGGATAGCTAATTTTTCTAAAAGTGAATTTCTGATATCCAATCGACACGTCCGCACGGCATGTCTGTGCGGTTGAATTCATGTGAATTGTTTAGCGATTTTTTTACTGAAAATAAACCATGAATCCCTTTTCGCATAAATAATTGAAATGTCCTGCATTAAAAGAGTAAATATTTAAAAGAGGTGCTTTTCATTTTAAAGATTATTTGCAGAAGTACTTAAAAAAGTGTATGACTATTTATTTTACTTGAATTTTTATTGGTTTTATTGACACACTCCAGTGGTAAGTCGCTATAACAGTAAATTAACAATTAATTAACATTCATAGGTTATCTTAAAGAACCTTTTTTTTTTTTTTTTAATTTTTGGTTTGGTTTGGTCAAAAAAGGTAGATTACTGATCTAGGCAGAAAACATACACAGAAAGAAAACTATTTTGCAATCATGAAACCCTTCACACTTTTATTCTTTTTGTGCTGGAAATGGCTTTGTTCTCATCAGCTGATAAGATATAAAAAGTTTCAAACGAATCAGTAGATGTGAACAAAAAACATCAACAGTTGCTTTAAAAAATATTTCCCAACTATGATTACCATACTCTTCAGTCATTTTGCAATATTTCCTTTCCTTCTAATCCAGCCCTGGGAAAGCACTCAAAACGATCTTGAAAAGATATTAAGGTTCTTCACCGTTCTCAAGAAAGTCATTTAGATACACCTTTCCCAGATTTCTGTTTAAACGCTGATATTTCGCCACGCTATCCTAACAAGCCTCGTTTTGGTCCGTGTTATTGTTTCACATTAATCATCTGCTGGTCATATGTTTTTTTATGACTGCAAATCGGTATTGACAATTTGTAATAATGTTCAAACAAAGGAGATATACGAAGTCTGTTATGCATCATGCAATTTTGTGACATTTAGAAACAGGAAACTCGTATCCCCAACTGATTTCCAACAGATGTAAAAGGTACAGAAAGTTACAATGCGAGTCAAGAACTTTTCAAATACTTCAATCGTATAAGTAACGTATATGTTTACTCATTCAATCGTATAAGTAACGTATATGTTTACTCATTCAATTCAAAATTTTCCAGTTATACCTTAGTAATAGTAACTAAGCAACCCAGAGTTTTGAGACTTGGGCTTCTATCCATATCTCCCGCCCTTAGACTTGCAACTAGGAAGTTGACTTACCGCCAGAGATACGTATAGCATTGCTCTAGCTTGCACAAGAAGGCCAGTGTGCAGTCAGTCGATGATTAATATTGGAAAGAAATTCAGCAATCAATTTTGCTCTTCTTTTTCGAGAGTCTACGGGTTGGTTGGTGTTAATCGACACTCTTTGCCATGGCGCAGGGGTGTTATGGGCGGTGTACGTTGCACTGAATTTGCATTTTGATTTTTAGAGTCTTGATTATCCTTTAAAACTTAATCTTCTCGAAAACTAAGATGAAGTCTCCTCATCATTTCATGTCCTACCACTTCACATCACTTCTGAATTACTTAAAGAGTTAGGTAAAAAAAAGTAACACTGGATGGAATTTTGTGGGTATTACTTTCCTCAATACATATCTAGCTAGATGGTCGATTATAAGAAAATATTAAAACACACATTTTTCTCAGAAGCCAACCAATACCCCAGTTGAAATTGAAGTGCATTCCCTTGCGGGCAGTCTTTAATATAATAATGGCAGTTACGCCATTATGTTAGCAGCCCACACCCCGCAACTAAAAATGGCGGTGTTTCAGCCAGACTTTGAATTTTAAAGAAGGAAAAAAATATCAGGAAAACCAACATGAAATTAAAAAGATTGGAAGGCCTGGGGACGGGGTTGTGAAAGGCCTAGTCGCATGAAATATGATGGAGAATGTTTGCATGATTGCATCTGTTACTAAGGAAGAAATCACAGATATGAAATATGATAGAGTTTACTGTTATAAAACGGTGAGCCGACGTTAGAGAATGTTGTCAAAACATGAAGATTGGGTAATATTTATTTTCACAGCAACATAACTGCCATGAATACAACCTCGGTCCCAGGGCTTCTTCGCCTTCTTGCTATGCGCCGCTCGTTTCTCATATTAAAAAGGCGAAGAAGCCCTGGGACCGAGGTTGCCATGAATATAATTAAGATCTTGCAGTTTTAAGGTGCAAAAATGCATCACCGTGTAGATTTTAGGCGGCCAGGAAAAAAACATTTTCCGTTTCAAATGTTTAAATTTCTGTAACATCTTTAATCAAACGTTCCTTACGCTAAACAGCTGGTGTATCGTTGTCAGTAGCTTCAATAAATACTATCATTCCGTAAAATATCACCCTCGTCAGCAATGTTGTTTTTTCCATGTATTAAAAACGTTTGATTGATCTGAAATTGTAACCCCTTCCATAATAATGTTTCACGATAATCTCTAAGTAATCTTACAAGAGATCTTTCGGATATTAAGTGGAACATTTTTGTTTAAAAAAAAACATAAACGGAAGCGACATCAACGGTTGTATGTGCATAATGAAGGCAGTTAGTTGCAGTGATCCTTTCATATTTCTTTGATTGTTGTTATCAATGAGAAATTTGCTTGAGGATTCAATGGAACAGTGAAAACGCTATTGTGATATGGTAACTTTTAGCTAATCGGGGAAAAGTTAAGTCGGGGAAAGTTTTAGTTTTTATCAAAAATATTAGTCATTTTTCCCCGATTTTTTTTTCCCCGATAAGGTATATTAGTTCTTATAACCATGAAAGGGGCTACGACAAGAGTCACGTGATCTAACGAATTTATGTGCAGAACCATAAGTCAATTTGAGGTCAAGAATGCTACGGCCGGCGGAAAACAATGTAAACAAACACAATGATCACGTAATCCATGTCGTGGCCCCTTTAAAATCTCAAATCTCAAAGAGATTCCACGATGAAAATTGTTTATCTAGACTTGGTAGAGTACCGAAAATAAAAAGACTTTTTCATTAATTTTTTTGTAGCCATTTTTAACGTTCTAGCTGATCTCATAAAAAACCATCTTAATTAAAATACACAAATTTAACTTCGTACGAAAAATACCTTGTAATAGGCGCAAAAGACCCTGGGTATGCAATTGACACAAAGGCTAAAGATTAAAAAAATCACCTGTTATAATGAGTAAATCTCTTTGTAATAAACCAGCGTCAAGCTAAACAATCAACATGGCACCCAGACTCTAAGCTCTTATTGCATACAAAAAAACGTGTAAATTATAAAAAACATTCTTCTCTCCATATTAGCATCGTTATCAACGTGTAATACTAATCCAATCGAAAGTCCATAGTTTAGGAAAGCAGAGAGAAAAATAAACAAAAAAAACAAACTATCCGGCAAAAAAAACTTCTGCGTCATATGTCGGAACGTCATATGTCGGAACGTGAGACGATGAAAAATGGAAAGAGTTTAGCGCAGAAGTGTTTTCAGATTGTGAAAATGATTTGTTGAAAAAATGTAACATAAACAAGTTTTTTGACCACTAAGTTTTTTTTTATATACAAATTGCTCAGATTATTTTCTGTTTCTCATTGTTTAAACGGTCGATAGTGAAAGGTTGAAGAAAGTAAAACGAGAGAGTGGAAATGACGATATAATATGTTATAGTGTTAACCGCTTTAGACATGAGGAAGTCGTGTTATCTTCCAAGAGGTTATTTTAGACACCGTGTCTGTTGTTGAAGGTAACTCTGCAAATTCAAGCCGTTGTATTTTGTCTCGTCACGCCTCTCCTCTCATTGAGAGATTGTCCAATGGGGAGCATAAGTAAAAAAATGTGCATGTGCAGAGACAGAGTAATCTCCTGTTTTCAAATAACATATCGAACTTTTATATTTTTAGTAACGATACATTTTATCATCAGATACTTGGTCGTTGTCATGGAGATGATGTTACTCAAATATTTTCCGCTACTGCTGTCGTTGGTTTTGAGCAGTGAGTGTTGCGTTTATATCTGTCGTCAAAGGTCAAACAACACAAAAAGTACTTCGCAAGTCGTTATGATTCGCTTTGAGTCATTCAACAGCCAACCACTAATAAACAGAACGGAAATTTTACACGGAAATTTTTTTCGCAATTTCGCGCCCCAGTGCCTGCTAAAAAAAGGGGTTTGATTCCGTGTTCTGCAGAATTGCGAATTCATAAATGTTCTCCCTTTTTGCATATCTGATTGGCTAGTTTAAAATAAGTTTCGCTTTCGATTTGAGTCAGATCATAATGTTGTAATCTCTTTCAAGCAATCTCTCATAAAGAATATTATTTTGCAATGAAAATGCAGATTAAAGTTTTTCTTTTTCAACCTTTACAGGCGATGCTGCAAGAAACTTTCCACATGTTAGCAGTGTATCACCAAATACTGGTAGCTTGTCTGGCGGCTCTATGGTGACAATAAATGGAAAAGGTATGTATTTTTGTTAAATTCTTTTTATTTTATCATCAGTTCATGGCCGCAATTTTAATTCAGAAATTGAGGGGGCTAAATTGAGGGGTATAGGGTGAAGCCCCAGAAGCTGATTGGTTTTATAGCCTTCAATTGCCCTAAGTTTGGTCTTTTTTTTCTTTTAATAATATCTTTCTCTAGTTACCCAGAAAAAAAATATATTGGTGGCTGAAAAATTGAGGGGGCTTCATTCTCTCCCCCATCACCCCCCCCCCCCCCCCCCCCCCTCCTTCTTGGAGCATAGGTATTTGAAAAACAGATGGCCGATATAGCTACAGGGATGATGCAGATGTAATTTTCATGCTTCTTTCCTACCTGTCCGTATTTCTAAATAGATCTATCTTTTGGGACATTGAAAGTATTACAAAATGTGCAGTTTAGTATGTAAGAAAAGAAGATATAATATCTCGATTGATAATCGAAATTGCTGCAGTAATTTCCTGTATTTTGTATTGTTTTTTTCTTTTTCGCAGGTTTTTCTCATGATCAATATGAAGCACCAAATGAAGTATTCTTCATAGACAAAATAACTAAAGCTGTTGTTGAGTGTGATGTCCTCATTACTGAGTCAACGTCTACCAGAATAAAATGTGAATCAAGGTAATACTCCAATATCATTGTTCAATACAAAATACTAAAATACTGGCAAAATACTAACCCTGTTAACAGTTGCATTTTCTATTTGTAATAACAATTGGAATGTCACACAAAAATGAGAAAAAAAGTTTGTTTACAAATTTTTTTTGTATGTGAAGCGAAGTAATTTCAAAGAATCAAACTCAAACGCGGGTTATAACCCATATTATATATTAGCTGTTTATCTCGAGCCTTACCTTCAAATATTGACTTCTGGCACGTACTGCCCTCCCAAGCTCGGGCTTTACTTTGACATTAGTCAATATTCTCCGGTAATACCCTCATAACCATTTCAATTTTTCAATAATTATATAATAGACCTCAACCCATGTCAAAAGATGCTGATTATGAAGTCAAAGTTAAAGTTGGTGGTGAGTGGTTGAATAGTGATGGGAAGCATACATATTGCTGGAATGGTTGCACATTCTATGTAGGTTATACATCAGAATACAGTGGTCTCTCTCTGTCTCAGACACCCTCTATCTCGAACTTCTCTCTATCTGGAACAATTTTCTCGGTCCCTTGGACATTTCTGTAGCCCACAAACTGTTCTCTATCTCGAACTCTCTCTATCTCGAATAAATTCCTTGGTCCCTTAAGAGTTACAGATAGAGTCTACTGTAGTCTCTAACTAGTTTTCCATTCTAAATTGACTCCTGTTAGTAATTGGTAATAATGAAGCAATCTAACCCTATTGACAACAGATAAGTTTTCTTAAAACTAAGAAAAAGAAGTTCATGTTACTTTTTATGTTTTTTTATACCTAGTTTAAACTTTTTTGGTTTTGTTTATCCTAGTATCGATATTGGGCTGAACCATATATAAAACATGTTATTCCAGAATCGGCTCCTCCTGGTGAGTAAACAGTTTTTCATAAAACATGTACAGAAAGAAACTTTAAAGCATTCTCGAAGGAATGAATTTTTACATGAAAACACAAAAGATTTTTATCTGTTATAATGAAGTCATCATTAAAATATTTTGTTTTCAAAATGAATTGTTTAGACACGTGATTGAACTGAACATGTTAAATAACCAAAAGACACTGCCTCTTTGTGAAAGCTAATTATCTTAAACGGGCACATAAAGTTTCATTTGGGCTGTACTGTAAAACATAGCAGTACAAATTTCTGCTTGACAGTATAAGGAGATTACAACATAACACAATTTACTATGGAGCAATTAAGACATGGTACAACATACTGAGAGAAGTTGTTGTTGCTGAAAGTATCAATTTGTTCAAGAACTAACTAGACAAGCACTGGAAAGACCATCCTGTTTTTTATTATTGCAGGTGACATACTTCGTATTGAAGGGCGCTTCCTTACTGCACAAATTAGTCGTTTGTCAGAAGACTTTGATCCTGACAATATGGAAATCAACAAGTGAGTAGTGTCATGTAGAACTGATAACATCTAGTCAAAAGTTGCTACATGTAGAATGATTTGTTTTTTAACGTGAGTTAACAGTCTACCTGAATGAGTGATGGCACTCAAATTTGTTAATGAGCATGTGTAAAACTGATTTTTTTACAACAGTGAATATTTATATACAACAAAATTTTGTTTCTACATACTCGTGTGAATTAGTCATGGAAACTGTAAACTCGCCTTTTTGACACCAAATAAAAATCATTAAGATTAAATGATATAGAACAATGACAAGTAGAGACAAAGTACAGAGATAAATATAGACTTAATTTTTAACATTGACTAGATGAGAATTAGTGTGTGTATTTTTATAATCCCTTGTATTCAACAAAAAAAAGTAGTACATACACCCACTCCTGGCCCATTTTTGTATCTTGCTTTGCATCAATTGATATAGATTCCTGCAGGTTGATACTAATGGCTCATTCCGTTTAGCTGGTCAATTACGGGAAAATACAGGGCATTAGACGTTTAGTGAGTTGTGAAACTATTATGATCCAACTTAACCTCAGGCATCTGGAAACTTGATAAAATAATGCATTTCCCGATTTGAAAAACATGAGAACTACTGAGCGATTTAAGGTTCTCTAATATATTTTTGGGATGAATCATTCTAAGGAAAGTTGTCAAAGTTTTATGAAATGAAATTTGGCAGTATAATGCCCTTTAGAACAATTCGGAAGTTGTACCTATTGGGAAAATAACGTTATAATATTATCTCTCAGAACCTAGCTAATACCCTGATATATTGACCGAGGTTGTGGCATCAAGGACCGAGCATAGTGAGGTCCATACGGGTGACAGAGGTCAATATTTTCCCACGTATTGTTTATAAGCCATTAATAACCCTGCTAAAACTTATTTTAATTAAATAAGATATTTAAAAGAATGACAAATTTTCCTTCTGTTTTCTTATATTTTCTGTGGCTGCAATGTAGAGTCTTCTTCATTTTTCTTCTTTGTTTACAAGTTTTATGAAGCCAGTCAATACGAGAAAATATTGACCGTCCACGTGACATCAATTAACCAATCATAAAGCTTTATTGCAAGAAGACACTATACTGCAGGGCTATGCAACAGTACATCGATAAACTAAAATTAATTTGCTCTAGGTTGCTATAATATTTTTTGCTTTATTTAGAATCTTTGTTGGAGATATCTGCGAGCCGTTTGATCCCGAAACAAAACAACCGTATGAATTATTTTTATTGCGCTATCTTATACTTTGTATCTTATTTGTAATGTCATTCAAATACTGAGAACCTGTTCTCTCATTGGAAATGTTATTTTAGTCTTCCTGTAAAACGTTATGGTTCATCTTGGCATCATGAAGGTTGGCTTCAATGTCAACCGAAAATTAAAGTGCCAGGTAACATAATACCGTGTTGAACAGTTTGTTATTGATTAATACATTTGCAAAGTTCAAAGTCCTAATGAAAGAAAACTGTGCAAAACAAAATATTTGTTGTTCTACCTTACAATGGTATTTGACTCTTAAGTCTACAATTAAGGAAAGCCCCAGTTTGAACAACTGGCATATGCAACATTCCTGAGGATTCTAATAACTAATGATATAAATATTATTAACATTTAACTTTTTTGATAATGTTAAGTTAATAACAAAATAACATTAAGTTCCCATGTGATTAATGTTTTGGTAAATAAATTGGTCATGATTCTACATCTTTATAATACTTTAAACAAAGCAGTTGTTAGTAGCGATGATAGTGCAGAATTATTATTAATGTGAATGTAAAAGTTTAACATTATCACATTATTCAATTTTAAAAATAATTTGAAATTCTAAAAATTTATTTTTAGAATAACCATAATTATTGTTTTTTCTTTTGTTCTGATTCAATGCGATAATTGTTTGTTATCAAAATCCTCAGGTACATCACATATTTGAATTGTTGCACAGACAATGTAAGGCCAACAAATAACAATGAAATTAAAAATAAAACTTTCAAGGCTTAGCCCTTAAATACCAAGATTGACTGGAAATTTAATTCAATTCAATATTTTATCTGCTTTATAACTTAGGATTTTGGCTTGCATCATTGATAACATCAGGAAAAGGTGGTCGCTCAAAACGTTTACAAGAATCAATGTTGTTAAATGCTCAAGATGAGATATACAGTTACCAAACATATGCACGTAAGAATCGTTTGTATCATTTTAATAATCATTAATAATTATATTATAATTATAATTATTAATAATCATTTTGTATTATGAATTATTATTGTCATTTTTAATGACATTGTTGTAAAACAATTAGTAATGGATATTTTGATTTTCATCTTTATGCCAATAAAATTTGATGTCAAACTTATTCAAATTTTTGCTTCAAGATAATGGGTGTCCAGTACCCACATACAATACTCTTTACGAAAAGAGTGATCATTTAATTTTTAGATGTTGAAGATGTAGCACCAAACAAGGGTAGCGTCAATGGTGGGACGTTAATTACAATATCCGGCAACTATTTTGGAAACCATAAGGATAATGTTGTTGTTACTGTCGCTGGTGTTAATTGTGTCGTGCAAAATGTAACACCAACAGAGATAACTTGTATAACTGGTAAACAAGACCAGGAGATGATCAAAGGGGAAGTTTTGCCAGGTATTAAATTTTATCACGAAATGATACCGTCATGAAATGAAATGAATATTATAATCCAATGGTACACTTCTTTTTACAAGAACAACTTTATGAGAACAACCAGGCTGAAATTTTGCTAAAAATAAGAACAATCTAAGAACAAAATCTAAGAAAATCTAAGAATCTAAGAAAATCTAAGAATCTAAGAACAATCTGAGGCTGAGCATTTTCAGAAGGTCTTTATAAACAATTCCAGGCTGAAAACTTAGCATGTAATAACGAGAAACTATGTGTTCAATGAACTATCAATATCAGAAAGTTTGGTCAAGAAGCATTGTGAGATTAGGTTTCTGCTTGACGCAAAAAATAAGAATACATTGGTGAAGAAGTATTGGCGAAAGTGGAAAGACACGTTTGGTTGTCTTGTAGTATAATCTTAGTTTACTTAACATAACAATTCAGTATTACATGTTTTCTCTGTTAAGGCACAAGGGGATTCTATCAAGAAATCTGGCCATTGAAAACATGGGATCTTCAAAAGCTGCGATCAGAGTATAACAGCACACACCCTGTCCACAGTGTTTCTAAAATTAGGCACGATACACAGGAAATATCGAGTGATTTTAAACATGAAGAACGCTATGAGTACATTGGTGCCACCTTTAAAGGATTCTTCAGACCACCGTATTCTGGTATGTTTAATCTGCTAGTAAGTGGGGATGATGCTAATGAGCTATGGGTAAGCAATGGTCCGTACAACAGATCTAAAACTGAAATGGTGAGAAATTACATGATTTAATTAAAATATTTTCATATGTGAGCAATTGTTGTTTGATTGTTTTGGTTTGGTTTAACAACCATTAATTTTTGTGACTATTATAACTGCATTTTCAATTCTGTTTGTGGATGGATAATAAAAAGTAATTACAAACAAATGCTATGATGATTAAACAATTGGTGACAATCCAACAATTTTGAAAATAGATACGAATAAAAGTCAAAAACAAAGTTGAAACCTTACAACATTAGATAATAAAGTCAGATAAGGAACTATAGAAATATAGAAAATTATCAGTATAATAAAATAGTTGTTAGTCAAATTTTTTTATTTTTACATTTCTTTATTTTTTAATTTTTAGCGAAGGGTGGCTTACAGTAAATATTGGACAAGATATTCCTTCTTTAAATATGAAACACAAATGTCTGAGAAGATGTACTTAGACGTCAATCATGAATATTACTATGAAGCTCATGTTGCCGATGGAGGAGGCGCTTACAATTTAAAGTTGGGCTTAAAAGCGGAAAAAACAAAACATGTAGCATCAAAGTTTAACAAAGCGAGAAATGAAAAGCAAAAGGTTACCGTTATGTCAAGCTATGAATACCATACACAGGTAGGAAAATATTTTTCTTCGATCATAAACAAAGAGAAAAAACCTCAGTTTCATTATTGAACTTAAAGGTTCATGCTGTCTGTTTTGGCCACATGAACCTTGTTGTATAATAAGGCTGTCATCTTTTTCTTTATGTATCACGTTCTTTTATCAATATTGGATACTATCATTTGAATCGAATATCCAAACATTTTATAATCATAAACCCTTCTGCATTTTTTTAATGTGAATTTTTGTTTTGTTATAGATTCTTGATTTCAGTAAAGCTTTAGATGTTACTGGCATGCAATTAAGTGCAAATACCCGTATCAGTTATCCAATTGGCAACTTATCAAATGTTCATCACATAGAAACTGCCCTTTATGATCTGTTTTCTGAAAAATGTGATTTCATCTTTCCAGGTAGGGGAAATACGCAATTGAGAAATTGTTTTTGATATTCACTTAGGTATGTTCTTCTTAATGGTGACAATAGGTCTAATTGGCCTGTTTCACCACTTAGTTGAAGTGAATTAAAAGACGAAATTGATTGCACTAATATAGAAAATATTAATCTTGTAAATGGAAACATACTGAATGAATTCTCCTTATAAGGTGATATTGAATGGTATCAAAGAATTTCCCTTGAATATTATCTAAATGTGAAAAAGTAAAAACATTATTTTGAAATAATATTGTACAAATACATTGGGAATTTTCATTAATAAGCAACATTAATAGGTAACTAAGGTAACTAAGGTAACTAAGGTAACTAACTTTAAGAACCTCAACAAGCACTTTATTAGTTCTATTAGCACAATTTGAAAATTTTGCTTTCAATGATTTTTTCTTCAGCCTGAATAATTTTGTTTTTAGAAGCTGGAGACATCTACTTTTTTGAGGATTATGAGGGAGAAAAACTTGGCACAGAGTATGGAAGTCGAACCTCTGAAAGAAGAGCTACATGTGGTCGAAAATTGCTAAGATTAGAGGATAACATGCTACCTTACTATGGAGGCCGAACCAAGAATAAAGAGGACCAAAAGATGGCTGATTTTTATAGTGCTAAAGAATATCCATATGTGAGAATTCTATCTATTCTTGTAAATGATGAATTCATGTTTTAAATGCATCACAGGGATCTCAATTATAACATACAATGAAGGGAAGTGGAAATCATTTCTGTAAAATTGAGAGTTTGTTAAATGAAGAGATATTAAGAGGGTTTGTTAAGGGAAGGAGAAAGAGAATCTGTTTTTTTTAATGAGTTTTCATTATTATCGGGGTTAGTTATGTTAAGATGGTTGGCAAAGAATAGATAATTAATAACTAATGAAGGAAACCCTAACCCTGAGCTAAACCAATATCACAGATCTTTTCTTATGTTAGTGATACATAAGAAGTAATTCCCATCATTTTTCGGTAATGTACTGATGTCCTGTTTTCAGGAAGGAGCCATTTATTTGTCTTTAATTTGTCAGTTAACTGTTATGTCTCAATGTTCCCTTATTCTATGGATGGAACCATTTTTTCTAATCAATTCTTTTTCTATTTTTTGTTCTTAGGTCTGTCTTTCCAAAATTGGTCCTATCAAGAGTTACTTGCGCATCCGATTACAGTATGTGAAAACTAATGGAGACAAAGGTACAAACACAGTTAATGTAGAGGTTGAAGACAAAGGTGCTAAAATTGAATGCTACGATATAAAAACGCTACTACAAGAAAACGGATGGCTGAAAGATTCAAAGCAAATGGCCGATAATTCATTTTTGCATGTTTACTACATTGGCTTGCACAGATTGAATGATATTCCATCAGAAGTACCCACATACATTGACAACTTTTACATTGGAAAATCCCCATTACTGTGTAAGAATTTCAATGTTGGTTGCTATTTTTTTTTATTAAGGAATTATTGTTGACATCCGTTTTTTTCCGAATTCCAATGGGATCGGTGAAAAAGTTCTGATCAAGCTGCTGGTTTTACTTTTCATAATTTTACTGAATTGTTTTTGTTAACTTTTACGTCCATAGTAAATACCTATCAGCCTGCAGCTGGTGTGAATTGGGTTGTTGATTTTGCTTGCGTGGAAAATGGAACCGGAAGGTATATTGTTGAATCAAAACTGTATGACTGCTCGTCTACCGTACCTGACATAAAGATTAAGAACTGGAATGAAAGCTCGCCTGGAGTATTTCAAAAACAGGGAAAGGAAGTTCAAGTTATTTTTGTGCAAAATGGTAATCCAGCTGTTACTGGTTCAGTTTCATTGAAATTCATTGATGAAGATGGCGTTGAATTCGTTGCTAAAGGTAATATTTCTGGTTTGTTTTCTCTTGTTTTTTTATATAAGGATGAAGCATATATATTCTAATCATTTTTTCTAATCATGATAATGTTTGATGCCATGTCATTTTTAGAAATGGTGAGTGCTGCTTGTCAGCGAACGTGTTAAAGCTCCACTTCTAACACTAAGATCAATGCTTAATTAATGTAAATCATTGTCAAGTTTTCTTTATAAAATTCAAAATTTTGACATTTCAATGGTAATCAAGAATTTTTCAACATCACCTTGTTTATGATTGTAGAATATTTCAGACTGCAAAAAAGACTAAAAAAAAAAACCTTGAAAATTCACTGAAGAAGAGAAAAAGAAAGAAATAACCATTATCTAAATAATGATAATATTGATAAAGGAATCAGTAGAGAAGAACTTACATTATACCTTGTGTATAATTTCCTTTAGACATTCCGGCGAACATTACTGAAAAAGATCTGAAGATGATATTGGAATCAGTATTTGTAACTGCTGGAGAACTCCAAGTGACTCGTTCTGGCTCTTGTTACGAATTTGACTGGGAGATTGAGTGGACAAGTGTAGGTGGGGATAAAAAGCAGTTGGAGGTCATAGATTATGCCCTTACTGGACTAAATGTTATTATCTCGGCGGAAACAATTGAAGATGGTGGTGTTGTCTTTGGTCCATTGACAGGTGAATTTCTGCAAGTTGCAACTGAAACACCGCAGGTACATTCTAATGAGTTGCAAGTGAAGTTCTTGAGATGGAATTTCATTATTACTGTTTATTTATTTCAAATTGAATTTTCAATCATACTTAGAATTGAAAATTAATTTAGTGATTATATTTTCTGTAACATTAGTGAAGTTTGACTTTCTGTAATTTTAAAGGTTGTTGTTTTTGTGAATGGAATCGTTTCAAGTTGTGAAAGTGGTATGTGTGGATTTGCACACGCAGAAGAACAAACACCAGTTGTGACATCAGTCACCCCAACCACTGGTCACGGGGCTGATTCATGTCAACTGGTAACCATTGGATGCACAGGGTGCAGCACTGTGAAGGAAGATAATGTGGTTACCATTGGTGATGCACAATGTGATATACAAACAGCCACAGAATCAGAAATAACTTGCTGCCTTAGTGAGTATAATTGTACATTTCGATTATGAAAACGTTTAAATTTGTAAGGTTCAATTTCAACACTAAGCTAAGAATAAGGATGTATTAAGGATGTATTAAATTGCATGGTATTGGGTTTTCATGAACCTGTTTAAGTATCCATCAACTGCACAAAATTACACAGATTTAATTGGCTTAGACTGGATCTGAAGAGTACAATTAATTGTTAATTAAAAATACATTATGCAGACTAATTTTCTGGAAACAATCTGAACTTAAATCTATTTTACTGACTAAGTGATTTTGTTTTCTTTCTTTTAAATTACAACAACACAATGCAACGGCTCTTCATCTTTTTAATTGCTTATTTTCTCCTTGTCAAAAAAAGCAACCATTGCAGTGCTTAACTCTTTTTTGTTTCTGTATATTGTTAACGTCTTCGCAATGTTTACTCGTACAATTTATGATTTATCACTTGTAACAAGGATAAATCGTGTCTTTTCCTCGTCCTCCGGACTCGTAACATTAATGAACAACTTATCCTTGTTACTTGTGATTAATTGTTAATTGTACTCGAAAACATGCGATTAATTACTTTGAAATAAAAAACAACCAAGTGATTTACAATAAAATTCAACAGTTCAATAAAATCCATTTTGTTTAATTCTAGGTCATTCACAAGCCGGTCTTAAGGACGTTAACATTAACGTTAAAGGGAAAGGCAATTCGAAGCATGGCGATGGTGGGCTGGTTCAATTTAAGTATGTTGCTTTTTTATACCAATGAAAAATTTAAACAGTACTTATGTCAGTCTTAAAATTGATATTTTTCTAGATAGTAAATTTAGGGAGTGAAAAGTGGAACTTCTTTCAATGACAATTATTTTGCTGTTTTGAGTGAGTTTTTCCATTTTTATTTCCTGTTTTTAGGTATGAGCTGTCTGTTAGTTCAATCACTCCAGCAACTGGTGCTACAGTTGGAGGTCTCACTCTACAGATCTCTGGTGCTGGCTTTGGACATTCAGCAGAGAATGTCAACGTTATGCTTGGTTCTTCGAAATGCAGTGTTAAAAATGTTGATATGACAACTATTACTTGCGTTACATCTGAAGGGATTGGGACAGTAGATTTAAGTGTTAGTATATAGTTATTTTTTACTTTTTTGATATTTCAGAAGAAGTACTGTATAACCAAATGCATCTTTTGGTATACTATAGGTTACTGTATCAGGTGAAAACCAAATTAAATCAAGTGCATTTACATTCGATGCTTCCCTTATTCCAACCATTACAAGTGTTTCACCCCAAAAAATCTCCGCTGTTGGTGGTGAGGTCTTAACAATATCTGGTACTAATCTTGATGGAAATGGCACGCCACCAGAAGTAATGTTTGGCGACTCTGTATGTAAATATAAAACACACACATCAACAAGCGTTGAGTGTATTGCACCTTCATATGATGCTGGCCTCGTTCATTTATCTGTTGATGTGCCACAATATGGTACAACTGTAGGTAACCTTGCAGTTGAGGTTGTGTTTAAAGTTACTGGATTTTCTCCAAATGTGGGTTCTCTTCTGGGTGGTACCCAAGTGGAAATAGCTGGCGAAGGCTTTGGTACTGACACAGATGAGATCAGTGTGTCGTATGGTAAAATTCCTTGCACTGTTAAATCCGTCTCTGATACAACTATTGTTTGTGTGACAAAAAGAGCTGGAAAGACAGTTGCCATTGACAACAGCGGTAAACATCCAGGTAAATTATTGGTTTTTATTCTGACACATTAGTTTCTAGTCGCCACATTAGTCTATTCATTATTTCTAAACCTTCTTGTAATAAAATTTTCATTAAAAGAAATCATCTACCTTACCTCTCTTTTTCTTTCAGAATTTGGACCTGGTTTCGCATGGAACGTATCTGTGGCGAGCATAAAGCAAGGTGATCGAATCGAGGTATTTAATAAAATGCTTTTGTGAATCCTCAAGCATATAACTCAGACAGTAATCATAATCAAAAATTCTCATACAAGCCTTTAGTCAATCTCTTCTGTTTTAAGCTTATTTGAAAGGTCCTCTGATAATTTATGTAATACGTATGTGACACTTATAAATTATACACTCTTTATATCGAATAACTCTCCTTGATGATTGATTATTGTAGTTAGGTTTTCCGAAAATCAAAGCATAAAAAATTTAAAAACAGAAAATTCTAACTTCTTTCTATTCTCTTCTTTTGTTAAAGAAGTGATTATAATGCGATGCCTGTCTTTTGGCATTAAGTAAGAAACAACTAGTAAAACATGGTAAACTCCTTAATATCTCTTTGTTTCTATAGTGGAGCTGGTCTACCAATCCCATTTCCAAAACTCAAATTGGTGTTTATCCTGCAGATAGCGACAATTTTGAGGTTTATAAATCCAATGCATATTGTAGACCAGGACCTAGCAGTGTTGATTGTTCCTATCGCTTTGATTCCGTCAACACCTTCTACTATTCCAGTGGTATTGTGGTTGATCAAGGGTCAACAAAAGTAGTCTTTGGCGGAAGTGTCATTGTTACATCAAGAGAAGATCAAGTTGGAACCATTGTTGTTAAACGAAAAGGTAATTTAAAAGATATATTTTGCAGGAATAGTTATCGTTTCATGTAATTTTTTCTTAATCATAACTTTCTGGAGTACAATGGAGTTGCATTTTTTTGATTTTAAATTATTTTTTTTCTATTTCTGTTAACAGGCAGCAAAGCTAAAATAAATGTCCCAACCACTGAAAAACGTCGGAGCTTGTGTGAATCGTCTGAAAATTCACCTTCTTTCGAATTTTTGACATGTTTGACACCCGTAGTAAGCAGCATTGAAGGAAATGATGAGTTTAAATACCGTAGCATTTATGATGAGATAGTGATCAATGGTCAAGGATTTAGTGCTACTCCAGAAGAAAACATTGTTGCATTCAGTGGCAAGTCATGTGTTGTGACAGACGCAAATGATACTCAACTTAAATGTGTCATGGATGAATCAAACGCACCTGAAATGAATACAATTCTGGAATTAACACTGTTTGTCACAGGCAAAGGAAATGCAGCTATTGAAATAATTGGCATATTACAAAAATCTATCATTCTTCGAAGTGCTGTCAAGTCAGTGCAGCCATTGCAAGGTTCATTTATGGGTGGTACAGACATTGTGATACAAGGGGCTGGCTTCAGTTTGGATTCGATGCAAGTTCAAATCAACTCGATACAGTGTGATATTAAATCTGTACAATATGATCAACTTGTTTGTCGTACAGTGCCGCAGGTGCATGGAAGTGACATACTCAACGCATCATTGATTGTGTTTGATTCGGTATACACTCAACCATGGGAGGCGAGCTCTCAACAGTTCTTCACACATCAGATGGATAAAACACCAGAAGTGATGTCGGTCTGGCCTCTCACAATTTCAAGTGAAAATGCAAATGTTGAGTTAATTGGGTCACGGTTTGGTGGTACTGATATCTCGGAGTTTGAGATCTTAATTGGCGGACACTCCTGCATTGCTACATCAATGACAAATGACAATAAAAACATTAGTTGTACTATTGGCAGTCTACCCGCTGGACAGCATGATATCACGTTTCGGCATGTGAATAATGGATTTGCAAATACCTCTTCTTTCTCTATATCTAGCACACCAATAGTGGATGAACTTCTTCCCGTTAGGGGAAGTGTGCATGGTGGAACTAAAGTTTCAATTAAAGGAT
The DNA here is from genome assembly GCA_039566895.2 of Turritopsis rubra. Classification (NCBI taxonomy): domain Eukaryota; kingdom Metazoa; phylum Cnidaria; class Hydrozoa; order Anthoathecata; family Oceaniidae; genus Turritopsis; species Turritopsis rubra. The sequence continues at coordinate 5,719,180 of CM077631.1, read as the reverse complement.
TTGGTTTCCATCCAGATGATACCACTGTCCGATTTGGTAATTCAGATGCAGAGGTTATTTCAGTATCTAGCACATTGATTGTAGTGGAAACACCAGCAGCTAATTTGGCAGGGGATGTAAATGTGATAGTGAACAGTGGAGGCATATCATTTCCATCTAAAGAATATATTTACGATAGTACATTGACACCTTCTGTGTCATCGCTTTTGCCAACGGAAGGGGTGGGCGGCAATGAGTTAACATTGAGTGGAGAGTTTTTGACATCAAACAAAGATGATGTTAAAGTCATGGTTGGCTCTCTGAACTGTGTAGTTGTTACAGCAACTATTTCAGAAATCAAATGTACCCTGGAAAGTCATCCTGCAGCTGAGTTATCAGTCCAAGTGCAAGTTTCTGGAATTGGATTCTCGGACAATGAACAAAAATTCACCTATCAGTTGATTTATGGTAGTGTTGTACCAAATGAAAGTGGTTTTGGTGGCGGCAGATTATTGACTATTTCTGGAAATGGTTTTAGCGCTGATACAAATGTTACATTGTGTGACAACCTATGTGAAATTGTTGAATACATAGTCACAGAGCTAAAGTGTATCTCTCCAGTTTATGAGGATTATGAAAGTGTTGTGGGTGATAAAGGATGTGATATCATTATGTCTTCTGGTTCAGTTACTGCAACCAGTCAAAATGCGTACACATACAAACAGTCAATGACATCAAAAATTTCAAATGTACAACCAAGTAGGGGTGGTACAGGAGGAGGTGTCGTGCTTACTATTACAGGGACCGGCTTTTCATCAGCAAATGGGCTACAGGTCAGTATTGCTGGTATTGACTGTCCGATTCAATCATCTACCACTACAGAAGTTGTATGTGTGACTGCACCAAGTCCCAAAACAGCAGTTGATATAGACATTGTTGTAAAAGTTGGAGACAATGGTCATGCCATACCTGTTAATGCTAAATTTTCATACGTTGATGTTTGGAGTTCAATATACTCCTGGAATGGAACGTTACCAATTGACGGTAAGGATAACTCAATTTTTTCATGTGTTTTAATGTGTTTTGTTTTGTTTTCTTCTTTCAAATGTTTTGTAAACCTCATGTTTATAATAGCAACTGGATAATAACAACCAATAATATCGTGGCTGGAACCATGATATGATGTGGAAAGAAAAATACCTTATCAGCCTTTTTTAAGCCGACCCTTAATGGCATTAATTTTAATTATGCAGCGTTACATGAACCAGTGTAAGATGATTTTCAGTGAGAGTTTAACCATAATGTTTTAAATTTTAAATGATCATCGATAAAGACCAGCATAAAAAGGGTCGATAAGGTATAAAAGTATTCTAATGTTTCTAAATTATAAGTCACGTTGAAATTTATAGGTTCAAGATTCAAACATATATTTTCAATATCAGTATACTAATGATTAAGGTATTAAGTTAAGGATCAAATATTTCATCCCCTTCTGTAGACATACCGAAATTGTATATGAAGTGTATGATAGTGATTACCATATCTTTTGATGCCTACTTTTAGGTGATTTTATCGTCATTAAGAAAGGCCAGACAATGCTTTTGGATACTGACACCCCAATTCTGAAAGTATTATTACTACAAGGAGGAAACCTTATATTTGATCGCAAAGATATTCACCTGCAGGCAGAAAACATATTAATAACAGATGGCGGCAGTTTGACAGTTGGTTCCAAAGACCAACCGTTTGAACAAAATGCTAAGATAACTTTGCATGGGCATGTAAGATCTAAAGAATTACCAATATACGGTGCTAAATGCTTAGCTCTTAGAGAAGGCTACCTTGGTTTATTTGGAAAACCCATCACTAATACATGGACAAGAATAAAAGACACCATTTTACCAGGAGCAAATGAAATTAATTTAGTCCATGCTGTATCAGATTGGAAAGCTGGGGATGAAATTGTTGTTGCTGCTACTAACCGCAGCATGCGTGAAAACGAAGTTCGGTTTATAACAGAGGTGAAAAATGGTGCAAAAACACTGGTAGTTGATAAACCATTTACGTACACACATATTGCCTTGATACAGACTATCAAAGGTCGTGTTATTGAAACCAGTGCAGAAGTAGGTCTTTTGACCAGAAATGTTGTTGTGAAGGGCTCCAGACATGCAGAATGGAATGATGTAATTGAGAATTGTCCGGCCGAGTTTGATCCTGGCCAGTTTGCTACTCAAACATGTTTCGATGGAAGATTTGGTGAAGAACGTGGAAGTGATCAATTTGGTGCACAGATCATGGTTCATTCTCACATGAAAAGTCATAGCTTGGCTATTGCGCATTTTGATCATATAGAAGTAACACATGCTGGTCAGGCCTTTAGGATGGGGAGATATCCAATTCACTTTCATATGGAAGGAGATGTGCATGGTTCTTACGTTAAAGGTTGTGCCGTACATAGAAGCTTCAACAGAGCCATTACGATACATGGAGTACATAACCTAGTTGTTGAAAGGAATGTTGTTTATGATATCATGGGTAAGGGAATAACTATTTATAGTTTAATGCTATGATAAAAAAATGTTCTACCAAAATGTCATGTCAAAGAAAAATAAATTCATAAGTTCATTGGTTTATGTCAGTTTATGTTTTTCAGGGAATGCTGTATTTATGGAAGATGGAATCGAAACAGGAAATTTCATTCGTTATAACTTAGCAATATACGTCATCCCATCGAGTTCGACCCTCAATGTTGATATTACACCAGCGTCATTTTGGGTTACCAATGCAAACAATACAGTCAGCCATAATGCTGCAGCAGGTGGAAGCCATTTTGGATTCTGGTATCAAATGTTTTCACATCCTGAAGGGCCTAATTTTACTCCAGATGTATGTCCAAGGTAAAAGATCTTTTTGACTGTGATATCTGTAAAGACATAGAAACTGTTCTGGAAGCTCACAGGATAACTGATACAAAAACGGCTAAAATCTATTCCCTATAATTGAAATCAAAGGCTTGCAACATTTGGACCTTTTTCACAAAATTAACTTAATTAATATAAAATTGTGAATTTCTGCAACATTGGAACCAAAAAAATTTAAACGTTTAAAAAATAAAAACCTAAGTGAACATTTCTGCAACATTGGTTGCTAAATTGTTTTCCCAAACATAAAAGATGTCAAAGCATGCAAACTTGAAGTAACAAAAACCTGTTGTTTGATATTTTCTGCATTGCAATGACATAAAAGCAAAATCTGTTTAAACAAGAAAAAATCCTGAAACATTGGAAGTTTGTTTTGAATTAGATAATAAAATTAATTTCATGAAAAAAATAATTCTAATATTGCACATGCCTTTATAATAGGATCGTACCATTCTGTTCCATTCCTTCATATTCCCAATTTTCATTTTTATTATTATTATTTATTTTTATTAGTATTATCCTTTGTGCACTTTAAGCATCTTATAATCTTTTGACAGTTTTATGAAAGATCTGTCAAAAGGATGTTGTTATCGAATCCTATTACAGATGAACACTAGTTTGTATTAGTTATCACACAGTGCCGAGTGCAATATGGTGAATATTTTAAAAAACGTAAACTTTGTTTAGGATGCAAATGTGATAAGTTTTTTTTTATCTGTACGTGTATTAGTATAGGAGGAAACCCTTGTATTGCATCAAATGTATACAAATCATTTATTTGCACTGTATTTATTTTTTATTTGCACTGATAAACTAGATATATTCTACTGATTAACCAATCAGATTGCAGATATTTTTTGAACTAATGATAAAAACTTCTAAACAATATCTATAAAAACATTCATTTTTCTAATTGCAGGAATGTGCCTATGTTAGAATTTGAAAACAACACAGCCCACACCTTTGGTCGTTATGGATTATGGGTTTTTCCCATTTATCATCCAATGAAGACTGGAAAATGTGATAGTGACGAGCATGAACCCGCACATTTCAATAACCTCCTATCATGGAATAACCAACGTGGAGCTGAATGTGTAGAATGCGGCTCAGTCAGGTGAGAAGTGGATTATCCTCCTGCGTATTTTTCCATGTTCACTTTAAGGAGTGTATAGCTAACTTGGTAAGGCGTTGTGGTTGTAATGCTAGGTGGTGTTAATCTTGGCACTGAAAAAAATAATGAAATATATGCATGTATATACATTGTTGATATGAATTAATAATGATAATAATGATAATGACGAAGATCAAACTTGCCTAAAATCTAATAATTAAGACTACACTCTGGTAGGTGCTGGTTTGCATCTTAAAATCTGGGGTATGCATACTTGATGGAACCACACATCAACGTAATGCTGAAATCGCTCACTGAGCAACCAGCATCATTAAAATAAATACCAAAAACAATAATACAAGTTATAAATTTTTTTTATTTTGTGTGTGTGTGTCTGGAAAAAATAGTACAATTGCTGGAACGAATTTGTGATAAAATGTTATTATTATCACTAGTGTACTTCTCAAATTATATACCACTAGTACTGATTTTCCCTGAAACATATGTTATAACAGATTCCAGATCTTAAGTCATTTATTTAAAATTACCTGAAGATGTTCTAGATGAACGGAAAGCTTCGTAAATTAATAGAATTTATTTTACAAGATGAGACTATGTGTGCCTAAGATACCTTTTAGCCTTCACCTAAATTATGCTGATATAATTTAGGTGAAGGTTACATTCAAGGATCCTCCATAACCTCATGTTTACTTTGCATGATGAAATTTTGAGATGTGTTGTGAGAAATTTTGTTTGTGAGAGATTTTGTTCGAGTTGCAGCATAATAGCATTATCTTGTTAGCTTGATATTCATTATTATATAACTTTGGTTAAAAATAAACTTTATTTAAAAAACGGATCGTAATTTGGAAACGTTGAAAAAATATTTCAGGCACATTTGGCTTGTGAAATAACCCAAAGAAAGAAACTTAATAAACTTAATAAAAGTTCTTTACAGTTTCCCATGTTAATTATAATATCACTTTTTTATTCACGTCCTTCTGCTTGCTATTCTTCTAGATCCATTATAAACTGCATTTTACCTTTATTATGTTATCATACAAATTTAGGTTTACAAATTTTATTGGTCTTGACAACGACATTGCCGGAATTGAATACATTGATGCATCTTCTCAAAACTCACCATGGGGTGGCGCAATGATTAAGGACTCATTGATAGTTGGCCGATCGCAGATAGGAGAAGACTATGGCAATGGTGAATGTACCAATAATGGCGTCAAGTTGGGATTCTCTTCACGCTTAACTGTATCAAACGTAACCTTTGTGAATTTCGATAGAGATCGTTGTGTGCTGTTTGGTACTTGTGCGCATTGTAAACCAGATGATGGTGGAGCCTTTACACGTATCAATAAAATAGAATTTGAGAACAGTCCCAATCATGTACAGTTTCCATTTCCTGATGCAGCCGCAATTTATGATGAAGATGGTAGTTTAACATCACATCCTGGTGGAGTTATTTTGCCAACCACTGGAATCTTAGACAAAAATATTTGTCATGAGAACGAGGCAGTTTCCAAAGGTATAAAAGGATCGATTTGCACCAGTGGCAAATTTGCTAAAATTACTTGGAATAAAGTTAAACCCAGCTCAATTAATGAGAAAGATGCAATTCTTACCAATGCACATGGACAAGAATTTGTGAAATGGCGAAAGAAAGCGAAAAGCCGTCCTGAGGGTTATACTGCATTTATACCTATCGGCGATGAAGTTACTTTATCATTTAAAAATTCTACTCAGTTTACAAATATCACCTATTCAATGAGTATTTATGAGTTGGGCCCTAATGATTTCAGTCATATAAAGCACCAGTTCAAGCAAACACCTGATTACTTTACAACTTCTAGTGAACATAAGGATAATACTGAGGAATACCCGACAAATAATAAGTTCGCTCATGGTGCTTGGTTTTATGATGAAGATAAGCAGGCTGTTACGTATTTAGTGTCAGGAAAAGAAAGTGACCCCTTAGCGCCAGCTACTAAGTCAATTTTGTTTAATGTTTATCGATGTTTCTTTGAAAAATGTATTGTTCCGACACCTCCTCCTGCTCCCACTGGAAGACCGGAAGACTCATCGCTGTGGAGTGAGACTAAATCTTGGAAAGACGTACCTGAAGGTTATGGTGGCCATGGTGGAGGATTACCGAAAGAGGGTGATAATGTCATGGTAAATTCTGATAGATGGATTGTTGCAGACATTAGAACACCAGTACTCAAACGGTTATATATTTATGGAGTTTTGGAGCTTGAAAATGGGAAAGACCATGAATTGACAGCAGAGTTGATCCTCATCAGTGGCCTGAATGGAATGCTCATTGCCGGTTGGCCCGACAAACCAATGACAAATAATGTTTTAATCAGCTTAATTGGAGATCACGATACCGAGGACCTTCCATTACCAGATGGCCCCAATCTTGGTGCGAAAGCATTAGGTGTCTTTGGTAGACTACAGCTACTTGGTAAAAAACACAATATTCATTGGACTCGTTTAGCTACATCCATGCCAAAAAATTCAAAGACCATCGATCTTGTTGATGGAGTTGATTGGGAAGTGGGTGATGAGATAATAATAACAACAACAACCTTTGAACCAAGGCAAGCTGAGAAATTTATCATCGAAGCTGTCAGGAATGATGGCAAGACATTGGATTTGGAAACTCAGTCTCAATATTTCCATACAGCATCTACACATAAAATCAACAATTATGAATTTTCTATGAGTGCTAAAGTTGGTCTGCTTTCAAGAAAAATCGTCATTGAAGGTGCAAATGAACCGGCACGTTCATTAGATGACCAATCATTTGGTTGTAGAGTCCTAGTGGGAAAGTACAGTCAAGGTGGTCTTACATACATTGGAAAAGCACAGATATCTGAAGTTCAATTCAAACACTGTGGTCAATATGGGTGGACAGAATCTTACGATCCTAGGTAATTTCTTTAATCAGTATTCACATAACGTATTTTACAATGTCTACGAAGGTGGCAATTAAACCCAACAACCTTTATCTTGGCTTTATCATGAATATTCCAATCTGTATTAAGATTTATCTTTCATATTTTATATTGTCTGTATTTTATAGATACTCATTAGCCTTCTTAGATGTGGGCACCATCGATGGAAATGATTCGTTCGTATATGGCTCTTCATTTAACGATGGTTATAACATGGGTATTGGTGTCTATGGTACAAATAATCTTACCATTGAGGATAATGTGATTCATCATACTGTTGGTCCGGCGATTGATTTACAAGGTGCTCAAAACAAGTTGCTGCATAACTTAGTTATGTATTCAATAGCTGAAAGTACGTTTAGGGTAAGTATTACATAGCACTGTTTTCTTCTTCACTCGTACTTCATTAGGGATGACTTTTTACCTCTCTGTTTCTCTCTGATTAAGACTGAACCATATAAAATTGATAAAAAGTGGCACGGTGCAATACAAGTGTATAAAGCTAAGGATTACAGTATGATTGGTAACAGCATTGCTGGAAGTGAAAAAACTGGATACAAAACAGCAGGTGCGGCATGTGATGATGATCAGGCGAAACTGAAAATCTTTGACAATGAGGTATTTGTTATTTTCTGAATAACACTCTACATCATAACTCTGTATGTTTTTATTATCTACAAAGCACAGTTTCTATTTATTAATTCTGTCACATCGTTATTTAAGGGGAGTACATTTGCATCGGATTGTATGAACCCAATAGTTTAAGTAATGTATTTCAATTGGTACTAAAAAGAAATTGCGTTAGTAATCTCTTTAAGATCTTTTATACCATTGCTGTCTAGTTTATAATGTTTTACTAACATCTTAGTGCATGCTTCAATTGAGGGATTCAAATCTGTTCAGAAATTTGCCCTGAATTCACAGATTAAAAATTCTCTATTAAGGTCCACTCAACGTTGCATGGAATACACTTTATGGAAAAGACTGAACACTGCTGGAAGATTGAAGGATTTCTCATATGGAAGAACCTTGATTATGGAATTTATGTATTTCCTGATAAAAGTATTCTCGTCCTTGACTCAATATTGGCTGACAACAGAGTAAGTGCTGGTTTGTCAATTTCCAGACCAGCTGCATTGTCTCATCACTTCGCAGATAATCTTGTAACAATAAAGAACTCGCTAATTGTTGGAAAGTCATCAAATTTTGATTGTGTCAACGATGATATCATGCCTTATCACGCCTCATTTTACCCTGAAAAGAGACTGAAAAAACCAGGTATGGAATCCATTTCGTTGTTGTGTTTTCTTATCACTATTCTTCATCATCATGTATGTTTTTCCATCTGTTTTTTGAGAAACTTTTACGTCTGGAAAAACAAACATTGATTGCATATTTCAGGAAACAACCATGGTATATTATCTGCAATATTTTCATCCACTAATCCAACTGGTCCACCTTTTCCATGGGAGGATCCAATGGCATATCCTGCAATCAAAGGCTTATCTCGATATGATGGAGTAACATTTGCTCATTTCCAAAAGGAATGCAGTAAACGAGATTACATATGGTTCACAAACCCTGTGTATGGCGATATTATTCATCCAACAGAGTTCGTTAATATCACCCTTGAGCATGTTGACGATGAAAGCAAGGTAAACATTCATTGTATATTATAGGAAATTCAAATTCAAATTCTATGTTTGTAAACCTTATGAATACCTTCAGAGAAAAGATGAATTTGTTTTGAATTAAAAAAATGATGAAGAACATTATCTATTCTTTGTGTAGTAGTAGGAGCTAATATCAGTTGATTCAGGGAAATTACCCTATAGCTACAACCTTCTTTTATGAGTTGATTTCAGATTTGGACACCTCCCCTAAAGTTGTAACAATAATTTTGATGTTTACAGTGAGGTCTTCTGTTAAGCTCAGAAATCTTGTTCTTTTCTTAACAAACGACTGTTCTTTGAACCTTGACATAAAAATTCTGTTTCCATTGTCCATTTAGGTGTTTCATCACATTCCAACAACAAAATGGATCAATCCTTCAGATTGTGTTGACATGGATTGTGATGCTCGTAGAAAAGTGTTGATTACTGATATTGATGGAACATTCTTTGGAAGTGAAGGCACAACTGTCATTTCCAAATCTGAGTACGAGTGGGATGGTGAAAGAGTATGGGGACTTGGTGAGTTTCTTACTCAAAAGTTATTCAATCCTCATCTTAAATCTGTATAATATGTCATGTCTCTCAATAAACACATCTTCCTAAGAGTGAAAAATGATAATAAAGAGATGAATTCAAATTCCAAATTTAGGAAATTTCCGAATACCTAAAGCAATGTTGACAGAGTTAGATGGATCGCGTATTGATGCTGACAAAAAGTATCCCAACAAAGGAATTATCCGTGGAACAGCAAGCGACGGATCTCAGTGCACGTACGTCGAAGCATGGAATGCACATAAATGCGAAAACATGAACCATAAAATGTTAATTGTTGAGAGCATGGATGCAGATACAGAAACAAGACGCTTATCACCAATTGCAATAGCCTCAGAAGGGTACATCGACTTAATAAACGGTCCGCAAGACCATGGTTGGTGTCACGGATACACTTGTCAAGAGAGAATTTCTACTTTTAACATATTGGTCTCTATGAATAAGCACTATGAACTCTATATGACGTCATACAATCCTCAAACGACCAGGCTAATGCTGCTCAACGTTAAGGAGGACGAGGCTATCAGTCTGGAAATTTACTACCCCAAACCCCAGAGACTTGATATCTATCGTAACGGTATGACTCATTAATTATTTAAAGTTAATCCATGGAATGTAAACAAAAAAGTGAAAACAAACTTTATTTTCCTTTCTTCGCTATGTTTGAACTAATGTATCCCAGTGGGCAAACTCTTCAAAAAGTCTCTGTGGATGAGTGTTTTCTATAGGATTGGCAAGCAATATTGCCTGCTGTTGCAATAAAAATATCAATCAAAATGTATCTGACCTGAAAGATGGTAAACTAAGAAAAAAAAACTAGAAGTTCAAAACTAAGTTTCATTAAAAAAATCCTAATCAATTGACATCAATGAAAACAAAATAGTTTAGTTTAGCATGGAATAAAATCTAATCATCTTGATTTCGTTCTGAACAATTTTTCTAATATCAATTTCTATTATGAAGAAAGTTTCTATTTCGAGCATAATTTTATCTAATAGTTTACCGTCTAACAGTACTTTTAGATAGCAAAGGCACCCTTTTATCGTTGGATCAAGATATAAAATTATGACAGGGAATTTATGTCGTGAAGGGGTGTGTACTGCAAGATAATTGTACAGTTTTTCCATTAAAAAGTCTAGTTTTAATCCTGTTACCCAGAAGGATTTCAATTTCTTTTGGATTTTCCTACCACAAGGATTACTTTAACTTGGACGCACTGTTTCCTATTTAAAGGTCCAACTTATTGGGATACAATGGAGGAGTGTTTTTTATTGGAACATTAGGCGATATGGCTTGCCATTCCTATAGAAAACACTCCTTCGTATAGACTTTTTGAAGATTTTGCCCACTGGGGTAAAACGTTTTAAGAGACAATAGGTTATTGTTGGTAGTGTTGGTTTGTTTTCTATCTATTCCTTACCTTCGTTACTTTTTCGTTACTTTTAGATTTCTATGTGAACCCAAACAACGGCGTGTATCAAGGGAATAAACTAAACTTCTTGTCAAAAGATCCGAATGACCCCGATAAATTCAAGCCAAAACCAAGCGAACATCCTGGTGGTAACTGGTTTGATCTCGATTCAAATCTTCTGTACATAGTCGTGAAGGGCGGCGAACCAATTGAAATTCGTACTTCTGCGGTTATACAGGTATGTTCATGTACATGTATAACGATATTCTTACTAAAAAATGTTAAAAGATTTCGGCACGAAAATCGAAAGATAACAAGAGACAATTTCTCACTAATTTCAAAAATTAAGGAGCAATCACATGATGATAATTTACTGAGAAAAACATGCTTGATTTCCATATAGATGGTCGTGATGGCAGACATCCTTTTTTCTGTATTCATTATACACATTCATGCCCGTTCATGGTCAACTTTGCATCGCTCCCCTACAATAAAATTTTTCTTCATTTCAGTTGAGAATGGGTGTCACACAGAAGTCTGTATCAAACGATGATTTCTTCAAAGAGGAGTTAGTGAACAACCTCGCTGCTTTACTTAACATCGATCCGTCTAGGATTCGTGTGATGACCGTCATCTCTGCTGGTGGTGGCGGCGGAAGAAGGCGACGAAGAAGTAATGATCTGTCCTTCATTGAGGTAAGAACTTTTTTTTTCTATTCGAGATTTTGTGCAGCAATGGTATAGTAGACCTTTGTGTGCAAACAAATGTTCGAGTCTCAGTATTTCCATACTTCTCTCTGGTGTGCTTTAAAAGCAGCATATCGGCGCATTTGACCGACTGCTTGCCTACTGGAGGTGTTCGAGCAATGCTAAACTGATGGTAAGTCAACTGCCTGATTGCAAGTCGGCGGACAGAGGAGAGCCAACCATAGGCATGGTGGGGACATACTGTTTGGAGCTGGAACAACTGTTACTACTAAAAATAAAATTTCCGTGCTTTCAACGTTTAAGAATTTTTTTTATTCTATTTTGATATTTCTTTTCGTTCAGGTTCAAATTGGTGATTCACCTGCAACCAATACTTCAACTTCAGGAGGAACATCATGTATGTCTATTCATACCAATATGTTTTATGTGAAATATTCTTTCACATCTTTAAAGTTTGATGAATGTTCATTCATTACATGTCAACAGCTCCTAACTTTTTGTTTGCATGATGAAGCTTGGACATGTTTTAAATAGTTCATTAAAGCTTTTACATACGTTCATATCTAGTTTGAATGCCGAACCTGATCGTATCTGGTCTATTTGCATAAAAAGGAATGAATTATATTCCATATGTGCAAAACAAAGGTGTCATAGTTGCAAATTGAAACCACCTGAAAGTTATCGATCCATTCTTAACCTACTTCAATAACAGAGGCTTATCTTACTTCTTTACATTTGAAATCATTCAGTGAAATGTGATGAGTGAGGAAGATGACGTCATAAACGTACACATAAAAGCACAGATATAGTTGGATTTATTTGCTTATTTATCTACTTTAGATGAAAAATGAGATTTTTTTACAATTTGAATTTTCTTCTCATAATTTTAAAACATTATGGTGTGAGGTTTTCAAAAATAATTTGTATAAACAAGGCACTTTTTTCAACTATAGAATCATGCATATTGAATAGTTACATTATGCGTTCACACCCGATTGAATTTCACAAACCATGCTGAAGAAATGGAACTGCTCCTATGTTTTGTACATATTAGTTTTCAAATTCGGGATCTGTGCGTTTGTATTGGCGTCTCTTCTATTTAGCGTCATCATTCGAAGAACTAGAAGAAATTACATCAACCGTTGTTGAAGCGTCACAGACCGGCTCACTTTCAACTGCATTAAACCTCGAGCTTGATGTAATTGCTGTCACTGAACCAGAGGCGCCGCCCGTTGATGATGGAGTTCGAGCTACCAATGGCTCGGGTCAGTTTTGTCCTTTTGCTGTATCATTTTCATTATCCTCATTCTTGTTCTTCTTATTGTTCATGAGTAAACATTCGCAGGCAAATCTATGCCTCTATGAATTGCTTGTAATGTTTTCCATGCTTCATTCAATTTATTATCGAAGGAGTCAATGTTTTTGTACCGATGATATATAGAGTAAATTTCATTTTGTCTGGATGAGATAGACACAAATGGTCGGCAGGTCAGGTTTCAAAACCTGATGAAGTCATGCCAGTGACTATAACAGTATTAATCGATCCACTCAGCTTAGTATTCACCTTGAGAGCGGGGTTGATGTCTAAGGGACTCTATAAGAACTGAAGAGGCTATCCTGAGTAAACATTAATTAATACTAATAAAAATACTCAGATAAATAATAGTAATAAAATTCTTCCGTTATAATCATAGATACGGCAGTTAACGGTTCATTAACTTATGCCGAACGTCAAATGTTACTTGAAGAGCAGGAAGATAATGATGGTGCAATCGAATATTACATTCCAAAAACATTATTCTTGTTGCAAACACCAAGTGAGAATAGTAATGAGACTGTCCCATTCCCTGCACAGCCACAGTTTCAAATGCAAGATGCATTAGGCCGATGGGTCAACAATGTTGGAACCAAATTAAAGCCATGGATTGTAACAGCTAGTCTAGTACAAGGCTTTGGAGATCCCAACGCCAAGCTAACTGGTAATGTCAGTGTACCATTCATCAACGGCACAGCAAACTTTACCAACCTGGGCATTTCACACAGCGGGAGCAGTTACAAAATACTTTACAATGTTAGCTATCCAGCAGCAGTCGCTTTCCAAGTCACTCATGGACCGCATACTATTAAGGAGCGCGTTCTTGGGTTCAATTTCACTGCAAATGTTACAAAAGCTGTTGAGGCAGTACCGTTCCTCCAACAACCAACTGTTCTTGTATATGACACCGCCACTAACAAGCAAATCGAAACCGGATGGAAAGGAAGAAAATGGCATTTTGATGCGGAACTCTATCAAAATGATGGCGCTGCCGATTTCTATGGAAACAGTGGAGAACTGGTTCACAATGGGAGCGGGACCTTGAGAAACATAAGTGTTGCTAGTGCCGGTGACAATTTCAAAATGAAACTGAAGATACGTACAGAACCTGCTTCTAACTATTTTGGCGAATATACTACAGAGACGTTTAGCGTAATGGAACGTCTCTTTTATGTTCATGTTGCACAGCAGATCGGTGATTGTAACGACACTGTTATCTGTGGTATGCAACCCATTGTCGAAGTACGCAATGTCTATCCCGATCAATTAGCTGGAAACCTGGGTGTTAAAGGCAAACAATGGCACATCAATGCAGAATTATGTCAACCTGTGCCCGGAAATCCTTTGTTAGGAACAACTGACATGGAAGTGCCAGTCTCGGGTGATATTCGGTTTGCTGATTTGAAATTCGATTACACGTCCACCAACATGAAGATTTGTTTTAAAGTGAACGTTGCGCCAACTGCTGCAAAATATGCAAACTTAACAGCCGAAACTGTTGCGTTTGATGTCATCGAAAGGCAGATGTACCTGGCGGTTGTTGTGCAGCCCAGCGACGCAAATGATACAATCATATTTGGAAAACAGCCGGTGGTTGATGTTCGAGACTTGGGAACTGGTTTAAGTGCTCGACCATTAAGAGACATCTGGACAATAACGGCAACTCTCCACCGGTCAGTTAACGGCGGCATTCTGTCGGGTACGGAAGCTGTTGAAGTTGTTGGGACGCTTGCAAACTTCACTGATTTGGTTATAGCTAGTTATGGAGTTGATTTTATCTTGAAATTCGAAAGTGATCATGGACACGAGGTGAGACCTATTGATAAGATATGATAAGACACGATATCCAGCAGTCAAGGGCACAAATATTAGCCTACTAGCCAAGCAATACACACTCCCGAACTGTATAAGCACCGTATGATGGTATAACTAGTCAACGTCCCTAGCAACGTCCCTAGCAACGTCCTTTAAGCTTTTTATTACAGGCGAAAACTTAAGTGGAAAACCAGCTTAAGTGATATTAGATTAGAAACGAGGCGAAACATGACGTAATGCACAGAAAGATCCATTGAATATTCTTAAAGAGATAGTCATGATAGTAGTGTTTTTTTCAATTCTGTATTTTTTTGTTTCAATGTAGGTCTTATCACAACCATTTAATGTCCGTTTTGAAAATGACCACTATCCAGAATTTAACAACCCGGCATCCAATGTTATCCATTGTTGGGAAAACGCAACTCTGAATACTGTCCTGGCTATTATCACAGCCACTGACAACGATAATGGTATAGCCGGTACGATCAATTATACCATTTTGGATACAACCGGTACATTCCATATATCCCTGGGAACCGGAGAGGTTTCGTTGTTGACAGCAGTCGATCGCGAAATAAAGAGTAACTACACAGTCACCGTTCAAGCCACTGATAATGCTCCCCAACCATTTGAATTATCCAGCCAGAAACAATTTGTCATTGTAATTGATGATGTGAACGACAATTCGCCTGTGTTTGACTTGTCGGGACCGACGATTGCTATACCGGAGACCATGGTATTGGGAGATGTCGGCTTCAGTGTAACGGCAACCGATCTTGATGAAGGGCTAAACAGTCTAATAGTTTATGACGTGTCTTCATCGAATGATACTGGAAACGTTTTTACATTTGTTGGCCAGAATAACGGAAGTTTCCTCATAAGCAGTAAGTCGTTACTCCTACGTTTGAAAATACGCCTTATCTGAATTTTTGTTTAACCGCCGATCTTTTGCCAAATTATTCAACCCTTCTTGTTTTCATGCGTTGTATTGTTAAAAACTATATTATAAATTGTCACACAACGATTTGCAGTTAAGCAAATTTCAAACTCTCGAGACAGCAACAGTTGACTGTAACTAACTTATTACCGTGTAACAATATATAATGGATCAAAATGATGCGGGATTGGCATGAGATCCGTTTGGCATGAGATCAGAGAAAAAACAGAAATTTGGAAACGGTCCTATTAAGACTTTGTAATAAGCTACTGGTTCTAAGAAACATTTGCTACAGTTCACTTAATGAAAGCATATAAAAATATGTTCCTTAATTTTCAGGAAACATCGATCTAGATGGCACCGAAGACGCTGGTCCGTGTTTTTCATTTAACATATCGGCCACAGACCAAGGTATTGACGTAAAATACTCAACAACAAAAGAAATATATGTTTGTGTTGAGAGAGTGAATGAATACAGTCCTGTTTTTGCAAACGCTGGGGACTCTATCACAATACCGGAAGATGAAGCTGTCAGCAATGTCATTTATACGGTAAAAATGATGTTTAGAACTTTTATCAAAACAGTATTCCTATTCGGCAACGAAAACCCCGGGTTACATTACTTACGTTGCCAAATTCTTTACTAAACTTCAAATGTTTTATTTTGCAGGTGGTTGCAACAGATGCTGACTCAGGTAAAGATGGTCAAACAACATACAGCATACAAGATGGCAACGATGATGGCGCATTTGTAATCGAACAAGATGGCAAGATCAAAGTTTCTAAGAAGTTAGATCGTGAAACAAATGCTGGATACACTTTGACGATTACTGCAACCGATAACTCCGTCTCGTCGCCAAAATCCTCATCCTTCTCTCTGGTTATTGCCTTGAGCGATGTAAACGACAACCTGCCGATATTTACAACGTCAACGTGTCAAGAATATGTATCAGACGATGCGGAGATTTCATCCGATGTCTTTTCAGTTTCAGCAACAGATTCAGACATGGGTGACAATGCAGTAATTGAGTACAATCTTAAAGGTGAACGGACATATTTTGATAAGTATTTCACGTTGGATGCAAGTTCAGGACTTGTCAAAGTGAAATCAGACTTAAGTCTCTACGCCCAGAACTTAACAATAAAAATACTTGATTTGGCATTCATGGCTAAGGATAAAGGTTCTCCATCGCTTAACAGTACATTACAATGCTCGCTTACCATCACTGGGAAGAACAAATATGCACCAGTACTGAGTCATAGTGACGTCGTAAAATCTACTTTACCAGACGGCGTGTCGGTTAATCATGTTCTTACGACAATCGATGCAACCGATGACGATATAGGACCTGACGGAGAAATTTCATTTGCCATTACGGATGGCAATTCGGACAATGCGTTTACAATCTCAGAAAAAGGTGAGATTGTTTTGTCAAACTCGCCGACGAAAGGATTCTATCACTTGATTATCACAGTATCAGATCGAGCTACGGAACTGAAGCGCAAGTCAACCACCTGCAATGTACTTGTATATAATCCAAGCGCCGCTATTTCTTCTGGATTGATCTATGTGGGTCACATGAGTAGCAATGTAAAAGTTGACATCATAAAAGGAGACACCTTCTCTGTACCTATATATGCACAATGTGGAATACAGTTTTTGGAAGGTTTTGATGTTCATGTTGAGTATGATTCGTCCCTCATGTCTTACACATCCTCAACAAGTGATTTCTACATAGAAAAGCTTGAAACATCTCCAGTGGTTAAAATTTATGGCTTGGTAAATGAAACGACAAGAGATTATGGTATCATCAAGATTGCAGAGTTGAAATTCAACGGGCTGAAAACTTCATTGCAAGTTTCGCTTTCAACCACAGTACTCACGATTGTCGACCAAGCTGGCAAATCAATTCCACCGAAGACTACGCCAGTACAGTGTGATGGAAGCGTATATGGTGATGCCACTCAAGATTGCCAGTTTGATGTTGCTGATGTAGCATTCTCGCAATCATATAACCGTGATCGTAACTCAGTCACTTCCCTCACGCAAACTGGTATTTTAGATTTTGATCAGAATGGCCGAATCAGTAGTGATGATACTGTTTATGCCATGAAAGTTCTTCGAGGGCACGCATTACCAATCAAGAGTGTTGAGGTGCGCACACCTGACCACAAGGTCAAACACTGTACCCTATCGCTCTCAGTGGACATCGATTCAAGCATTCAATTGACGTCAACATATGACTTGTACGCCATCATAACGTACTCTGACCAACTTTTCTCAGATAACGGACATAAAGAGAGTGCCGAATTCGTTTCAAGTTTCACTATGCCTTCTGGAAATTGGAAGTATGGAGACATCGTGAAATTGAATCAAAACGGAAATACATTTACGTTTTCCACAGAAGCCGCTATTACCAGCCACAACCTTGGCATCACTCTTTTGAGCAGCGTCACCGATGACTCCAATAACAAGTATCTTTCGGTAATGTTTTCAAAAATCAGTAATAATGGACAGGAAGTTGTTGTTCCTTTAAAGGATACCCTCACCTTCAGCTTGTTGACAACCTATGAGCCGCAGGTTCGAGCCGATATTGCCGAATCAACCTTCAGGTGTAACAATCCTTTAACAACAAAATGGATCACGGTGATCTATGATATGGACTTTGACGAGATTGTGAAAGGGAACGAGCAGTCCTTTACCAGCACTTTCACTGAGTATGTGACTTATCGAGAAGCTTCATATAACCGCGAAGTCACCGTCAAGAATATAACAGTTATCAAGGGCAGCATTGTTGTCAACTACTTCGTTGAGCACCTTGAATCAGAAACTGTACCTATGATTGACAGCTTGAAAAATGACATAGACGGAGGAGGGTTCACGTTCACCTACGGTGATAACGAAATGGTACCGCGGAAATCGCTGTTAATAGATGGCGTTGAACAGATACAAAAGCCGAAAAAAGAACGCAACGACCGTATCCTTATCATCGTCATCGTTATCGTACTTATTTTGTTAGTCTTGATAATGGTGATAGCGTATTTGGTGTACAAAAAGAATCGTACCCTAACCACAGCCAACCGTTTGGAGAATAAGGTGCGAGATATAGAAAAGCCGGAAATAATGACAATGATCGACCGAACGCCATCACCGATCGTCAAACCTGTACCTGCTGAAGAAGTTGTTCATTCAGAAGTTGTAGAAATTTCACCTTACAAACAAGATGAGAAGAAGGTTCAAGGTGTTAGTAACAGCCTGTTCTCGGTTAAAGAGGAGCTTGGCGATAGTGGAAGATCATCGGTAGAATCGAGTGAATTGGCCATCACTGAGCTGTCAAAGAAAGAAACGGTATGCCACACCTTACTCTGATGTATTCCTTTATTTCCACATTACCCTCGCATTACTTTCACAGTGGGCAAAATCTTCAAAAACTCTAGAGGAGGAGTGTTTTCTATAGGAATGGCAAGCGATATCGCCTGTTGTTTCAATAAAACAACACTCCTCCACAGAGACTTTTTGAAGATTTGGGTCACTAGGTCACTCCTACCATTACTCTATTATTACCCTCACATACGCCCACATAGTATTGTTCGTTTATTTTGTCTTCAGGATGAAAGCACTTCGCATGCAAACCAATTAAACATCATCGCCAATAACTTGGAGCATTTCAACAAGATTGCACCTCCAACTAAAATCGCAAAAAATGCCCGTCCACAAACTTCCCGTTCAAGACGAACGGAAAGCAGACCTGAACAAATAGAAAAACCCTTATCAAGTCGAAGAAGCAACTTGGCCATGACTAACATCTTGCTATCAGAAGATTTCCGAGGTACTCGCCCGTCTAAAGACACGCCAAGAAGTAACAGCTGTATTAATTTGCAGGCGCCGACAGAACCACCGGGCGCTATTGCTGACGAAAATACCAAATTACAATCTTCGATGTCGTCCACTAATTCTTCACCTCCCAACTCGTATCGAAACCCAACTTATGAATCTGTTGAAGGTATAATGAATATTCAACTAAAACATAATTTCTTTGCACGCTTTTTCTAAAAGCAACACAAAAAGGTTCAATGTTGTTTAAGTTGTTCCCTTCTACTTGTTTGTTTGTTTGTTGTTTTCTTGTTGACTATCTACGTAGGAAGACCAATTATAAAGTTTTTGAAAATAGCTCACAAGAAATGACCTGCGAACTCTCTGAAGAGGAATACTTCTTCTTATTAAGTTTACATTCAGAACCTTAATTTACATTATTTGAAAACAGATATAATGTTCCTTTTGTGTCCCTTTTTTCTTTCTAAGCCGAATCTCCTCTAGCGGTGCCGCGACATTTTCCGCGCAGTGGAGTTTCAACTTTACTTACTTTTTTTTGTTTTTGTTCTGAGGTTTTCTTTCATGTTGGGCAAGTCCACTTTTCTTTCATGTTGGGCAGGTCCACTTTTCTTTCATGTTGGGCAGGTCCACTTTCTTTCATGTTGGGCAAGTCCACTTTCTTTCATGTTGGGCAGGTCCACTTTCTTTCATGTTGGGCAGGTCCACTTTTCTTTCATGTTGGGCAGGTCCACTTTCTTTCATGTTGGGCAAGTCCACTTTTCTTTCATGTTGGGCAGGTCCACTTTTCTTTCATGTTGGGCAGGTCCACTTTCTTTCATGTTGGGCAAGTCCACTTTCTTTCATGTTGGGCAAGTCCACTTTCTTTCATGTTGGGCAGGTCCACTTTCTTTCATGTTGGGCACTTTAGTCTGGGCGGTTGCTTAGCAGTTGCAATTTTGGATAAATTTGTTGCTTATAAACTGTTTATAAAAGGAACCGTGGATTACAGAAAACATCATTAATGTGCTTAGAAAGAATTGAGTGAATAATTGCAATCACTGTTTTTGACCTGTTTTTATGATATAATCTCATTCACCCTCCTTGTTGGCCCTTACGCACCGACCCTTATTGGCGTAAATTTTCATGACTTGGCGTTAGACGTTTGCCTGTGAAGGTTTGACTATGAATTGTTCGTCTAAAATAACCCCAATAAAGAGCGACGTAAAAGGGGTTAAATTTGGTCCGGCATAAAAAGGGCCGGTATTAATCATAACACATTTGATTGTTTTCAGAGGATGTCCCAAAGCCGTTGATTATGGAGATACAAGAGCTACGAGATGAGATGACTGGCGAACTTGTAAGTATTGGCAATATCCGGCTCAATGTGAACGGGACCTTAACTGAAGCTCGTGATTTCTTCTTTTCGTCACGCGGCCAATACATTGTTGGCAAAAGGAAATTCGTTTTCCTTACTAATGATTTGAAATTGATCCATCCGAAGAGTGAAAGTATGATTCGATTGGGTGATGTTAACGAAAGAACTCTGCATATAAAAATGCTACCCGAAGCCGGTAAGTGACGTATTAAATATTCTGGTCTTCTTTTTTTATCGTCAAAAGGTTGCTTTGGTAATTTTATTGCACGAATTCAGTTTATAATGGCAACATTAAAGGGAATTGTCTATCCAATACCAATCAGGGACAATTTTTCGGGGTTTTTTGTTCCAGGGAAATTCTGTTACTGTCATTTTTAATGTACCTTTTTGTAATTTTTCTCCTTCAGATGGGAATCTGTTGTTTTGTGTGTGCGGTCGTGTTGCCACTCGCAAGTGTGGATCTTGCCAACTTAAAGGTTATTGCAGTCTCGGTTGTATGGCTGGAGACGCTTACTTACATGGGCCAAACTGTAAGCCATCAAATTAAAACGTATTAAGGAAAAATACAGTTTTAATTTTGGACATTTAATTTTGAAGTATTAAACTTTAAATCATTCTTTACACATTTTTATGTTTTTCTTGAGTAAACTTTGACATTTTGAACTTCACCCTTTTTAAACTATTTCTAAATCTATTTCGGCTTGAATACACGCAATTTCCCCAAAAAATAAAATTACTAGATGACGTTACATCCCCTTTTTTACATAAGAACAATTTTCTAAGAACATCCGAATAATATGAGGTTGTGGATTTTCACAACACCATCCTTTTTCAAACAAAGTTCTAAATACCTTACCGGGGGATAAGAAACAAGGAAAAGTGACCAATTTCAGGAAGCGGTGACCAAATTCCCCCAAACTTAAGCGCCAGTTATTTTTATCCCCAATGAACTAAAAAAAAGACTGTAACGTCACAAATATCTGAAAGCCTAAAGATGAATTGCGTTGTACACATTTTTTTATATAACAAATATATCAGGTATAATATAGAATATATAATGGATATATTATATATACAATGTGTATAATGTATGATATAGAAAGTAACAAGAAACTTTGACAACATCTTTTTGCCTGACTTAAGCATCACTAAAAACTGTTTTAAAACCAACTGATTCCTATAAAAAAAAAGAGCGTATGCTTCGTTTCGTTTCGTTTCGTATTATTTGTGAAGTTTTGTTATTTTTATTCTTATTATTAATTTTATCACTAACTTTTTTTTTGTTTCTTTTCTTGTATCCTGTTAGACGGTAAACTATTAGATAAATTATTCTCGAAATAGAAACTTTTTTCATAATAGAAATGGATTTTTCTTTTCTTCATAATTTATTGAGGTATGATAAAGGATAAACTATTCCTTAAACTAATCTATTTTAAGTTAATTTGGGGTTTTTCATAGTTTATTTCATAGTTTACCGTCTCACAGGACCTTTAAACACGTCGAAAATGTAAAACACGGAAAAAATCACCAAAATGACGTGTGTCAACTGATATGAATTAATCACAGTAAAATTGTAAATAAATGAAAAAATAAAAAAATGAAAAAAATATATATACAATACACTGATGCTTTTTCTTGTTCTTTTCATAACCTCTGGTTATGCTTTAATATACAATCAGAAATCGACAGATGTTATAATTATTTTTTTTCCGTTCCATATAGAATCTCTCTAATTTAAATCTTTTTGGAAATCTCTACAAATTCGAAAGTACCGTGAAATTTCCCAAAGAATCTTAATAATTCGAATCTCCATTATTCGAGAGCCTTCATGACGTGTAAACAGGCCATTATATGATGGAGCATAATATATTTTAAGTCCATTCTAAATAAGCCACCGCACAAAATATCTAGTTGTTTAATAAGTTCCCGGGGAGTTATACAAGAATTTACGAATACGGAAAGGAATTTTTCAATGCTCTTTGTTCTTTGGAAACATAGTGGCCTGCTGAACAATTTTCCCTCGATAGGATCCTATTGAAACTAGACGAAGTAAGGACCCTGACTACCGGGAGTAACTAATTGAAAGGAGAAAACAAAAATGTGGCCGATTTTATTTTGCAATTACGTGTTTCATCGATTATTTTGCGAAATTAAAGTGGTGCAAAAATTTGTTGGCCTCACCCAGTGGGCAAAATCTTGAAAAAGTCTCTGTGGAGGAGATTTATTAAAACAATAGGCGATATTGCTTGTCATTCCTTTAGAAAACACTCCTCCACAAAGACTTTTTCAAGATTTTGCCCACTGCGCTTCTAAGAATGAAGGCTATAGTCCAGAAAAACACTTAAAAGACAATTTAACATAAAAATTGTGGTTCGTAGCATAGAATCTAACCGACGTGGGAAGAAATCCGCGCCATATCATAATTTTATCTACGAAGGATGTGACATTACTGAGTTTAATGTTTGAAGATTCTCAAGTTCAAACAGGAACGAAACACAAGCCAGTTAACCGAGTAAAAATTGTGACATTTTGACAATACAGTACAGTGTGGAGTCTCTATACTTTTTGATGTAACTAAAAAAAATGGTGATACCCCCCTTTTGATGTGATGTTCTTATTAATTATTCATGTGCCACCTCAGTGTCAATATGCATAAAGAAAGTTTTATGCAGGCATGATGATGGTGTTATGCAGTTTGAATTTTCATAGGTCGCTCAGTATCATATTCTGACACAAACTGGAATTTGGTAGTTTATTTTAGCCAGAAAACTTTAGTCTTCACAGCGTGAACACAAAACTAAACATGGTTCATTGTTGATCACTTTTGTTCTTGTAGAGCTTCCGCCATCATAACAACTGAACACATTACTACAATCTCTAACTTTAGTCTTCACAGCGCTATCCTTTTTGATGACCTTTGAAATCACAAAATTATATTGTTCCTACTTAATACCTCTACTTTAAGCAGGAATACTCTTGTTTGGTAGTCTTGATCTTTCAAATGATATGAACCGTGGAATTCATAATGCTGTCATTAAATTCATTATTTCTACTAATAGATTCAGTGGTTCATTTTTTGAATAACTTAACACCAAACACTTGTTATATATATTTTTGATTATTTGCTTTTTTTACGCATGTTTTTAAGACTGTGCTCCCGACGATACATTTGTGCCAATATTTTTGGTTATTGTACTTTTTGATGTAACTAAAAAAAATGGTCATACCCCCCTTTTGATGTGATTTCTTATTAATTATTCATGTGCCACCTCAGTATCATATTCTCTTATCATATTCAATCTCAGTATCAATTCCTGACAGAAACTGGAATTTGGTAGTTACTTTTAGACAGAATACTCGGATCAATAATTTGGCACCCGCATCCAAATTTTTTCATCATTTTTTTCAGCGGATGTTCTTACTGTATATTTTGATATATTAAATATTTATATTTTATATTTTATATTTTTATATTATTTTTAATCCTAATCAAATAGCAAAAATATCAGAATTGCCATTGATTTTATTGTATTTTATTGCTCTAATTTAAAGGACTTGATAATGGTAATGTTACGATTACTCTGTTTAGGTGTGAAGTCGAGAAACCTGTTGGGAATTGGTGTTAATGTATACTTATTTTATCAATCATCGTTGCACTTAAATATTCCATGAACCATGTGAAAAGAGGAAGGCGAACAGAAGAAGCACAGTTTGATTTCCAGTTCATATGAGGTTATCACAACAAAATCAACCAATCGTTGCTGATGAAACCGAAGGTGAACCGCCACCATCGACGCCCACAAAAGTCAGTGTTCATAAACCGAAAGCAAGATTGTTTTCACAAAGTATGTGAGGTCAGTGTAAAGCTATTCCTGCACATTTTTATCGCATTTCTTATAGTCAAGTAACATGATGTATTTATGAAAGCACTTTTATATATTGGATTTGATACTACTTTAAGTGTATAAATGTTCGTGTGGATTAAAGTTTCCCCGGCGAAGTGTACTAAATTTCCAAAATAAATCCACACCAACTTTTATCCACATAAGGTACATGTTTATGAAAAGCATGTTAAATTAAGACTAAATCAATTATTTATTGGGAAATTAAAGATATCTGTGAATAGTTTGTTAAACTCAGTTGTTAAGTTAAGAACCCAATGTGCAATTTTTTCGCGGCCATGCAATGCAACATGTTGCATTGAACGCGCACAAAAAAAATATGCATAAACGGTCAAAATTTCATGCAATGCAACAAAAAAAATCAAAAAATCATTGCATGTATGAATTTTGGAAATTTTTTTGCAAAGCAGCATGATTGCATATTGGGTCACAATTTGCAGTACCTTGCGAGCAATGTTTTTCGTCTACACCAATCAAAACGATTGAATAAAGACACTTTCATCAGTCTTATTATTTCTAAATGACAGCGGAAACATCAAGCTTTGCTGTCAACTATCATGCATTTATCTGGGCATGCCCCACTATGATTTTTTATACCTGCAATAATTTAAAAATTGTATAGCATACACGTGAAAAAGCTTTAGTCAGAGAGCATACTTGCTATGCACTTCTCTTGATGGGTATTTTTGGACAAGCAAAGACGTAACTACAACTGAGACTGGTGAAAAAGCTAGTATTCCAGGGTGTTGTGTTGATCAAATGACACAAGCTTTCCGGTGTAGAAAACTATAACATTATTTCATAAGTAAATAAAATCAAGAAATTATACAAAGTGTAAGGAATGTCAATAGGGAAACTAAAACCCTCAAATTTCAATAGCACGTGTGAGAAGCACGTGTTGACGATGATTCTGAATATACCAGTTTTCTTTTTTTCAAACACAATTGAGTTTTTTCAATCAGAGCATAAGAACGCCCTCCATAAGAAGCCCCCTCCATCGCTTCTGCAGAAATCAAATAGCCTCTTCTTCTTTAAAGAGATCGAAATAGAACAACATTATTTATTTTGTTATTTGGTCATGCAGGGATCAACAACGACATTATTGACAAAATAATCGCTAGTGGCGGATCTAGAGAGTAGTCGCAATTAGTCTGTGTCACCAATGGGATTATTTGCACGTTTTTCTGTTATACTTTCATAGCAAACATTCCCCTCTACAAATTTCCACTACCCTCTAAATCCGCCGCTGATCGCGGCACTAGTCACCAACCAGCAAAGACGCAACTACAAATGCGAAGTCACAGAAAATCAAAATTAAAATCAAATTAATATCGTTATTAAAAAAAAAAAATAATAATTTACAATCATAAATTAATATTAATACACGCATGATCGTTTGTTTCCAGCTGTGTTCGTCGGTGGTAGTCTCAAGACTGGTCGGTGGGAGGTCGGTGTGGGAGGTTGTTTCGAAAAACGCCTTGCATTATGTTTTGAAGAAATATTTTCACGTATTTTTAACGTATTACGAAAACACACAAAAATAATTGGAATTAAAATAACATAAAAAAATTTTCTATGAAATAATACATGATAGTAAACATGTCATTAAGCGTCCAAGTAGGTAATGATTGATCCAATCACACCTAACCATCCGCAGATATAAGACCATCCAAATTGTTGTTTATAAGTGTTAATTCGGAATGTTTGTGCATGAAAATTAACAATGAAGTTGTCATGAAGATAGCAGCTATTGCTAAAACTGTTGATGGCAATGAAACTTTTACTTTTTTTGTCAACAACGACATGATTGACAAAATAATCGCGGTACCTGAAGCAGTTGCCGACACTATTGATAACCTTTGGCAACTTCTAAACCAATCTGGTATTTCGAGGCGGAATAAAACCTTATAGGAATTAATCGTCATACATGATTTCTTTGCGCATACGTTCCACAACCCCAATCTCCATTCATCTGTATTTTCACCTCCCAAGTTCAGCCACGTATTTCCTGTACAAGATGCGCAAAAACAAATAGCACTTCCGATCAAAAAAACTATTTGCGTTGGTGTCATTATGATTATTATACTAAATGAAAAATGAATGAAAAAATGAAAAAACGAAATAAAGAGATATAATAAATAAAATAAATATAAAGATCCTGCTAGACGGTAAACTATTAGATAAATTATGCTAAATTATTCGCTCAATTGATTTTCTTTTTTTTCATTGACGTTTTGAATAATTTAGGTAAGATACACGATAAACTATTCCATAAACTAAAAGAACTTAAAATCCAGCAACTTTTTTTGCGGTATTTATGGACCAATTGGAACCGTTCAGTAAACCCAACCTCAACTCAACCTGAACCTGAACACTGAACAGGATGAGGACTTCTTCTTGGTTTTGCGGTTCTTTTTAAAATAGCTCTGTTTTATCTGTTGATAAAAGATTTCAATCTTGCTATGGACAAAGTTGCTTGTTGAAATACTTTCTTCTTGAAGAGATTTTATTCTCTGAACTATCACACGCAGGATAATTTATATACAGTGAAATTGCATATGCAGTGAAATTGCATATACAGTGAAATTGCATATAGCAACGACTGAGCTTCGTCAGCGATGGTAAAAAAAAGAGATAGAGATATGGAGATATGTTTTTTTCATTTTGAATTTATTTTCCTATTAATTTCAACTCTTCAATTGGATTTGTAGTATGCTAACAAAACAAACAGACCAAAAGAATAGCGTATTAATATTTAGGATTAAAAAGTATTTGATAATGATTGATAAAAAATTAATTTGCATGTGATCAACTAATCATTACACTAAGTTTCGGGTGAATTGGGAAAAATCACTCCTTGAATTTCACTTCAATTGGTATACATGAAAACACAAATAGATTTGACAAAAGTGAACCGGCGTTTTCCATTCAGGGTTTTCCCAAGTCAACATTTTGCACGTTAACTCAGTGCGAAAAATATCTAAAAGTTACGGTATTTTTTGCGGTTCCAAATACACTGAAACTTGGCGATAAAAGTTCGAAAATTATTGCTTTATAATATCCAACAAAGCGTTAAAAGATCAACGCGAGATGCGATAAGAGAAATACATTAGTGGGGAAATCAAGCAATTTTAGATGGAGTTTTTTTTAAGTGATGGAACAAAGAAGGAAGTATAGCTTGATTTCTATATAATAAACAAATAAGTCAATAAAAGGGATGATTAATGCATACTACAAATCCAATTGAGGAGTTGAAATTAATAGGAAAATAAATTCAAAATGAAAGAAATAAGTATAAAAAACGGACATGTAAGATTTTAATTGGACTTTTTCAGCAGCAGAAAAATGTTCCATTGATTTTGATTATTCCCCAGCGTCACCTTGGGATTTTGTTTAAGGCCACTTATTAGCTATTTTAGTACGACAAAGTCATTAGAATATTCCCTGGTCTGGAAGTTTATTGTTAAGTTTTATTGTCTGTACTCTTGAAGGGCATAAACATTAAATTCAAATTGTGTAAGTGAAGTCCAACCTTGTTTAAGAATGGTTTCCACTTTCGATCCTTAATTATGGATTACTCCGCAACCATTCAAAACCTTAAATTTGATTTGTTAATAAAAATAGAAAGATATGCTACTTCATCGCTGTTACTTCCTCAAACCATCACAACGCAGTTCCCATTTAAATCAACGCGCCACACAGCTAACATAGAAACAGGCCTATGTCCGAGTTATTTAGAGATTTAAACTGTCAACGGATTTTGTCCAGCATACATGAGTATGACGATTAATTCCTATAAGGTTTTATTCCGCCTTGAAATTCTAGATTGGTTTAGAAGTTGCCAAAGGTAATCTATAGTGTTACCAACTGCTTGAGGTGCCGCGGTTATTTTGTCAATCATTTCGTTGTTGACAAAAAAAGTAAAAGTTTTATCTTCATGATAACTATATTATTGATTTTCACGCACAAACATCCCGAATATCGCTTATAAAACAACAATTTGGATGGTCTTATATCTGTGGATGGTTAGGTGTGGTTGGATCAATAATTAAGAATTTTTTTTATGTTATTTTAATTCCAATTATTCTTGTGTTTTCGTAATACGTTAAAAATACGTGAAAATATTTTTACCGTATTAGTATACGCTTTTTCTGAAACAACCGACCACCGACATGCCACCGACCAGTCTTGAGACTACCACCGACGAACAGCTGAAAACAAACGATCATGCGTGTGACGAAATAACGATATTAATTTGATTTTAATTTTGATTTTCTGTGACTTCACATTTGTAGTTGCGTCTTTGCTGGTTGGTGGTTGTCTTTGATCACTTTGATCACATGACATATTGCAACCAATGAACAGTAATTATTTACTATCATGTGATCAAAGTGAATGCAAAACAAACTACAGTTAGATAGTTTAAGTGAAAAATAGAACTTTGCTTGTCCAAAAATATCCATCAAGAAAATTGCATAGCAAGCATGCTCTCTGACTAAAGCTTTTTTTCGCGTGTATGCTATAAAAATTTTAAATTATTGCAGGTAAAAAAAACCATAGTGGGGCATGCTCAGATAAATGCATGATAGCTTTTCAGCAAAGCTTGATGTTTTCCGCTGTCATTTAGAAATAATAAGATTGATGAATGTGTTATTAAGTAGCATTTCTTATTTGTCTTGCCAAACTGAGAGACATTTTTCCGAAACTTAACCCTGCTTCGGTCTCTATGTAAAACACAGCCTTGAAAAGATTGGAATCCTATCTGCTATCAGCCATGCGCGATGACATGGCAGCTGACGAATCTTATGTTTCTTCATACATTTACATAAAAATATGACTGGTAATTTTGATCTTATTGTGGTCTTTAACCGATTTGTAGACATTAATCACGACAGGAAGAGAATTTACGACATACTCAGTCAACACAAGTTGCCAAAGAAGGGACTTATAGTGTCTACTAGCACGTAAACTGTTTCATCTGCGATGTTTGAAAATGGTTGCTTAAACGATTAGTTTTTATTTGTATTTGTACACGTTCTTTACTTCACGATAACCTGAAACGACCCATACTTTGAAGAATTTAATGTTAAAACCCGTCTTTCATTTTCCGTGCATTTTAAGCTGTTGGAATGAGTAATAAAACAGCCAAACATATTTTTGGTTTAAAGATATATAAAAAATATTCCCCATAAATAGCTTCAATTTAACACTAAAATTCATTTTAAGGCCGTTTAAGAGATCCTAGAATTCAAACGATTCTGGGCGACAACATTAGGCATTGCTACGTTTTTTTGGTTGGTATTGTGCCCCCAACTCAACCTAAATATTGACCCTGTTGCGGCCCTGGAATGGCATGCAAAAGATCGTTGTATTAATTCACTTCATCAAAAATGTCTGAGTATTTTTCAACTATCGATGACAAGCAGACACTATCGCTGATTAAAAAAGATGTCCACATTACAGAGATTGTACCTAATTGAATTTGACTGTAAATACAATCCATCGGTATCTATCCATTATACGGAGATGTACACTTTACAAAAATTCCACTGTTATCTGGAAACTCGTGTATTCCGTTTAAAGACTGTATCATACAGTGAACTCCCGGTAACTCGAACATTGGATAACTCGAACATTCGTTATCTCGAACCAAGTCTCCATTCGGTTAATTTTTTTTGTTATAACTCGAACTTTCTTCATGAAAAAAGGAAATCAAAAGACTTGTTAAATTACAAAATTTAAATTTCTTTCATTTTTGTTAATTCTTTGTGTAAGACAGACATATATTTTGACTGTGCAGATAAAATAAGTTATACGGAACTTCTTTCAGTGAATGTTAATATTGTGACATTACATCGTTATGATGTTTACTGAAAAAAGAATCGCCTCAATTCGAACTAATATCTCATTTTTGCCAGAATTCGACTTAACAGGAGATTCGCTTAACCCGAACATTCGTTAAGTCGAACTATTTCCCCCGATTCTTAGGAGGTTCGAGTTACCGGGAGTTCACTGTATTATCAAGCAATCTCATCTGGTTGGTTATTCACATCTGAAATTTAAAATGGGAACATAACTTATGGTATTTCAATACCCTGGGAGTTGCCTAGGAAAGCGATAGACATAAAATAAAAACAATGTTTGATCATGTTTCGGGTACCAGGGTCAATATTTCTTCACCAAACAGCGATCGAAAAAATACCATCGATCTCTCAAAATCAATGAATGGAAAATCGCCTTCAGCGAACAAACGAACTTCTAGCTTAAATGGAGAACCAGCTTTAAAAAAGAAGACAAGGTAAACGAATCCCTGGAAAGGGATCAGTAAAAATTATATTTGTAAAAAATATTTAAACAAATTAGACTATATATATATATATATATATGAAATATGTATGAAAAAAATTATGAAAATATATGAAAAAAAACAAGGTATAGTTATGTGGAGTATGAATTCCTCCTAACTAAAAATTAACAGTGAAAAGTCATATAAAACATTTGAGAGAACGACGCATAAATTGACTCTAAACTCGCTAACCCAAACAAAATTTAGAAGGTTTTCACCATAAACTAAGTTCAGAAGAAATTGTCTGTTGACTACGTATAAGATAAATAATTCATTTAAAAAAAATATAAACAACATTCAGTGCAATGTTAACTTTCCATAGAAGGCTGCTAAAATTTGATTGGTCATTCCTTCCGCTGTTATAATCTGATTGGTTCATTCTTTCGTTCCCATTCCTAATTAATTGAATGAACTTACCAGGAAGAAGTATTTCCTCAAATATCATTGGCAGATATAGAGCTAAGGCAAAATTTACGGATAAGACTTAAGTTATTTAGTCTAGAAAAGATAAAACGTGCAAGTGACCTACTTAACACTTAATACTGAAAAGAAATTCATGACACTGTACTCCTCCACTATTTTTGCCTAACACTACATCCAGTGGTGAATATATTTGGGTAAATGAGGTAAATGTCTTCTTTTTTCATCTGGCGATTTCAAAGCAGATGAATATGTTGTAACATGGCCGTCATTTTCATTTAACAGCATGTAATAAATTAGGTGGGATTCAGTACCCCCCCCCCACCCCAGCGAACATAGAAATTACGGGCCTGGGGAAATTTATTTGGATCAATGATGGTAAGGGTTACGCTATTTTGAGAAGCCCTAAATCGAATCTCTCTATAGCGGGCGACTAGTAAAAAAAAAAAACTATTCACAGATATCTTTAATTTCCCAATAAATAATTGATTTAGTCTTGATTTAACATGCTTTTCATAAACATGCACCTTATGTGGATAAAAGTTGGTGTGGATTTATTTTGGAAATTTAGTACACTTCGCCGGGGAAACTTTAATCCACACGAACATTTATACACTTAAAGTAGTATCAAATCCAATATATAAAAGTGCTTTCATAAATACATCATGTTACTTGACTATAAGAAATAATATAAAAATGTGCAGGAATAGCTTTACACTGACCTCACATACTTTGTGAAAACAATCTTGCTTTCGGTTTATGAACACTGACTTTTGTGGGCGTCGATGGTGGCGGTTCACCTTCGGTTTCATCAGCAACGATTGGTTGATTTTGTTGTGATAACGTCATATGAACTGTACCATAGTAACTAATCTTTCTTGATTTTCGGTTATCGTTGGTTGAGTATTTCGCACGACCAAACAACTTTAACGACTCTTCGTAACTTTCTCTGTCTGATACATCAGCCTCACTTTCATTGTTACAGAGATTACCAAAACATGTCTATTATACAGTAATAATAATTACTGTTTATTAGTTACATTCTTACATTAAACTTTAAAAGACATTTAAACATTTAAAAGAAGAACGAACCACGTGTTCTCTTAATCAAATTTGGAAATTATTGACAGGGTGACTACTTTTTAAAAGGAAAAATTTCTGTATACCCAAGTATAGTTTCTTCCAAGTATTTACAATGAAAATCTCAGTACAAAATTCTGATCATTTTTTTTAAAGTCTCAGATTACATACTCTATTAAATGAAGAAGGGAATAGTGAAAGGTGTTATAAAAGGCTTCAGTCCAATGGAATTTTCAAATGACCCATGACAAAACAATTCAAAACCAATATATCTGTTCACATATGGCTATCGGAACGAAATCATTTCATTGCGGGAATATGTGTGAACAGGTCAACTATGCGACATGAAAACCATTTAGTAGGGATGGTTATCCGTTAAGTGTTATCACATGATCTTACTCTTATAGTACGTATAATAGGAGCATTATTTTGGAACTCTTAGATTATACACCCTATTAACGAACCCGTAAGTACCATTGAAACACCACATACCTGGGAGCAAGTTTTCAACCATGAGAGTCTCTGACATATGGCCAAAAAACATGATGTTTGAGACTTAGCAGGTTCCACACGGAAATCAAACTGTGCTTCTTCTGTTCGCCTTCCTCTTTTCATATGGTTTGTGGAATATTTAAGTGCAACGATGATTGATAAAATAAGTATACATGTAACACCAATTCCCAACAGTAAAAACAAGGTTGTATGGTTTCTCGACTTCACACCTAAACAGAGTAATCTTAACATTACCTTAACAGTAATCTTAACAATATCAAGTCCTTTAAGTTAGGGCAATCTGCAATAAAATCAATGGAAATTCTGATATTTTTGTTATTAGATTAGAAATATGAAAGACAGTTCAATATAAAAAGGTTTATTAAAATATAATAAGAACATCAGTTAAAAAAAATAATGAAAAAATTTTTGATCTGAGTTTTCTGGCTAAAATAAACTACCAAATTCCAGTTTCTGTCAGGATATGATACTGAGCGACCTATGAAAATTCAAACTGCATAACACCACCATCATGCCTGCATAAAACTTTCTTTATGCATATTGACACTTGGCTGATATTTAAAGCTAAGTACTGTAAATTAAGACATTATAAATGAAACATAATATTCACCTTTCTGAGTGTTCCTTGGATTTCTACTTGGATAAGATTTTGGTAAATTCATGAATTAAGTTTACATACGTAAAAAATCCAAATAACCAAAAATATTATAACAAGTGTTTGATGTTAAGTTATTCAAAAAATGAACCACTGAATCTATTAGTAGAAATAATGAATTTAATGACAGCATTATGAATTCCACGGTTCATATCATTTGAAAGATCAAGACTACCAAACAAGAGTATTCCTGCTTAAAGTAGAGGTATTAAGTGGGAACAATATAATTTTGTGATTTCAAAGGTCATCAAAAAGGATAGCGCTGTGAAGACTAAAGTTAGAGATTGTAGTAATGTGTTCAGTTGTTTTGATGGCGGAAGCTCTACAAGAACAAAAGTGATCAACAATGAACCATGTTTAGTTTTGTGTTCACACAGGTGACTAAAACCGACCCTTAGTCAAGTTTAGGATGAGGCCTTGATAATTGCTTACTAATGGTATCACAAATAAGTGGTATTAGAGTCGTTTTGACCGACCCATATTGTGACACAAATTTTTTTCAACTTTTGTGGTGACCATAAAAATGTTGAATTTTGATTGGGAAAATATGTCGGTACAAAGATTCTGTCAGGGTATCCTAGCTATCAACGATGCCACATTGCTTAAATGTCATTCTGTTGAATGAGCTGGAGATAAATCGGACACTTTAGCTGCAGTCAAAACAAACTTAAACCAATCAATCAATCAACCAATCAATCAATCAATCAATCAATCAATCAATCAATCAATCAATCAATCAATCAATCAATTTATTTACCAATAGCATAATACTAGTGTAGCGTGTAAAAACATTTTACAGTTTCCCATAAATTGATTTTTGCATGCAATACTGCCATGATAAGTCTGTGTATATACAAAAATTGTTGTGTTTCTCCATGTTGGAATTATATCATATTTAACACAAATATTTTGGATCGATCATTCAAAGAATACTATTATCCCTATTTTTCAGTGCTATTATTTGGGCTATTTAGAGATTTCTAAAGTTGTACAGTTGAACTAAAAGCTAAAATTCCAATGTTCAGAAATTTAGAAAAGAGACAATACAATGTATACTCCTACCTAACCAATGGATACTCCTACCTAACCATGATAAAATGTCTGATATATAAGAAAATACCTTCAAATTTTCCTATTAACTAAAGCTAACAAAAACAATACTTTCTCAGACGTTTTTATCTTTCAATTCTTTATTCTGCTATGAATTGTGGAAATGTCAAAACCCAAAACTCCATTTGTGCATCATGATAAAAAAACCCATGTAAATATGTATGTAATCACTCTCTTCTTGCATTACAATCATTTATACTATTCAATTTTATAATCTAAAAAAGGTATCTTTCAAATACTATCAAAACAATATGATAATGATCTTGCTACCTTCGTTTACCTTAATAATAACAATCCACATACTACAATAAAATACCAAATAAACTGCTAGCTACATATTTCGGTATAGTAGTCAAAACTAACTGATACGAAAAAGCTACGTTCAGACACATTAAAAAAAATAGAAATTGGTAGAAAATGATAAACTGATAACACATAACAGGTCTACATCGACTATCTCGTCGGATAGAATAGTTACTGATACTTATCAATGTGGTTATTCTTTATTACTGAACTTAAAGCGTTGAATAAAAAAATTAAAACAAAAACAAAAAATTATACACACACAGCGTCTTCATTCTCATTAAGAAATGAACGTTGAAAAAATTTGATGAACTTTCGAACGCAAAAAAACATTGCATTGCGTTCTCCTCTGGGTGGCTTTATGATGTCTTCCTTTAGGCACAACACTCCATGAAGTAATAAAAACCTGTAAGATGGAGCTAGAGGTTCCCCTAATGGGAGATTCCCCCTATACTAATACGGTAAAAATAAACATCCATTGACGAACTTCCCAAGAAAATTTTCCTAAAGTTCTTTAATTCAAAGTTAGGTAAGAAAAAAGCAAGATTTAGTATTAGTATAAGAATATAAGAAGATTTACATTTAATCAGATCAAAAAAATTACAAGTTTCAAAGAAAAAATAAAATAAAATATATATTTACTAAAGGAGGGAGACCATTGCTACTAGCAAAAACTAAGACAAAGGCAATGGCCACCCCTTGGGACAATTACAGGTGGACAAGGAACAGGGCGCACCAGACAAAACACAGGACAAACAGTAGATCAGGAATGTGGATAGTGGGAATGGAATTAGTAAGAAGCTAAGAGGCAATTTTTTAGGTTACTTTTAATGTTGTGGAAATTAGTTACCTTAGTAGGTAGTAGGGACTGGATGTGATTCCAAGAACAAAGCGCATTGTATCTGATTGAATTTTTGCCAAAACTAGTTGTATTGACAAGGGGGAGTTTTGAAAGGCCAGATTCATATGCACGAGTAGTTTTGCCATGTAAGGGGTTATAGGCGAAAGTAGCTTGAATTGCATCAGACATTTTATTGTGGGATAGATAATGGAGAAGTAGAACATTTTGTAAATTAATTATGTCCAAGAACTTAAGTACTTTAAATTCGGAATAGAGACTGCTTGTAGACTCAGTATGAGGTTTAAAAGCCATGAATCTCATTGCGTAGTTTTGAAGGACAGAGACCCGTTTGATGAGCACAGAATTAGGTTGCCCTCATATTTGGCAGCAATAATGAACAGATGTGCTTCATGGTTTGTTTTCACTGCAATGGTGGACCTATTCACCCAAAAATTCAGATCGTGGGGGTAGCCCGGAACAGAGAATCGCCACATGACTTGAACAGTCACATGACTTTCCAACCTGCTGAAGAACTTTCAAATTACACTACCTGTTATACTATTGATCACAGCAAACTTTCTTGATATTTCCTTCCAGGAATGATGCAACTTTTGACTTACAGTAATTAAAATCAAATCTTGACCATTTCCATTATCATTTCTAACTCTTAAGCTGATATTTTTCAATCTTGAAATAACAGAGCCAGCAGAAGAATACCCTCTCCAACTGTATTTAAATTGCTCACTACTACTGACACTGTGATTGTCACAAATTGAAATGTTTATTGTAGTAAAAGATCTAACATCAGATGGCGTATTTGCTGATACATGTAAAGGTGACAAACAAATTTGGAATGATGATGATGAAGAAATTCTATTTGTTGTTTCGGTCAACTCCTTGCTGCTATTGGATATTGGCTTGTTGAATGCATCTACCATATGCAGAAACCATAGAAGTGAACTACAAGATAACTTGAATTTGAAGGTCATTGTACAATCTAATTATAAAAGCTATTAGGTTTAACCTAAAATAGATTTTATATTGATTTTTGACCATTAAATATCGCTCAAAAAGTTCCCTTCTCTCTCTTCTCTCTTTCATTCGCCACAACCAAAATAGCGTGTTTGCAAATCTTTATCATAATAAACAGTGTTTGATTGCTTCGATAACATCATATTCACGAATAAAGTAGCTTTTCATTATTAGGATTATAATGGGGGTGTACACAGATCATCTATATTTCAAACTTTTTGTTTACATTCACAGTCTGCGCCGCCATTTATTTACTATCTCCGTTCAAAAACAAGAGATATTTCACTGACCATTTAATTCGACAAAGTCCATGTTTTTGATAAGCGCACGAGTACTGCAAATATGGCTGCCATCAGATCTTACCTGAGCGTCTGCAAGTGTGCATATTTTCCAAGGTAACCGGATATTCAGCGTTGTATATGCGATAATTTCCAGGAGGGATGCTTTTTATATAAACACATAATTATGAATTTCATGTTGTAAGTTATTTCAACTTCCTCATGAGAGGGATATATATAACCAATGTATTAAAATTTTCTCTGAGGTAGTTTCATCTATGTTTGACAAAACAACTTTAGAATCCAATAAATGAAAAAGGAATTATTATATTAGTATATTAGTAATAAAAAAAGACATTTCTTTATTTGAAGATAGATAAACAGAGGAGAAAAGGAACACGGGAGGATACGTCTGTGTTCAACCATATATTCTTTTTTCGACAAAACAATTTTCAAAACAATTTAGAGATAAAACACGGAACAGTGGAATAACAAAGAGGATACCGTAAAAACCACGTGCCGTAATAGTCCCAAAGGAAACACTCAAGATGATACTTCTTTTCTTTACTGCTAATTACCCCTGAAGCTACTTGTAACATTTTCATAACTATTATATCACGGTGCAAACAAACTCTGATAATCAGCTGGTTATTAAGCATGTTGAAAACAAAATATTGCACTGGGGAAGGGACAAAAAGATTTGGGCAAAATTTTACTGGGCGCTATGACACTGTAATGGTTCATCGTAGACGTGATCTTATACATTTTTTTGATCAGCATTTCCAGTTCTATAGGCTGGTAGTACTTGCAAATAACTTTCCGAAATTTCATTTTTTCCTCAACTGGGAGAACGCACACTGAAAGTTTTTATGGGCGGTGAGCGACGCCGCCTTAGCGTCTAGTATATTGTATATAAGGTAGTTTCATCTATGCTCGACAAAACAACTTTAGTATCCAATAAATGAAAAAGGAAACCTAATTTAGGTTCAAAAGGATGTAAGATATGAAATACAATATCAAAACAATATTAGTAATAAAAATATAAAAACATTTCTGTCCTTTGAAGATTAGATAAACGGAGGAGAAAGGGGACGGGAGGACACGTCCGTGTTCAACCTTATTATTGTTTTCTCGACTGGCAAAAATTTTCAAAACAATTTAGAGATAAAACACGAAACAGTGGAATAACAAAGTAGATACCGTACAAACCACGTGCCTTAATAGTCCCAAAGGAAACACTAGAGATGATATTTCATTTCTTTACCACAAATTACCCTTAAAGCTGCCCGTATAATTTTCAGACTCATCTTGAATTTACCCCCAATTATAAAGCGATATTTCAAAATTAAACTATTGGGTCAAAAGTACTTACTGTAAGCTTCATTTTTAAATGTTTTTCATTTTTTTTCGTTGATTATTTGCTTCAATATTAATATGTGTTGAGAATAGAAGCATGTCAAGCATAGATGAAACTACCTTATATTCTTTATATATTTACAAGTAGGATCGAGGAGAGGAATAAACAGGTAAAGACTTAAACTTAGAACAGAATAATGGAGAAATCATAATTTACATTAACATGTAAACAATGTACTAATTTGGTGACTTTACGCTGGCCAGACTTGGTCGACTCTGCATCCATCCAGCTTTTTGAATTGAAATTTAAAATTGAAACCAGACAGAACAGGTGTGTTTTATAAAATTAAAATACGGATACAAAACATAAACGTCATGCTGTTTTTGCGTTATGTCTAGTCTAATATTCAATAAACACAAAAGAATAAATAAAGCAAATAGTGAGAGAAAAAAATGTTAAACAAGAAGTTTGCCATGTTCGTAGAAAGTGCCAAAGAACTTATAAGCTGATAAAATTGGCTTTTTAAGCAGATAAAATTGGCATATTTTCATGAATTTTGAAAACCCACTTTATAAATAAAAATGTGTGGAAGAGATTGAGTTTAAAAACTAATTCAAGATTGAGTTTTTACTACAGTTTACTGGTAGTAGAAAAGTGCTTGAAAAAATGCCTGACCAGTGAAAACTTTTAATGAGACTCAATTTATAAATACATTTAGGTTTAAAATCATACCATGTAGAAACTTGAAAATTGATTTGTCCTTCCAACACTATTACAATGCTGTTACTGATGATTTATCCTTGTGTTTCACTGAAAGTACTTACTGGTGGCCTTGTGGTAGAGTGCTCGCCTTCAGTGCGGGAGGTCAGGGTTCAAATCCTGGCCGAGTCATGCCAGCGACTATAACAGTGTGAATCGATCCACTCAGCTTGAGAGTGGGATTGGTATCTAAGGTGGTTAAGGTCTGGTTGAGCGGTTGAAGCATACTTGCAGCTTCCGTAGCCCAAATGGGCGCTTTGAATGCTGGGATCTCCTTCACAAGTTCTATCAGAACTGAAGAGGCAATCCTGGGTAAACATTAATAATAATAATAAATTGACCATGACGATGTCTGATCAGTCTACCTTATTTAATTTTTAAAAATTATTTAATGGTTCTGATAAACTATATATTTGACACACTTGATGAACCCATTTCGTAATAGACCCGACAAGAGATTATTTTGTTACAGGAGACTGATTGATTGCCGAAACTGACAAAATTTTGTCAAACTTCACATCTGAATATAAGTGGTATTTGTTTCATCTGATGTTTAAACACAAACGACTCTATGAGAAGAGCTAGCTATGATCATTAAAGCAGTGGAAACGAGAGCCTTGGGGATAATCATAAGATGATTAGAGCTGGTCCCTAATTTCCATGCAACTATAAGTAACTACAATATGTACAATAACTACTTAAAATGTTTAAAGATCTATTAAAACCTTGATGCATCATCGCATCTCTATCATAAAACTAAATACACCCTAGCATCATCATAAATCAAACGTATCAGAAATTTCAGGAAATGAAACTTTGATGGAAAAGGTTTTGAGTGCAAAATTGAGACAGTTAGCCATCAAACTCTAATCATGAGTGAAAATGAAAACGAAAAGGGCGAACACAAAAAAGGACTTGAGAATCATTAGAATCTGAACGTGTGAGACTTCAGGAAATTATTTGGCCTTACGCCATGTTATGCTAAATTCACATATACCGAAAGTACTTGGAATTGTCATTAAACCCATTTATTTAATAACTTGGAAAGACGGAACTGACACAAACATTAGTAAGTAAGTAAGTAACAGGAGTTTTAAGTCCTTGGATCCCATCTGTAGTGGTTGGCTATTCTGCTGCTGACTAGGAACTAGGAAGGTGACTTACCGCCAGAGATACGTTAGCATTGCTCTAACTTGCACGAAGGCCACTATGTATTAACTAAAAAGATATACAGATTTATTTCGCTTTTTCATAAATCCCAATAAGCCACTGTACATGCCTTTATTTTTTCAATAAATAATTTTTTGGGTTGCATTGGGTTTAATGGTTGGTGGTCAGTTTTTCTGGTCCCTTGGTCGGTGGTTGTCTTCTTAGTCTTTAAAACACTATGTAAAGCACCTATAAGCTTTTATAACGTTGTATGTTTACATTTTGAAGCCAGCCTCTGTTAATAAGTAAGTCGCAAAAGGAAAATTTAGCATTAACAATTAACAATTAATGATTAACAACACTTTCCAATTCATCGCACACATTCAACGATCTACCTGTGCAATGTCGTTTTTTTCTTCAAATAATTATATTTTGGTCAGGCATTTTTTGACCTCTGTTCTCCTTTAAAATCAGCGGAAGAAAATTCAACAAATAACTGAGTAACAACTAGAACATCGATGCAAGTTTAGGGGAGCAAGCTTTAAACCAACATGCTTTTAATCTTTATCGAACAAAATTTCTCAGTCCATTCATAGTTTGTTCAAATAAGTCCCACTCGCCTTCATGGGAGTGGACACCATGAAAGTACCCCAGAAGATCATTCACAGATGTCCTAGAATTCCCAGATGAGAATCTGAGATTTTTAAGTTGTGAACTAGTCTTATGTATGTATTTTTTGTATTCATGCATTTTTTTCTTCCTTTAAAGGGTTTCTGTGTTGGCATTGAATAGACTATCGATTTCCAAAACACGAAGTTATTCAACCGAGCCACTACCCACTCCATCACCAGGTTCACCAAAAGAATATCCACCCCACATCAATGAGATTGTAGATTCGATATCAAAGCTCACATTGTTAGAAGTCTCATGGCTAAATGAATCATTAAAGGTGGGAATTGTTTTGCTTCTAATTTTTGTAGGGAATATTATTATATTTGGGATTACCAGTATCCATATTATTTTGATATTTTTGATCAGTATTTTCAATATCATCAGCGATTCTCTAATTTTTGAGCAGATGGTAAAAAGCAATTCTCTATTATTACTTTAGGCAACATTGAATATACAAGACGCACCTGTCATGATGGCAGGACAAGTTGCGGCACCTTCGGCTTCTGAAGTGGGTAACACTTGCTTTTACCTTGTGTCATTGATTCTTTTTGTTAAGTGTTTTTACTTAAAGTCTTTTATATTCATTTTTTTCTTCTTCAATTTTTTATGTTGAATTATAAAGATATTATGTTCACAGTTTTTCATTGTGTACTTTTAAGTAAGGTTTTCAAGACTTTTTTATTTCTCTAATTTCTTTGTCTAACAAATCTAAATGGTAAACTCATTGAGTGAATTCTCGAGGAGGAGAAGAAGTTTTTTTAGTATCTGTTTTTAAGTAATTTCTTTAATTTTGTCAATTAACAAATGCTTATAATTTAAAGGTAAAATGCGTTCCATTTTTACTTTGATGATAGTTGTTTCTTCTTGAATAATTATAGGAGAAATTATGTTCTTGTTCAATGTTTCTTATCTGCTCATAAATTTAACCCTTTCTTCTTTAAAATATTATTGACTTCGTTTTTGGTCAGTGCCGTGAGGCAGCTGATCTTTCAT
The DNA here is from genome assembly GCA_039566895.2 of Turritopsis rubra. Classification (NCBI taxonomy): domain Eukaryota; kingdom Metazoa; phylum Cnidaria; class Hydrozoa; order Anthoathecata; family Oceaniidae; genus Turritopsis; species Turritopsis rubra. The sequence goes on along the minus strand of CM077631.1, from coordinate 5,677,185 downwards.
TTCCCCGTGTCTGTCTGTCAGTCAGTCAGTTAGTCAGTGTGTAATGTCGCAGTTAATTCCCCCCTTTCACAACACCCTCCTGAGTATCGGAGTCCGTTATTGCTCGTTTCTTCAACGCCTACTCATCAATTCGATCCCTAATTGGTTTGCTAAGAAAACGGGTTATAAAAATTGCGTAAAGTTCTGGGTTTGTGGATAACGATTCTTGAACGTGGGTGAAGGGTTAGGGTTAGAAGACAGAGACTTTACTTAAAAAAAGGTAAGTATTCTTAGTGTATCGATATAGTTTTTAATACATTACAGAACTAAGTTTTGTGTATACTTTGTAATGATGATGGGGATAGATGTATTAGAGTGATAGTGTAGCACAGCTTCTTCACCACCACCAGCTCCAATTTTTAAAACTTTATTTTTTTATTCCAAATAGCTCAACAATTTTCTGGCTGCAGCACAGCCACAAGGCATTCCAGTGTACACAATGTATATATAGATATGCAATCATTTTTATTATTCTTTACAATAAAAATAAAAAGGAGCAAGTTTACTGCCAGTCATTTAAGGCTAAGAAAACAAAAGAAACTGCTGGTCATGCAGACAGGCGTCTCATATAACTGCCTTCAGCAGCAGATCTAGAGGGTAGTCTCAATTTGTGGAGGAGCACATTAACATAATTTCTGTTTTCACTCTGTATCACCAATGGAGTTACTTGCATGCTTTTCTTTTATACTTTAATAGCTAACATTGTCCTCCACAAATTTTGACTACTCTCTAGATCCGCCACTGGCCTTTATGTTAAGGATTAAATTCAGGTATGCATGCGTATAATAGCAGTACTACTATTATACTACATATAATTGATTCATGCATTAAAACTCTAAATCTTAGGAATTTGCATACTTTATACTTAAAGTATATGTGAATTAATTTTTGTGTGGATTTAACTTTGTGGGATGATACTGTGGAAGACTGAAATGATTTTTTCCATGTCAGACAAGATGTCCACCGGTAGAACTGTAAACCCGGTCCAGACTTTAACATCATCACAGTGTTTTTCTCTGTATATATACGACACGAAAAGAACAGTGAAGTGGGGGACAATTTAACCTGTGAACCCTAAAGATAAGGATACTGATTGCCTTTGGTATTTTATTTACGTTGCACCACACTTGATATTTCTCGCCAGACAAATATGTTCGTTGATTAGGTTCTTTTGGTCGGACAAATACTGTTTTTATGCCGAACAATTTTAGATGTCTGGAACTAATATTCAGGTTGATTTGTAATTAGGAAAACCCATGCCAAGCAGTTTTCCTGTATTTTCTGATTCTTTAAAAAATAAGAAAAAAAAGTCAACTGACGTGCATATAAAAAAATGAAACCAATAGACACAGCTGTGGATGTTGACATGGCCAAGAAACAATAGAAAGGGATGCTAAAGCGAGTATGGTGACGATGATAAAACATGTAGATAATTTTAGATACAAAATGTTTTCAAATCAGTAAAAGAACACCCGGGTGGTTATTAGAATTTCTTTGATAATAATAATGATGAATATACACATAAGTATTACAGAAGTGTGAGAGAATGTAGAAGAGAAAAAAATATATTAACCACACGCGATAATGTTTCATTCAAATTATTCTCCAAATTGTTAATAAATGACCTCTTATAAACTGCCTATCCAAGTTGCAAAAATTAATAAGCACCTGGGTGTTTTAAAGGAAAAATAGAGTTAATAGAATTCAAAAAGTAAATAGCAATACTAATATTACTGAAAACATCCACCGTTCCCTGTATTGTTCTCTGTAAAGTGCATTAGGAAAAAAATAGTGCCCAAAAATCTATTTGTTACATGTTTAGAACTGTTGTGCCACGAGTCTATGAAAGCATTGCAAATTTATGTTACCACAAAAAATGTCCTCAGTGTGAAGGTTTATCCAATTTCAAATCATTCATGGACAAAGTCTAAGTAAGCGCTGACCTTCAAGATCTCAACAAGATCTCAAGTTTTTATTTCGAGTTTATTTCTTCTAATGGTCAATTTATACTTTCAGGAAGAAGAAACTCCCAAAGTAGAACAGACTGAATTTGGTGTAAAATTACTTAAATTTGACGATTCCAAAAAGGTCAAACTTATAAAGGAAATCAAAATAATATTACCAGATATGAATCTTGTTCAGGTAGGTGTTTTTTGTTTTGTTTTTTGCTTTCTTTCTTGCTTGCTTGGCGAAGCAAAGAGGAAAGCGTGCATTTCTGTCCTTTAATTTCTTTTGAGCATTCTATAATCCTTTCGGTGTTAATACATCAAGTTCATATGGTGCATGTGCACTTTATTTGTGATAACTCTTTTGTTTTTGTCAGGCAAAAAAGTTTGTCGAAAGTGCCCCACAAATTATAAAGGAGAAACTAACGAAAGAAGAAGCTGAAAAATTGAAAGCACAACTAGAAACAGTTGGTGCTGTCACGGAAATCGAATAAATATACTTGACTTTGATTGGTCGAGTATTGGAAATCGAATAACTTGATTGGTGACTGCTTTTAAAGTTATGCGATGGAGAGCTTTGGGCGTCAATGGATCAGCGTATTTGTTGTAAAAATACAATAAAATAGTTTGAACACTTGAATTATATTTGTCATTAAAAATAAGTGAAAAGTCGAAGTGAAGCCTCTATAGGGGACACTTTTAAGTGGACAGTTTTTCCAGGAAGAGTGCTTTTTCTCCTTGAAGTCCAAACCTCTACTTAACGAACACGTCTTTATAGCGGTCACATTTTCAGGTCGCCATGGTGTTCGCTTAAGAAAGACATTAAATTTTAGAGAGGTGTTTTTTCTTAAAATATTTACATTTTTTTCCGTGAATTCTCTGTCAAAATATAACTAACTTGTAAGGTCGATGAAGGGGGGAGTGGGAGTGTTCGTTTGCGACACTTTTTCATCTCATCTCTGACTTTGTTTCTATCATAGGATGTTAATGATATAAATTGGAATGGATTTGAAGCTTGTAATTTACCTGTTTTCCATCTGTGTTGATAATACTAATACTGATAGATTGTCAAACCCCTTGTTAACATAATCACGTTGAAGTCGCCTGAAAAAATGTCTACCTTATTTTACGCCTTATTGGCCCTTTTTACGCCAGTGTTTAGTGGCATTATTTTTGAAAAGTCCACGATCAAACTCTCACAGATAAACATCAAACATCGGCCCTATTAACGCCATGTCATTAAAATTAACGCCATTTAGGGTCAGCATAAAATGGGCCGATAAGGTACTATAACGTCCCCGAATAAGAAAAAAAAAATTGATTCAATAAATTCCAAAAAGTTAACGGCGTCTCCTTTAACACCCCCGTGCGTCTTAAAGAAAGTTGTTATAGACAGACTTATATGAGGCAGGTAATTCTCGAGTTATTTAAAGTTCGAGTTATGACGTCATAATTACGTCACAATTACGTCATGACATAACTCGAGATTTTATTAAAAGTTAAATTCTCGAGTTATATAAAGAAAATTCAAATCTCGAATGATCTTGAGATCGATTTGATAAGTTTAGAGTCAGTCACCAAGAATTTATTGCCTTAGGAATATAACTTCTTTGAAGTCCTTTAGATAGTCCGTGTAATGACGTAAAAATTCGTTATGAATTGTTATGGCAAAAGCGGCACTCCGGACGCGCAAAACTCGCACTTCGGAAGAAACATTCTTCGACCCGATTAATATGCCGTAAATCCCTGAAGGTTAAGGATTGCCATTGCCTGGCTAAGTTCGTTTCTCTTTTCGTGCTGTTCATCTAACGTACGTAATATTATTTTGATGCAATTGATAAGGTTGTTGAATGTTTTTCGTTTTTCCGGTTACATGGTCGTTTCGTTCCTATCGGCTCGTAATTTGTATCCCATATAAAATAAAAAATTAAAAACTTTTTGGTGAAAGTTTACTGTACGTGTACGTTTCTGGATCGCAGAGAATAAATGCATTGTGCGCAGTCTCCCTCGCTGCGTAAACACGCATGCGCGACGCTCTCCCTCACTGCTTGATATCGGAACCGAAAAGAAACTTCGCTTACAATACATGATCCCCTTTTACAATAACGATTCCCTTTTATAAGTTATAATATGCCACCTGTAATAACCTCCAAGAGACGACCTGCTCAAAGTAGCGAAAATCTTATATTCACGTGTGATCATAATGCATTTTTTCCTGACGAACATGGAAGAAAGCTATTTAAAAGAAAAACGGAAAATTTTAAAAAGAAAAGTTATCTATCAACATGACTGTGTAAGATATTTCTCATTTTTTTCAACGCTTTAGAAAAAAAATGTGAACAAACTTCTATTGATGCCATTGATGGCCGAGAAAATTATTTAACTGTTCTCATAATTGAGGGCGCTTTTTTAAAAAAAATAGAAAATAATTTATAAACACGCCCACCTCTCCTAAAGAGGGCGTTTATTAGAAATACCCTCTCCTGCTGAAGAGCCCGTTTAGTAGAAACATTGAAAAAGTACCACAAATCTGTTAATAAACACCTCAACTCATATTAGTTGAAAGTAATAAACACCGTTGTTTACTTGATAAAAAGACAAAACAAGTTGTATGAGATCATTTCAGAAGAACAAAATAATACGTTAAAATGAAAATCCTGAGTTTTTACACAAACGCCTACCTCCCCCCTCTAATAAACGCTTTCAGAAAATTTAATAAACGCCCATCAAGACGCTCAAAACTCAATTAATAATAAAACGCCACCTCTCTCTTTTACGTTTCTTTTACAGCGGGGGAGGATGATAGAAATAAATAAGGAAGGCGTAAGATTAATGATAATATTGACGTCGAATTTTTGTTCTCGTTTTCTATATTATGATCTTCTATCTGATTCTATCATAATGACATTGCTCGAAGAAACGTCGTAATACATGGATTTGTCACCAACTTGCGTATTTTCTCTTTTTTTTTAAATACAGTATAACCCCGTTAAGTCGGACTCTCAGGGGACCGAAATAATCGGTCTGACTTATCGGGAGTCCGACCTATCCGAACTTCGTCTTAAGTCAGACTCTACTTATTTCAATCCAAGGGGGACAAGGTTTTAGTCCGACTTAAAGAAAAGTCTGACTTAAACCGTGTCCGACTTAACGGGGTTATACTGTATGATCTTTCTAAACTACATATTATGATCTGACATGTTATAAATCAAATGAGACATGAGTCACTTATTTTTATCATATTTGACGCTTTGTAACTTTATGAACTTATCCATTGTATAGAAAATGGCCAAAGTTGTGGCTGAAAGCTCTACAAATAAATGTGTCGATAATCTGTCGTTTTATTCCAAAATGTTACATTCATTTCATTTGGTTATGATTTTTTGTTGTAGGGAAATTGAAAAATGGTGAAAGTCATATCGAGCCTTTATTGTAAATGTTGATTTTCAAGGAAATAAAATGGTTAATTTTACAATGTGCTGAATCTTTTCATCTACAGTTACACAGGGAAGGCAGGATTTTTTGGAAAATTCAAATAACTGAGGGATTTGTTGTCCAAAGAGAGAGAAGAGAAAAAAAAAAACTTCGAATAAATGAAAGTTCGAATGGAGTGCAGGTTCTAATAACTGAGGGATATTTACAAGGGTTTGGTTTAGAAAAAACCAAGGGAAATGAAAAATTACTTCGAATAAGCCGGAGTTCGAATAAATACCAGTGTTCGAATAATAACCGGGAGTCTTATTTGCACATCGTGTCTCGTTCTGTTGTTTCTTCTTATAAAGCGCCCCTTACCGATCAACCGCCCTATCCATCATCTAAATAAGCGCCCTGGGCGGTTATTATTATTAATAAAATTGGGAAGGTAGCTACGTGCTGCTAGAATAGAAGGAAAAGTTAAAACCAAAACAAGGGATGTCTTGGAATCAGCAACCGGTATGGTGACTCCTACGGCTAATTTTCTTATCCTGAACATTTCATTTCGTTATCTCTTCCCTGGACTACTAAAAGAAGGGGATAACTTGCAAAAAAAGTTTATAATAATATAATAAGTACACAATAAATAACATTTTCTCGATAGAAAATACTTACATATCATACTAGAATAGTGTTTAAAATATTTAAACAGGGTATAAGCTCGTGATTAACCTGATAAAAACATTAGAATATCATCTTTTTATCAGCCAGCAGTATTACAGCCCAAAAAAAATACTTTGTTGTATTACAGTAGTCAGGAATAGTTGCAAAGTTAGGATATTATCAGCTAATTAGGATATCATATATCTTAAAGCTATAAATATCTCCTAAAACCTTAAACCGTAAATTTTCCTCAAAATTTTTGGGAATCGCATTTTTCTTTCCTTCTCAAACAATTTTGTACCACCTAGAGCCCCAACTCGCAAAATACGATGTTTAGATAAAGTGCGCAAAGCACACTAAATGTCCTAATTGGGATATCCTAACTAGGTTATAGGTTTTCTTAAAATGTGTATCTTCAAGTTCTGCATAGTAAAGGAAAATGTTTATTTTAAAAAAATGACCATTTGATTTTCCTACAGAAAAGGAGCAAATATAAGATGCTATTGTGTGATGCATGTGCTGGAAAACTGGCTGTTTTGAACTTGACATATTTTAATTAGGATATGATATCTTAATTAGGAGAGTTTTTTACATCCTAATTAGGAGAATATCTTAATTAGCTGATAATATCCTAACTTGCACTATTCCCAGACTGTATTATTGAACGGTATGGCTATTGAGTGTTCATTTAACAATACAATAGAATGTTTGAGCGTTCTGAGTGTTCAATAGTCAAGGAAATGCGGAATTTTTTTAACAAGAATTTTCTCTTGATCTTATTGATATCGAAAATAATCTTTGTTATATTTTTTATAATACTGAATATGATCCAACAATACAAAGACTTCCAAATAAATTTCTTTTCCTTGTTGTTTCTGTTCATTTGTGATGATAAAACATGTAAAATTAATGAAGTGACAGGTAGTTCATGATTTTTAAAATTCGATTATTGAACGCTCTTTTAAAAGCAGGATTGAACCTCTTTACAGTACTGAACGATATAATGTGACTGTCCAAGGGAAAAAAAATTAGTAGATTAAGATAGGAAGAAGAAAGTCAAGAAGCAATATATCAGAGGTTTGATTAATTTGTTGGTTAGAAAATTAGAATGAGTTAACACTGATGGCGTTTGTGATGATCCCCCTGCTCCTATCAACAAGTTTTAAGAACCGTATTGGAGGAATTCATAGTGAAAGAAAACTCAGTTTTGCAGAAATAAACATATGATATTTAGTTAATAGGTTATGATCCAATCGCATACTCATTCAGCTCTTTGGCCTCCAACCGCTCATCGCGTTTACAAACCAAAGACTCTCCAATTTCAGGTGTGCAGATGTTTTTGTAAACATGGTGTCCAGGGATATTGGAAAAAAATCTTACATTTAAATACGTTTCGAATTGAACTGGAATTGCTAAAGCCATTTTTACTGAAATCACTCTTCGTAATCTGCTAAAAAATCTTTTCTCATTTGCCTGTAAGCGGTTCGGAAAACGTGATTTAATTGAGGACGATGTTGAGGATGAAGGCACACCATTGTCTTCTTTCAAAACGAAAGGGAAACATGAACCGATCTTTGAAATTGGAAACTTTTTTAATTGGTTATTCAATTTTAAAGGAATGAAGGTGTGATAAACTTTCATCATAAGGTGCGAACAAACACAGCTGCAGCTCACACATGGACAGAACTTTTGCCTTCACAATTTATTTCATAAGAGTTATGTGGTGACAGCAGAAAAAATGTCGAATGGAGAAGAGCATAAACAATCTATTTCTCATAAAGGGGAAAAAAGGCGAAGTTTTACTTTTGACTTTAAGTCCACAGTTATTGATTACGCAAAACGTAATACTAATCATGAAGCAGCAAGAAAATAAGGTGTTGACGAAAAGAGAGTGAGAGAATGGAAAGGTAATGCAGATAAACTGAAACAAGGAAGAGCGAAAAGAATGAAATTGGAAGGAGGAGGATGTAAAATCAAAAACGTCGACTTAGAAGAAGTCCTACTCGAATGGATACATGAAAGAAGAGCAAATTATTTATGTGTTTCTTGAAAACTAATTATGAGAAAAGTGAAGGCCTTCCATGATGAAAGTGCTGGGGCGCATTACGTCGCAGAACAACAACAATCCAAAAAGATCCTGCATACCTTGTTGATAGACTAGTACAATACGTGATCCATGTCCGGCAAATGACAAGAAAGTACAAATTCAATGCAATCTCCATAATTGCAATGGATGAAACAGCTGTATGGGCGGATCTGGCTGCACCAACAACTGTAGAGCGACGTGGTGAACGAGAAGTAATATTGAAGTCAACCGGTCATGAAAAGGTCAGGATTTCTGTTTGTTTGACAGCAAAAGCTGATGGGACATCAGAGACAACTGAAACCATTTATCGTCTTTGGTGGTGGAAAGCGTGAATGTAAAGAACTTAACACAGAATTTAGAAATTAATGTGTCGTTGTGTCATCAAAAAATGCATGGATGAATGCAGAACTCACCTTGCACTTTGTTGAAACAATTTTGGGCACATTTTCTTTTAACCGGCGGCTTTTGGTTTGGGATTCTTTTGAGTGCCACATCATGGACTCCGTTAAGCGAGAATTGTCGGAAGGAAAATTGAAAATATCGAAATTCCAGGTGGCTGCACAAAATACATACAGGCGCCAAATGTATCATGGAACAAGCCCTTCATGAGTCGCATGATAGATCTTTATAATGAATGGATGGTGGAAGGCGTACAGCAGTTTACAAAAGGGGGAAATCAGAAACCTCCACCCTGACGAAAACTTTTACAATGAGTCTTGGAATGGATTGAGCAGTGAGATAATCGTCAAGTCTTTCAAATCATGTGGTTAAAGCTACGGATGGATCAGAGGATGAGCAAATCCATTGTTTCAAAGAGGATTCGTCTTGTTCGACTGGTGCTGCTTTATTGAAGCAGGCAACGGAAGCACTGGATGAAGATCGATCTTCTGAAAAACCGTTTCAAATTTTCGATTCTGACGTCAGCGAAAGCTATGAAAGTTTTCATATCATAGAAGAGGATTCTGACGGCGACAGTGATATTGATATTCTTTTTTGACATCTTTTGTATAAAACATTTTCACACAATCTTTTGTTACGTTTTTTAGGAAGAGAAAACATTGTTGTTTAAAGTCTGTTTTTATTTGATTTTTCATTTTGTAATAAACAGCGCCCTCTGATAAACGCCGCCCTCTATTAAACGCTGCATCCAAAATCTGCAATTTGTAATAAACGCCGCAGCGTTTATTAGAGGAAATACGGTAAGAGAATAAAAAGAGCTATATAAACAACAGAAACTTTATTTTTTATAACAAATTGGCCATATTGATATGATAATACAAATTCTTGCTCGTGTTTGCATAAAAAAACATCAATCCACATGTTATGGAAAATTTCTTGAATGTTTTGAAAAATCTTGATCTTTTGTTTTCTTTTGCTGTAAAACATAATATTTCATTTTTGCAAAAACTTCTGTACTTTCATTTCATGCTTGCTAAAAACAAGATTAAATGGAGCTTGGAGCTACGAAAACTTCGAAATTTATCTGCAGCACAAGCATCAAAACAGTGCCACTTCTACTTCAATACGATTATTGTGGTTCAGCAAAGGTAAACTTTGCGGACCAAATCAAACTCAAATCAAACTTTGGCCAGCTATAACTTGGATAATCATAGCTAATATTTTTTTTGCTTTATATTGATTTCTTTAGTAAAATAACCTTTACCAACTTTTCGCTAGCTCACAAGCACGTTCATTGTGGTTCCTCCAGCTAGTCTGTAGATTCTATGAGTATTTTGAAATGCGATAACACTATGGCTGCCAGGAAAAAGTAAACAAACACAGACAGTGTGTCCTTTTTTTATAAAACAGCTCTCTTCTTTATACTAACATTTATAATTACCCTTTCAATTTTTCCTTTTTTGTTTTGTCCTTATATAAGCACTAAAATAGCCAGTATAAAGTATTTATAGTTTTGCCCATAAAATGTTTTTACACGTTTACTAAGTATTTGATAATAACTATGCACATATCAAAACGCCATCAAACATCTTTCATTTGATACATTTCTTAGTGAGGTAAAAATGATTGATCTTCCCTTCTTGCAACCAAAAGCCAAAATCACAAAAACCTTGGATAGAATCATGTTAAAATTGTTATTACATGTCTACGTCGAACTGTTACAGTGATTTAATGTACAGGTTTACTGAAATCATTTTATGCCATAACTCAACCAGTAATATATGCTTAAATAGGCTAATATCATTGACCCCAAAGTGCTGAGCAAAAAAATCCATGCGAATTCGATATTGTGGCTGAGATATAATGACTTGTCCCTCAAACATCCTGCTACAGAAAAAAATTTCACATACATACAATCACCCTGATTAGCTGAAATCAAATAAAAGCTTCAATCCCAAACAATTCTCAATTCTATTTTCTACTTTCCAACTTTATAGTCAAGAAAAATAATTTCAGACTTGTGTGAACAGATTTATGATTGTCAATATTGAGATATATTCAAAAATTGTGAAATATCACCTGCCATTGCAAAAATTAACTTTTGGAGTATATCAAAGAAGATATATATCTAACCTATTAACCTAATCTTAAAAAGAATCATACCTCCGTACATTTCTTTCTTCAAACCTGATAGGAAGTTTTCTTTCACTATGAATTCCAGGAACAGATAAGAAAACATCGATATTAACTCATTTTATTCGTGACCAATTCAAGGAATTAATCAAACCTCTATCATTATCCTAAAAAAAATGGTCATGCTCATAGTTTTTACTATTTCTTTTCTTTCTTTGGAAATCTAAAAATATCCATTGGCCAACTTTCCAAGAAAATTTTCCTGATTTGAAAATTCTGTCATGTCCTTTCTCACAATTGAGATTTGGTCAAATCATAGTATCAGCCACTAACATTCCTGGGTGTTTTCAGTCATTATTTTAAAACTACAGTTTAAAAAACTTTATTAAAAGTTCTTATATTTATGAACAGAATCAGTCACCAGGAAGTTTTCAAGGATTTGTTTAATTGACTGAAATAATATAATAGCATTTTATTCATTTTGTTTTTAAAGGGTTACAATCAAAGTCCTGGTGCTTATCGTAGTTATCAACAGCAGCCGCCTGGCGGATATCAACAGCAGCCGCCTGGTGGATATCAACAGCAACCTGGCGGTCATCAACGAGCACCCGGTGGATATCAACAACAACCGCCTGGCGGATATCAACAGCAATCAGCTGGAGGGTATCAACAACAACCTCCTGGTGGATATCAGCGACCACCCGGTGGTTATCAACAGTCCCCTGGTGGATACCAGCAAACTCCTGGTGGTTACAGGCCACCGCCAGCAGGTGGATACCAACAAAGCCATGGTTATAGTCAGCAGAACGTTGGTTATCAACAGACTGGCCAAATGCAGTACCAACCAGGTCAAGCTGGACCTCTCTCAGGTCCAAGACCTCCTCCACAAGGAATAGATCCAACGTTATGGGGATGGTTCCAAGTATGTTTAATTTTATTATATACATTGATTTATTGATAAAATAAGGTAATCAAGGTTTTGTTCCTAAGTTAAGCTTTGATAAGTTATTTGAAACCAATTGATTCATAGAGTGTTTGTTGAATTTGCATAGAACTCATTGTGACGGGACATTACATTTCCCTTTGAATTAGGGACAGTTCCAATTACAGGTTCGAACAACAAAGATTTGACTTCTGTACTTTTTAAGTTTGTGTATATAGAGTTGTGTTGCACATGGACCATAAAAGCATATAGAGCACTCTGTTATGAAAACCTTGCAATTAGGAATTTGTTATTTATGCTCGCAGGTGACCTATTGGTGATATTGTTTTAGGCCGTTGATCGTGATAATTCTGGAGGTATAACTGCAGATGAATTACGTCAAGCACTTCTAAATAATAATTGGTCGCATTTTAATCCGGAGACATGTCGACTGATGATAGGAATGTTCGACAAAAATAGGTATGTTGAGCTACCACTGAAAAATTTATAGTTATGGTCCTAAGGATAGTCCGGCGAAGTTGTGCACCTTTGAAACTTTTGACTGACAGCCTGCATAAATTAGAGCAATACTGATACGTTTATGGAAATCAGTTTATAACAAGGATCAGAAATGCCAAATCTGAAGAAATTTTTCCCTACTTAGTACCGAGGATGCGGAACTTTGCATTGATTTTGTGTGAAATTTTATCTACAAGATCGACACTATAGTATACAGTGTATTGTATTATAGTAAACTCATACTTGGCAATGAACGTGTTAAAAACATGAGCAGACCATCTTCTTACTAAAGGAGCTATGACACGAGTCACGTGAATGTTGTGTTTGTATACTTTTTTTTACCATCAGCCATACTATTATCGCATCTCCTATTTGATTTTTGGTGCTGCACCATAAATGAAGATCACGTGATTCGTGCCGTAGTAAAAAAAATGTTTGCAATGTTTCACGGGGAATTACCTTATGGGTGAGGGGAAATCACAAAATTTTGGGTAGTTGGAGAAAAAAGATAATCCCCGGGGAATTTCCATACGACGCAAAATTCAAATTTTCCGATTTATATAAAAGACGCAAAGATGAAGCGACATCCAAATGAAAGGATATGCGACTGGCGATAAAACTTTATTATTAGTTCGGACTCAAGCAATGCTTTGAGTTTTCTGGAATGTTCGAAGTAGAATTTGTAAATGTAACTTGGTAAAAAGATGGTTTGGGTTGATTTTCTGTTCTTTCTTTTATCTGCAGATCAGGTACAATAGATATATATGAATTTGCAGCTCTCTGGAAATACATTCAAGATTGGAAAGCGTGTTTCGACAGGTATGGTTACTTACGTAACGTAGTACTAAGAAATTATAGTCGTTAGAAAGGGCGTTGGGTGTTAGAAAGGGCGTTGGTTTGGAAGCCTATTATAACAACTTGTTTATTTATTTATTTATTTATTTTTCTTTTTTATTTAATCTTTCCATTAACATTTCTTCACTTAAAACATAATGACATATTTTACAGACAATGTACAGTATTTCTTTTCTAAACATTACTGCATACAATGACAAAGCCATAGGATTTGACTAAAACCTTAAACACTTGGCAATCTATTTGGCCGTTTCCGCTTTAGTTAATATGTCCATATATTTCGTTGACCTTTTTTTTTTACGGAAGGTTTGTATCTTCAGAATCGTTCATGCACCTGTTTGTTTATTGATTGATTGATCTCATTCGTCAAGGTTTGACACTGATCGTTCTGGAACCATTGATGATCGCGAGCTGTCTCAAGCATTTACAACTTTCGGTTACCGCCTGTATGTATCGTTAAATCGTAGAATACCCATTTTTTTTTTACCAGATCCGTTTTTTGTATTATTTCCAGAACTCCTCCAGTGAAAACTCTTATAAAAGTGTTTGAATGACCGAGGCATAACCCAAACTCTCGCTTGACACAAAAAAATTTTGAATTTATATTTTTTACATCACGAACTTTGGAAGTCTGAAAATGAGAAAATGCATGCGGGTTCGTTACCAGTGGGCAAAATCTTCAAAAAAAAATATCTGCGTAGGAGAGAAACTTTTGAGGATTCTGCCCATTGGGACATTCTTTCGTGTGTCTTTTTCCATTGTTAAAAAAAAAACTTTTTTTATTCACACAATTCGATTTATCGTAGAAATTAAAATCGCTTCGATTTATCGAATAATGTTAACGCCAATTTAGTTGTTTATAATAATATACAGTTGAGACTTAGTTATCCAAACTCACTGGACCGATCTAATTAGTTCGAATAACTGGGGTTTCGAATAAGTCAGGGTAAACTATGAGAGTTACTTAAGCGAAATTGAAGAGTTCGAATAACCGAATTTAACTGTAGTTTCGAAATCTTCTGTTGCGTTATTTCAGTGAGTGGATTAAGGCCTGGAAGTATTAGGCAAGTATTTCTTCCTCTACTAAAACATTCACCTTTTTTTTAGTACTCCTCAGTTCTGTAATTTATGCGTTCGTGTGTTCGACCGCAATAATGTACGAACAATGAAATTTGACGACTTCATACAATGTTGTGTCATGTTGAAAACATTGACAGATGCGTTCCGAAAGCACGACGTTCAACAACGTGGTGTAATCAACATTAACTATGAACAGGTGAGTGGCCCTTTCTTATCGCCAAGAGGAGACGACAAGACTGTAACACACGTTCCGTTATAAGCAATCTTTCGAAAGCAACTACCAAGTAATAGCCCAGGTTAATTTGGATTTGCTGAACAAGTACAAAAGCTTACTTTTTTTGGATGGAAACTCGGCATTATATAAAGAGTTCGATCGGCACAGTTCTAGTAGATGAACCAAAAGTGCTTCTAATCATCTTGTCACTTTTTTTATGCTACCATATTATATTCTTTTCCTTTAGTTTTTAGAGATGGTCCTAGACAACACCTTAAGTGGCATATAAACTCACCACACAACTATAATGCAGTATCCCAACATCGATGATTCACGAGTCTAGCTGCGAACATATACATGCCAAATAATTTTCAATGCACATATTGCACATGAAATTCTCTGTCCATCGGTACTTTCCCGTCCATCGGTACTTTCCCATCCATCAGTACTTTCCCGTCCTCCGGTTATTCCTCCATTATATTTCAAAATGATGAATTTTGACAATCATTACACAGCTGTTTGTTTTGGTTATGGGGGTAAGTCACCTTTCACCTAGAGATAATCACACCCTTTTTTTTTTATCATTCTTATAGGCATCCAATTTTGTAAACCTTATGTTTTTTATCTAAAAATCATGTTAGTATGACGTGTCCAGTATTTTTATAACCTTTCCCTCACACTAAAGTGAAAGCATCTTTACGGTACACATATTTGTCTATATTATAAGCTCTTATTCCACAACAAAGTTTCGAGTGATATCAATCATAATTAAGGCTCAGATAACACGGCAGAGTTTTGACCGCTATTTCCCATAGCCTTCCTTATTTATCACTCGAAAAAATAATCGTTAAATCAGCGTTTTAAATTTCCAAAATTTCACTGGGCAGTCTTAATAGGAAGTTTACGAAAATAAGACGACAACGATGACGTAAGTGGAACATTTGTTTATAAAGAAAGTCCATTTCTTATCATACCATTGGTAGAATATTGTCAGTTAATTACATCATTAACAGCTTTGCACGTTCTACACACAACGTCAAAAAATAATAATTTTGAAGTTGTCCTAAAAGCGAAGACGTAAGGATAGCAGTAGATTATGTTTCACTCTTATTTGTTTTATCCTTTTTTCAAAAGCATTTCTGTCTTTAGTTCATCGATCAAAGATTTTGTTATTTCAGACAAGTTCTTCAAACTTGCTTTGTGTTTTATTAATTTCTGAGTATTAGTTATTCGTGGATCGAAAATTCGCGTCGTCGTCTTCGTTGCAATCGTAGTTGCGTAAACTCCCTATTGAACAAGGGGGCCAACTGCAAAGGAAAAATTTGGAAATATTTTTTTATTACGTTCTGCGTTATAGTGAGTGTGCAAAGCGGGCAACTTTGAGCCTCAGCCAAAATTATGTGTTGCTTACAAAAATAATCTTACACTTTAAGGTCCCGTTAAACGATAAACTATGCTCAAAACTTAAGTTTATGGTATAGTTTATGATTATCTTACCTAACTTATTAAAAATCAGTTGACGTTAATGAAAAATAAACCTGCAACAGCCGCGAAGTGAGCGGCAAATGTAATAGTAGAGATAAAGGTCGTAAAACTCGCAAACCAGTAATTTATAAGCAATTCCTCTATTTGATTCCCTATTATTAACTGGGAGGTGCACAGTTCCTAAATCCAAACCGTCACTTTTTTTCATGTAGGTTTTGTTCTAGTTCCTGAATGACTGTGACTGCGACTTTTTTGAAGTTCCTGTCCGCTTAAGATTTGACAATTTGTTGTTTTCTGCGAATTTCGCAGAGTATTGTGATTCCTCTTGGTTCATGTCTTGGTCACGCCTGCTGTAACATTTTCTTAGAGAAACACAGCATTTTTTCGCGCCTGGAATTTTTGAACTTTCGTATGAACAATTTCATACGAACAAAGATTTTAAATCGTTCCTTGCTTGTTTATTTCCGAATTCACAATGTTTTCACGACAGACTCATTTTTGAGCCTCGAAGAAGAACAAATTCTCGATATTCTTCAAAATTCAAAATTAAAGGTTAGTTTCTTTCTTTTTTTTTTTGTAAGTTTATTGTTGTTTCTTTGTGAAAACTTTGTCACTGTGTAACTGCTGCATTAAAACAAGGCAAAGAGAAGTTTTTTGAGACAACAGCATATTGCATGAAAACAGCATATTGCATGGAACCCCGGATAAGTGGAACTTTTGATATGTGGAACCCCGGATAAATGGAACTATTGATATGTGGAACTATTTTCGTCGGTCCCTTGGATTTGCCTTAACAAAGGCCAACTTTGGATAAGTGGAATATTCGCTAAGTGGAACCCTTTTCTTCGGTCCCGTTGAGGTTCCACTTATCGAGAGTCAACTGTATTAAAAAAATATTAAATATTGTTGAACTGCCATATCTAAAAAAGCGGTCTCTTAGCACAGTGGGTAGGCCATTGTGTTGTTACAGGAGTGACTAGGTACAGGTCATTACATAAACCTCCAGAACCTACCTGTTCTAGGCCAACTTAATCCGTCCTTCCGAGGTCGATGAACGAGTACCGGGTAATGCTGGGACTAACAAATGGGTTATGGACACGATGAGGGTGTTGCTCCCCATCGGCTGCACACATCACAAATAAATACTGCTCAGTGTAACTGCCCACCATAACATGTATCTCCATCATACGGAACTTCGGTTTGGGGTGTAGCTAGTACCTTATCAAGTGACTAAATTTTTCCCCGGCCATTTTTAAACCTGACTTTTTTTTAATACTTTTACCCGAATTTTCCCCAACAAATATTTTTGGTTTTTACCTCGACCATTTTTAAACCCGAATTTTTTTCCCCGACAGATATTTTTTAAATTTTTTTTTTTACTCTTTTCACGTGAGAAAATAATTCCTGATCTTATGTAGTTTCGCTTGACTGTAGCTTGGCTGTTTTCTTCTTACAAATAAAAACAAACAATAGTTGCGCAATAGATGATCACGCGATGAAAAAACAGAACAAACAATGATGAGGTAATTCGCTGTATCAGCGTTTGTAAAATGGAATTGAATTTCTAAGAAATCTTATTTGTCATTCATCGATTACTTGCGAATTATAATAATTATTTTAATATTAAACGCTTATTGACAGAATATAAATAAGCAGTGGTTGTAAATTGGAAAATTGGAAAACTTATTGTAAATGCTGTATAACTATTGATGGGTTGTAACTTACTTCAGAGTTTTTCATTTTCGAAATAAAGTCATAGTGAGTATATATATTCTATTTTTGCTGCATACACAGATGTAAAATCAAAGTTTATAGAATAAATAGTGGGTTCAAAAAGTTTTTTGAAAAGTTTTTTCAAAAAATTTCAAATCAGTTGTTGATGTTCTCTATAAACTTCGGAAAAATTCAATGTTTCTTGAGTATATTGTAGTGTTTGCAGAAGAGTTGAAAAATACGTTTTTTCTTCTCTAAAATTTCTCACCAAATGTTTCTCACCAAATCGATTATTATAATTCCTTCAAAAAAACGTTGAATTATCAAAACGTTGGATATTCGACTAAAGCGGGCGATACACGATTCAATTTATCGAACCCATTTTGTCGCATCACGCTTTCAATTTGCCGAAATCGAATTGTTCATGCTTCGCTCATTTTTTTCAAACTTATTTCAATACAATTTTGTGTGTGTTACTTTCGACAAATTGAAAAAGTTGGTCATGTTTAATTTATAAAATGTTGAAATGAGTATGGAAAAGTCACGAATTGCGAGTTACCCGTTGCTACAGTAAAATCATGAGTTACGAGTTACTTTTTTGCTTTTAAATCACGAGTTACGAGTTGTTAATTACGAGTTGCTGTAATAATTTTACGAGTTGGTATCACAAACCACGAGTTGGTGCACAAATTTCACGAATTGCTGTTAAAGTGCGAGTTGTATATTTAAAGCGCGAGTTGCGAATTTAATGTGTCATTCTCTATCCCACGACACTTTTTTCATTGCCATTTATGAAAAATCGTCTCATGAAACAACAGTGTGCATGAAGCGAAAACAAAAACTGATTATATGCAATTTAAAAGGAACTACCCTCTAAAATGTAAAAAAATGAGAGGTAAGATTTTATGTTTGAAAGAAACCCCAAGGTTTGACGATATTTCTCCACATGATTTTTGTGTCTCGCTAGCTTTCTGTTCACCACAAGCGTCCTAAAATCAAACTAGAAGCCTTCAGGCTTTAACAATTTACGCTAGGAACGTTACAGGTCTTCAGGTCATACTTTCCGAGTGACTTATATATTACTTATTTTTTACCGGCTGAACTTTCCCACCAAATTTTTTAACCGATAAACTAAATAACTACCGGGGGGGAAATGGAAAAAAATCACTATTTCTTTGTAAAATAAGCCTCCGCCCTTTTAAACGTATTTACAAGCTTTATAGAACATAATTCAAACTCCCTCTAACTCGAACGAATTTCAATGTCCCTTCACCTATTATTTCCTTGTAAATGAACCTCTGTAATTCGAACTCTCAAAATATCGAACCATTTATCCGGTCCCTTCGATGTTCGAGTAACAGAGTGCACTGTACATATGTGTGTGATCACCGGATAAACCAAAAAACCTAATAGTCAGACGGTTGAAGAAAAGTCAGGTGTTCTTTTTACTTAATATCGAAATGGCACATTTTGTCAAATGAATTTTGAGGCAGGAAAAGCGATATCTCAACACCAGGGAAATAATCAAGCAAATATAGTTAACAGTATTGGAACATGGAATGATGGCGAAACAAAAGTTGAACAACAAAAAGCGCGATAATGATTTTAGCAGCCTAGGAAGGTATATGGCGATTGCAGGTAATAGTACAAGTATGATTCAGACAAGTAATCGATTCCATGAAATAATTCCGCAAGACCTTACAACTCGAGGGAAATCATTGCGAAAAAACTATCCAAGAATAATTCTTTTGTGTGTAACAGGAATATGTTATATCAATATGTATCTCAAGCTACAAGTTCACAGGCTATTATTCACAAGCTACTAATTCACTGTTCACTTCAATATTTCACTACTTCAGTTACTTCACTGACAATGAGTATCACCAACACTCCCTTAAAGGGGAGTATCAATAATATAATAAATTTAGAATAATAACAACTTGTTTTATTTTGCAAGACATGATTCGTCCTTATCAAAGTACATCATCAGTTATAAAATTTAAAATACGTACAAAGTTTTCTTATAAAGCTTTTTTACTAACAAATAGCGTGTTATGTTTATATATTACCATAGCAACTATTTACAGAGATAAGTATGTTAGAGCTCAGGTAAACGTTCATTGGGTTTTTAAAAAAATCAACAACACAGAAAAGGCGTTTCATGAAGTTTTTTGCTTTTAATACGTTCCTTTACGATCTACAAACTTTATCATACATGATCTAAAACTTACGCAGATGGCCGGGGAAAATTTTTACGTCTCAATGATTTTTCTGAGAAAAGCGTCCCTAATAAAAGGGGTTTATGTGTATTAAATCTTAAAACTTTCAATACTTATTGAATCCTTATTTTGTTTACATTGTGTGAAATAATGGGATTTGTTAATTTTGGACATTTGAACATAAAATAAATTACGTTAAATTTTCGAATGGATAATATTTTGCAAATTTTCTAGCCCTTTCGCAAAATTAATTCTGAACAAAAATTATAGAAAGTGATGATTCACATTTTCCCGTTGTTTATTGTTTTGAATACTTTTTGCTGTAACTTAGAATATGTTTCCACTATATTGGATAGCTATCAGAGCAATCCAAAAATTGTATTGGAGAGGCCAACTGTTTCCAATTGATCCGATCGGATGTTGAATGGTACCACAATGTAGCAAATTGATATTGATATTGGCTCATCGAACCGATGTAATTAGTGTTTCCAATAGACATCGAAACAAAAAGGAGCGGACTTAAAAGCTATCCGATATAATGGAATCATAAACTTAGACATTTTTTCACTATATACTGCAAAAACATTGTCAAATTCCTGCACTAGCAAATAAATGCACTCAATCGTTTGAATGAGACAGTTCTTGAAATTTAATCCACGATATTCTCAAAATCACGTATTGATTTTACCCAATCCCTATTAAAACGTTCTGGTCCAATTTATTCCACATCTTCTTATTCCATTTGTTTGTTTGTTTTTTATTGAGAAAAAAAAATTAATGAAAAATAGTTTTTGGAAAGAAGCACCCCTATGACACCAGAGTGTTTACAACAGTTGATTTCTCAAATGTGAGGAGGTAATGAAGAATTTTAAAAATTGTTTCAGATCATTGTTATCCAAATCATTTTTTTCACTCATAGTCCGGGTTTCTGATGTCTCCTCCTTTCCGTCTCCTCCTTCCCATATTACAGAAGGAAAATTTGAGAAAGTTGGGAGAGCAACTGAAAATGTCAGCACAATAAACGTATTGCATAGGAAAAGAATAGTCAGCAGGAACCCTGGCTGGGCTAATCCACTCACTGCTGCACATACATGTGAGTTAAAAGGCAATTGGAAATTTTGAAAATGATGTTGCAGTAATAATTGCTGCCAGAAGATCAATATAGCTAACCATAAATTTCCTCCAAAACATCATGATTATGTGCTAACTAACCTGCCAACCAAATTAGTTAATTTGGAAGTAGTTTCATTGGTATAACAAAATTATATATATACATTTTAATTGCAGCAACGAGTTTTATCTTCAGAAGTTTATGTAACTTCAACAGCAATATATATTTTTGCACGATATGAAATCACCTAAATATCAGGAACTAGCAAAAAGGTAAAACGTCTCGATCGTCAGAAATGGCAGTACTTTGAAGTTACGACAACGCGTGGATCCGTTTTGGTCGGAGAAATTGCGGGAGAGAACAATAGGAACGAAGTTGTTTCCAAAGAGCAACTATTTTAATGACCGTTTTTTGATACTTCATATTCGAAATAGACTCACCATAATTTTTAAAGAGCATACTCCAATTAAGTACTAACTCACTCAAGTTGTATTTGAAGTAATAAAAAGAACAGATTTACAAGTACTTTGTTGATAGATATCGTAAATTTTTTAGAGTCTTTTAGTTGTTTCTTTACGAACGAAACACCCAAACCCGAACCCCGAAATCCAAGATCCGAAATCAGCGAAAAATTGTTAGTGAGATAGATAGAATGTCTAAACCAAACAATTTCCATCGCTAAGGCGCGCGGAAATCGAATAAGCATAGATATGACTAGGCTTTCTATGTACGTTGATCGGCGCCCTTTGCCCTAGATGGCGTAGAGGCGTCTTTAGGTGCAATTTGTTGCACAGAATCGGATTTTTTGTTTCAAAAGGTGTAGACGTGCTTCCAGCTCCGAAATACATTCAAAAATTCGGTGATTATTTTTAAGCAAACGTTACTCAAAAGTTGAAATATAAAAATATTCACCATTAAGTAGCTTAAATTTAACTCTGAAATTCATTTTAAGGCCGTTTAAGAGATCCTAGAATTCAAAAGTTTCTACATGATTAGGCATTTGTTCGATAATTACGTTTTTTCATTTTATCCTGAAAAAGTTGGGTTGTACGAAAATAAACTCATTGCAAACTTCCGTTGGACAACTACGCGCGCTTTTTTATAACAACATGAAGCACAAATCGGTCAAAAATGAAGCAATTGCTTAGCAACAACACAGGCTTAACAAATAAACTGTGAACAAAACCTAACATTAAAATAGAAAGATCAAAAAGGGATATATTTTTCCCTTGCTGATTAGAAACGTGTAATAAATTTTTCATTGCTTTAATAAAAAGGCGAGCTGATATACGTGAATAGGCAAACACACAACACATGCAAAAGAGAGTGACTTAAGCAACATTGAGCCAGCCTCAAACCAAATTTTGTGTTTCTTATAAAAAGAAGCGTGTATATAGTTGAGACCATGAGAAACATATTCTTAAATTCAGTGTCTTTTCTTTCAAAATCTAAATTCTGATTCTTGAAATAAGGAACTCGTTAAGAAACTTTTAAAAATTCAGTACACAAATTAAGAAACATCGTTTGCTAGGTTTCTTATGAAATCAAAAACGTGTTCATGCAATCATTTTCATGCATCAATACATTATTATAAATTATTTCACTTACATTTTCCAGTTTCCATCAACATGCGACTAATTTTCTGCAGTGCCTTGATAACTAGACCTTAAAGGCTGATCTCAACAGACCAGCTGGCTGCGCTCAAACGCGATGAAGAGTTAGGGTAGGCAGCGGAGGAGAGTTTTCTTGATGGGCATGACGTTTAATGTCTGTTCCTTCCCCGTCCGGAAGTATGTCTGATTTATTAAGATTTCGCAAATGGTTCTATCTATCTATGTACGGCGAAGGTTTTTAATGGCCGCACTTACTAAACTTAAACTATTTGGATTGCAAATTAACCGGACTCGTGACCATGGAAAATGATCATCAGTGGTGTATGAGGGTTATAGCTGTGATATGGTAAGCTGCTGCATTTTCTGCATATATATAATTAGTTGTTCTGTTAATTTGTTTTATTTTTATTATTATTTTTCTGCCTCAGTGAACCTTCAGACAGTGTAGCTGGAAGGCATTTCCCCTGAGCGAACCTGAGGACGGTGTAGCTTAAGGATAGCATACTGAAAAACTAAATGACACTGCTAAAAATTTCATTAATTCTTAATTCTCTTACAATAACGAACCAAATTGGTCTACCAGTAAATGTTATACAGGGGTCGTTTCACCAGGGTGATTCCAGCAGATTTGGGCATACCGTAGGAAGTGCTCATGTTCCGAAAAATAAGTTTATGGAAAACACACGATTTATATCTTGACCATAGGTAATGCTAATTTTTGCTTATTATTATAAGAAGCTGGAAGTTTGCAGACTTCCCCACCAGTTCGATACTGTTCTTTCTACATTATTCTACCAATGATAACTACATTTTTCTGAACATGTTGGTGTATTCTGATGCAGATGCAGTGAGAATTAGAAAAATAAACATTGAATGTAACGAATTTATTAACAATTGCCATATGGTCGTGGTTAAGCCGCAGCATAAAAACCTC
Organism: Turritopsis rubra; assembly: GCA_039566895.2. Classification (NCBI taxonomy): domain Eukaryota; kingdom Metazoa; phylum Cnidaria; class Hydrozoa; order Anthoathecata; family Oceaniidae; genus Turritopsis; species Turritopsis rubra. The sequence goes on along the minus strand of CM077631.1, from coordinate 5,653,840 downwards.
CGCCTGGGAGGAAACCCGTGTTTTCAAACCAATTCTTTAATCACATATTCTTGAAGCTTAAGAGCTTGTGTTACAAGAATAAAAGGCGATTATATAAGATTATATAAGATTATATAAGATTATAAAAGGTGATTTCCTCGCATGTCTTGTCGAGATTATATAAGTTCTTCGATATAGTAAGATTTTTTGTGATAATAGATACGTCTTCAGAATTCGCCTGTAGATTGTGTTTTCAATTGAATTCTCGGAAAGATATTGTCACTAAAAAGTAAATCAGGTTGAGTGTTGAAGTTAACGTACTACAATGCGAATCCGAAAAGTGACAAAAAAAAAAAAAAAAAAAAAAATCATACGAAACTGAAACGTCCATTTTACGAAACTGCGTATTATTTCAAAAACTTCAGAAAAACCACTTTTTACAACGAATTTGAGTGAAAGACATTCGAATTCAAATTCAATGATTTTAACAGTATAAACATCATCTTAAAGGAGAATTAACGTCAAAATTATGTAATGCTTTTTTTTAAATAAATCGATTTTAAATTGTAGAAGGCGACTTTTTACAAAGTTTCATTCATTTTACACAATTCTTTCGTTAGTTATTTAAGTTTTAAGTTTAAACAAAACTCAAAAATATGACGTCACAGTTGCACGTGAACATCAGCTGTAGTTTTTACAAATCACGTAGCGAAACTTCGTAGTTATAAATAATAGAGAATTGTGTTATAGTAGAAAAAAGTTTTCGTATATATAGTATATTAGTTTATGGTAGTTTATTTATAAGTATTTACTGAAAATGCCTGGATGTAAAGCTTTTGGATGTGCTAACACAAGTGGAAGGACAGTTCGTGATGAGAGAATATCTTATTTTCGTTTTCCTGATCCTGTCAAAGAAAAACAGAGAGCTGAAAGATGGCTTAACAATATCGGTACTGGGTTTACTGTGAAAAATTTTCGATTTGGAAAAGATAAAGTAGTTTGCAGCGATCACTTTCATGAAAACTGTTTCGAAGTTGATAATATGGCAAACATGCTAGGTTATATGCCGAAGAAAAGAACATTGAAAGCTGGTGCGGTACCAACAATTTTCAAACATAAAGTATTCAATATGATAAATATGAATGGAGAAACTGTGAGTTCTAAAAAACCTAGCTCTTTCAAGAGGATCCAACAAAGTGATCAAAAAGAAGTAAAGTGTTTTTAAAATTTAATTTCTGTAAATGCTCTCTTTGTGCATTTTTCCAACACAAGGCATGGTTTACTCTAGTATTTTTCAATTTTCCTAAAGAATCTTTTAAGAAAATAACAAAAAAGATCTGGTAATGTGTTCAGAGACTTGCTTACTCTAAACAGATGTTCTTTGCGATTTTTCTTCTTATCTGACCTGGTTTCTTTTATTTTGAAAATTTCTAAAAGTATTATTTAGGTTATCAAGAAATTGTTGCGTAATGAAACTTCTGAGATTAATGGTCCAACTAGTGCACGCACAGAGAATGAAAAGGAGAAAACCAATGTGAGTTGCTAAAAGTATCTAAGAAACAATTCGATTTTTTCTTAGAAGGAAATACAAATCGTTGGAACAATATTAATTCATTATAGTAATCTTTTATGATATTGACTCAAATTGTGAATAAGTGTTTCTGAATCGTCTGTTTGTTTAAGGCGTGCAACGCGTCTGGTTTTACAAGAGAAGCAGTTGATTTTGGTTTGGAATTTGCCGAGGAAGATCAATTAATGGACATATTCAATATATCGACATCTACTGCGATTGAAAATGAAAACGATGACCCAATTTTCCTTCCTGTCAATACAACCGAAGAGCAAGAAGAAGTGTCAGAAACGGAAGAAGTATTTGATCCAATCAGTGAAAGAAAATTTGTAATCTGTGAAAGTCAGTTGAACATATTACTTGCAAAATTAAATTGCCCTGAATGTGCTGAGGACTCTGGAGAAATGAAAAAAACTGTCCAAGGAACTAATATTTCGGTCAAAATGCGTTGTGCAAATGGTCACGTGATTTTGGATTGGTCTAGTCAACCAAAAATTGGAAAGTTTAATTCATTCAATTTGCTCATCTGTTCATCTATTGTGTTTGCAGGTAATATGAAATAGCATTCAATGCAATCAAAAATTGACTACATAATTTTGTACAGATTTCTGTGTATTCTTAGGTGAAACCTATGAAAGTATTAGGAAACCAATGGCATTTGCGGGGTTGGAGTTTGTAAACCAAAACACATTCTATAAGGTCCAGCGAAATCTCCTACTTCCTGCTATAAATACCGTCTATGAGAAATCAGTTGCTATTGCACGTGAAGAGTCAGGAACAGTCGACACCGCTTTGATAGGTGATGGTAGGTTTGATTCGCCAGGAAAATGTGCAAAGTATTGTACTTATTAATTTCAGTCGCCCACTACGAATAAAATCGTTGCCACGGCTACTCTTCAAACAAGCAAAGGTAAGGGTTCGGCGTCACTGGAACTGTCGGGATTTCAGAAGTGCTTAGAACAACTCGAAAATGATCACTACCCAATAACAACTATTGCTACAGATCGAAACAAATCAATAGCGAAATGGTTACGCTTAAATCGAGAAGTAATAAAGCATTGTTACGACCCTTGGCATTTTGCAAAAAATATAAAAAGTAAATTACGTCCTCTGGCTAAAAAGAAAGGTTGCAAGATAATCGGTGAATGGATCAAACCTGTTGGAAACCATCTCTTTTTCTGCGCTCACAACTGTAACAATGATCCGGAAAAGCTCGTTGAAATGTGGAAGTCTTTACTTCATCATATTTCAAATCGCCATCGATTTTCAAAGGAGTACAAAAAGTACCCCTACTGTAAACACAAAACCTACACGAAAAAAGAGAGGCAAAGAAAGAAGTGGATTAACAAAGATTCTCCAGCCTACAATCAAATTAAGAAAGTCATCCTTGATAAAAGGAATCTAAACGACATGTCAAAACTAGCAGATCCCTACCATACTGGAAACATTGAAGTTTTCCATTCAGTGCTGAATATGTACGCAAGTAAACGAAAAGAATTTGATCTGAAGGTGATGGATGCACGAGTCAAAGTAGCGGCTATTGACTTTAACATCAATGGAAATCGACATCAAGATGTCGTACGTAAGGAAAGGAAGGGAAGTGGGAAGATCGGAGAGAAAAAATGGAAATTTCAGATCGCAAAGCAATCGAAAGAATGGGTCGCTAAGGAAGTCAAAGTGCCCAAAACATATTCATTCGTGACTGAACTTTTGAATGAAGTTGTAAAATTGAAAGAATCAGGGACATCAGTTGACACTCCATCCTCAGAAATCTTTTCCAATCTCAAAAGTCCAAAGAATATAGCAGCCACGGAAAGGCCAGAAATCGGGGAAATTCTTGAGAGAAAGGAAAAATACAGTAGATTCGCCAATAAATAATTTGTCGTAAAATTACACACGATGAGTGGTAACTGTATAGGAAAATTGTTTAGCTTTCATTTATCACATATCTGCATCGATAAACTCTTTGAATCCTGTGTAGTTGTTGTCAGGCGACGGAAACTCCCCTCTAATTCGGCTTATAACACATGCTGGAATGACAATTCTTTTTCCACGTCCCAGAATTTCGTAATGATGTATCCAAGCAGAATACTGACAGTAAGCCATAAATCTATAATTTCTAAAGAAAGCAGTTGGAATTGCGATTACATCTATCTAGTAGAAACCATGCCTTACGTAATGAAGTTGTAAATGTTCATTGAAAAATAAAAATTCTTCAGGCGCACGTGTTGTGAAAAAGAAAATCTACTATCAGCACATTTTTCTTATAAGAAAAGAAACTTACTTTGCCGTAATTTTTTTTACTTTGGAATAATTATTTTTGTATCTACGATGTCTAATAAATGACGTTTCTAGCACGGATTTATTCAATATCAAAACGTCAAAATCTTTATGGAGGGTTATACAACTAACATCCTCTAATTTGCCATCAAGTAACGAAAATTCTTTACAGCAACAACTTTCTAAAAATGTTGGCATTATGGTACAGTGTTGGCATTTACACCAATGCAAATTTTCTAGACGACTTGAGTTTAGTTCGTTTTCGCTTTCATCACTCTCATTTTCGTAACTTTCGCACACATCAGGAAACTTCATTAACTTTAACTGGTCTTCGTTATATTCTGGTTCTCCTGTATAACCACACATTAAATCGTCATCCAAACTTTCATTTGAACTTTCCCAAGAGTAATCTTGAGAAGAAATGGAAGAAACAGTATCTGTATCTGAAGAAGACATGTCGCCACTCATGATTTTCTTTTAAAATGAATGAACCGACTTTGCGTATAAAGAAATTCTAGTGCAACTGTGACGTCACAGTGAATTTTTTAAATCCTTTATTAAAAGCGAAATATTGCGTTTTATAAAATTTTATAAATAAGGCTTTATTTAGATACACATAAGGAACAATTTAAGCCAAAGTTGTATTTTAGACGTTAATTCTCCTTTAAAAGAGTAATAAATAAACGAAAAAATAAAAAAATAAAAAACTAATAGGCTTCAGCTAGGTTTCTTATAAAAAAACCCTTAAAAATGTGATTTCGGAGGAGTTAATCTTTACTCAACTTTGTTGTGTCCTTGTTAAGATTTATATCAACGTTCGTGAATTCGCCTAAAGAACAGCAACTTAACTTCAAAACTGAAAAATTAATTTTGCAGGGTTGATCTTGTGAATGAAAAGTATTATTCAAAAGTTGTCGCGTAAATGATGCCAAATCGAAAAACTTTCTTACCTTAAAGTATACGAGATTCAAAAAGTCGTCAAAATGTTACTGCATCATCAATGTTACTGCAACATCGTTTGACCATAAATTTGCAACTCGCACTTTAAATATACAACTCTTACTTTAAAAGCAACTCGTGAAATGTGTACACCAACTCGTGGATTTGTGATACCAACTCGTAAAATTATTACAGCAACTCGTAAAATGAATGTACTAACTCGTAAATAGCAACTTGTAACTCGTGATTTTATTGTAGCAACGGGTAGTTCGTAACGGGTAACTCGCAACTCGCAACTCGCAACTCGTGGTTACTAAACCACATTGAAATGGACATGTCGGATCACCCAATAAAATAAAATGTTAGAAAACGGGGAGGAAGCCTGCGTCCTCAGTCACTGAGAATTCACGAAAAATTAAATCAACGAATTAGTAACGAAAAGTATAACCATCTTTTAGAGCTCGAAATGCTGATCAAGAAAATGTCTACGACGAACTCTACCATTTTTAATTTTAATGTTTTGAAAGCGAAAGTCGAGAGGACGGTGGATGATATTTGTCTCATGAAGAGGCATTGTTGTTAAAAAAGAAGTATTTTTTTTGTAAATACTGTATGTTTAGGAATGTTTTTAGGGAGATTTGTATTTTTAGTGGAGGATCCCTTTAATTACAAACAATATCTTAATTTGAGTAAAATACAAAATCAATGTTGAAAAAACGGATCAAGCTTAATTTCTCTCTGAAAGTTCTTCATTATACCAGATTATATCTGATTAAATCAGAACCCACCAGGCGTTTAAGTGCGTTTATCCTATTGAGAATATTACATACGTACATAAACGCCTAATGAGTATTGGTCACGAACGTGCTTATATTATTGCGTATTGTTAACGCCAATTCAAGAAGAACGCTTGTATCAAAATTTTTTGATATTACGTTTGCAAGATAAAAGGATACTGACTACTTAACAAAAAAATAAAAGGTGCTGTTGAGAAGTAGAAATAAAATATCTTCATAATCTTCAAATTCGGTGTCTCAATCCATACCTTCTCCACAAGTTTATACTTTTTTCGCCAAAAAAGAAAAATCATTCTGAAAAAAACGTAAAAAATTAAGAAAAACTTTCAATGTGTTCACTTTAGAGAAAAGCATTCTCACCAGACGTTTAATTTTATACGCAAAATGCTCAAAGATAAACGCACTTAAATGGGACCAGGCCTTAAGGATGCAGAATACGTTTTGAGCATTGTTTTTTATATTTTGATTTTTTTTACAACAGTAAATGAACGTAAAAGAACTTATATATATCATTGGAAAGTATTTTTTATTAGCTATCAAGACTTTAAAAGACACACACTCTCTTCACAAAAACAACCTCTTTAACAAAATTACTTAGTGTCCAGTGCTAATTCCGGGCTTTTTAGAATCACGGAAGACATTAGTAAAATTTCTTCTAAAAGCCTGGTTTCCAAGTTATTTAACTTTCCTTGAAAAATGCATTTTTTCATTCAATCTCTTACTTTATGATGTAATATCTTGAGTATAATTGAGTTTTCAGCTAAAAAAACAACAACTGCTTTGAGATAAACTTATATGCTTGATTATGGAAGCAGTCTCTTTCCAAGCAGAGCTTCTGTAGTTTTGTAAAAGAGATCCAAAACATAGTAAGGACTTCACTAAAAATGTAACATCGTTTTTTAACAAATGTTTTAAAAGTTTTGCAAAAGATCACATGATCACAAGAGCATGTTCATAATAGGCAACATTTTGAAGGTGATACTAATTTAAAAACCATGTTCATCTAAATTATATTTATTCAATAAGTGTTGAAGATCATTCTAAGAAAATCACAATAAATAATGAAAAAAATTTTTTTGGAAGAAAACCCCACTTTCCAGTAAAGAAAAATTAAAAATTAAAATTAAAAAAAGCTTAGAGTTTTTTAGATACATTGCTGGAAAAAATGTTTTTTCAATTTTTTAGATGTATGAAACGTATACTGTACCCTTTTACAATCTCGTTGAAGTACCAAGATTGTCAACTCTTGTGGACTGTAAGGCTGAAAATAGTTAGTCCAGGTACTTGGTACTGGGACAGCACTGCAAATAACATATTTGAAGTTGTCCGGTGATTTTAACTACCCAGCAAAGCAAATCCAAATTGTAGGCAAGAGGGTTTGAGGACGTTCTGTGAAGTCAAAATGGATATCAAGACATTGTTTTTGCCTAGATATTTAAAGGTCAAGCTGCCATGTTTAGATATTTCACGTTTCATTTCAGTGACTGTGTCTCAATCACACCTTATAGGTTTCGATTTGAAAAGAGCTATATGACCTTGTTTCTACAATGTCACAAGTAGTTTTATCAACCACAGTAAAACTCTACATAATGTATGATAACATCTGATTTCACTTTACTACAGGCTTCGGCATATGGAAAACGCTGGCGTGTGATAATTGCACTTCTCACTGGCTTTTTATCAGTACTTAGATGTGATGTTTGACGAATGCCTAAACTGTTATAGATGTGTGATGACTGATTGCTGTCTGACTTAAAAAAATGTATCATTCTAGTGTTGACACTATTTTAAGCTCTTTGCTAAGAATTTTCCATTTAAGTGACCTTGTAGTAGAGTGCTTGCCACCAGTGTGGGAGGTCAGGGTTCAAATCTTGGCCAAGTCATGCCAGAGATCCTCTCAGCTTAGCACTCAGCTTGAGAGCGGGATTGATGTCTAAGGGGATTGTCTGGCAAATATTCTGGCTGTATCCAGACTAATGAGAAATGCCTTTGTACTTTTCTTTCAACAGATGTCTAGTTTTATTTCAGTCATATTTTAAGATAAAAAACAGTTTTTAAGAAAATTGTACATTTGTTTCAAAATAACTGAAGAAAATAAATTAAGTGTTTTTTTGTCCAGTTGAAACTAGAAACGTTGTTAGTCCGACTTTACTGTTGAAGGGAGAGGTAGAGCAGTAAGGAAAGTCAACTGGAACTCTCAAGGACATTGGTTTTCTTGGGAATGGAGTGGCTCTGCTGATGATCCTAGTGTAAGATTAATTGTCTTGTGCTGTTATGGATCACAGTTGAGGATATATTCCTAAGGGAAACAGCAATGCCTTAACTGAAATCTCATCAATGAATTACAATCACATCGAACGATTTCGTAAGACTGTGTTGTTCATAAATGTAATTACATGACATTTATACAAAAAAATAAACATTCTTCTCACACATCAAATATCAAAAGTTTTTCTATCGAAGAAATAATGTCCTTACAAAAATTTTTGAGAGAAAACTGAAATTTCTACCGGACTATATGTGAATCTTGCACGAAATGTGACCGGTAGAAATTGTAAAATGGCCGGTAATTACCGATCACTGGCTGTTATTTTCAGGGCTGCTGGGATCATCTTTCCATTCAATTCACGTACCAAATCCTTGACTTTGTCCGTCCATTGAACTTTGAAGACATCTGATATCAGCAACCATGGCATTTGATCAAGATTCATTTCTTTTCTTTTCGACATATGAGATGAGAATGTGATTCAGGAGATCAATTGATGTGCTCTCCAAATGTTCCAGTTATTTGCCTATAATCAGCTGTTCCTGGAACTGAAACTCTTGATGCACCTTTTTCTTCCACAGTGTATTTGCTGATCAACACAAAAGGCAAAGTTGTTTGATCAATATTTATGATTTGTTCTGCAGGAATTTTATATGTATTTACTGCTTCGTTAACACTTTTGTAGAATGTTAGCCTGATTTCTGGTATGAGGCCCGGAGCAATAATTGGTTTTGCTGTCGTAGATTTCCTGCTCACAAAGTTGAGTCGTTTAAAAATTGACTTGCACCATTTTTGAACAAGTGGCGAAGGTATGTAATGGGAGAGGCTGATTTGGTGATGGATGGAAAGTGAACTATTATTAACCAGCAGCTAAATCTCTCTACCAGAATAAGATAGAAATGTCCTTTGCACTCAAAATAGTCTGCACAGATCTCTGAAATACCCATTCTGGTGGGGGCGATTGAATTATTGGTTTGCTTGGTTGACTTGGAGCAATCTCATTACAGGAGGGGCATGCAATGTGGTGGAGTTGAATACTGCATTCCAGGTCAATAGACGTTAACTCTATAAACTTGTTAGTATACAATGGGTTATTCCTCCACCGCTTTCCCACTAACCTGCCTGTCCAAATCCAACAAGATTAAACAGGCATCAAACAATCTGTCTAATGTGTTTATATGGACGGCTCTGTGAGGAGCACTTCACAACAGGGAGTTGCTATGCAAATATACTCTGATTCACCCCAACACCCAACTATAGTCAAGTACCTGAAGTACCTAACACCCAAACTTTGGCCACCAAATAATGCCTGAAAAGAGATGATAACCCTAACCAATTGGACGACAATATTGGTTCTTGTGATAATTTTCCCTAAATCTTGCGTTTGATTTGGGTTGCAATGCATTAGTTTTACACTGACGTCGTGCAAGATAGAAAAATAATTTATTTGAGATTTTATGTTGCTGACTCCCCATTCTCTCTCACTACTCGTATCTACCATTTTGCGTGACAAACAAACAAACAGACAAACAGAGAATCGGGTATAGATGAATAGGGTCATTACAGCCAACAATTACTGTTCAACAAGAGACTGGAATAGATGTTCTCAAATTTCCTTTCAATTTTCACCATTTGTTGTTTGTTGTTCCTCTTCATTTCCATTTTTTGTAAATCTTCTATTCATGCAGTCCTAAGTTCTTTTAAATTATATTTAAACTCTCTGTAATTCGACTTCCCCTAATTGGAACTCACTCTCATTCCAACTATTTCAAGGTCCCTTCACCTATGATTTCTATGTTAATGAACCTCCATTATTTATTTAAAGTTCCGCCTGAGAGTCCGAATAATAGAGAGTCCAAGGTTTAATGATTTACTTATAACAAATTAATGGCATTTTATGGTTGACAAGCACTAACTCGTTTTCAAAATTTTAGTAAATAATTATACAAAATTCGAATAATGGATGAGACATCTGATTTGCAAAATGTTTCTGTCAAGTGTTGTCCAAAGAATGTCAAAGAGTTGGAGTTCCCAGTCAAAGATCGGTTTGTATCTTAATTTTTCTATTACATGTTTCTTTTGCTTATAAAGGTCCTGTTAACTATTAAATAAATTATGGTAAACTATTAGATAAATTATGCTCAAAGTAGAAGCTTTTTTCATAATTAAAATTTTGTTTTGAATATACTTTATTGAATAGTTTACAGCGTAACAGGAGCTTAAGAAATCTTTCTTATTGCTTTGAGTGGAAAGTTCCTAATTTTTTCTTTTCCTCATTCCCCCACCTCATAATTCCTCGCAAGCTCCTTGATTTTTGTCAATTGCTACAATTTGTTTCATTACTTTATTCTATTTTAATTTCTTAACATTTCTTTGGCAATTTTCAGCCTGACGTTCCTTTATAAAGGTGTTTCTTAAAAAAATCTTTAATTATGTTATTCATGTCTTAATTTCTGAATTTTTAATATTTTTTTAAGTGGTACGGAGTTAGTATCAACTGGTAAAGTTCAAAACGATAGCATTGTTGGTATTCCTGATTCAGAGCCACCAAGCAATGGTAACACTTTATTTCATTCATTCATTTATATATAAATAATCATTTTGACATCATTAAACACGGACTTGTTTTTGTTAAAAAGTATAAAACTTGGGTTATGAAATCAAGCATAACCAAAGTAATAACAACTGTAGCAACTTTACCGTTGTTAATATAACAACATAACATATCGTTACTGCACTAAGAAACGAAAAGAAACGCATGGTATAATGGAAAGCGATATAAATGTTCATGGGAATCCACCTGGAAATGTAATACAACCTAAATGTACGAAAAGTAGCTGCACACAAGACGAAGACATACACAAGCTGGAATGCGCAGAATGTAAACAACTGGTACACTATAAATGTACGCAGCTCCCTGTCTACCAAGTTCAACTGTTTTTAACGAAAGGATACCGTAAATTCATCTGTATTAATTGCACAAATGTTCCGAAATACCTTTCTTGCTTTTTTGCTAAGAACCAACCATGTGAGACGTCGAACAAAGATCAAGAAGAACTAAGGTTGAAGGGAGAAGTTACTGCTTGTGAATATATCATAAAAGTACATGAAGAAAACGAGTAAACGAGTGAGGCACTAACTAACCCATACCTTGCAGAACCAGTTGAGTGGTGTTGTGAAGAACGGGCTGAGATGTTGAGATGAACAGCGGAATTAGCAGTTGGTGGCCGTGGTGAAGCTGGAAAGGATTGATAAAATGTGACCAGACTTGTGATCAAGGTGTCCCACGGCCCATGTGAGATCAGATGGGCCTTCATGTAAGCTAATTTAAGTGCTTTGTCCAACAATTCGCCCCATTGGTCTGCCGTTCGAATGTTGGGGCAGATATCGGCAACATGATTGTTGTCAGACTGTTTTTATGCCTTTTCCGAGCCCCTTGGCGCACGGCCATCATAATCATAACAACAAGCTTGACGACATACACACACAATAACTGACAAACACTACAAACCACAGCAGGAACTAAGATATCAGCTAATATAATATGTCAAACTAATTAACCACTAAATAACCAAGACAGCAAAGATATGTCTGAACTGTTTGGATGTAACCTTAAGAAGGCAGAGACTGGAACCAAAACACAAGGAAAGCTGAAAGAGTGAAAGACCGGTACCCAATAGATAGCTTAATGAAATCCAAAATGGCAACCCGAGCTACCAGTTAACTCAAACTAAGCAAGCTTAGAATACATCATCACAAGCCAGAAAGATGATCTTAAAGAACAAGAAGGTAAATTTAATGAAGCAGGTAATCCTGACTTTGATCTCATCAAAAACCTGGAAAGAAGTATGAAGAAGAAATTGGAATGTGCTTAAAAGAAATTTCAAATTTGAAAGGTCAGCAGATGTATAAAGGTATAAGCATCACTGAAGACTACACCATAGTCGACAGTCAATTAATACAGGGTTTGTACAGTCATGGAAAATCAGAGAGAAAAAGGAGATTTTGAGGAAAATCAAGGAACTTTTTCTGTAGTCTGGAGAAATATGTGGGTTTTTTTAATTAGTTACAATTAGAAGATCATATAAGTAAACCTTTAACTCTCTTGCTAAAAAAACCCATGAATGATGGATGCATACCAGAAGACTGGAAAATGGCTTACATTTCACCAATATTTAAGAAGGGAGCCAGAAATAAAGCGGAAAATTACAGACCAATATGTTTAACATCAATCGTTTTCAAATTGATTGAATCCTTTATTAAAGATGCGATAATGGATCATATGAGAGCTGGAAATCTTATGTCCCCTAACCAATACGAATTTACAAATGGATGATCCACGATGATCCAACTATTGTCTTATCTTGACAAGTGCATTGATACCATAGTAGCTGTAGGAGTAGTTGATGCAATATACTTGGACTTCGCCAAGGCATCAGAGGCTGCTCGGTAAAGTCAAATCATATGGAATTAATGAGAACATCTTTAAATGGATCAGAACTTTTTGGAGCGGCCACTGTCTAATAGTAAAAGTTAACGGCATGAAATCAGACCCAGCGTTTGTGTTAAGCGAGATCCCCCAAGGAAGTGTCCTGGGACCAGTTCTTTTTATCATCTATATAAGTGACCTGCCTGAAGCTGTGAAATCAGACACATATCTATTCGCAGATAATACCAAATTTCTCCAACAAATAACCACCAAAGAAGATGCACTTCAGCTGCAATCAGACATAAATCCATCGGAGCTATGGTCCCAGAAATGGCTTCATATCTTCCACCCAATTGCCTGCGAAATTGTAGTTCTTGAATAATAAATAATAATACAGTCAAACCTGTGTAAGACAGCCACTTCTGGGAAATATTCTGACCATTTTAGGGAGATGGCCTTCATATGGAACAATTATTCTATTACGATGTAAACAAAAATGGTTCTTTTCGTCGGAGAAAAAAATTAGAAATGATTTTGACTGTGCAGATTTGTCTAAGTAAAAAATGTTTATTTTACTGACCATTATACAAAGGGGGAAACAGCTACGGGAGGTAGAAAAGTGGGGACTGTCTGCGTTACGGAGGTGGCTGCCTTAACGATGTATGTTTAGTCTAAGATATGTTTGGGAGTACTTCAATGTGGTCGTTTAGGAAGAGTGGCTGCTTTATAGAGGTGGCTGTTACAGGTTTGTCTGTAATAATAATATTATTGTCTCAGTAACACTAGAAAACTTACGTTGATTAGATCTGTAAGTGGAGTCTGCCTGGGTTGATTTAAGTGATGTGGAATGTGGAGTCAGAAGTCCGAAAATTGATGTTAAAATAATTGACAGACTCTTGTGGAAGAATTGGTTTTGTTAATTTTTAACATGATAATTTATTGTCATCAATTGGTTCATCATTATTGGTGCAAATATATCATTGGTGTTCTATTTATTTCAGTTTTTATCTCAAATGTACTTCCATCTGAAGCTCCTGTTTTGGATCCCAAACAATATGCAGTAGCTAAAAATGCTGAAAGTGGGGAAACAGAGAAAGACCAAAAAATTGAGAATGAAGCAGTGAAACCACAGGTGATATCAGTAACTTTAAATGCTTTTAGTTTATAACTAAAACAGATTCTCTTTGCCGGTACTGGTAATGTTTTCTTTTCTTTTCTTATCTCAGGATTTGGTGCAAAGTTTTTTTGAATTTTGGTCAAAAGCTACAAAGATTCGGAAAGAAAAATATAATCAAACAAAAGTAGGAGAGACTTCACGCAGACGCCACTCACCAGTAGGTTGTTTTCAGTTTTAGTAAATCACAATAGTGATGCCCATGATTTAGAGTAATGTTTCTTTTAAAAATCTATGTCTTCATGATTACAACTACTATAACAACAAAGTAAAACATTTGATTTGTTCCGGGACACCAGTGTAATCCTTATTACAAAATAATTCAAGTAAGACAATATCTATCGATATCAGGGTATTAGTCAGTATTATGGGGAAAATTTGCTTAATGTAGAGACTAACTAACTTCTGGAAGCTTCAAAAATGCATTTTCTAACGTGAAAAACATTTAACTTCTAACTAGGTGAATATCTTAAGTGTGCATGATGGAATATGTGCTATCTAATGGGGAATTGGGGACTTTTTCTGTGTTGTGCATCAAATCACAATTTTTTCCTGATAAGACAATTTTTAAGCTGATAAGTGTGAACTTAAAGAAGATTTTGTGTGCAGTAGTGATACTATTTTCAAAAATGACAGATCACCCTTCATCAGACATTTTCATTCTTTACTTCAAGTTCAACTCTTTATTTACAAACAAAAGGTTTATCTGGTATTCTTTAGGTGGATGATTTGTTTTCCTTCATGGGTTATTATGATAGAGAACTCCCTGCAGCAACGGATTATGTTCGAATCAGTCATACATTGAAATATGTTTCACAAATGGAAGATGATAGACTCAAGATAATGCTGTACGTGTGTATAATATAGTCTCCCATTAATGTGAGCCAATCCAAAATCACTGTTTTTTCTGGTCTCCTAAATCTAATTTAGCTGACCTAAAATTACTTTCTTGTTTGTGCTCAGGAAAACAGTGATGGACGACTTCAGTGCAATGCAAGAAAAAAGATCTGAATTTAGTACATTTTACAGAAAACCTGGTGAAGTCTTATACAGTGTAAGTCTCTACACTTTATTTCTCTTTCAAAACATTAAATTTCATGCTCATAGTGGAAACTTACTTGAACATCAGTTATCATTATGGTCATTATTGTGTAATAATGTAATTAAGTAAGTTTTAGCATCTCTGTCCGCTGACTTGTAGCTAAGGTAGTTGACTTATCGCCACTTGCCAATTGTTTCTTTTTTACTAGAATACAGAGTATTTCCCTGAATCTCAAAAAGTGAAGGAAGGGCATCATTTCTTGTTTTGTGCTGGTATAAAGATTGGAGAAGGTGGCTTTGGTACAGTATTTGCTGTAGTTATAGAATCACAAAATAACCTGCACAAAATGGCTTTGAAAAAGGTGAAGAGCATACTGTTTTTACTAGAATTACCAGTTTACCAGTTTACCAGTAAACCCGGGGTAAACATTTGGTAGTTTTAAAATGAAAATGTAGGGGGATGGTAGATGTTTCAGGAACAGTTTTATGAAAACATAATGATAATTTTACCGGAACTTGAATCATTGCATACATTAAAATAAAATATTTCTAGAATAAACCAAATTAGTGCTATCAAATTCGTTGATGATGTCACAAAATACTGTAAACAAAATACTGTAAACAAAATACCGTAAACAAAGGGGTCTCAATATTATGTAATTTATACCTCATTTTATGTAATATTTTGACTTGGTTGTCAGTACAGACCTCGTTTTGATGTGTTACATTGTTTCATGGTAATTATATTGTTATATATTTGGCCAATCACAAATTACTGTGGGACAATTGTATGTAATTATGATCATAGAAACGAGGTCTATACTGGTAACCATGGTAAACATGGTAACCATGGCGAAATGCATAAACTCAGGATAGGTCTATTTTCACGTGAATTTCAAATGTTGTGAGTTGATTGTTTTACCTTGTTATTTCCCTAAATTTAAGAAAACTTTGTGCTGATTTCTTTTTGCGAATCTTGCGTTTTTGTAGATATTTTTACATATTTTTACTGAAACTTCTTCTTCCAATGAAAATAGCAATCAAAATATCTAAAGTGGGAATAAAAATTCATTGTAATGGGTTCTTGTAACCAGCATTCAGTTCAATTCTAGAGCAAGCCAAAAAATGTTACATTTGTGGAGCATTTGCGAAAACTTGGGAGTCACCCGTATTTACTTTTGCCTGATGTGGTGATATACAACAATGAGCTGATGTATCAAATTATGGAGGAAGGAGGTGTGCAGCTCTTGCTGAAGATATGTGTTTTATGAATAATGGTTGTTCAGATTTCAAATTGTTCTCTTCAAACCAATTTGTTTTTAGTAATGTCATTATGGGAGGTAGTAAACAAAACAAAGCTTTTTACGATTAATGAATCACAAGTGTGTAAAATCTATTGGAACGATATATTAAGGTGGAGAATGAGTTTTCGAAGCCTGGCATTGTGTCAGATTACACAAGGTGTCCTGTACCTGCATGAGATGAATCTTATCCATCAGGATTTGAAATGTACGCCATTATTACTATTACTATTACTATTATTATTTTGTCATTCAAAAATGTAAAAATGCATACTAAAGAACTGTAAATTTGTCCATTTTAGTACAGAACTGTGTTGTTATGAAAGGGTTTCAGTACGTCAAGATCATTGATTTTGATTTCCTTGCACACTGTCAGTCAGGAAGTGGATGTGGAACACGTTCTTATCATCCTCCAGAGGTAAGGTTTGCAGAACAACTCTTCGTTGATACGTTTATATTTATTTATTGATGTGTTGATAGATTCTTTATAAATCTACTGCTGTTTTCAACTTAATAATTGCTCTTGGCTCTTTTTTCCCTCTATTACTGTATTCTTTATGGCCAAGTACAAAATACAATTCTAGTATCTCAAACATAAAATAATGGTACCCATTCAATCAGAAATGTGCAAATTTCATTGTTAAATACTAATATACACGACCTTTTAAGAAATATTAGACATTTTCGTAAATTATGTAAAAGAGCGTTGTTGTTGCCTTCAAAGCGCCATTTTAAAATTCTCGGTATTCATTTTTCAGAACGAGTTAATACTCTCGTACGTAGAGGAGTTTTTACGGAAATCATTTAAAGTAAATAAAACATCGTAAGATGTTAGGCACGGATGGTATGTTACATGTTATCTTGTTTTCTCTTTTAAAGTGGAAAAAAGGAACATGACATTCAAGGCCATTATATCTCGAGAACCAGTGGGACTAACTGAGGTCGTATGGGGTGCCTGCAATATTAGACATGTGTTGGCAAATCATCTTCATTCAAACGGTTGTGTCTAGAGTGAGTGGAGGGTGTTGTTCGGTAAAATATCATATGCATTATGTATTATGCATTATGTATTTTGTACTTGGCCATTCCTTATACTGTTTGGATAAGGATTTGGTCTTTATATCTGATCTTAGTTCATCAGCAGTTTCCACGCAGATTTGAAACACACTTATTAACTATAATCTCTGTTCAGGCATTTCAACCATTCTGCTGTGCTAAAATTAAGAAATTTAAGACCCCTCCACGGAGTGGGTTGATTAAACGACTTTTTTACCTTTACGTATTGCAATAGATTTTGACCTTAACTGTCTGTAATTTACCATTAAAAGGTTTTGTAGTTATATTTTTTGAGTAAAAAAAGATAAAAAAGTTTTCATAAAAGATATTATGGGAAGTTATATGTTCAGGCCATAAAATAAAAGTAGGAAGTTTGAAGTGAACATCTACATACATACCATCACTTTTCTAACGTTAAAAGAACACCTGAAAAGTGAAAAGGAGACATACAGATAGTAAGCATACAATGTTATCCTACACCAAAAGTATTTTTTTACAACTACTGCACAATTTAAAAGTAGGAACAAGAAATTTTATTATTTGATGAAAAATATGCCTCCTAGTCAGAAGTTCAGCGAAGTTTCCTACAAAGTTCCTATTATCAATCTTTTTTCACATCATGCAAGTTTTATTGACAGGAATTGGTTCACACATCGGTAGAGATGGAATTACTAGCTGAAAAATTAGCTGAATTTGTTACTCAATTCGGAGAAAGAAGATTTTCTACACAGTTCTGCAAATATCATTTCACAGAAATGTTTACCATACAAATGACAACCCTTACAAAGCTCTGAAAGACTCAAGAGAAAACGAGGATATAAAAGACAAAAGTGTGACCATAACGAGTAAACTTGATTACAAGAAGAAGGTACAAGACTTGATTTGCAAAAGAAAAATTTTGTAAAACTAAAGAAACCATCGTAAGCGACCTAAATTCATTTGAAAGATTTTTATACCAACATTTCAATAAACATGAGAAATGTAAAGCAATGATCCCGCAATCGAATTTACCAGGAAGGTTTTTTGTTACTACAAAAACCCACAAATTCAATTCTTTTGATAACATAAATGTTACAGATGTTAACTTAAGAGCAATCATTGACCAGATAGGCACATGTTACTACAAACCAGATTTGCAGATTTGCAGATTTCCTCAACAATGAATTCGTCCTTGTAAATAACCTCAAATAACCAGTTAGGAATATGTGTTTCAGTTTTTGTTTCAAAGGAAGAAATTACAGACTTAATGAATGGGATAGGATAACCTGGAAACAGAAATTTTCTTCTTATCCTGTTCAATTCTGTCTTCAAGTCTTGTAGTCTTGTAATCTTAATGTAATCATAAGAACATTTTGTCCTCAAAGAGCCGAAATAATGATCTTTTAGAAATCAACACTCTAGAAAAGAAAGATAGCTAATATGTAAATCGTAAAAATGATGATGATGATGTGGTAGCTAGATTGATGTATTGGGGGGAAATGAAAGTCAAAAAGACGTGGTTGAGAAAAAATATGTGTCAAATAACAAGAAGAATATTGCAAACTCTTTGCCGTGGGCTTTTAGTGTCAAAATATACATGCAGAGGACACTTCTGGAAGTTGACCACTGTTCGGAGTTGCTGGTATATTGAAAGAAACCTTTTTTGGTATAACTGGCTAATGAATGCACATGTTAGTAGAAAATTGACTTGATTGTTTTATAATATTTCCTGTTGGAACATTGCATCATTATATTGATGAAAGAACACAGACTGAACAATATCTCAAAAGAGAATCAACAGTTTTACATTTGGATTGTATATGCTCTTTTAGAGATTTTTTCGTCATACATAGATGATTTGGGCGTTAGGTCTCCATTAACTTTAATCAGAGAAACTTTTGTGATAGAAACTGTGGGAAGGGAAAAAACTCACAATTGTTTTATTAACTGTTCCGTTAATTGGAAAATTCAAGATATATACTTTAATGTCAGAAATTTTTGCGGAAAGGAATTTTTTCGTGAATTTCGCGAATGGACATCTGCTTTCGCAGTCAATATACCAGTCAATTCCAAAAAATAAATAAATATACCTTATACCGGTCTATTCCAAAAAATGAACAAATTGTGGGGTATTTTCCAAAATCAATGCTCAAGAACATTCTTGGACATTAAAGTTCCTCAAAAGATAAATTTTTGAGAATCGCAAATACTTAATATTCAAAATTTGTTTTAAAATGTCTAAATTTCTTTAAAATTATCGACTGGATAAAGTTTTGCAAATCAGCAAATTGAAAGATGTTAGCAAGACAAACTTTCACGAATGAAAATTTTGGAATAATTTAACGTGTCCAACTTTCGCAAAAATGACCAAAAAAATCATGAATTCAACCGATTCTAACACCACTTATTGGTGATAACAACATTTAGGTGAAAGTGCTTTATAACCAAGTTGGAATACTCTGAGTATGATGACAACACATTCTATTTCAGAAATCATTGAGTCCCGTCCACATTTTTTTGTTGTTGGTTTGATCAGATGAATAAACCATTTTCGCATTTCTAGTGAAAACTTGTGTTAAGGCTTCGTCAACAAATACCAATTTGATTTCATTAGTGCTTCGGTAAGAGATCAGAGAGTTGAAGAGGAGTTGTTTGAACTCAATCGATTTCTCTTCATGACTGAAGCAGAAATTGTTCAAGCCTAAGGGCTTCTAGTTTTTCTTATAATTGTATTTCCTATTTTAACCACTCATATGCTTAGCAAATCTTTACGGAATTTGGGTGCGTTATAAGAGGTTAGAATCAGCGAAGTACTGTGTGTGTTTTTGTTTTTAGTTTTAGTTTCTTGTGCACATTCTTTTGTATTTTGTTCTATTTAATTTGTCTATATTCATCATTAATCTATGAAACTGTTGTTGTTTCTCTAATTATTAGAGAGGGATGCAAAGAAGAGGAAGAACGGTATCTTCATGATTACGGTATTTTCAAGATATATCAATTCCTTTCAGGTTTTTTCTGGCGAAAGCAAAAATACAAAAGCTGGGGAAATCTTCACTCTTGGCTTGGTGATAGCAGAGTTGTTTGGATTTGATATTGCGAAAGTTTTTCGATTAGACGGGAAGCTCAGAACTGAAGAATGTCTCTCACAAATGGTAATCTTTAATGTTGTTCAATTTTTCAGCGTGCTAATTTGAACTGCTGATGTTTCTGAACTAATCACATGTCACCGTACAACTTCAAAACTACAAATAAATATATACATACATCGACAGTGTTCCGTAAAAAACAAAACAAGGTATAATATGTCATGCGCAAGGAATTATACACTCATTTTTTTGTAAGAAAACCAAAATTTGAGCAAGCCTCATCATTTTTATTATAAGGTTTCAAACCTTAAATAATTCTTACAAAAGTGTTTTCTGTATTTTTGGCAATCTACAGGAAAGTAAAATCTTAGTTTCAAAAGAGGTTTTGAAACATTATTTGCCTGTTGAATACATTCTGTTATGCAAAGCTATGATCTGTAAAAAAGATCACAATTTCCATCAACAAATGCTTCAGCACAAATTATTTTTCTGGTTTGTCTTTTCCCCAGAAAAACTCTTTTATGATTTCAAGAATGAAAAAAATATCAAAATTCAGGAGGTTTAATTCTTTTCATATAAATAGAGAAGTGAATACCAAAAGCAGTTTCCTATATAATCTTTCCTATATTTATTCTGAGAAATTATGGAGGAAAACATTTAGAAATGGAAGCTGTTGCAATACCGTGACCTTGTTTCTAAAAAAGTCTTTTGAGATCATGAACAACATTTGCGTTCCATTTCTTTCTTCAAGTTTTGTCATACTGTAAGACTTTGGGCTTTGGACTTTGGGCTAATATTAAGTTGTAAGGCTTATACATGGAACACTATTTGTGTCAATAACAATAACAATAAATAACAATAACAATAAATAAGCTCATGGTAGACTAAAATATAACACAAAGTTCAATGTCTACACCAAATGTAACATGGAATGTGAGAAAATTGTTAAAAAAAGTGAAAGATTACGTTCTGTGAATTTATTCCATGTAAAAACCCATGGGCTTATATTTTGGGGGGCTTATATACGGTTCTAATTTTGTATTAAGGTTTTGGTGGGCCTATATACATAAGGGCTGAAATGTGTATACATAAGATAATTAGCTTCATATCTATACTGTTCCTTCAGCAACTGGCATGACAGGGTAAGCTGGTATCAAAGTAACAATTCTGTGGAAATACTAACACAGAAGACACTGTTATCTGCAGAAGTAATACAGGACTTATAATTTTACTGAAAAATATTGTTCAAAAACCAAACTTGGGTCAAGAAAACTCTCACGGAAATCATCCGAAATATTAGATCAGTACTACCTTTTATAATATACATGCAGTAATTTGGAGTTAATGTCAACTTAAGGTTATATTTCATGGAATATGTTTTTTTAAGTATTGGTACAAATGGATGATATTTAGAGAAAATAACTTTTTATATTCATTTTCTTGTTTTTGGTGGAAATTTTCACTACCATTGCATAGGTTTCTTTTCTTGGGAAAATGCAAAATAGTCGATGCAAAAAAAAAAAATCGTGAATTCAAATTTAATATAATATAATATAATATAATAATGTAAGAAATAGTTTCAACAACAACAACAACAACAACAACAACAACAACAACAACAACAACAACAACAACAACTCTCGCTCTTGACAAACAAACAAACAAATCTGAACCAATTTTTTCTATAATTCTTTTCTTTTCTAATCTGGACCACATAAAATATTCACAAATGGTATGCCCCAAAACACCATATGTTTGGGTTTAAATGCTAGAGAGAAAAGGACCAGGTTATATATGGGGGAATTGTTTTTGTTTTGCTATCAGTAGTATAATCTACAGATTTTTGTTAAGAAGCTGTGATTGTACAGCGGCCATGAGATATGATTTTGGATGATACACCAGCTTATTAGTTATAATCAATTCTATTTAGGAATCCTCCATTGGAAAAAGCTCTAAAGAACTGGCAGCTTTATTTAAAGCAATGGCCAAAGTATGATTTTGTTATTGTTCTTAAATTATTGGCTTTAGTACATTGATTTTGTTATTAGGTTGACAGTACTTAAGTACTATTTGGGTTTCTTCTTCAGCGGAGTAGTAATGTCTCTGGAAACCATGTTTTTCTTCATTTGTTTTTTGGTGCGCGTACACACTTCAGATAAGATAATGACAGATACATTTGTGGCAATATTATTTTTTGAAGGGTGAAATTCTTGTTCAGAAATGCAGTTCTTTTTGTCTGTATGGAGCTATTAGAGAGATACAACATACAGTTTGCAATGTCCTATTGCCCCATTGGGTTCATATCTTGGTGGAAAATTTATCTTTGGAAAATTTATCCTTACGAAACCAGAAAAAAAATTGGTTCCACTCAACTATAGAAAAATGGAATATTATAAGTGCTTTTTTGTGCAATAAGGAAATTAAACCATTCTTTTTTTCTATTCTACACATGGCTATTACATATTAAGGGTTTCCATGTCCATTGAAGAATATTTTGACGACAGAGAGAGATAAATGAAATCTTTATACTTAAAGATGAAAATGTGAATACATTTATCTTTAGATTGTGCTGTTGCTTATAAACATCTTGATCTTTTTCATGATTTCTATTAGACAGAGGACAAACTGTTTATTCAATTCACACGTTTTCTTTCATTAATACAATTCTGATAAGGTTTTTTGATTCTAATTTGGTGTTCCTGTTAGAAAAAAACATACCTTGTACAATATATTGCAATTCTTTTTTTAACCAAAACAATCAGCAAATTGAATTTTTTTATATTTATTTATAAATATCATTAAACTATGTAACATGTTAAGTTGTAAAAGTCTATGAGGAGGAGTGTTTTCTATAGGAATCACAAGCAATATCACCTGCTGTTTCAATAAAAAACACTCCTCCACAGAGACTTTTTGAAGATTTTCCCCACTGGGTAATAGTAATCACAACACACATAATTACTTATCTGAGATACAATTTAAAGCATTATTAAATTATAATTTTAGTCTGACTTTTAGGATAATCTTAATTTTCATTTTTTTTTCCTAGTTAATCCCCTCTGATCGCCCCAATATTAAGGAGGTACACTCTAAGGTGAAACAAATTTATCCAACCCATGATGTTTGGATGCCGCCCCATGATCTGATGGAAACTGGAAAAGGGAAAAATGATTACCACAATTGGTGAGTACATTTAATATGCAGTGGCTGATTTGAACAACTGTGAATATATCCTCTTATAACTGGAGACAGCCTGTTTTAACGCCGCTTATCTTAACAAATTCTCGCAAGATTGAAAACAGGTGGCCGCTAGTTTCTAAAATTTTAAGGTCTTGAGGATTGAGGATTGCCGCTTAACTTACCGCTTGACTTACTGCTTGTTTTAATGTATAAATTGCAGACCATTTGAATTTTTCAGTTGTGATTTGCAGATCAGAAAGGTGAAGGCCAGTCTCAGATAAAGTGACAGTTGTCCAAATCAGCCATGGTATACGTATGGTTCCCACCATGGTATACATATGTTTTTTTTGTGGTCTGTTTTAACGAGAATTAGAGAAATTTTGAAATTATAATTTGCGACATTAAATCCTTGCGAAAATCCCCGGTTTATTTGCACGGTTTTTGTCCCCTTTTTAATCAATACTTGATTTAATTGATCAATAAATTCCTTCGCATCCATGTACACCATTTTTGAGTAGCTTTAAACAAACATCTAAGCGTTCCCTGACTCAATGACTGTTAGTTGTCTATGAAAGTGAAAATAAAATTGACAAAATTAAAATGTATAAAATGTTTATAAAAAGTAAAATTCACGAAAATAAATTCACATGAGAATGTCTCTCCTTTCAAAAATAGCTCCAGAATGCAAACCATTTAAAAAGAAGAGATTAACGAGATTTTGATGAGTATCTTGTACGAGTTCTCCCAGGAGTCAATGTTTTCTGTTAGTCCTTATTGTTCTGTCTATTTTTTCTAGGTTGGATGAATTGGATTTACCACGATTACCGCCAAGAAAGCCAGACAGCTTAAAAAAAGAATTTTGTAAATAATCTCAAGAAACGTACAGTCAATCAGGCACCTCTCTTTTGTAATGGCTTTTCTGTTAGTTTTTATTTAATTTTTATTTTCATTTAATTCTTCATTTTGTTTACTTTTTTTTTATATCAGCTGATCATGTGACATCAATTAACCAATCTCATTCTGACAATTATTAAAGACTTTTAAGATATGTGGCCGCTGATCTTAAGTTCTCACAAGTGTGAAAACAGGTAGCTGCTAGTTTCTAAACAGACAGCTGGGAGTCATCACGATCTGGTTTTAATTTACATCATTATTATTTTTGTGAAATGCTTCTTATGTTCTTACTTTTCTACTTTTCTGCTTTTCTACTTTTCTACTGTAAAGCTAAGGCGCCACTAGAGCTTTTTTCGTGTGCGTGCAATGGAACATTTCCTCCATTGCACGCGCATGAAAATTTTTTGTGTCTCGCCACCCATAAATATTTAAGATTTTTCGGCACATTTTTTGAAAGATAAAAGTTGTGTCTGTGATCTTTTTTGTGAATACTTATGTAGTATTCGTCATGGCTGCAAGCATACAAGACGAGGTTGTGTTGGCTCTTTTATTACTTGACGAAGACGAAGAAGAACAGAAAAGTGCTCCAAAGAGACAATGTTGGATTCAACCATGGTTAGAGAAAAGAGAGACTTATGGGGCGTTTCATACAATATTTCAGGACGTCAGAATGAACCCTAAAAAATGTCAAGCATATATTCGAATGAATAATACCCAATTTCTGTATCTCGTTGATTTGCTTTCTGACGACCTCCAGAAACAAGATACTCAAATGAGAAAGTGCATTTCCCCAGAAGAAATGGTTTGCTTGACACTCCGATGCTTAGCAACTGGTGAAACGTTCCGGTCATTGGAGTTTCAATTCCGAATTTCAAGAAAGAAAATTTCTAATACGATAATCTGCACCGCAAATGCCTTGGTAAAAAGATTGGGTTCCGAATATTTATCAACACCGAAAACTGAAGAAAAATGGCTAGAGATCGCAAACTAATTTAACGATTGTTGGAATTTCCCTAATAGTATTGGCGCACTTGATGGGAAACACATAGTAATCCAACAACCAGGCAATTCGGGATCACATTATCGAAACTACAATGGCAATGGTGGGACCAGAATACGAATTTTTGTATGTTGAGGTTGGTGCCAATGGCCGAAACTCCGACGGTGGTATTTGGGACCGCTGTGAACTGAAAAAATCAATAGAAAAGGGAACATTAAATTTGCCAGCTCCTCAAGTATTACCTGGCCGAAACAATAAGATTCCTTTCGTGATTACTGGTGATGATGCTTTTCCGCTAAAAACATACCTAATGAAACCATATCCAATGAAAAATCTTTCACTAGAGAAACGCATTTTCAATTATCGTCTCTCTCGAAAGCGAAGGATATCTGAAAATGCATTTGGAATACTGGCCAATAAATGGCGTATCTTCCGTCGTCCTATCGCGCTAGAACCAGAGAAAGTGAGAACTTTAACTTTGGCAGCAATAACCTTGCACAACTGGCAAAGAAGTATAAGCTCTATTGGGAAAGTTGACTTGCCAAAAGGATTAATTGATCAAGAAACTTCTTCTGGTGAAATAACTTCTGCGTGTTGGAGAGACGACTTACCAACAAGCTCATGGTTTTCCATCGTAAATGACAAATATGGAAACCGCCCAAATAATGTTGCAAAATCAATTCGAGAAGAATTCACCGAATACTTTAACATGGAAAGCGCAGTAAGCTGGCAATGGCGGGCTGCCAAAATTGACATTTAGATATTAAGCTTGAAATAGAATTGTATTAATTTCTTAAAGGATTTGATAATAGTTTAATAATCCCTTTGAAAGTCATTAAAAGTTTTTTATCGTTTTATATATGTTTTTGAGACCCTTGTTTTATGGTCAAATTGTCCAATTATTAACAACACGGCTTGAGTGGCTGAGAAATTCAAATAGGGAGATTCTAAATTGTTCTAGCAAAAGTTTAGAAAAATCAGACAAGTTAATTGAACTTGAAAAATAAAGAAGTCTTGAACAAAATTTTTGACCTGATATAAACCGTAAACGTAAAAATATTAATAAAGTTTTTGAAATGTTTAGTTCCCAGTAAATGATGAATCGTTTGAGTAATTGGAACTGGGCGAAAATGGTCCATGTCCATGATGAGGATTAAAATTTCCTGTCTGCTGAAGCATGCTTGAAAAGATCCCGGACTGGAGTGGGAACTGTTGCGGAATGCTTGCTTGTTTTTGTTGTTCATAATCGAAAAACATGTCCATCACTTTTTTCTTCAACAAAATCCAATCTTTGGGGTCACACTGTAGAAGATTGTCGGCTACCATTTTACCGAAAAGTTCAGCCCTTCTTTCCAAATCTAACTCACTTTTTGAAGATCCTTCTTTTCGTCGTTGGTTGTTGTTTTTTTAAGTGTTGATAAGTGTTTTTTTTGGGTGATTGAGTATGATAAAGCTTTCCACAACTCGGCTTTTGCTGTTTGCTCGTCTGAGGCTTTCTGCACTTTTGACTTCTTTTTAGGAGGCTCAGCGTTTTGGATGCTATCATCTAAAGAGCTAACAGTTTCATCCACATCACAAGTGACATCGATGAAGTCCATTTGGTTATAAAACTCCCAATTAGAATAGTAGACCTCTGAAGAAGCCATGCCGGACAATTGTGATGCTTCTTCCCTAAGCTTTTCTCTTTTATAGTTGGTGACGGTGTTGTGCCAACAAGTCTTAAGCTCTTTAATGGTAAATTTTCCATCGAAAAATTCACTCAGTTTGGTCATACGTGATTCCCTCAATACCCTATCTCTATATTCCTCAAGTGTGTGGTTCCACAAAGAAGGATTTTCGCGATAAAAATCAATCAAATCTTCTATCTCTTCACTCGAAAATTGACTTTTTTTCTTTTCTCTTGTCAAATCAGCTACCAAAAATTCCATTTCTCCATAAAACTTCCACTTTTTGGAAGGTACTTCAACCCCAATGTTTTTCTTCACCTCCCGAAGCATTGATGATCTGAGAGAATGGAATGATGCTTCCAGCTTTTCGATCGTAAATTCATTTTCAAAGAGATCTACCAATGAAGCTTTCAAATCTTCTCTTTTTTCTTTATTTTTATTGTAAGGATTATTGGTGTCCCAGAGAGCTGGATTTTCTTTATAAAAAGCAATCAATTGCTTTTTTTGTTCATCTGTTAAAGTCTTCTTTTCCGACATACTGCTTTTGATGCTTTCTTTCACTACATGGACATACTATACAAGATACAGACTTTTTCTCTTTATCAAGTTTGTTTTCGAAATTAAAAATTCATCAAGTGATGAATAAATAATGATTTTGGGTGGCGACATTATAAAATATCGTCGTGGCGCAATTGCAGAGTATGGGACACGAGAGAGAAAAATAATTTTTTTGCTTCATCCCATAAATTTTGTCCCGGGACAAAATTTGAAGGTTTTTCGGGTTTTTCCCCTTTTTTTAGTTACAAAAAAAAGAAAAAACAGCCATGAGACACGAATCTTTTTTCACTTGCGCATGCAATGGAGCAATGTTCCATTGCATGCGCACGAAAAAAGCTCTAGTGGCGCCTTAGCTTAAGCTAATGTTTTAATGGTTATTTGGGACTTCAAGCACACACAATAGTAGTTTTCTCCAAAGAGAACTTTGCATTACATCTGAAATAAAACACTTACACAGTATTCCCAGTGGGCAAAATCTTCAAAAAGTCCATGAGGAGGAGTGTTTTCTATAGGAATGACAACCAATATTGCCCGCTGTTTCACTAAAAACACACTCCTCCACAGAGACTTTTTGAAGATTTTGCCCACAGTATTTATGTATTGGATAAGCATAAGTAGAGATTTTTTTCGGACCAATTTTAAGTCTCAGGATTATAGGAACTAAGTGACTGTTTTGCTGCTCCATTCACAAATAAATGGACAGGCCTCACTCCAAATGGAACGAACGCAGTGAGTCTTGATCCTTTTTAATTCCTTTTTAACTCATGACGAGTCAACACCAGATCCGGAAATTCCTGGAACAATTTCTTTCGGTAAGTGAGGACTAGGTTCTGGTTGAGCCTCGTTCATCCAAACGCTTTCATAAGACTTTTCACCGAAGGAGCATGTTATATGTTAACCAAGGCCATTTTTTTTTAATTCATTCCTTTGATCTGGTTCTCTACGAAAGTCAAAACAAAAGAAATATTATATTTATATTTTCTTAATTTTCTTAATTGCAACGTTTATTTAATGGTTTATAATTTCTTACTATCCAATATATTATACATGATATACATTACATTTTTTATCATATTGATTTCATATTGATTTCATATTTCTCCCTCTTTTTTTATTTTCTATATATGCACCCCTCTCGAAAGTGCCCCTTCTGGAAGTGTTTCAATGGTGCTTTCTTTTAAGTAAGCACCCTTGGTACTTATTCAAGGAAGTACATTATTACTACAGTCGGCGACTTCAGCAGAACTCATGTAATTTGACTTCCTGTAATGCAGAAGATTCTTTTAATAACCCAGATGCCTTAGAATATTTCACTTTATTTATCTTAACATTCTAGTCTCTTGTCTTCCCTCCCCTTATTGAGCAGATTAAGAGCCTGTTTCTGCATAATGTTGTAGTAAAGAAAAGAGAAGAAAATGTTTCAAATCATTTAAAAAGAAGTTATAATTCGTTATGTGCGACGTAAATGACGAAAAGTTATCAGCAGAGCAGGTGCTCACAAGAATAAATACCAAAACATTGTAAGTGAACAGAAATATTAGAAAGATTGTTTCAACTAAATTAATTTTGGTACTTGCTTCTTAATTGTAATTCAGTTCTGTGATACTTTTCCATTAAATTGTTTTGTTTCGCACCTGAGTGATTATCTTACTGTGTTTTTGTTTTGACAGAATTGGAAGCAATTGCATGAAATGTAAGGATGCAATGGCTGCTGTTGTTGTCCGAGCACATGATCCTCTCTGCAGGTAGATGAAATTGTTTTTTGTCACCACAATACAGCAAAGTTACAAGAAATATTTTGATTTGTGTATGTCGATATCAAAGAAATGGCTTTCTTTTAGGGAATGCTTTCTTGCATACACAACACATAAGTTTCGTTCTACACTTGGGAAAGCAAGACTGATAAAGGCAAATGACAAGGTAAAGGTTCACTTGTGTAAATTTTTACTTAGTAAAACATCCAATGTGTTTTTATCTCGCTTTAATGCGTTACATTGTTTCACGGTTATTATCTAGTTGTATATTATTGTGTTTAACTACAAAAAGGCAGTGGAACAATTCTCAGTAATGGTCAACTCTGTTTGGTAGGGACAACTGAGTCCGAATGCCACATATAACTATGAATTAGGGGAAGGTGTATAAGTTCTAAAAGTCTATGAGGAGGAGTGTTTTTTTACTTTGCTGATAGTCTGAAATTTGTTGTTGTTATTACCGTTGTTGTTGTTGTTGACAATAACGAACTGAACAAACACCATCATTAAAAAAACTCATCATCTGTAATGGTCAGTGAAATGTTGAAATAATATAATTGCAGCATTGATTTCTGTATAAGGACCATTATAACAACAGCTGCCATTGTACAGGTGCTGCTTGCAATTTCGACTGGACATTCGTCTACTGCAATGATGCGTTTGGTACATGAGGCAAGTAATAAAACAACTTTTGTATTCTATAAAGTTAAATGATTTTTATCATGCTTGTATCCATCATCGGTGTGTCAGCAACATAATAATGTAATAAATACCTTGGAGTGAAAGTACTTTATTTCCTCTTGTTGATGATTAGGCCCTCAGCGAGAACGCACACAAACGATTGAAATTCTCTCCCGCTGTTGTTTTTGTTGATGGTAAGCTTATTACACATATCAAGTACATTATGAAGTCATCCTGCCTGGGAAGATTCAAATTTGGAATTTAAGTTGAAATCCCTTAAACTTTATTTCTATTTCCCTCCATCACAGATAAGCTATGTATTGGATTTATTTTTTGTGGAATAAACGAATTCTTGGCTCTTCTATGGTGGATAGATTGTTTTTTGTTTATAGTTTATCTGGATCCTCTTGAGGCTTATAGTCTGTGATCTCAACGTATCTCTTATAAGGGGCTGATTATATGAAGCGGGTTAACCCGGTGCTGGCTCGTTTAAAGGGAAATCTATTTTTAAACACAACCCGGCTGTTGCAGAAAATAGTTCTACAAGGACGATTTCGATTATATGAGGCGGGTTGAAAACGGGTTGGCTCACTTGCCGAGCCAGCTCGTTTTCTCAACCCGGGCCAGCTCGCTTTAGGCGAGCTGACTCGGCCATATAATAGCTTATCCCGGGACAGAAACGGGTTGGCGCATGCGAAGTAGCTTGAAATAATCAATCAATAATGGTAGACGAGCTGAATACGCAGTAAATGACAACACATACACTAGCTGGAAGAGCAGCAGTCCTTTCTGTTGAAGAAAAAAGAAAATGAGCGAAAATAAATTCAAATGGACAGACGAACTTGTTGATGACCTCTTGAAATGTATTATGGAATTTAAAACGTCCATGGAATACAAGGGGAAAGATTTTAATGCTGACAAGCCACGTCAATATGAGGAAGTAAGAAAACTTCTGGTGAAGTTGAACGAAGACTATAGTAATTTCTTTGGCCCAGTTGAAATTCCTATCATAACCAGTGATGTAACTGATGAAAATACCATTCGACGTATTGAAGATGAACGAAAAAGTGCGACTGAAAAAATCAAACAAGAGTACAAAAGAATAATGGAAAAAATTAAAAAAATCAGACAGGGATTCTCAAATGCAGTAGTATCTGGACGAAGAAGTGGTTCAGGGAAAGTGGTACTTGAACATTATGACACCCTGACAAATTTATTTGCTGGTTCAGCATCAGTTGAGCCATTAAATTTTGGATTGGAAAGCTCCGTAAACTGTACCAATTTTCCCTCATCCGAATTACATAATAGTGAAAGTTTAGCTGATGTCGAAGGAGATGAATTTTCGTTTATATCACCTGATTCAGAAAGTTCAAGACAAACATCTACACCATGTAATAACAAAAGAAAGTTTCATGATGATGAAAATTGCGTACCAAAGCTTATAGATGATAAAAGGAAACATCTTGAAAAAAAGTTGTGTCAATCTAAAAGAGATGAGATTTTATTGAAAGAAGCCAAAGAGGATGGTATGTTTCGGAAAGAGTTGTGCCAGGTAATGAAGGAGTCAAATAAAATATTTGCAGATGCAATGTCCAATATGAGTGAATCTTTTAAATTAATGGCAGAAACCATGAAACTGTCAATGCAGCAAATGCATTCACCTCAACAGTATCCATCTATGTCATACAATCTTCCACAAGGAAGTTTTCATCAATATCAGCCGACTAGTGCACATTTTTACCCAGTGCAAAGTGGCACTTCACAAGAAAGTGAATCATTTTATAAGATGCTAAGAAATTGACTTTTGGGACCTTTATCTTTTTTTGTACAGAAACAACAGTAATATATACTACATATATATATAGGTTTGTTTGTATCTTTAACTTTAACAACCAAAACATTTACTATATCGTATATATACGTATAATGTTATTTTCCTAGTAACAGTCTGGTAAATTCTGGTTAATATATTCTGTTAGCAAATTCCTGATAATATTTCCTTCTGCATTATTTCCAGAATATATTTTATCAGGGAGGTTTTCTTGAGATTTTTGAACATTTCTTTGAAATGTAAAATATTGGTAAAATATTTTGCGTGTGAGGTTGCCGATTTTTCACGGTCCGTTTCTCACGCGTTTGTCTGGGGAAGTTTGAAACTGCACGAGCAAGTTGGTTTTTCGTTTGCGTATTAGACTTTGAAGTAATTCTTCATCAACAACTTTTCTGTTTCTCTCACAAAAATTATGTAAAGCAAAACACGCCATTACGATTGTAGGAATAACCTCAAGCTTAAAGTCAATTTTCTTTGTCAAAATACCCCATCGAGCTTTAAGTCTTCCATAGGCACATTCAATAGGGTTTCGTGCAGCTCTCAAAATATTGTTGAACAGTGTTTGTGCATTAGATTTACAAGATTCGTGTTCTTTCATACAAAATGGAGTCAAAGGGTATGCCGGGTCTCCGATAAGGTAGTTTGGTATTTTCTCTTCACCTGGGATTATTTGCTTATAAACAATAGGAATTTCACTGGAATGCATTTTTCTGTTGATACTTGAATTTGCATAAACTTTCGCATCATGACAACTACCTGGCCATCTGCAGTCAACATCCATAAAGTAACCTTTAAAATCACAAACACCTTGTACATTTAGTGAAAAGAATTGTTTATAATTATAATAATCTTGTGAGTTCAATATAGGAGCTTTAATCGGAATATGTGTGCCATCAATGCACCCAAATGCTTGAGTCATTCCAAATGCAACTTCAAACTCACTGATTTTAGACAGCATTTCATCTTCAGACTTAGGGATGGTGATAAGTTTCGGTACCATGTACGTTACTATGGCACCACACACATCTTTTACAGATTTAGTTAAAGTGTTTTGATGAATTCCAAATGCATTTGCTGTCATCGTCATTGAGCCTGTATCTTTTAAAAAATACAATACTGCCGCAACCTTTTTTTCTACTGACAATGCCCTGTGATTTGGAGAGAGCAGATTAGGAGCTATGTAGGGTCTTAATTCGTCACAGAGTTCATCAAACTCTGTCCGAGAAAGTCTAAAATTCTTTTTCCATAAATCTTCTATTGGTCCAACAGCCAACATCATATCCACCCACCACTTATCTGTACGACACTTTCTAAGCCAAATTTGTCTCTTTTTTCTACTTTTTCTCTGGTGTTTTCTCATAAGCAACTTTTTTCTGAGGATGCTTTCTTTGGAAAACATAAAATTTAGAATATTTTGGAACATTAACTTTCTGTGTAAACATAACAATAAAACCTTGGATGACATCTCTAAAAAAGTGTTTATTAAAATCAACATTCGCTGATTTCTTATGCGTTGTTCAGTTAATGAATGCGCCATCTTGATTTTTTTCCCGGGTTGTAAACGAGTTGGCTCGGTTTCGGCTCGTTTGAATTTTGCCATATAATAGCAAGTTGGTGCCGGGTTGTAAACGAGCCAGCACCGAGCCAACCCGCCTCATATAATCAGGCCCTAAGAAATAAAACTGTGTGGATTAATCACAACCTTTCTGTTAGGATTAATCAGAATCATTTTTGTGTTTCATTATTTTTAAGAACTTGCAACTTTGCCTGATAACACAACATATGACTTTTCATCCATACAAAAAACAAGTGAAGATTTTGGATATCCCTTTTACGAAATACCAATTTATCAGGTATGCCATCATAATGAAAACTGTGATAATTAGTAAAATAATAGTCAGTATGATATCAGTGTAGTTGCCAACTTGCCATCTTTTACATTATCTCACAGCAACAGCGCAACTAACGTTTTATTGCAGCAGTTCTTACGTTTGCTCCATTTTGAGAAATCTGTGACAGATGTCTTGGTTCAAAACTTGGTCGTGCCTACGACTGTAACAGTGTAAATCAATTCACTCAGCCTGGCAGTGAGTTTGAGAGCGTGCATTGTTTGTTTACAGTTTCCCCTAGCAATTCCATTTGACACCTTCAATGCTCGTTTTTATATTTTTTAGAACTTCTATAATCATTCAGATAAAAGTTTGAATAAGCAAAAGTTTGGGGATGTGTTCAACTCAATCACAACTCTCAGTGCCAAAACGGAATTCATCTCTCGTATCAGGTAAATATCCTTACATGCAGTATTTGTGTGGGAAGCATTATAAGGAAAAACTTACAACATACATTTAACAACTGTTTATTACATGATAACAGATGCACAACCGTTTCTAGTATATTTCGAATAAAATTTCGATCAAAGCTTCTTTCATTTTAAATTGTTTTTGAAACTTAAATATTTCATCTCATACCTGATTCCATCTCTTACTATTGTTTTATCCACTTTTTCGTGCCCCTTGCATAGGTTGTCACCTGACCCTTACAGTGACCAACAATAATTTTAGTGATAGTTGTTCTAAGTAACTCTGATTTGGCGTTAAAAGTTAGTGTTCTTGTTAGTGTAATTGCAATCACAATGCATCTTAATTGTTTTAAATTGTTTTTTCTCAGGACTTCGTTAATAATTGATACTGCGGTTAAAATGGGTTATCCAAAGGTTTGTATGCTACTCTGTTAAAACTTCGGATTGTTAAAAATACAATAACACAAGCGTTAAGACACACACTAGAATGATCTGAACCAAGGTGTAAGTATATTATGACAGATATCTCAAAGTTCAGTGCATACGTACAAATGTAGAGATATCCTAATGTGTATACAAGCATAAAAAATATAAAAAGGTTAACATAAATAAAAAGTAGCTTTTAAAAACTTCAATTTTTCGAGCTTTTAAAATACGTTTGGAGTCTGCAGAATTGAAATGCTACTCCTCCAATTGATTAAATTAGATTTTATTAGACATATTTGATAGAAAGTTTGTGAGGATTATGGAGTTTGAACTATGTGCAAAAGATAGGGTAGCATGGAAATCAGTCATCACAATCCGTCCAACGCATGCAAGCATGGAAAAC
The DNA here is from genome assembly GCA_039566895.2 of Turritopsis rubra. Taxonomy (NCBI): domain Eukaryota; kingdom Metazoa; phylum Cnidaria; class Hydrozoa; order Anthoathecata; family Oceaniidae; genus Turritopsis; species Turritopsis rubra. The sequence continues at coordinate 5,619,253 of CM077631.1, read as the reverse complement.
GGACGTTAAACCGAGTATGATGATGATGATGATGTTTGAACTAAGATCGTAAGAAGATCATATATTTCAACATAATTTCAGGTGATGATTGGAGAGAATGCAACTACATTATCCATCAAGTTACTTTGTAACGTTGCTCAAGGGAGAGGTGCAACTATACCACAAGATATTGTATGTTATTGATGGTATCGGAAATATATTAGAAGCAACTTTCGAGTTTTAACAATGTTACCTTAAATACTGTTGCTATCAATAGTACTACTTACGTATTACGTGAAGTATTCTCATGTTGATTTACAAAAAACAGTCATTTCCCCTGGATTTTCTTTAGGAATGAAAAATACCATACCAGCTAGTAGCTAAGATTATGAATATTTTTCAGGGTGTGGCAGATAATCGATTCCGAAATATCACAATTATTAGACCGATGAGGTAGTGCTACCCATACATTTCATCTTTCATCTTTCAGGCTTTAGTTATGAATTCTACTTGAAGATATTTTGTTTTTCTTCTTTAAGGGAGTTCAGTTCGAAGGAGGTAGCATTGTATAATCGCCTAAATAACATAGAAATCAATCCTGTCAGCAACATCGAAACTATGGTATGTGTTCCTCCTTTAAATTCATACTCGAAGAATTTCTTCAGTGAACGTCTTAACATCCATCAGTTCGTTTTTGACCTGATTACTAATGACGTATCGATAACAAAGCTAGCATCGTTAACAAAGAAAAATATTATGTGATACGTAGTAATTCAGAATGGAAACGAGGCGGCGGGTATTGTGACGTAAGATCGATCTGTTCGTCTGTTTAATGTCACTTGCTGACATAAAAGCTGTAATGATTACTGCATTCGAGATTTTAAGAACTCGAATTTTCTTGTTGCAGCAAGGAAAAAACTCAAGTTTACAACGTCAAACAGAAGAATTTGTGATTGGATTGCAGGTTTGTCTTGTTTCCAATGAAGTACTTCTCATATCTATGTACAGTCAGCGAATCACTAGAAACTGCTTCCTTCCATTATTGAACGGAATTCCTTTCGAACAGCTTCCGACAGTTTGGTCACATTGAATGCTTTATCAGATATTAGTTGATAATTAACGATTATACTGCCTTTCCTAACATTGGAATTAAAAATTGTAAATCCATAAACCATGGGTAAATATTCGAGCCTCCCCCAGGGTTTTCATTGATTTTGGCTGGTTCCTGACAAGAAGGTACATAATCTCTCTTCATTTTTGCCAAGTACAGTATTTATACCAACTAAGATCGCAGTCCTAGTCTTATTCACACCAGACAACATATGAACGGAAGCTTTTCTTTGTACGTAGATTCTTATAAAATTAGTTTGTATCCATTCGATGTTCAATTGAACCGTGAGTTGAACAAAACAAATTAACGGCTTATTTCATACTCAATTTTAGGCTGATTTTCCTTCGACGGTTAACACGGTGTTTAGGTAAGAAGACATTTTCCTATGCTTGAGATGATGGATTTTTCCGGACTATTTGTAAACATTTTCTTCTTCGTTACTTACTTTAATCAATTTTATAATTTATATTTGTAAAAATGAATACAAAATATCTATATAAACGGCAGAATTCTTATTTTTCATTAAAAATTAGCTTTATTGAAATAATAATACAAATTGTTACTCATTTTAACATAGAAATCAACAATCCACACACACACACGCCATGTTGTGCAAAAATTTCAAAAATTTTCAAACTTGAAAAATCTTCGTCTTTCGTTTTCTTGTGCTCTAAAACACCATCCTTCATTTTTTGAAATTCATCTGCAGCACAAGCATCAAAACAAGTCACTTCTTCTTCGCGATCATTGAGCAAGGGTAAAATTTGCAGACCAGATCAAGAATTAGCAGTCTCAACATTTGACCAGCTATGACTTGGATAATGATAGCTAGTATTATTTGTTTTGCTTTATATTGATTTCTTTAATAAAGTTACCTTAACCAACTTAGTTGTACTTTTCGCTAACTTATAAACACGTTCAATTTGGTTCCCCCAGCTTGTCTGCAGATTCGATGAGTATTTTGACATGTGATAACACTACGACCGCCGGGGGAAAAGTAAATAAAAACACAGAAATCACGTGATTCATGTCGTAGCTCCTTTAAACCAAAATGAACTATGAGGGGCTTCTTTGTAATTGTTGGATTTCCCTTTTAGAACTGGCGACAAGATCTGTGTTAATAAAGATATGGCCGGTATCGACAGAAGTTGCGTTCTGTGTCAGGTACGCTTTCTGTTCACCGCAGAAGTCATGTTCTGGAAATCTTTTCCGCCTGAAATTCTATTTTTGTCTGACGTGTGCATCTTTTTACGCCAACCCTTTTATGGCATTATAATTTATATTGTTTTCATTATAGGGACCATTAATCCGCGTATCTAACCAGCAAAGCGATATTAACACTTGCAACAGTTCTTGTAAGGCGTCTCTGTTCGGTGTTTTATCTCCGCTTAATATCGAACTTATAAATGCTGCTTTTCTTTGAAAAAAACATGTGATTGAAATAACAAGCTGAAGAAAATCTTTTATCTGATCAGGAGGTCTGAGGAACTAATGTTTTGATGTATATCCAATACTTTTCACATTCCATTCGCTCTATTTTCAATCAGCTTGTTGCGGTTCTAGTGAAGAATGTTCAAGCGGGAAATTCACGTAAGTTTCATCATGTCAACTTTGATCTGGTGTTTCTTTCCACCATGCAACTCATGAATGACGTTGTGATGTTCAAGCCAAGAAGACAGGCGATTTCATGAACTATTACAAAAATTATTTGTATGCTCTCGACGAGACTCCAAAGTGTATTCAGGAAATGAACATAGCAAGCTTTATTTAAAGGTGTTGCTTATTATTAAGTTTGACTTAATGAGTGGGTGTTTATTTCAGAGAGGGCGTTAGATTGAGTACTAACGATATATTTGTCAAAATATATTCCCTGAAAGTCCAGATAGCACTTCATCATTAAATCATAACAAGAACGTATTCTAAGTATTGTTTTTGGCAATTGGTTTGAAGTGAAGGCGTTGATTAATTCTTGATAAAAGAACTTCTTATCATCTATCAACTTTATATTTACCTTTTGCATTTCTGACATGTTTTTTCCTTCGATTTCATTGGATTTAGTTTGTCATCTGATGACGTCAGAGGTTATCTTTGCTATGGTGAGTATGACGTCATATTGTTTTTCTTCTGAGTAAGCATTTAAAATGTTTATGAATTTCTGTCTGATTATTTATTTAGGTTGCGATCTGACTTTTAAAGACATGGTAAGTACATACATTTTGCAAACCGATCGTTTCTTTCATCTCTGCATTTTACAGACCGCATTTTCTCATCTCTTGATTTTGCAGACTGTTCGTTCCTTTCTCTCATTCTTCTCGATTCCTCTCGATTATTCATTGCAAAGTAAAATCCTTAGGAGGGTGATCGACACATCGTTCGGACGCATATTCAAATTCAAAACCGCGCAGGAAGTTCCAAGTTTTACATTTTCCATTTGTTTCAGGGATATCGAGTGGATTGGTTGCCATGTGATGTATCGGACGCCGTTTCTTCGGATATGAAAAGGTAACGTATAGTGGGAGTCATGACGACAACGTAAATTTAGCTAAATGTCCTCCATCCATGCTTCAAATCAGTTCACATTATAATTCTGCGAGATATATAAGAAATACTATGTGTTATTCTTCCATCCAGGTTGAAATTGAGAGAATCAATTCAAGATTTCCTTTTGGAAGAGTCGTGAACATTTCGATTAAAGTGTTGAATTTCGTGAGGACAATCAACGTACATCCCTTAACGGATTCCATATGATGGCACTCGGTCCTTCCACGCAAATGAAATGCTTATGGTGTGCTGATTCTTGCCGGGCGTTTCCGATACTAACAATACTATATTGTAAGAAAAAAACGTCTTGGCTCTTCGGACGGACGGACAAAATGCAGTATTGTAGTCGCCATCATAAAATCGACATCTCAATAATGAATTTTTTCTTGTTCTCCCATATCCGCTTCTCTCATATAACTCTTCTCATACTTAAGATGACTATTCCCATAATTCAGTGACGCGATACACCTTTTCCTTTTCATGTTAACATGTCATATTTTGACGCAGTTGTCCATACAGACTTTATCCAGGTGCGTTATATTGTCCACGGTAATTATTCAGTTATATATTTTACCCATCTTTAAATTGCAGTGAGGTACAGACTCTCGATAAGTGGAACCATTTTCGACGGTCCCTTGGATTTGACTTTAACAAGAGGTTTAGAGGTTTAGAGGTTCCACTTCTCGAGATTCAACTGTAATTATCATATGTAATTATCAACACAGAAACGGGGTCCGTATGAACAGCAGGACTTGAATGTGCCATATACAATCCCATTTAAGCAGGTTCTTTTAGTCTAAGAGAGTAAGAGAAATTCAAAGGGAATAGTCTCCCACTTAATATGTTCCTTGTGTAAAGAATAAGTGACTGGTTATATGATCGGGGATTGGTGTAGTGGTAAATTAAGTCTTAATATCCCAGGCAGGAGTGAGCTGGTAAGACAGACTCTACTAGTTGGATAGCATTGAATTTGATCAAAAAGCTTTAAAAGCTGTGTACGACAGGGTCGTGTAAAATGCTACCGAGTCTGAGAATCCGTGATAATACTGATGTAACTTTCTACTTTGTTTCTACTGAAAATGACTGAATTTTCTTTTACAACTGCTTATACGAAATATTTCATTTGCATTCAAAAGATGTTTGAATAATATTAAATTGTAGATTCTATTAACAATAGAACTGAAGATTTGAAGTGTTATTTTATCGGGGAAATGAGACTTTAAAAGCAAATACAATTTATAGATTTCAAGAGTCATAATTTACCATAACTCATAATTTTCTCTAGGAAATTATGACCCATGGCGTCAAAATATACCGGAAAATTAAAATTTCGAAGTCCTAATTTCGCAGGGGTCAAAATTTACTGTTACACCGCAATATCTGTCCAGCTCAGTTACGCATACTTTATTCACGTACATAATTAGGTTTGTCATCTTTAAATAAAAGAACTATCGTGAAACTCCGACTCAAAGCCCTGGGCAGAATCTCCAAGTCCATGAGTAGGAGTAGTTTCTATAGGAATGGTAAGCAATATCGCCTGCTGTTTAATAATAAAAAACACTCCTCCACAGAGACTTGTTGAAGATTTTTCCCACTGGGAAGGCTTACATATTGGGCGGCTTATACAATGGAGCAACAATTTGTGTGAGTAACTATTATGCTCATGATTAGACTAGGAATATAACACAATGTTCCTTGTCATCCCCAAAAGTAACATGTATAAGTCCATGAGGAGGAGTGGTTTCTATAGGAATGGTAAGCAATATCGCCTGCTGTTTAATAATAAAAAACACTCCTCCACAGAGACTTGTTGAAGATTTTTCCCACTGTCGTCATCCCCAAAAGTAACATGTATAACGTGAGAAAATCGTTAAAAAAGTGAATATCAATTTATCGTGGTTTAGTAATCCAAGAGTTGCGATTTGCCCGGTACGAGTTACCCGTTGCTACAATAAAATCACGAGTTACGAGTTGGTACATTAATTTTACGAGTTGCAATTTTATGGTCAAACAACTGGTCAGGTAGCTGAAAGACCTCAATAATTGAAAATTATGCAAATCGCGTGGACATTACAATTTTTGTGAAAACATCATATATACTACCTAATTAAATTAGATCGCATTCTAACAATTCGTTTAAATTTCTTATCAAAATAAATACGGAAGCCAACTTAAAACATATTCAACGTTTCATGAGTAAAAGATACAAATATCAATAAACTGCACTTTTCTAGATCTTCCGATAGAATTAAACAAGACCCCCGTGTTAAAAATGGAAATCGGCTATTTTTATTCGACGCGGGAAAGATTGTTTATAAAGTTTTACTATGTGCGAGAAAAAGTGACGAAGAACGTCCTGCTTAAAATATTTCTAGTGTTAATCATTTATTCCTAACTCCAAAAAAACACACCGTAAATAAAGAAACGGATAGTTGTTTTTTACACGAAGGACCCATCGAAAAGCAATAACTCAAACTTCGTGGGCAAACAGAAAAATCGCTTCAAAGGTTAAGACATGCATGGTTTATTATTCTGTCATTTGCAGTCTACTACACCACTTCCTTCCCAAACATAGAATTCATTTGCACTCACTCGATAATGATATGGTTTATTTGGGCTTGAGTACCAAGAGTTAAAATTCGTCTCTATGTAGAAAATTTGGTATGAATAAACCGAATTCGTTTAAGGAAATTTTTAAAATCTCTCAAATGAAATTGAGATTTTTGTTTTGCATTTCTTTTTTAAAAATATTATCAAACAAAGTTGTAAATTTCATTTCTATATTTTACAACCCGAAATTACAAAGCCGGAGGATCCGATATTTTGTTACTTTAATTTAGCCTAATTCGCAAAGATGATCATGTAAGAAATTTATTGAATGGAAGCGAGACTGAATCGCTACTCTTCCATCAGTAGTGTTATGATTGTTATGTGCATCCAAAAACTCTAAAAGGTTTTGAAAAACGAAACCAACCTTCGAGTTCTACTGAAGAAGATGAAACGTCGCGTCAATATAAACTTCGGTTGTCAGGCCTAAAAAGAAATCGTTCTGGAACTGTTTTTTTACTTTTTGTATACAAAACGAATAATTGTACCGTTCTATTTCTTCGCATCTCGTAGGTAATTTAAGTTCGCTTCACTTTTCTCAGATCGAAAAATTATTCGTTAAAGAACGGTGGCTATGAGAATCTTTCAAAATGCGTGACTGAAAACGCAGCTGTCACGCTGCGAAAATACGCTAACGAAAAGTCCGACAATCCACGTCTACTAGCATACGTCTCTGGATTGTAGTGGCAAAACATCGTGTAACTTGAACTACAATATCACCGTATATTCGAATATAAAAGATCAAATGCGCTTTAATAAAAGTTATTTGCTCCCGCTATAACGGGATTTTTCATTTGATTTTGTCAGTGTTTGTGACGCCATCAGCTAAACTTTTAAGATCTATATCTTTGCACAAGTTGGAAATTTTGATGTGGTCTTCTTGTAAATTTTGATTGTCTTGATGCAAGAAATCGAATGAGGTATTTGACTTGAAGATTTGATAACTTTTTTAATGACCCTGCTGCGTGACGTCATCAGGACCTAAAAATCTCCCCAACTGGACCCTTAGAATAAATTGGGATGGCCAGTAAAGATTTTTAGGTTCAAAACATTGTTTTTGATCGATTAGAATCGTTTTTGAAGTGTCCCTCTCATTTCCATAAAAATTTGACGCTCAGCGCCCTGACTAAACGTTGCAGTAACGTTGAAGTATTCACTTTTTGACGACTTTTTGAATCACGTATACTTTAAGGTAAGAAAATTATGCGATTTGGCATCATTTATTATCGCAACAAATTTCGAATAATACTTTCATTCACAAAGTCAATCCTACAAAATTATTTGTTCAGTTTTGAAGCAAATTGCTATTCTTTAGGCGAGTTCATGAACCTGATATAAATCTTAATAAATCAGACATATTTCCAGACGGGGAAGCAACAGACATTAAATGTCATGTCCATCAAGAAAACTCTCCTCCGTTGCTGTATGTTTCATTTTCATGCTATGAATCATTTGTATACGGGCACACCGAATCTCCACAGAGAAATTATTTATCGCCAGCTATCATCTACAAAAGTAGGACATGCGCACTTGCAATATTGAGCAATGTTTTTGCGCGACAACGACCAAATTCTGTTTGCTGATGAGCGCTGGGGAGTAGAATTCACCTCTACTCAAAAAAAAGCAACTCGCAACTCGTGACTTATCCATACTCAATTCATTCCGGCCAGCACAGTATTCGAGATAAGACAGTCATAAAGCTCAATAGTCTGCAACGTCTACAGAAGTCAACAGCTTGATATGTTCAAGGAAGATATGCCAAATAGTTCATCTAAAGTGGTTGCCAATCCATGACATGAACAAATCGACTTCTCGATCGTAAAATTGGCTTTTAAATCACTTCACGACGAAAGATTCCCTGGCTATTTGCATCTTAAATATGCGACTGTCAACAATAAATTTCGTTCTGCTACCAATAAAGATAACAACACAATTGAAGTCAGTCGAGAGAGAAAAGATGTATTAAAGACCACATGCAAACATGGATATATTGTGTTGCCTGTATCACCCAAATAGGGACCTTACGCAAATATGACCAGGACGGCAAATACGACGACAACGAGGACGGAAACGTCCGTGAAACAAAGGTGTCGTTGTCCTTGTTTCTTTTATTTATTTATAACATTGGGAAATTTTATTAAGTTAATTTAATCGGTTAATTCATTTTACGTCCATCGTTTATTATATCATTAGCACATTTGCACGTTGTTCAGATGATATGAAACGTTAAGCCGTATTTAGAGCAACGACGCTAGTATGTAGGTAGATAATGTTTCTCTTGTGTTGGTTCTATCCTGTGTCAAAAGTTACTTTTTTTCTTTCTTAGTTCATCGCGATCAAATGTTTGGTATGTTGCAAACAGTTCTAGAAATTTATGACAACTCTTTAGGTAATTTGAAAGTTCCATTTGTATTTTTTATGTTTGATGATCTAGTAGGTTGGTGAGTTGAAAGCCAACCTCATTCCCAGGGCTTCTTGCCTTTTTGATATACGGAACGAGAAGCCCTGGGAACGAGGTTGAGTTGAAAGCCTCTTCTTTCTGATGTTTGAATTCAAGATCTCTCCTCCCACTCTTATAGCTTTCAAAGAAATCAACCAATTTAATCCAAACAAATCTATATTGTGTTATATTAATCTGTACTTGAACGATTGACGATTTGTTGCATAATGTTACAGAAATAACTGGATTATGGAAACGGGTCAATTCAGAAACATTATTGCAGTGGGTAAAAATGAAAAAGAAAGGAATGATACTATGGATCCTTGGTTGTTTCCTAATCGCACAAAACTTTTTTAATCGGTTAGATTTTGGTTGAAATCAATTGAGAAGATTTCTAGTAAGTGAGTGAGTGAGGAAGTAAGAAGTTTTGCGACCTTGGGTTTCCTTCTTGGTAAAATATGATTTCGGTTAGTCACGGGATAAAGGTACCTTCCGATTTTGACCATACACTAATAATGTTGAAAAAGCTAAAAAAAAACTAGTCACAAAGCTGCAAAACATTTAGAAGACATTCTCCTAAAATCAACCTCAACAGTTCTCTTGCTTTTGCGAGAAGACATTGAAAATAAGGTTACCGCGAATCCTCTAATTAAAGGAAGTGTTCAAAAATTCTAAGTCGTTGGAAAGTAAATTTCATGGCAAGATTCTTTCTATGTAAGGTCATAGTGTAAAGATTTAATAGTGAAGCTCTAAAGGAACGAATAACCTTGTTTTTGATTTGATGAAAAATTAAATATTATATAGATCACCTGACAATTTTTTCTCAGTTGAGTTTATGCCTCGATCAGCCAAACAAGTTTTCAAGGACATCAACATCTGTCAAGAAGAACTTGACATACACTTAACCTTGGGCTGGCTTTGATTTCAGCTTATCATCATCATCATCGGAATAACTCGGTGGTACCTTATCGGGGAAAAAAAGTCGGGAAAAATTTTAGTCGGGGAAAAAGTTAGTCATCTACGGAACATTTAGTCATTTTTTCCCGACTAATTTGCAAATTAGTCACTTTTCAAAGTCAAAACTTCACAAGTCAAAAATACAGGTCGGGAAAATTTTGGTCGGGGAAAAATTTAGTCAACCCCAAAATTTTAGTGACTTTTCCCCGACTTTTTTTTCCCCGATAAGGTATTCGTCCCGTTCAGAGGTATTATCGCATCGGGTTACAGTTGCACAGATCAGTCCACTTTAGCCCGTGTACTCTGCATAGGCACCAGTTGTATTTTTGCACTTCTTGCGGTTGCAAGATCACGGTCGAAGATCTTCAGATAGTGCTGCATTCTTCAACATCCATTGAATGTTCCAGTTCTCTCTGTTTAAGAACTAGCCTAATTTGCATTACAAGTTTTTTAAAAAAAATTGTAAAAATCCATCCAGCCTCATTGGTGCAATGTGTTTTGCCCTTTTGAGCCTATCATATAACAAGAAAACAGAAATATATGCCTTCAGAATTTCCAAAACCATCTACCTAATAGCTTAAAGTTTCGAACACATTTGTGCTAACGGAAGAAAGTACGAGGGACAGGTGTTTTTTAGTGAATTTGAGTCCCTTGTGCTCATAAAAAGTACAAATTTCCCTGGTCTGGAAACTTTGCTTTATTTTACACTTATTCTGATCACATGGTAGTAAATAATTACTTTGCATTGGTTGGAACATAGTGATAAGAAAAAAAAGCGTATTCGAAGTGATTTTCCATACCCTTGTACGAAAAGAACAAAGAAGTCCGACAAACACCTTATTCCGAATCCAAAAAACAAACCAAAATACACCATTCTTTTAAGAAGTTGTGAAATATAGAACAGTGGTATATATGATAGTGATATGTATACATTTTACTCACTGTAGAGATAAGAAACGCATAAGAGGATCTTATTTAAAACGCCTACTTCTTAATCACATACCTAGTTTCAAGAAAAACCAATACGAATTTGAAAGAGGTCACTTGGAGTGGATTTTCAGTTATTCGAAATTGCGGTTATTCGAAGTAGATTCCCATTTCCCTTGGAGCTTCGAATAACAGGGAATCTATTGTAATTGTCCAGACCAGGGAATTTTAACGGATCAAACACATTTTTGATGAAGGGATGATGGATGATGATATATTTAATTTCGTAAAGTAGGAAAGCAAATATTCATCAAGCGTATCGTTTACATCATGTCATGGAAAAAATGGTCGTTTGAATTAGTAGTGCTTACTTTGGAATCAATTTCCCTGTATTATTGACATGTTAGATGAATATAAAACAGAATATGTATTTACATGAGTTTACTTAAAAAACTTCTTTTGTAGCAATTATGTGGAAGATACGCTGTTTTGTATGAAGAACACCAACTTCGATCCTAGAGTATCTTTCCTCTCAATTGCCATATCCTGGGAACGAAATTACAATAAAGATTTAACAACGACAACCTGAACAACAACTTCGTGCACAGGAATTGTTTGCCATTATTATTAGATAATAGGGCAGAGTTATCTTTTTGAACAAATATCACTGTATTTAAGCCTATTTCCTGTATCTCTATCGCAGACACATGTCGTTGTTATATCTGCAGAAAAAATATACAACACCATAGCTCTATTTACACTTGCTGGATTTACACTTTTCCTTCGTGTAAGGGGAATGGGACGAATGCCATCTAATTGGTTCGTATATTAATAAATAAACCAATTAAGTTAATTGAATAATTAAATTCATTCCATTTCAAGTTTTTCGGTCCTGTCCCCCAATGTGCACAAGAAAACTGGAAATCCATTTTAACTGCACAAACAGAAAACTATCAATAACAAAGACCAGATTGCGGGTCGAGTAAAATTTCGCATTGGCGTTACTCGTCAAAAATTGATTTCAAAGAAGGTCAAAGGGAACGAAAATAAAAAAAGCTGAAGCAATCCCACAGCAACTAATGCCCAAAAAATCATTCCTTTGGAAGGTTCTACTCCGTAGACAAGTTTTAAAAACCTCCTCGAACAACCCTCTTTCACACCGATAAAATTTGGAAATCAGATAATGAGAATTTAAAACTATGAAAGCCCATTGCACTCAAAGAGTTGGCGGATTGAAGGATTTAAAAGGCAACTTTATTCCACTCCCTAGAGTTTTCAGAAAACTAAAAACGGATTGCGAGTAGATCATTTCTGAGTCTCTGTCAATAATTTATTATTCCACTACGTTTCTGACGTCTTAATACCAAATGTATTATAATAAAATCATTGCAAAACATTGAATGTTTTCGACCTTTTTCGTAAAAAACAACAACAACAAAAAGAAAAGAAATAGTAGCCATTTTGACCCTATTGCTCAATATTCCCACGCAGGGTTGTTGAGAATGTTCATTAGCCATGCGCTGGCTAATGCTTTATGTGGTAGCAGATTTCTTGACTTTCTTGACAATACCATTTTTAATGTCATCCTGAACGCCTTTTGAAATCAGATATTCCGCTACTTCAAAGTTTCCACAATTATTCGCCACCTGCAATGGACTAAATCCGTCTTTCGTTTTGAGAAACAGGTTCGAGCCTGCTTCTATTAACATTTTCACACATTCTAAGTTTCCAATATAACACGCCTGATGTAAAGCAGTCATTCCCGTTGTAAAAGATTCATTGTTTACATCAAACGTGGTGTTTTCTCTATCAGCTTCCTGTAGCACTCTTTCAAGGGTGCCGCGGTCTTCTGTTATGACAGCATTGTGAAGAACGTAATGAACATCTGCGGTGGAGAGACTTCTTTTTATGGTCCTCTCATTTAAGGGTGAACCTTGGATGGTTTCCAAATCTTTGGTTTCTTCGTCACCGTCATCAATCGAGACTAAAGGTCTACGTGATTGAAAAGAACGAGCCTTTTTCTTATTTTTGAATTTGTCTCTACGATCGAGTATATTCGCCATGTGATAACACTGTCATTAACATATATAGACAAAGCAGATGCAAAACCGTAACGTATTCACGTTAAACTCTCAGAATTCGAAATTTAGTAACCTTTAATATCTTTGAATCCCTGTCCTCACTTTTTCACGAAATGTCTGATAAAAACATAATGCATATCACAGATACGACATAGCTATATCATTGTTATTATTGATGTGGTCTTCAATATCACAGTGTTTTCGATGAACGTAAACAAAGAAAGCTTTTATTTGAAGTGGCTAGCCAACTTTTTTTGTCAACTATATACGATGTTAATACACATTTAAGTGTTGTTTCCATGACAGTAAATTGTATTCAGGTACGTTATAACTTTGAAGAATTTTAAGATTTTGAAGTCGATTTTTACTTAATACTTCCCCCTTGCAACATCATTTTTCGTAATGATGACGACACCACGTAATAATTTGACGTCGATGGTATACCTTATTGGAGGAACATTTGTCGGAGTTAATTTTAGTCACATGCCGTCCACACATTGAAAAGGGCCTGGGTTCGAGATTGGGACATGTTGGTAAACTTTATCAACCATGTTAGTAGATTTAGCCTGGAAATTCATACAATCTATAAAAAAAAGATATACCAATATAAGTTGCATTTTCGACTCTTTTTTGCCCTGTGGAATTTGAATTCTAGTCATGAGAGAAAATTTGGCCGAGGAAAAATTTTATTGGGGAAAGTTTTCTATGACAACTAACCAAAATTCTTTATTTTTTCTATCCGAGGTTTTCCTCGATTAGGCATAGTAATAATTTAGCGCGATATTATGACAAATCTTTCGACATATGTCACGCTCTTTTCTACGATATTTTCGCTCCTTTGTGTTATTGTGACATTGATCCCGCCCTCTGGGAAGGCTAGTGGTGCAACGATAAGATATATCACGATCTTGAACTTTTCATGTGAAAATAATGGACAGTTTCTTTACATTTATTTGAGCATTGGAAGAGTTATGCGAAGAAAAAACGTGGGAGAGAACTCGTGATTTCTGAAACATCAAAAGATCAAAAGATGAAATGAACAATGTTCATCTAAAAAAAATAGATTACGTCGTGATTGTCGATGTTTAATAACAATCATTGATTCGAAAATATCTTTTTAGAAAAGAAAACTGTTTGTTTAAATGGAATGTTGACGAACTTAATATACTAACGACAATAACACTCGTTTCTGGAGGAGTGGAAAATGGAAATTCTTATCTAACTAAATTAATTATAATATTCAATCGTGTATATAAAGTGTCAGTTGTACACATTTGTATCAATCAAACTCTCTCAACTCTTCTCGTATTTCTATGATCTCCCGAATTGTGAGTCCAGTCAATACTTTTTTCGCCCTGCAAGATAGTCTTCAAGTGTTTCAAATCACATTGAATATAGCTTTACTTCTGAAAAATCGAAAACCATCAATAATAAGGACCAGATTGCGGATCGAGTAAAATTTCGCATTGGTTTTTCTCGTTAAAAATTGATTTCAAAAAAGGTCAAAGCGAACGAAAATAAAAAAAGGTGAAGTAATCCCACAGCAACTAATGCCAAAAAAAATATTCCCTTGGAAGGTTCTTCTCCGTAGATAAGTTTTTAAAACTACCTTGGACAACCCTCCTCCATACCGATAAAATTTGGAAATCAGATTATGAGAATATAAAACTATGAAAGCCCATTGCACTCCAAGAGTTGGCGGATTGAAGGACTTAAAAGGCAACTTTATTCCATCTAGGGAGTTTTCAGAAAACTAAAAACGGATTGCGAGTAGATCAATTCCGAGTCTCTGTCAATAATTTATTATTCCACTACGTTTCCAACGTCTTAATACCAAGTGAATTATTATAAAATCATTGGAAAACATTGAATGTTTTCGACCTTTTTCGTAAAACAAAACAAAGCAAAACAAAAATAGTAGCCATTTTTACCCTATTGCTCATTATTACCACGCAGGGTTGTTGAGAACGTTCATTACCCATGCGCTGGCTAATCTTTTATGTGGTAGCAGATTTCTTGGCTTTTTTGATAATACCATTTTTAATGTGATCCTAAACGCCTTTTGAAATCGGATATTCCGCTACTTTGAAGTTTCCACAATTATTCGCTACCTGCAATGGACTAAATCCATCTTTGGTTTTGAGAAACAGGTTCGAGCCTACTTCTATTAAGTTAGGAAAGTTATAAAGAAAAAGACTTTTATGACCTTTTCCCAGACTGAAAAAAACAGAATAATTGAAAATAAAAGTTAAGACTCGAACCTTATGAATGTTTTTAGACATTAAGGTTACTGTAAAGGAAAAACAGTGTTTTTCTTTATCACTCAATATTTCATTAAATCTTTGAAATAAATATATAAAAGTATATATTTTTGGAAAGCTTTCTTTTTACTGTAAATAATGGAAATTTTTTTGGAAAATTGGGCCGAATTTATAAGGCTACCATTTTCACTCAACGACTTCCTGTCACACAAACAATGATGTTTTCGCTTTGAAAATTACTTCTTTCAGTAGTCGGTACTTTAAAAACTAAAATCGCGTGTCACCGTTTTTTAAATAATTTCATCATTCAAAAGATATACACGTTTTTTTTATAAGCAACCAAGGTCAGACGTTAGTAGTAATGTTGCTTAAAAAATGACCATTTTTTAGTAGTAGTGTTGCTTAATTTGTTGCTAAGCATTAATCGAAAATATATATATGTCCCGTCTTGAAAACCTTGTTCACATTTTAGTTGTTTAATTAAAGTACCTAAGCAAAAAATCTAGGACATTCAAATCATTACATAGAGCGCACAACCTAGAGCCGCAACATTGTCTTTTGAATTCCATGGTTGAAAAAACCAGTTTTTCATCAGTTAATGTATAATTAGACCGGCTGACACCTAATGCTTAAAAAATGATGTAGTGCTGCATCATTTCAAAATTTCATGTTGCTAATTTATCTAAGATCCTGGTAGTACCGTTGCTTTACTTTTTGGGAAAAATTACTAGTGTTGCTTATAAACTTGTTGCTTATAAAAAAAACAAACGTGTAGTTTTCTTTTCTCGCATACTTCGACCATTGTGCTTTATTGCATAATAATTTTTGAACGGAATAATTATTTTCAAAACGCTGACACGCGATTGTTAAGCTATGTTAGATGATCACGTGGGTATATCTCTTTTTTCGTTATCATGGTTAGTTGTGACAGTAACTCTTTATTGGTGGAGTTTGGACAAAATTTTTGTTCTGGGAAAAGAGAATTTTTAATATTTTCCGATTCTTCTGTGTATACAGAACAAGAATTTGTCAAAATTATAAAAAAATCTATTGTTTGGATATTCCATAGAAATACGGATATTCTTTTCGAACTGAATAAAATCAAACGCGGCCTTTAGATAAAAAGTTATGAACAGTAATTTTTTTTATAGTTATTTTATTAACTTTAACTAAAATATTAAAACAGTAGAAAGTAATTATGTTTTAAAATTACCAAGGGGAAAACACTTGTGATATGTATCTCAAAAACGAATACAGAGAACGGGTGTGACTTGTCTCAAAGTCCATTATTCCTGATTTCTTTTTCGTACGTATGCTATTCTTACGTGTATACGACTTTAATTGATGTTAAAAAAAGAATTAAAACATTTTTCTCCAGTGCATATTCTTGTGTGTGTGTGTATATGCATTAAGATTATTCATCTTTTTACTAAAAATAACTTATTCTTGTCGATTATTCTTAGAATGTTCTTTATGTTTTAGACCTTCGAAGCCTTATGTTCTTATATATAAAAAAACACGCGTATGAACTTGGTTGACATTTCTCATTTTAATGGAGTTTTGTTGATACTGTTATAAGCAACATGATTATAATATTCTTGTGTATGACTATTATAACGATGTTTCCTTTGTAAAATGTAAAAATATTTTCTTAAGAACAAACATTCTTAAGCCTCGAATGTTCTTAACTTTTAGACTTTCGAAGCCTTATGTTCTTATATCCTTTGTTCTTATATAAAAAACACGCATATATCAAGTGCACAAACTTTTGAGACAGACTTCAGTACCCATATCAATTTCATATGTTCCCAGTCCATTACATTCCCATCAGTGGGAAGAGTGAAATCAACAAAACCGATGATAATCAAATTTTTATCAATTATTTATTGAAATATTATTTTCGCTAATCATAAAAATAATTAACTTACTAGACACACAAAAAAAGGCTAGTCGAGTCCTGTGTTGAATAAAAAAAACTTTTACGAATACAAAACAACATCACAACAACATGCACATACAAAAAAATATTTTAACATAAGAACGATTTTAAACTCAGCGAGAGATTGACATTAAAATACGTCCTTGTCAATCAAATTGAACAATCGGAGGAACAAAAGATTTTCCGAACAAAGCAATCTGATTGGTTAAAAAGAATGACGCGAGGGAAATTACAGTATTGTCAGTGAACAAAACGCTTTCAGACAGACGCAAACGAAAGGACAGGTGTTTCTTAAGGGAACTCTTATCTGTTATCTAGAATCGTAGGTCGAGTATCTACGAAGGAAAAGTCGCTCCCACGTTGGTGAAATTCCAAATGCTATTAGATGTATTATAATAAATTACAACGAAAAACAATATCAAAGAAACCAGGCGTAAATGTCCAGGGGTAAATGATTTATCCGCGAACTGGTTTACATACTCAGGAAAAGCGCTCGTGGTTACATTAACACAAAATAAAATTTGAATGACTTTCAAGATAAATATAGAAGAAGCGGGCCGATGATTTTCATCAAGAAACTGAAACGAGGCTCCCAAACAAGAAAACAGATTTGTCATCTAATATTAAATGGCGTACCAACTACAAGAGATGAACACATTATGTACAAAACTTTCTACCTTATTGGCCTTAATACGCCTTATTACTCTTATGGGCGTTATTTTTTTAAATGTTCACAAACATCGAATGTCGGTCAAGTCATAAAAAACTTTTCGATCAAAATTCTATGAGTGTCCATAATGCCAGGAAGGACCGGGCGTAAAAAGGGCCAACAAGGTCTTGGAATTTCTGAAAATAACAATATAATCTTCACAACATTTCATTTGCCAAATACATAACTAATTCTTTTAACTCGAGCCCATATTAAAAGGGGACCGATATACGGCCTCTGTATAGCTGCAATAACAAAGACGCCACGATATACGCCCTCTGTATAGCTGCAAGAAGAAAGACGCCAGAAAACCCAAGCAAATCGGAAGTAGATGTGCTCAGAAGGAAATTTAGAAGTCACTAAAATTCGGTCAAT
Source organism: Turritopsis rubra (assembly GCA_039566895.2). Taxonomy (NCBI): domain Eukaryota; kingdom Metazoa; phylum Cnidaria; class Hydrozoa; order Anthoathecata; family Oceaniidae; genus Turritopsis; species Turritopsis rubra. The sequence goes on along the minus strand of CM077631.1, from coordinate 5,601,326 downwards.
ATTCGGGTACGTTATATTCCGTCTTCACCGGTTTCGCAGGTGGCACGCCAAACGGTTGTTGTGGAACACCAAACGGTTGCTGCTGATATGTGCCGCTATTACCAAGGGAGTCCTCTTCACCAGGATGTGGAAAGGAAGCGTACGGGGATTTGCCATATTCACGATTGCCTTCTGCAAAACCACCCCTGTATTCATCAGCATTAGTGTAACCATCACCCTGACGGTATCTTTGTAACGCCAATAGTGTCAAACATACCTTAATAAAAGGATTGGCCAATTGGTATTAGTTTAGTTGATCAAACTCTTTTATTATTGAATAAAGATGTTTTGAATATTTTAGAGGTAGCTGAATTATATGGCAATAGTCAACAATTTGTAGGGAAATCAGATGAAAAAGATTGAGTTCTTAATTTCTGTTAAGATTTTTATTTGGTTTACTGGCTAAGAAACTCAAATCAAATTAATTCAAATCAAATTAATTCAAATCGAAAAAACAGTTCTACTAGTTAAGAGTTTAATGGTGGTACCAGTGGTTTTAAATTTTCCAAATTCCTATTTTTAACTAGAAACACACAGAGTTCGAGAAAATAACGTATGATGATACGTGCAAATGCCTTGTTAAGCAGGTATTTTTTTGCACGGAAACCAAACTCTTTATAATTTTCGATTTTTCGAATGTCTTTTGAAACTATTAGAAAGAATGGAGACATCTCTCCAAATGTACAGTACAACCCGAAAGGAACTTTATGTATTCCTGTATAATAACTAGTCACCATCATTAGAAGTTAGCGGTCTTTTCTTTATCTAAATTTCATAAAAAAATGCGTTGAAAACATAATGACTTCATGTAACAGATAAAACTGCACAAAAATCCTTTGTTTTTTCATGCAAATATTCATTCTTTCGCGTCTTTCGGGCTGTACTCTCACTAGGCTTACCTACCAAAGAAAGAGTGCTCTCATATTGTTAGTTACATAGAGATGATACACATACTTACATAGAGATAATACACAATAACGAAAACAAACAACTCACCCAAGTGAAAATTGAAAAAAATGAAAATGCAATAGCTGCACGTGCATGATTCGTCTGATTTTGTGTTGCGATGGTGGCTTTTCTCCATTGGTCCGCTAGGAAGCAGAAACCCACAAACCATAAAAACGACCATAGACCAGAAAAGCCGAGGTCAGCAGTAATTAGATGACGTCTGGTCTCTGAATTGCTGATGCTATTAAATTGTGCATCCACTGCTAGAAATAGCAGGCAGGCAAGAAATGCCAAAACACCAATAGCTACTCCATAATGACATGCATCTTGGTTTTTATTAAATATACAATGATTACTATCGTCGTAACCAGAGGCGGAGATACATCCAAACACGACAATGGCGAATATCTAAAAAAATAATATGAAATGATACAAAACATATAAATTATCATTTATGTGGCATATACATAACAAGTGTATGAAAATAAAATCTGTCCTAAATGTCCTCAAACGATTTATGTATTCTTCTGCAGATTACTTTTAGAGAAATTTCAAGAAGGAATCATTTCAAAAGATTTTTCATTGATTTACAATTTACTTCAAAATGTGTATGTGAATAGTCCACAGAAGCACGTCTTAACTTGTTATTAATTAAATGAGATGCTCCATTAAATGACTTCAAAATGCCTTTTAATGAAAGTTTCTAGGATTTCCAGAAAAAGTCCAACAAAGCATTTTTAGGGTTAGGGTTTGGTTTTATTTCTTATTTGTCTAGGAGGAAAATACCTCTTTGATCTGGCTTTCTCCCTGATATTTTCACATGCCTGACATGTATTGTTATTTCAACATCAATTTTTTTTATCAAAATAATTGCTTGACCTTCGGTAAGTGGGTGCTTCAATTTTCGTAGTACTTCTTGTTCCATACTAACATTGGTTAGTTCAGAAATCAAACAAGCCTTACGCTTAACAAAAGTTAAAATAAACTTTATAATACTTTTTATGAAGTGTTCATTTCAACTAGATACTTTCAAGCCTGTAATTTTTAACCAAGTTCAAATAACTATTAATTAATTATCTACAACTAATGTCAACATCAAAAATCACTATTTAAACAGGCTAATCTTACATTGAACACCATTTTTACTGGTGATCGCATGTTTTCAAGTACAATTAACGATTAATCAAAAGTAACAATTAATCGTTAATTGTATGAGTTAACCTTGCAATTACTGGGTAACGCTGTTAAGAGTCTTGAAACCAGGTTTTTGTAGGCCGACGTCAACAATATGCAGACAAAAGAGACAAAATAGAGTTCAAGCACCGCAATGGTTGCTATTTATTGACACAGAGAAGCTTTAGCAATTAAAAAGACCAGAAGCAATTGTATTGTTTTGTTAAAGTTAAGATGAAGGAAAACAAATCATTTTTAAAAAGTTAGCATATAGACTTTAGCAAAACAATTGTGGAAAGAAAAGGGATATAGTGTAACATCAATGATATAACATAAAGATGAGTCGGTTGGGCATGTCCAGTTCGCACAGTCTTCTGTGTGCGCAAAGCAAAGTATATAATTTGTGGAATGAAAGCTAGACTTTAATTGTGTGCAAACTCTGGCAATCTCATTTGCATAGCTTCTTTCTAAAATTTTGACAGACCACACGCGATTTGTTGCGACAAGTGACGGTGAACTGTACGTTTCGTTAATTATTTATGTATTCATTCATTTTTTGTAAACTTGCGAACTCACCGACATATTTTTTATGGTGGCCTAGTAGAAGGAAACATAATACAAAATTCATCATCTGCAAAATTAAATCCGCACAAAAATTCATCATCTGTGGATTTGAATTCTTCACACAGAAATTAAGCCACAGTAAATAAGTAACAGTAAATTCCATTTTTAAATTCATTCTGTGCCTGAACCACCAAATTTTAGCGTCATTTTAATTTGTGGATATTTTTGGTATAACAAGATTTATATATAGCTACAGCTTCAATTTTTTCTCTGCAGCAGCCACTCTCCAGTCATTCCAAAGTCGTCTTTATGTGAATTCTAAATCCTATTCACTTTAGGTACTGATTAAAGCTATCTGTCCACACACCCTTACCATAATTGGGTGTAAGGAAACAAACCATGGCATGTACTATTTTCTCCTAATTTAGTGAGGATGTCTATAATTTAGTGAAAACATGAAATATGATTTTAAGAAAATATCTATATATTTCTGCTTCTCCTTAGCTTTCCAAAAATGTAAAGTTGGTTACTATGTAAATTTGCAAGTATATTCAATGATTTAGCAATTTAGTGAAATCCACGTAGTTAGCAGCAGCTCTAATGCTAGACTATTCCAAATTCTATATACATTCATTTATCAATAATGGCAAAAAAGTGATGGACACCTGTGATAAAAAAAATCAATGAGAAATATGAGACTGATCTGGTAAAGTCTTTACAGTCCGAGAAATATATAATGACGCGGCGCTCAAGATGTTTTTTGTTTCTGTAACGAGAATCTTAATCAGGCATATTAAATTAGGTGTATCTCTCATAGTTTACACTCGATTTCAAATTTTTTTGCCTTCAAGTTAACCTACCATCAACTGCAGCTTTTAATTTGTAAAAATAGTTCGTCATGACGATTTTTTTAAAAATTGAAGCTTAATTTGATGAAGTATGCCTAACTTGGCTTAAATAAGCTTAATTAGGCGACAAGTCAAGTTGTACCTGACTGGCTTAATTAGGCAACAAGACAAGTTGTGCCTAACTGGTGTGGTGTTGAGAGAGAGATCCAATGCTAAAAAATTGGTGATTCCTTTTCCATGCTTCTGTTATCTCATTCTGCAAAATTATTTTCCTATTGTTTTCTTTTTCTTTACATTATACAGCTAAATACATTAATATTGGATTATTGGGGCAAAAGGTTTTGGGAACTTTCTCTTTTCACACAAAACTTTGACCACAGTGCATGCACTGACTGGCGAAATTATTTACAAAGTAAATGTTATAATAATACAGTGGTATAGTAATATTAAAAAAACTGAAAGAAAAATATGTTGTTTACTTACTATGCTAAGAATACGACATATAGTTTGTGGTCGTTTCAGAAATTCTGCTGCACTAAAATCTGTTCCGGAGTAATTTCCGCCGTAACTTTGACTTGCATTCTCCATTTTGAAATGGCTCGGAGCAAGAAAGATGATTGCAAAAATAGTGACTGTGAACTTGAAAAATTTGGTCTCGAATTTATCGGAAAATAATTTCGGGACTTAGGTTTTTAATTTAATAAAAATTTTCTCCGTGTATATACATCGAATCAAAGTGGTTAGTGAAAAATAACATCCATCAAATCCAGAAATCGGAAAACGGGTTTAAACTTTTCCCCATACTTCTTAACTACTATCTCGACAAACACCACACTCGGCGGGAAATTAATCAATATAAAAAGGGTTGCAGAGTGAGTGCGTGGATCAATCCAGTTCGCCAGCAAAAATTAAGAATGCTTCAAAATTGATGAAAATTGAAAGACCTTTAGGACAGAAATTTTCGCTGTTGGAAGGTAAAAAAACTGTGAATTTCAAGGAATTTATTTTTGCGATATTGACATATATTTTGAGAAGTGTGAACAGGGATACCGTATTTCCTCTAATAAACGCCGCGGCGTTTATTACAAATCGCAGATTTTGGATGCGGCGTTTAATAGAGGGCGGCGTTTATCAGAGGGCGGCGTTTATTACAGAATGAAAAATCAAATAAAAACAGCCTTTAAACAACAATGTTTTCTCTTCCTAAAAAACTGTCTAAGCTAATAGCATTTTACATTGAAATTGACGGTAATCACGTGCACGCAATCGTAAATGGTAAAAGAGAAGTACGAGAAAAACAATATTCGTTTTTATCTTTAGTTGTGGAAGAATTTGTTGATAGAACACAAGTCCAACTCGTGTAAACTATTTTTTGTTGCTTGTTTAGTCTGTTTTCTAATAAACGCCGCTTTTCAAGATGCGGCGTTTATTAGAAGGCGGCGTTTATTAGAGGGCGGCGTTTATTACAAATGCTTGGCTATAAGTGCGGCGTTTAATAGAGGGAGGCGTTTATCAGAGGGCGGCGTTTATTAGAGGAAATACGGTATTGATACTTATAACGAAACCATTCACGTAAAATGTAGATCTTTTGGCAAGAACCTACGAACAATTAGCAATTAAATCTTCAAAAAAATCGAAGGTACTTGGTAGATGTTAATTATCAGTTATTTAGATGCTCTAATCCAACCTCGTTCTCGTTCTTCAACAAGGTTGGCTCTAATCTAAATAACTAAATAACTCGATAATAATTCGATTCACGCAGAACTAAATCAGTCGAAAATTGCGATAAAAAAATCGAAATCGATTTGTAATATTGAGCAAAGATTAATGAATTCAAAGTGAAAGAGGAGATTGAAGAAAAGCAAATTAGACTATCAAACAATAATTTTTAGATCTTTAACAATAAAAATATATACAGATAACTGCAAAAGTATTCTGGATAAAAGTCCTCCAAATATCTTGGAGGGATAGAGAATGATGGTGCTTTATCAGGTTGATGATAAATATTACTAAAATGTAGTTATAGTTTGTAGAGTAGTTTTCATTTGTAAAATGTAGATTTCAAGCCACTACTGGTCATGAACCTCCATTTCTATAAGTTCTGTGTAGATAATAAGAGTCCAGGTTATACAGTGGTAAGTGAGGCAAAAACAAAAAGGGATATTTAGCTTTATTAATATTTTTTTGATTTGTACAGTTGCCAAAACATTTTATATATAGCTGAACTCTATCATTCTCACATCACATACGAATTTTAAAGTCAAATAAGCATAAATATAACTAGGCTTTCCATACCCGTTTAGGAGGGTGTCGAGAAATTACGGAAGAGAGAGGGTGGGTGAACAGAAAGAAGTACTATGTCGTATAGAACTCGAAGAAACGCTGATAAAAAAATGTATGGGATCACGTGTTGACGACGAACAATTACGGAGATCTCGTCAAGCCAAGATTTTATGGATGTCACGGGAGGAGTGACGTCGTTAATAACACACTGTCGAAAAATTAACAAAAAATAGAAAATAGTAATGAGGCGGAAATCACTCCAAATCTTTGCTCAATGTCTACTTTGCTTGCGAGTATGCGATCGGAAATCTGTATCAGTTTCTGGATTTTGATGCATGTTTTTACTAACCAATCAAATTGTCATACACAAAAAAAATTAGAAACTAAGTGAAACAATGTTTTTTTTCGTTTGTTCTTTCAATTACTGACATGCGATGGAGAAGAGAATCTTATATATTTCATCAGGATTCCTTTTCTTATCTGCTTGTTTAGCAATTGCATCGGTATCTACATCATCATGGATAATAAACTATTTCTCAGGTATAGCTATAGCTTTATATATTTTTTATTATTTATTAGGAACGTCATCAACAAGGTATATACTATTTTTCACTGCTTCGACAATCTTCAAATGATCATAAAACGGTGTGGCGATGGATGATGATCATGGGGGCTTAATTCAAGTTCATATAAATAAATTGTTCAGGACAAATTACTTGCGTGTTTAAAAAGCCGAGTAAATAAGAAAGCAACCAACTCTGTATATAACAAATTTAAATTTGTTTTTACCATTCTTATTTTCTGCTGCACTGATGATGGATATTATCCGAAAAGCTTATGCATATTTTTAAAATGAATTATTGCACCATTGCACTTTTTTTCCCCTGATATTATTGATGATTATTATACAAAATTTCATGTTGATTAATAATCACATAAGAACTTGGGTCTGGAAATCAAGAGAACAGCAGTTATTGACCTTAAAAGATCACTACATATCTGTCTCTTGCAGCTCATCTCCATTGTAGCTGAAGACTTCTGGTTTCTTAACACTGTTTATTGCGTCTGGAGATTTTTTTTTTTCAATCCTTCTCTTCATCATAGATACTTTACAGTATGATTATACTGTAAAGTATCTATGATAAAGAGAAGGATTGAAAAAAGAGCCGATGGTAAATTTACTTGTATCATTTTTATTCGTAGAAGGTAATCATTTCAGTTCATATAAAAACTACTATTAACATGAGTCCTGTCTCCATTATTAATCAGAAAAGAAATAATAAAAAAAAGTTTAATGTTTTAGGTAATCTTTCATTTCATTCACTTTTAATATCCATTGCCTGCTATGGAGCTCTCTGTCGAGATTTTCACGAGAGACAGAATAACTTTTCTAGTCTGTGCATTACGTAGGTGCATCAATCTCTATTCAAATTGCTTTTTATAGACCTTTTCATTTCTTACACATGTTTCTATTTTCGTGTGAAGAAGAAATGACGTTTCATTTGGGCATTTTTCATTTCATTCATTTCTACTTTCATTCACTATGTCTGTTACACATGTTCCTGATCAAATTGTGTTTGATGGTGTATATCTTTGGTAAGAATTGGTTCCCACTTTATGTACGATCGTCAGGAGTGTATTAATGGTGTCAACAGTATGGTTTGTTTGCTACTCAGATGATTTGCCCTACATGCAATCGTCAGTGCAGAGAGCAAAATTTAGATCGTGCTGTTGATAGTGTTACTTGGCGTTGTCCAGTTAAGGCATGCAAGAAAAGAAAAAGTATATTTGTAGCATTGGCAAATTCTTGGTTTGACTTACTTTTGGTGTCCAAGTGCTGGCAAATCAAGAAGAATGTCTGTGACAGACTGGAATCAGTTTTGCAGGGATATAGAGTCATTATTTTCTCAAAGAAAATATTATCGGATTTTTGGTGGATATGACTCAAACCATGGAGGGCTTTTTGGTCCCGGTTCCACATCTGAATGCTGCTATGTTGATGCCCATCATTATACAATGGATTCGACCAAGTCCAGAAATATGGAGCGGCATGTGTACAGCTTACAATGGCATCACTGCGTAAGGCTTTCAACATGGTGTTAACCATCAGTTCAACTTTGTAGAGTGGACAAACTGGAGTGACGACGGACCATGTGGAGACAATGTGGCGGCATGCTAAAACAAAGTTTAAATCAATATTTGGCCAAACAAATCGTGACATGATTCCCGATTACCTGGCTGAATTCATGTAGGACCAATGAGTGCAATAGCGCCTCTGAAACGTATACATTTGTAACTTGTCATGGAAATTGGCAATATTCATGATGAACAACACAAGATTATTGGTAAAATTATCACAAGGGTCAATCCTAAATATTTTCATTTTCAACAACTTGAATAATTCATTTTAAAAATATGCATAAGCTTTTCGGATAATATCCATCATCAGTGCAGCAGAAAATAAGAATGGTAAAAACAAATTTAAATTTGTTATATACAGAGTTGGTTGCTTTTTTATTTACTCGGCTTTTTAAACACGCAACTGCGGCTGTGCGGCCTGTTCGGCCACTGTCTGTTTAGCAAGCCATATATGACCTCAAAACCATAGTTGGAAGTGTGACACAACACTTCGTTCTCGTTCCTCTGACACTTATTAACTGTTGAGCATTACCACAAATTTATTTCTGTAAAAGAACCCGACATCCAGGGGCAAATATCTTGATAACCAATGTTAATAACTGACTTCATTTGAGGTTCAAATTGGCCTAGAAACGTGGCATGACAAAATTTTGGAGACTTTTGGAACTGTGACATCACAACATGACATCAGTGAAATCCTAACTGTAGTTGCAGTTCACACCTGAAACTATATTGACCTGTGTTTTAAACCTGTAATAATTTCTGCTTTCAAAGACTTGTTCTTTGCAGGACAAGATATGGTATCTTGATTCAACTGCAACTAAGCCGTTGTAAGCCACAAGCACTTAATACCACATAGGGAAAACAACTACATACAATCTCTCTCTTGAACTTGCAAGGGAATAAAAGGTTTGTTCGAGATGAAGAAAAACTTAGCTTCTCAGGAAAGATGAATGGGGTAAATAAGTACAGTAAATAAGTAAATACATGAGAAGCTTCCTTTAACAATTTTTGTGTTAATATACAAGTTCAAAGAAATTGATTGATTGATTGATTTGTTTTGATTGATTTTTCGCATTTCATGTTCTATAGCTAATTTATTCTTCTAAAATGTTTATTTTTAGTTATTATGTAATCATTTTGAATGAAACCTGTTTGTAAACAAACATTTTTGTCATCTCTCAGCCACCAAATTTCTACAGTGTACCCCAAAAGAAAGCTTTATAGGTGTCTGCGTAAAATGATTAGCTTTCATGACTTTAGAACTTAACAGTCATTTGTTTATTTGACATGCATTTTCATGTTCGGTTCAATAATGTGTCAAAACAAATCGTGTAGAATACAAAGGACTTTTAATAAAATGACTTCATGTAACAGATGAAACTGTACATGAAAATCTTTTGTGTTGTGTAAAAATTCATTCCTTCATGAATGCGTAAAGTTTCTTTCAGGCTGTACAGTACTACTTTTGTGATTCTAAATGATCATTTCGTTTATGCAAGTCCAAAATAAGACATAACGACAGATTATTTGCCTGGCACACTTTCCCTTAATTTCCTTTTGGAATATTTGACGATGTCTTGATTGTATGTTCGTTTTGAAGTTGTGGTTATCCACATAATCTTACATGTGAAGTAAAATTTATAATTGCAGTCTAGGTTTTAAGAAAGATAAAGTATATTTTCTTTCTCACTTGATAAAATGCAATCATAATGAGAAGAAAAGAAATAAAAAAATCAACATTCCTTCAACAAGAAAACAAATTTCTGAAATTTCTGTTTTTAAAATTGCAACCTCTTCTATCACTCTTCCTTTTCTTCATGATTTTAATGTAATATTTGCTGTGCTCTCAACTAGTTGATGAATTAATTCTCTTTGTATTTTTCAACCCAGCAAAGGTGTTTCTAATCATTCTAGATCCATAGTCTATTTATTGAGTTTTGTCTAATGAATATCAAACGAAAAGAAAATCAACAAAAATACATTTTGTAGGTATTATACCTACCTAGGGATCCAATTTGGTTAATCAAGGGTTAGACATTTCTTGAGATTGATTGTTTGTGCACTTTAAATCTTGGTGCATATATATCGCCAATAGGGACCATCCCGAAACACAGGATGTATGATCGTGCACCAAATTTGTGAAAGCCCTAAACTATAATCCTCTTTCAAAAAGTTTGGTCAACGATCGCTTAGCAATAACTTTATTACTGCAAACGATGCAATCTAATTTTGTCAATTATGGCACTCCGTGAGCGAGAAAGTTTATAATTGAATGTTTATTTTGATAGATAGATTAACTCAAATTAATCAAACTCTTGTTGGTTAATGGAAACAAATCTTATTTTTGAGAAAATGCTATAGTGTAAACAGACAATCATTTTCGGAGATAAAGACTGCAAATGAAAGGAAAGGAAAATGCAAAGGCAAATTATGAAAATGGCAAGCCAATGATGCAGATATCCTTCTCTCTGCAAGGGCATTCAATCCATTTAACAATGCTTTCATTATTATGTCAAGAGGTGCATGAAAAAGTCACAATTATTATCATATAATATTTTTTCAGGTATCACAAGATTTGGTCTATCAAGTATGTGCATAAGATTCGATGAGGATGATCCCCCGGAGGAATGCCAGCAAATGATGTTAAGCAGGCAATGGAAAGCTACTTCAAGTTTCATTATTCTTGGGATTTTCTTAATTTGTTCCACAATCTTTCAGATGTTTTTAGCCATCTGGAAGCCTTTGGTGGAAAGAATTATTCGCATCACCGCGTTTTGTGCAAGTGAGTATATTTGTGGTCATGTAAAATGTTGAGGTTGATTTGATAGATATTTAGTTGATTGAAACCTTGAGGACCAATGTTGTTGACCGGTGGTCTTTCTTGCCATTATTTTTTGAAAGGTCCATGATCAAACTCACACACACAAACATCTAATGCCAGCCAAGTTGTTAAAATTAACACCATTGATGGGCGGCATAAACCTGGCCAATAAGGTAAAAGAGTTTTTGTTTTTTCTTTATAGTTTTCTCCTTATGTGTTGCGGCTATCATTTTCCCATTTGGTTTTCATGCAAAGGAGATCGGTGGTGTCTCATATCGGCTACCACCAAAGACGTCTGTTGGTTACTCATACTTCCTGTTCATTGGTTGTATCTTGCTCTTGACATGCGGAAATATCTTATTCAATTTTGATGTGATCCGAAGAAACTTTCGAAGATAGGGAAACTTGAAGTAAATGCACGAACATTTAGATTATTTCTCTTATAAATTATTTGTATGTTGTGCGGTAATTTTTTACACACCCTTTCAAATATGAGTGAGAATAAAATAGTGCGGAATAAATTACCCAGTGGGCAAAATCTTCAAAAAGTGGCTAGGAAATGTGGAATTTATTAGTGTGAGTAAAAAGTTTGCGGATTTAATTTGTAATATACTTACACCTGTGGGAAATCCAATTTTTCGGATTTTATAATGTGCAAGTTGCTTATTTTGTCTTTTGAATTTTCCCCAAATTTGTACTAAAAAATTCCGCACTCATTTTTTGCTTCCTCTTTTTATTCTCTCACATCTTTATTCCGTTAAGGACTTCATCAGATCTATAAGTATGTTGAAATTTGTGAAGGAGAATGTTAGCTATTAAAATATAAAAGAAAAACGTGCAAATAATCCCATTGATGATACAGACTGAAAACAGAAATTATGTTGATGTGTTCCTCCACAATTTTAAGGTATACCTTTGGATCGGTCACTGTTCATAAAAATTATGGCCATGTAAAGGTGAGCCAACTGCATTGTATTTGTCGTCAAAGATTTAAAACATGACGGAGTGATCAGTATTTTTCTGGTTTTTATGCAGAGTGTATATATTTGTAAATAGCTATCGTACATAAGAATTTATTATATGTGAAGAGATTATTCTACTTTCGAAATTGTTTTTTGTTTGTTTGGAATATTGTATTTTAATCTATAAGTGCCGTCAATTGCGTCACTCAATTCACTTCAACTAAGTGGCGAAAGTGGTGAAATGAAAAGACTTAATTTTCCTATGAAAGATGTTTTAAATTTTGGTAATTGAAATCAATGTCTATTTATTTCGTTCATTCAATTTCTCCTTATTCGACCGTTTTATTTCACCTAATGTTTACCCCCTGAAACTGTTTACGCACTGTAGATTTTATAAACATCTTTCTAAAGATAATGCGATGCATTGCCGGGGGAATACACCGACCGCGATTGCCGTTACTTTCAAAACTAAATGGTTTTGTACCTTGTGTTACAGTGATTCCCCTGATCAAAGTAGGATTCCCTTTATTGAAAGTGATATTTTCTAAGGTTCTTGTTCTTTAAATTTTGTTTACCTTAACGAGGAAATTTTCTTTTCTTTTACTTAACTTTTCTTGTAATATTTATAAAAAGAAATGTATAATACATAATATATTCTAAAACGACACGAAATGTAGTTGAAGTATGGCTTATTTCAAGCATATTCCTCCTCCTTCTTGCTGTCGTCAATATAATCATGATTTTATCAAGGAAGATGAAGTTTTCAAAGGAAGATTTAACCTCGGTGGTGGAGTTAGGTCTTTACTAACGGGACTTCTTTTTGAGGATGCAGTATCAACCAGGGTCTGTCTAACATATAGTTCAAGGTTGCCTCGTTCTTTCAAACTTTTATAAGAGTTCTCGCCGAAAAGTTTGTGATATATGAGATTTTACATTGAACACCCTCCTAAGATTACACTTTTCATGCATGACAGTACTTGGAAGGATTTTGATATTCCGATTTGTATATCCCGATTTTGAAACAAGCAATTTCTCATGATGTCGAATATATTTCCCTCTTAAACGCCACTTGAAATTTGGAGGGCGCTTTCATGGAGGGCGCTTTCATGTAAAATTGAGTTTGTGAAATAGTAAATGACACACTTGACATGACCATAAATGGAATAAGACAATTTTATTACCAGAAAGAAATAGTAAAAAACAATAAACAAGAGCGCCAGGTTGGTAAGTGGTTTCAGGTGGGGTGTCTGTGGGGAGGAAATATTCCGGGCGCTAAAACTAGGGTGATCTTGAGATTTGTCGAAATTTGTGGAGGAGAATGTTAGCTATTAAAACTTGAAAGAAAAACGTGCAAATAAGCCCAGTGATACAGACTTAAAGCAGAAATTATGTTAATGTGTTCCTCCACAATATCCAACATAACACTGGTGCTAGAAACAAGAAGTACGACATCGACCTATGTTACTGTTTGTTAAACTGGTGTAAAAATACTGGAATATAACACTCTAGAATGTAAAACTAAAAGTTTAGTGTATCTTCCACTTTTTCAAAACGACAGGAATTTTGATGAAGATTCTGAAAAACGTGCATTAATATATTTACAATTGTTTTCCGATAAAGAAAATAATATCAATAATAATTATATACAAAACTTCGAATAACCTTTACATATGTACAAGAAGGTATATTTTATGTTTATTGTTTTAAGACTTGTGAAGAGTTGCAAATCTTCCATTTTTGATAAGGTTATGTTACATATCTCAGGTACCAACATCGACAACCGTGTATTTTACAGAACTATCAACAAAGTTGACACGATCTTGGACATTGGTAACCATAGAGATCACAAAATCCGACGTAAACTAACAAACTTGGACAGATAACCATCCTGTCTTTGCAAACTAAAAATAATGATTAAATATCAATGATAATTATTTTGCATTGCATCGTGGTAATCGTATTATGATTGCAGAGATAACTGAGTAAAGGGAACACCCAATTCGCCACTGCAACATATACTTACCTTATCAGCCGTTTTAACGCCGTTAATGGAGTTATTTTTATGGCGTTAAAAGGAGCGTTTGATTGTGGACGTTTCAAAAACAACACCAGTAAAGACCCTCATAAAAAGGCCGGCGTTATATTAGGGCCGACGTTAAAAAAAGCCGATAAGGTATTCTTTATCATATATTTTATACATATATTCTTTTTCAGTCTGTTTGTGCCTTTATGACAGGAAATTCTCAAGATTCTATTGAGTGAAGTTGTTCTACGGGGTAGCCATTTGCGAGACAGCAGCAATAAAACCACGACGTAATAGAAAATAATTACAAGTTAAATAAAATATGAGAAAGGAAAATACAATCAAAAAGCATAGAAAAAGTGAACATACTTTTCCACGGTGAAGGTTTCGTAGGTTTTGGATCAGTTTGGATCTTTGAAGTCGAAACTTCTTCAATCATTCTTGTAGTTGTTGTCTGTGTTGTGGTGGTGGTGGAAGCTGTAGTAGTTTGCGTGGTTGAACTCGGTTCCGTAACTACTGCTGGATTCGGTTGGTTACAGTAAGCAACGTTAATTTTTTGAATGTCCAACTGGGATAGTTCATCCCCACCAAGAATTTTGCTGGGATCTTTTTTCCATTCCAGTGTAGGTCCCCCATTTCTTGAAAATGCAAATCTAAAATGATAAAATAAGACGATCAAAGTTCATTTCCATTTCAATATTGTTTTTCACACTTAGATCCTGGCATTGAGTTTTGTTAGAATATATATTTATGCTGATTCTATGCAAAAGTATGTTTTTCCGACGACATCAATAGATCTAAAATGGTACTAAAATCCTCCATTATTAGTCATAAGAAAGTTCCCTGTTCGGGAAGTCTATTGTGAAGCTTCTATTTATTTCTATTTGTCTCTATTTATTTATTTTCTATTTTCTGTTTTTTAACTGTAGTTTGTTTTGCAAACTTTTGATCACGTGATGGTAAATAACTACTGTGGATTGGTTGCAATTTTGTCATGTGATCAAAAAATGATCAAAACAAAGTTTGCCTATTGAAAAGATCCAAGAAAAAATTGACAAGAACTTTTTAAAGTAGATTTCCAGGTCAGATTTCCAGGATGTTTCTTCAATACAGGTTATAATACAGGTTTTTGTTCACTGACACTCTGCATTTTAAGGAATACAAAACGATAGTTTCGACACTCGATATATGATAACACGTTAACTTACTTTGAGTAATGCAAAATGCTAACGGGATCATAGTCCAACATCGAATTCAAGGAATTTCTTCTGATAACAAAATTTTTCTGTTTTCCTACAAAATAAATAGTAACTCAGAAAGTCTCGTACATATTAACAATCAATTTATGAGAATCCAAAATTTGTTGAAAAGTACGAAAATGTTCAAGGGAAATTCGAAGGATATTTAGTGTCCTAATACGAAAATGTGAAAGTACTCATCAAGTGTTATAAATTAAAAGACACTTTCAATCGCACGCTTGTTTTTATAACCAGATCAGGCTCAAATTCACTTAAAGGATAAGCCCCACCCTAAGGACCATCCTAGGATCAAAATCATACCGAAGATAAAAAAGAAACTTTCTCTGTCCTTAACACTTCCTCTCCGCAAAGAGACATAGTAATCCTTTTGAGGACATATACTCTGATTTCTTGATATATCAAATAAACACCACGTAAGCACCAAAGTAGGCTCCAAATCGAAAAAAATATGCACCAATGACCTTGGCTGAGTTTTACGTTTTAAATTATCAATTAACACATCTTACCGGACTCGATGTTTTGTTTGTGAACGTATAGAAACGCATCTCGGTCTTTCCGAGACTGTTCGTGAGAAAAACCAAGTGCATGCAGTAATTCGTGTAGTATGATGCCCAACCGAACACATGTTTCGAATTCATTACCAATCATAATTGATAATTTTTGAGGTGAATATCTTTTTCGACCAATGAACGACCAGCATCTAAAAATTAGGTATCGGCAGGGATTTCAGAAGAGTAGATGTTTACAATCAAATGAGGTTAATTTGCAACCTCGATCCCAGGGACTTCTTTTTCTCTCTCTTTATTCACATCGGCCGTATCATTGAAGCGCTGGGAAAGAGATAGGGTTATTTGTTTCGAAAGGATTACATAATAATCATCTTACCCATGCCCACTAATTATATGAATATAATTTCTAGGGGCTGTATTCTTCTTGTATTCAACAAACTTTACACACGTCGCAGCCTCGATTTCATTCATCGCTAGCCTGATCACGTGTTTGGCAAACCTTAAGACGGGACTTCTGATTCGGTCTATAGAGGAAATATATAAACATTTATTTACGTTTAAAAATTGGCCGTTTCTTTTTCACACTTATTTCTTTCAAATATCATACAACTACCACAATGCAATGCAACCACAATGCAATGCTCTAACTACTCGCTTTTGTGTTTGTTGCTGTGGCAATATTAGTTTTATTCATGAAGGCCTTTTATTATTTCATTGAGATATTTGAGTGATTTGTTTTGCATTGCATTGTGGTAATTATATTATCTCAATAAAGAGAGAAGTGAATGACCGAATTATATTATTGAGTTCGATTTTAACGTCACCATTCTAACTTAAGTTCCGTAACATCAACATTAGCTTTATGAGGAAAAAAATGAAGATCATATGGCTACATATATGATGCATCTCAAACTAGAAAAGTTAGTGGTGTAAACCTTGTAAAATTTGTTTGGGTCATTAAGGTAAGCCTTTATGCCTTGTTATTTCAAACGCTTTTTATATTAGACTTTTCACGGAAAGAAGTTAGCTGGTTTGGAACATGCGGATGAATACATTTCTGATTCTACTACACTCTCCTCCACAAATTTTGATGCTGGTTCTTCACACAACGTCTCAATATGAATCTTACCAAACGCTTCGTCTACAACATACGGCACGATTCCTTGCGGCCATTTAACAGTACCAAATCTTTTAACAGGGTACGCATTGATCACGTGATGGTGTAAACTGGACGGGGGATTAGTTTCGGCATCATCATACTTTTCGTCCATAGCATTTACATTCTCGTCGCAAGCTACGATTAAGAATTTCGAAAAGATGGAACACTTCTAGTGGGATCTATATAAAGCGGGTAGCAAACAAAGGATCGGAAAGGGAACATTTTCCTGGTCAAACTCTTATAAAAAGCGGACACTTCTATAAAGCGGAGACTATATTTGAGATCGAATGGTGTCCTTTTCATAGAGATGCCACTATAACGCGCTTGTTGAATCGATGCCACGTTTGAAGTTAGTAGAAGCAATTAAAAAATCTTCATATTTCTTTCCACAAACGTCATCGGAAAAGTGGCAGGAAGCCTCCGTTTCAGAACTGTAGCTACACAGCGATTGTCATATTACAGACATTGTAGGTGCAGCCTGGTCTGATATTGCAATAGCTAGGGGCGTGATGGGCGTGATGATGGTTAATAATTGCTTACCTTTTGCGTTTATGTTGCTAATGATGTCACTAACAGATCCCTTTGATAAGTTCAACAGAACTATGAATGAAAAAATAATATGTAGAAGGTTATACGATATAATAATAAATATGTAAGACTATTTATTGATGAAGATGAAGTGAAATCATGAAGATGAAGATGAAGATGAAGTGTTTTTTGTTGGGGAAATCAAAAATGGCTTTGTTTGATGTCAAAGTAATTTTGAATTTTAAAAATAAACAAGCGATCACAAAGGTGCAACCTATATAGACATTCTTGGAACTCCTACATTCAGAGTTTATTTTTATTAAAGGGGATACGACACGGTGATTTGTTTTTCTGTTGGTTTACGCGTTTTTCTAGACAGTATTATCTCCTCTCTCGATTGGAGAATCGACTTATTATGTCACAAAACCACCTCGTGCTTCGTAGCCCCTTTAATTAATTAACAATAAAAGTTTAGAGAGGAAACACTTCCAATATTAGAAAACAGACTCATCTTAACTTCATGGACCTTCCAATGGAAGGCGGCTATGGACAGTAGAGACTTTAAGAAAAGATGTCCTGTTCTGCCGACATCTCACTTAAACATGCAAAATTTACCTGATGTGATAATATATACGAGCGATATTTGACAGAACTTCATGGTTTCGTGTCGAGAATATTCGTAAACCATCTAAACAGTGTCTAAAACAAAAAATCTGTGATGAACTGTATAAGACACTCGCAAACTTGATGCTGAAAAAAAATCAACGCATTCCATCTCTTATCTAATCCGCTTAACTAATCGTTCAATTCATGATACGGAACTATTACTAACACATTCTCGTCTTCCTCCAAAAAAAGTACGCTTATTTTCCATGCCTTCATAAACGCTTTCCGAAACAAAGTATTCTTAGTAGCCTGGATATGAAGTTGCTGCTGGCATCGCGTTGAAATAAATAGGGCGGAGAAATAACAGTTGAGAAGGAAATGGTTTTAAACTGAAAATCAAAGAAAGTCTTTGTTTATCTCTGATGCAAGGCGGAAAAAAAACAATTAATCTGATACAGTTATAATTATTTCTGGCAAGTAAACCATAATTAACAAATAAATTAGGCTATAATTAGCAATTAGGAGATATCCGCTAATTAATTGTGAAAAAACAATCGCCTCTCCCCATAATTCAATTATCTCTGTAATACAACTACCAGAACGCAACGTAAGTAATTAAATTACTCAGAATTTTGAGTTGTTGGGCTTTCATTCATATTGGTTGGTTCTTCCACCCTCCGACTTGAAAGTGAGAAGTTGACTTACCACCAGAGAGATACGCATAGCATTACTCAAACTTGCCCGAAGGCCAGTGTGCAATCAATCGATGGTTTCAAATGGGCTGATACACTGCTTTTAAAGCGCGAGTGAAAATATCAAGATATGACATGACTGAGAACACGGGTCTTAGCGGTCGCACTCGAAGGTACTATCAACTACAGCATCGCTTCACAGCATCACTGCAATTGTTCTAATGACAGTCAGAATATCAGTTTTAATCGTGAAACCCTTTTATTCAATTGAAGACATTTTTAGTGATTTTTTTCGCATTCATTGTGGTAGCTGTGTGATATATAAAGGAGGTAACCAATAGGAAGCGTTTTTAATAATGAGTCGACATCAAAAGTTTGTTTTCCATTTGGAATAACTTTCCACAACACACAGTTAATGTTCTTTTTAATGACGTATATGAACCGCACTTGACGTCACGGTTCAACCTTCGTCCCCAGGGCGTCCAGTATATCGAAAAGGCAAGAAACCCTGGAGACGAGGTTGGTTATGAGCATGTACCGAATGGAATTTTTCCAAATGTTTTTTGATTGAATATCTCATGATTCAGTAAGCTCTGTAATAGATCATACAATTTATTAGTACCATATTTATAAACACAACAGATTCAAATTCAGTAAAAGGATTAGCACCATCTAAGCACTATCCTAGGATCAAAACCATAGCGAAGAAAATACATTTTATCTGTCCCTTATAATTTCTCTGTGTCAAAGAGACAGGTAGAACTTCCCTTTGAAGTTAATGTATAGGTAGTAACATTTGGAAGTTTTGAGGAATGTTTACGCTGATTTCATGATCAATTCAGCACCACTAAAGCATCTATGTCGGTATTTCTAGCTTGGACTGTCTATATATGTCGGTATTTCTAACTTGGACTGTCTATTTGTTGTTTGTTGTGTACCTATTTGATCACGTGATGGTAAAATAATTGAACTATTGATTGTAATTTGTCATGTGATCAAATTAAAAATAGCTTGAAAAGAGAAATAGACAATAAGTGTTTTTATAATAGGCTTCCAGACCAGAGGCAATATTCTAATATACCAGAAGTCATGTCTGAACTTCCAGGTCGTGGGAAGAGGAAATAATTACTGAAAAAAATATTAGGTTTATATTACCTCTGTTGCTTAAATAATAAAAGCGTGTATTGTCCCAGTGGGCAAAATCTTCAAAAAGTCTCTGTGAAGGAGTGTTTTTTTATTGAAAGAGCAGGCGATATACTTTGGCATTCCTATCAAAAACACTCCTCCACAGAGAAATTTGGAAGATTTTGCCCACTAGGTGTGTCCCTTTCGTTGGCAAATAACAAGAAATTATAAAACTTCATTTCTCATAGACATTCGCAATTTGTTTGGCCCCCAGTTTTCATTCCACGTTTGATGCGTCTTTGATTTTGGCTACAAGACCAAAATAATTAAGCATGTGTGTTATTTTGCATCAAGTGGTGCGTCACAACTGACTTTTAGACACGAGTAAAAATCGCTTTTATAAGCTGAGCATTGCGAAAATCACAGTATTTTCTTGAGTTATGCGAAGAATGGTAAACGACATACGAAGAGAAAATTTCCATCATCAAACGGAAATATATAAAAAGTAAATTGGATTTTTTTTCCCTTTAAGTCTTAGCATGGACGAATTTTGATTCGGTAAGCAAATTATTGAATACCAAATAAAAAATAAAATTGGAAAACAATATTCATGTCATGGTGGTAGTACAAATAACAAGAGCCAGATGGCGCAAAACGGCAGCAGCAAACGTACTTGGTGTCACTTAATTTGTAATTATACTATGCACACCAGTCCATATTTTTTGTGACGTTATCGATAGAACGTGTGACGTCACAATTTTCCGAAATATCACTAAAGTTTCCAATATTTTAAACATTTTTTTGGCGCCATTTATGATAATTTGTACTGATTTGTATATAGGCTCTATACTATTAGATGTATTTTGTTTTCAAATGTTTTTTATGCTGACAGGCATTATTTCGTTCCTCTGTTGATGTAAATATCGTTCAAATTTGATAAAAATTCCATTCCGTTAATAAAGTGCTGACGTCAGCATTTTTCCAGTAGCTTTTGCCCAAAAAGTCTGAATATGTAACTTACAAACAAAAGAATAGAAACGCAGATCGAGAAGTATAAGAACACCTCTGGAGGAGAGTGAAATGATTCGAACTTAACAGAAATCATAAACATAACTATCACAGAAGAGAGGCGTTGTATTTCTACCGTGTAGTTCTATAACTGACAACTTTCAATTAATCTATCGGGAAAACTTTTGTTTATTTTTATAAATACCTTCTCGCGAAGATGCGCTAAAGTTATTCAAAAATAGTACAAAATGAATTGAATTGAAGATAATTCCATTAAAATACGATGCAAAATACAACACTTAGCAAAATCATTAATGTTGTTATTGTCTTGTTGTTTGATTTGCAGCTTTCACCAGAAACAGCAGTAACAAAGAACTTCAACTTTTGATAACCTCCACCACAGCCTTTTGTGTTACACGTGAGATCTGTTTTGTATCCAAGCGACCTTTCTTCATTGCTGAAACACTCTTCCACGCAAGTTTTTTCATAGCTGGGACTTAGTCCTCCGAAGTTTGTTACTTTACGAAAGGAAACACAAACATCTTTACCGAGGTAGGTGGCCATGATGGTATAATCATTGATATCGTAATCGATGTCAACTGTTGAACCTTTCTTTAATGTCATGTTCTTCTTTGGATTCTCACCACAAGCATATTTCAAACTGTTTGAAGCTCTGATACAATCCCAAACATCAAGTTTAATGGAAGATCCGGAGCCCTGTTTTCCGTTCTTTAGGAGTGGGCATGATTGCAGGGCATCACATATGTTCGGTGTTAAAACAAGTACCACCACAATAACAGCCAACGATATGTTCGCCATTTTAACCGATACAGTGACAAGGAAGTGTTTAAGATCACCAGCACCGAGTTGGCAAATAACTCTATAAATTATAACAAGGGATGATCAAAACAGCTCATCAATAATGTAAGTAACAGGGAGTTTTAAGTCTTTAAGCTTCCATCCGGTAATTGAATTTGCTGATAAATCAGGACACATTGTGATAGTTAGATACCATTGAATTTTTACTAAATTGAAACCCTTAAAAACCTGTGTACGTGCAAGTGGTGTTATTAGAATAAATACTTACTTACTTGATCAGTTTTTCAGATTCCAGAATTGTGCAATAAGTTCCTGACAATCAAACAAATGGTCATGGTAAACCCAACTATCTTCCCAATGAACTTTTTTATAAACACCCTCGTAGGAAAATAAAATGTGGAGGCATTCGCCGGATGAGGTTGTATTACACTTTAAGATATTATGAAAAATACAATGCAATTTATAACTTTATAACTTTGGTTGAAAGTCTTTCTTTTTCGTTTGAAAGAACGAGGCATTACATAACCATACTCGTTTAATCCAGACAGAAATAACTAGTGATGATAAGGTTTTCACCGCAAACTAGTGATGATCGCATCTTGCTACATTAACCTATAGTAACACGAATCGTGTAATGAGCGGTATTGAATCTCGATAACTCAAACTCGATTACTCCAAGTTTCAGTGACAATTGATGAAGTTATTGATTAATTACTTCAAACAACAAAAACAAACATTTTAGACATGTTATATTAACAGCTGAAGGATTGATCAGTTCTCATGGGTATATTTTAATAAATTCATGGCAGGATAGATAATCTACTTTAAAACAGTTCTTACGTTATGATGATCTTTATTGTAATTGGATCTCTTCTACCTACCGACTTGCAACTAGATAGCTGACTTACCACCAGAGACACGTTTGGCATTGTCTAAATTGTACGATTGCTAGTGTGCAATCTTACTAAATGTGGCGGATCTAAAACTTAGGAGAAATTTATGGAGAAGAGCAAGATTTATTTAGAGTATAAAAAGAAAAAGGTGCAAATAACCTAATCAACACTTAAGATTAATAAGAAATTTCATGACACTGCTGTACTCCTCCACTCCTCTAGAACGAGTTCTAGTACCTAAAGAACCTATATGATACGAAATCAAACAATAAGAAGAGGCTTAAAAATTTCGTAACTAATTGAGGGAGGATGAAAGTCATCAAAAAATTACAGAAGAAATGATAAACAATTGGAAGAACAATAACTATGGTAACAATATCTCAAACTAACAGGGCTCTTGCTCTTTCACAAAAGTGGCTAGAGTGAAAGGAATTGATCATCCCAATATTTCAAAACAACATTAAACAACCCAACTTATACTTTAGGAAGAGAGGTAGGGGCTAAATTTAATTACACATATAGGTCATTTTTAATGATGAAAGTATATAGAAAATCATGTGAAAGATGAAGTAACTGAATATAAAATCACACATCTGTCGTTATGTCTTGCACTCATGAAACTGATCAAAAGAACAGAAAATAAGTTTCTTCAGATTGTAAATTGTAGATTGGAATTAACTGCGACATTACACATTGACTGACTGACTGACTGACTGACTGACTGACTGACTGACTGACTGACTGACTGACTGACTGACTGACTGACTGACTGACTGACTGACTGACTGACTGACTGACTGACTGACTGACTGACTGACTGACTGATACGGGGAAATGAAAGATCAGCTGCCTATAAAATTGGTGCTGACCAATTAGCAAATAATAAAATTTCTTCAGATTGTAAATGGGTGGACTTTACCTGGACAGGCCAAACATGTCTGTCTTACGCAAAGAATTAATAAAAATGAGTTAACGAGTGATTAATATAAGAAAGTATTAGAGAAGGTTCAAGGGACCGAAGAAAATAGTTCGAGATAATAAAAGTTCGAGTTATCCGGTGTTCGAGTTACCGGGAGTTCACTGTATTTCATTCCATGAAAGATAAAACCCTCGGGTTACTGTACAGAAGGTAGGAATCTAACTTTTGCTGGACAACAGGGCGTCTTTATGAAAAGTCGGAAACAAATGATGCAGAGGCTTTTTCCCATCAAAGAAAACAAAAATAGAACTAAACTAGATGCCTTCACAGGAAAAGGATTTCTGCATCATTAGCTGATCATTTGAAAGATCTTTATAGAATAAAGAAAAGCTTCCTTTACAGACTTTGTATAGCCGATAAAATCTTCATACGATCTTCTACGAGTTTCCCGTGTTATTTGAAACAACCAGGACAGCGGCGGATCTAGAGGGTAGTCTTAATATGTGGAGGAACACATTAACATAATTTCTGTTTTCAGTCTGTGTCACTAATAGGCTTGTTTGCCCGTTTTTCTTTTATCCTTAAATAGCTAACACTCTCCTCCACAAAGTTCGACTACCCTCGCCGCTATAGCACTTATAGTTTTATGTATTGAAGATTTATAAAAACTAACACTTATCTGCATGGGTATTAGCTACCATATTAATGATTTGTTTTAACTATGACCTTACAGTTTCCTTGTACTGAAATGGATATGGTGGAAATACAGGAGATGGCGCCCACCATTGCTACATCAAAGATTACGTTCCCATTATACCAGATAGATTTTCATAACGTTTTAAAATCTATCCGATATGGTAGGAATACTTTTTTCTGAAACCGTTGCATAACGTAATTGATGTGTTCACATTATACCGGATACCGGATTATACCGGATAGCATGAAAATATTCTCATCGCGAGTTTGACCTTAACAGTGTGTGAACGTTTTAAACGAATCTCTTGTAAAGAAATTATTATATTATAATTATAGTTATTATAATTATAGAAATTATAGTAAAAATAGAGCATAAAGAAAGCAAGAGATTACTGAGTTACGAGGAAGTCGAAATATGAATTTTAGCGCTGAAGTTTGGAGTAACGCGGCTTACGGCTATCAATTGATAGCCTAGTACTCATATACCGTGAAAATCCCAGATTGTCTGCAATCCATAATCCAAAATCTTCCCATATAATATCGCAGCCCCTGTTACATGCTCTTATACGGCTTTAAAAATCCCAGATCTCATCATCGCCGACGATTATCATTTTTACGATTATATGAGAACTGGGCTTAAATGTTGTTTTTATGGAAACCTTTGTTTTGTATATATTTTTTAAGAAAATAAGAATTCGTTATAAACTTACACCATTTAGGATTTCCCACTTGCTAAAGTAGCGTTGTGAAAACCTATCCAATACATAACGTATCACTCAGAAAGTCGTTGCATTGTGAAAAATTGTCAAAAATTATTGCTTTGTGAAAAATTCGCTTATAAGTGGGAACCATTAACGCCTATCCGATATATTTTCATAACGTTGTGAAATCTATTCGTTATAATGGGAACACAGTCTAAAACTGATTAAGTAAATCTCCAATCAGCTATTTACCGTTCGATTTTGATTACATTTCAATCCCAAACTGTTTTTCAAATTCTCAGGAATGTATGTGATAGATATTTATAACAAAATATTAAGTGATAAAATATCTTTGCAAAATAAACGTTAAACAAGGTTGCAAAACATAAAGAAAAAACTTCCATGTTATTATTAAAGTACTGTGGCTGATTTGGACACTCTTTCCAACGGTGTTTTTAAAATTTTCAAAACAAAACAAGCGTCTCTTATTTTGCAGACTACCACACATATCTAGTCTGTAGATTTCCGTATGGATGGCACTGTTCACACACTGTGTTCAAGTTAAAATCTAGTACTAATAAAGGCCATGTTGTAAACCTTGTAGAATTTGTTTGGGTAATTGAGTTTATAAACAAATTTTTGCCTCGTTTTTTCAACCGCTTCAGGTTAATATCCAGCAAAAAAAAATGTAAGTGCTGGAGTTAAAGAGAAACGCAAAAAATGACAGCTGACCGATAGCTTTTAGATTTAACCTACTTCTACAACAACAGCGATATTGCGTTGGATAGTATGGACATGTGAACGTGAATATTATTAATAGATTACAGACCACATGTACAAAGAAGTCTACAAAATAAAACACGCGCCTCAAAAGACGCGACCGAATCTTTTTTTTCGTGAAAAACACGCGGCCGCGTAAAAATAAGATTTCAAAATTAAAAAAAACGCAACTAAAAAGTGTCAAAAGTGTCAGCCACGGTATTAAAGGTTTTGTTCAAATGCGAATGTTTTATTTTAAACTGATTCAAAAGATTCAGAACTTAGTCAAAAAAGAAAAATGTACGTTTTGACGTTTATTTCACAGAAATTACTATTCGATGGAGTACCATAATTGATATAATAGGCATAATAAACAGTTTCGCGTTTCATGCATTTCATGGCAGCTTTGGACATTGACAAAATAAGAAAAATGAAAAAAAACAAACAACACGGACGTTTTTAATGGATATCATTGCTACAAAGAAACCCAATAAAGTGCGAAACATACAATAAAAACTACAAAATCGAAAATACGGCAACCAATCACCATAGATATTCATAACAAAATTTTAAGTAATAAAATATCTTTGCAAAATAGATCTGACGCTGTTTCATCAGAGTCCAACTTTCTTTGAGTGATCATACTTCCGGAAAGGCGGGGATTGCAATGCAAAGTACACCCGCTGAATTATTCAGTCCCTCCTCGAAAACGGTTAGCTTGTGAAATATACTTCGTGATCTTATGCTGAATAGAACAAAATCTGGAAGTTATCACTCGCTTCAGGGATTAGAGAAGGAGATTTTTAACGTCATTTTCATGTGGAGGGATGTCAAAGTTGGTGATTGCGTTTGACCATATCTTCCTGTCAGAATTGGGTGAATTGGTCGAATACCTTTCCCCAAATTTACCAAGAATTACGGTCTCCACAAAGTTAACGGTTTAACTGATAGCTTACCTGAAAATATTGAGCGTAAACTCTCCTCGTCTTCTGTGAACTGAGATCGGATCGGTAGCGGTTGTAGGTTAAATTTCTACTCGATTCATTAGCTTTGCAGAGATTACATTGTGTGTAAAACTGATTACAACAGTGTATACTATAGTTGCCATAGATACATATCACCGGTCAGAAGTGCTTGTAAAAATGAAAGAGGGCGGTAAGATTTATATCTTTCAGGAAGCATCTGGAAGTGATGAACCTTTCAGCTCAATTCATGGTGACCTAACAGCGCATTTGAATCGTGAAAGAAAATGAACTGCTGGAAATTACCGCTTTGGTTATAGTACCAATATAAATGCTGTAAATAAATGGGTGAGAACATACATCATTTCTAAAGTATGAATGGCGCTCAGATAGAAGCTGAAAGTATTCACCTCTGCAACTCAATGAAACAAAACAAAAGGATGCATCAAGAGCATGTCTAGTCTATAAAAGGTAAACTTTTTTGAGGAATGGGAATGCAAGAAAGAAATGAGGTTCAGCTATAAATTAAGCTTCGGTTGTTACAGGAAACGAAAGATTGTTGGAGATTGTTGATCAAAAATTGATTAAAATGCACCAAATCACTTGTTCATCGAAACAAGAAAATCAATCTGCAAATGGAAATTTTAATAAAGATAAACACCAAAAGTAATTCAAGTGATACGAGGATGGTCAATCTTTTGGGCTATTAGTGAAAAACATTGAAAAGGTGTTTCAGCACAAAATTACATCTGATCCACTGAGTATCACCATACCATACAGCTAATACCAAGCAGATAAATTAGGAATGAGAAATTTCCTTATCACAGATTCTAGTGCAACTGCTAACACTTATGTACCCAACGCAGTTTGGATTATAGATGGAAATGATATCTGTACGAACAATAAAACCCAAATCGACAGAATGGTTTAAAGATCTGTTAAAGTTTATCACACCCCCACCAAAAGGTACCTTGATGAAACCGCAAAAGGTGGAAAAGTTGCACCAGGAACATTTATAACTCGTCACCCAAAGGGACAAAATTGGTTTGAGTTGCTGTCCAACAAAAGGGATAATTTTTGTATCATTCATAGAAAAATCACTATGTGAAGAGCTGAAACTGTCCGTTATTTAAAGATAAAACCTGGCATAATAGGAACAATCACTGGGAAAATATCGATATCTGTAACCATAAGGAAGCGGATTCGAGAACCTAACGAGGTTTTGCTATCATCAGAATATTATGCCAATTTATTGGGAATGAAATTTATAAAAACTTTGTCAATAAAACACCCTACTGTTACTGAGTTGCAAAGATTGGTAACCTGGAAAGGGTTATGAAGAAACCAAGTGAAATAAAGAAAGATATTTAAGCTTGGATGTGACGTGATATTAGATGGTTGTGTCGTTCTTCATAATAACGTTATTACTCTGATAGAACGATTAGAACTTATGTTAACACGCGGATCAGGCAGTTTTCAGCGGTGGATCTAGGGTAAGTCAAAGAAAGTGGAGGAGTACAGAGTCATGAATTTTTCTGTAAAAACATAAGTGTTGATAAGGTTATTTGCACGTTTTCTTTTATACGCTT
Organism: Turritopsis rubra; assembly: GCA_039566895.2. Classification (NCBI taxonomy): domain Eukaryota; kingdom Metazoa; phylum Cnidaria; class Hydrozoa; order Anthoathecata; family Oceaniidae; genus Turritopsis; species Turritopsis rubra. Next base: position 5,573,299 of record CM077631.1, on the reverse strand, counting down.
AATGACCGTGCTTTCCTCCATAAATTTCGACTAGGAAAATATGACAGTGAAAAGGAGATGTATTGTGTCTGTATTTCTCTTTCATGAAGTAGCTCATTAATTATTAAAACCTTCAATATTAGGAAAAATTAATTCATTTTGGATTTTCGCGTCCTATAAATCTCTCAATTACTGTATCAATGTATCTCAACCTTTTCTGCATTTATCCCGTTCGCGATCCCTGCCAGGGATTGCTGAGTCAGCAGAGTAATGGCATTCTCTGCTTATATACCCATTTATTGCCTTTAATATTTCGCCATAAGATTTTGTAATATGTTAAGTTTTTAGAGGAGGGTCAATAGTTTTAAAGACGTATAACAAGAAAAAGGTCTTGAAGCCTACTTTTGAAGCCTTTCCAGAGGCGTAGCTAGAGCTCAGTCAAAATTTGTGGAGGAGAGTTTAGTCATTCAAAGTTAGAAAGGCAAACGTGCAAGTAACCTAATCAACACTTAAGACTGAAAAGAAATATCATAACGTCGGACTCCTCCACTTTTTTTGACTGACCCTGGATACGCCTATGGTTTCAGTTCTATTGTTAAAATCTTTATGTCGTCATTGCTTTGATATAAAGCGTCCCAGCTGACAAAATCCTGCTCAAAGTCAGTAAGAACAAGGGAGTTCCTAAAGGTCGGTTCACACCAGTGGGAAATTTAATTTCTCACTGAGTTAGAAGGATTTTCAGTGAGAAATATTTAGTTAGCGTAAAAACATTTTAACATCTATTCGACTTTCCCATCTTGTTTAGTTATATAAAACTTATTTTTAACTCTACATTTCTACATTTATTTCAAAACTGGCATTTGCAAATACTGTGCACGAGTCGGTATCTTTGATCTATTCTATTTATATTTTTCTCGCGAGAAATTCAGTGCGAAAAATACACCATATGGAACAATCACAATGCAATGCTACAATTACTGTTTTTTTGGTAAATTGCACTAAGAATAATACCAGTTTTAAAAAGAGATCACTGAACAAGGGGAGCCTTCTCTAAGAAACGCCCATTAAAGGGTCCAAGGAAGCAGAGAAAATACGGTATATTCCACTGATTTCTTATTTCTTACCTTTACCCTTCTCGAAATAAACATCTCAGTAAAAAAAAAAACGAAATGAATATAATGCCATCAAAAACAGAAATAAAATACAACACTTAGCAAAAACATTAATTACTGTTAACTTTTCTTAACTGCTATCACAGGCAATAGTATAAAATGAAACGAAACGAAGGTAGTGCCATTAAAATGCGAAATAAAATACAACACTTAGCAAAATCATTAATGTTGTTATTGTCTTGTTGTTTGATTTGCAGCTTTCACCAGAAACAGCAGTAACAAAGAACTTCAACTTTTGATAACCTCCACCACAGCCTTTTGTGTTACACGTGAGATCTGTTTTGTATCCAAGCGACCTTTCTTCATTGCTGAAACACTCTTCCACGCAAGTTTTTTCATAGCTGGGACTTAGTCCTCCGAAGTTTGTTACTTTACGAAAGGAAACACAAACATCTTTACCGAGGTAGGTGGCCATGATGGTATAATCATTGATATCGTAATCGATGTCAACTGTTGAACCTTTCTTTAATGTCATGTTCTTCTTTGGATTCTCACCACAAGCATATTTCAAACTGTTTGAAGCTCTGATACAATCCCAAACTTCAAGTTCAATAGAAGATTTGGAGCCCTGCTCTCCGTTTCTTTGAAGTGGGCATGATTGCAGGGCATCACATATGTTCGATGTTAAAACAAGTACCACCACAACCAACGATATAATCGCCATTTTAACCGATACAGTGGCAGTCGATTGAGATCATTAGCTCTGAAGTTTACAAATATTTTAATTGCTGGACTATAAAACGAATCAACAATGTAAGTAACTAATATACCGGGAGATTTAAGTCTTTGGGCTTCAATCCGTTACGGTTGGTTCTTCTGCCCGCCGGACTTGCAAATAGTAGTTGCCTTACCGCCCGAGACAGTATAACATTTGCTTTAGGCATGGACTTATAAAGAGAGAAGGACTCACAACTGATTTCAAACGGCATTGTTTTCTAATGAAATTCGCTATTATATCGGCTTTCTTTGATGATAATCCTCGCCTCTCATTTCACTGGATGTTCGCCAAATTTCAAAGAGATCAACTCACGCGAACGGTGCTATTTAAAGTTAATTTACGCTCTGTGGAGAGGAAATTGCTTGTTATGAAGTCTTTTGTTTTTTAAAAGCTAAAATATACGTCTTTATACGTCCATGCTTTAGGTTGCACGTAAGTCAGTGAGCAGTCAATCACTAAAGTCTGTCTCAAAAGTTTAGGCACTCTAGATACTTTTTAAAATTTCTTAGCGGTATTTTAACGAATTTCGAATTTACACTTGTTCGAAAAATATTGTGGAATAATATGCTTTCGTAAATGTTAAGAAAAAGTATTATATAAAAGAAAGAAAGAAAGAATTTAAGAAAGGAGTATTATATAAATATAAAAGACCAGAATCTTTTTTAACTCATTGTAGCAAGAATTAAAAATTCTCTAATTTGGTGCAGGACCAACAATATAAAGCGCCATGATTGTTTTTCGGTATTCCGTCTTCACTTCAGCTTGTGTAGTAACATACAATACTGAGTTCAGTAGAAAGTAAATAGCCGATCAATGTAACAAAAATGAACCAACAATGACAGATAATTTTATTGACAATATATTTCGGTCTTTTTGATCATCTTCAGGTCTAAAATTCAATATAAAAACAAGATTAAAAATCCGCGATAAAAGTATGTTCACAATTCTGTACATTAAAAGAGAACTAAAAGCTACATTAACAAATTAACAAAAGAACTAGCCGCCAAGGCGCCCATATTCAGCCTGCGTTCTCTCCGGAAACTAAATTAAGTATTTTTCCCAACAACTTTTTTTTCTTCTCAGCTGAAGAAACAAGTTGGAGAGAGGTCTGTATGAAGCTAATTACCTTCATGAAATCGTGAGGAAATATGCAGGTCTAATCTGATGTTTAAGAATAGCTATTTAGAATGAACAAATAAAAAATCTTGATTGCATAGATTCATAGTAGATGCCCCTAACAGATTAATAATCCGATAAATAAATAAATTACAATCTTGTTTGTGAAGGAATTTTAAGCCTATTTCACCTCTATTGCTATCACATGGAGCAACGACAATCGTCCAGAAGTCGTAAATAAACATGATTTTCAGTTCATGTCAATCATATTCAAGGTACAGGAATAGAACATCCCATGAATTACGTCACCAGACAGCCGTGCTTTCGTTCTTAAGATGAATGATTATGACATTTGTGTCGTTTACAAATATAAACAATACTTCAGGAAAAGATTTTTTGCATCGCTCGCCGCCCATGAAAACTTTCAGTGTGGGTTCTCCCAGATAAGAAAAAAAATAAAATTTCGGAAAGCTATTCGAAAGTTCTACCAGCTTATAGAACTCGAAATCCTCAACAAGAAAATGTATAGGATCGTATGTCTATGACAAACCGTTACAGACATATGCTCGATCAAAGATTTTAATGACGTCACAGGGTCCCGTCCCTAAATTTTGCCCAAATCTTTTTGTCACCCCATCGCCAATGTCGCGGATCCAAAAAAACGTATCTACCATTTTGCGCGACAGACAGACAGACAGACAGACAGACAGACAGACAGACAGACAGACAGACAGACAGACAGACAGACAGACAGACAGACAGACAGACAGACAGACAGATAGAGAATCAGATATTAATATATAGGATATTTTCCCTCAAAAATCGAATCAGAGACAGATCGACCATTAGTTAGTAAAGATAAATTCGAAGAAAATAACGATGGCTAAGTAAAATAATATATCGTCAAAGCAAAGATAATTCTTACTGTGGTCATAAAAACACAGGGTCTCATTATAAAGCCATGGTCAGTTGTAAAATAAGTGTTTTAATCATTTAAACATAAGTTATTTAATTCGTATTGTAAGAATCATTGATAAGTGGTTCGGATCAAAGATATAACGTACACAAGTCAGTGAAAGTCGTGTATTTCTAACACCAGTCTGAAAAAATCTCCTGTTTATCATCCCTCATGTAAAATTCTTTTTCTCCGAACTGTATTTTACGCTCAATATTTCCAGGTAAGCTATCAGTTAAACCGTTAACTTTGTGGAGACAGTAATTCTTGGTAAATTTGGGGAAAGGTATTCGACCAATTCACCCAATTCTGACAGGAAGATATGGTCAAACGCAATCACCAACTTTGACATCCCTCCACATGAAAATGACGTTAAAAATCTCCTTCTCTAATCCCTGAAGCGAGTGATAACTTCCAGATTTTGTTCTATTCAGCATAAGATCACGAAGTATATTTCACAAGCTAACCGTTTTCGAGGAGGGACTGAACAATTCAGCGGGTGTACTTTGCATTGCAATCTCCGCCTTTCCGGAAGTATGATCACTTTTCATTTCATTTCATTAATGTTGGTTTTACGTAGTTTACAAGATATATGATAAATATAAAATGAACTAATCAATACCAACTCGTCAAGCTAAAAATTATCACAAAAACCTACAAAGTTTGCAATTGCATTGCTTGATTAAGTTAATGGATTTAAGACAGAGTTTAAAAGCATCTAATGAAGGTTTAGACTTGACACTATCTGGTAAGGCGTTCCACGAAAGACTTCCTCTAAATGAAAAAGACTGATTGCCAAAGCGACTTGAAATTGATGGAGGAAGAGAGAGAAGATTTGAGTTTCGCAGACCGTAACGGATGTTTTTGACCATGAATAGTGTCTTCATAAAAGAGGGATTCAGCCCATGGAGGGTTTTGTATATCTCGCATAAAAGGTAGCGTAAATGGATCTCATGTATACGCTTAAACCCAGACAATTGTAATAGTCCTTCATAGCTTTTAGAGAAATCTTGATAAACCGCTCTAAGTGCGCGTTTATGGATACTGTCAAGTTTACTGCATGAAGATCTGCCACAAAACATCCATATAATAGGTAAATAATTAAATATAGACAAAATAAAGGAGTTAAATAAAAGTTTTAACTGGTCCTCTTGGAGAAAAGATCTAATCCTGTTGAGAGTTTTGATTCTATAACTAGCTTTATGACAGAGTGAGGAAATATGACCAGAAAAAGTTAGTTTGTTATCGATAGAAATACCAAGAAGCTCAACAGTTTCAACAGAGGTAATTAAAACATTATCAGCATATAGACTAACTGGTAAATTGTACTTAGGCTCCCCTAAGACTAACATCTGGAATTTTGACGGATTCGCGGCTAGCTGATTTGCTTTAAACCAGGACAGAACAGCTGAGAGGTCGTATTTTAGATTTGATATAACATCCGCTAGAGAGTTGGCACAAGAATAGACGGTATTATCATCCGCAAAATTACAAATGCCAGTCTTAGTTACAAAAGATAATAGATCATTAATAAAAATATTGAATAATAAGGGCCCGAGTATGGATCCTTGAGGTACCCCTCTCAATATTAGCAGCCAAGAACTGAAAGATGAACCAACTTTGGTTCGTTGAAAACGATTACTCAGGTAGCATTTAGGAAGTTTGAGACTTTGGTGATCAAGTCCATACGCAGCAAGTTTAGCAATCAAAAGCTCATGGTCAATACAATCAAATGCTTTGGACAAATCCATTAAGATTGCTCCAACTTTACCAGACCTGTCCAAACATTTATGCCATTGACCAATCATTTGGAGTAAAGCGTGTTGAGTGTTATGCTTAGATCTGAAGCCGCAGAGCTGCGAATGTAAGATGCCATCAAAGTATTCAGCTAGCTGATTAAAAATAATTCTTTCAAATATTTTAGAAAAAGATGACAAAATACTAATAGGTTTATAATTTTCCTTGAGAAACCTGTCCCCCTTTTTGAAAATTGGAGTAACATCAGCAAGTTTCATGGTTTGAGGAAACTTACCCAAATTTAGAGAGGCATTTAGACATAGAGCAATTGGCTCAGAGATGATATCAGCAACCATACGAAGGACTTTTGAAGGAAAAGATCCACTTACACTTTTCCTAGAATTAAGATCTCGAATTACCCGATTGACTTGATCTGAGGTCACATTTGAGAAAGAAAAAGATTTCCCTCTATTTGAGCTAACGATGGATTTAATGCTCGGGTGGTTGCGATATTTTCTCACAATCGAATCAATCGAATCAATGCTTGAATCGGTGTCTTGAACTTTATCTGGACAAGGTTCCCAAGGAGTTATATTCAGACTGTCCACTATATTTACAAAAAAAGAATTGAAGATTTTAGAGATATGCTCTTCATCTTTAATAATATCACCGTCGTCACGCAAAAGAATGCTTTCATGAACATGAGAACCTTTGGTGAAGAGGAGTTTAGTCGATTTCCAAAAGTCTTCAGAGGTTCCAAGATTCAGAAATTTGGATTTTTTTGCTTGACGGTTCAAGTGTACAACATAATTACGTTGTTTTTTATATAGATTAGAAAAATAAACATCACCAGTCTTATTCGCTTTGTTCTTCAAAGAAGAGCGCAACATAATGGCCTTACGTAGGGATTTAGTCAAATGAGGCTTATGGTTTCCCCTGACTGTGCGTTTCTTCTTTGGAGCATGAGCGCCTAAGACAGATTCAAAGATTAAGCTGAAAGAGTCAAAATCCCCAGGTGCACTGTTAGTAAGAGCATTTACAAGGTCATTGCGAAACCTGTCAAGAGAGAAGTTTCGGAAGGTTCGATAATGCACAATCTGTGGAGGTGACTTTTCATACGTGAGCCTAAACATAGTATAAATCAGATGATGGTGGTCGCTAATTCCAGTTTCGAAGGAGTTACTTTTCTGGAAGCTCCTATTTTTATTGGTAAGTATAAGATCAATGCATCTACCATCACTAGATTTATAGCATGTTGGTTGTTTTATAAGATTAAATAATTTGAAATTAGACATGAAATCGGAGAGATCAATTTGGACGACTTCTTCATTAAAATCGCCCATTATAATGAGGTTTTCATATTCTTTAGAATAAAAATCAAGAATATTTGTAATCTCATCTAAAAAGTACTTAATCCTCTGTTTAGGGTTGCGATAAATTGAGAGCACTAGCCATTTTTGCTTGCGCAAATTTAGTTCAGACACTATACACTGGATGTCATTTTTTACTACAGGACAGTCTAGTTTTCGATAAGGAAGTTTTTCTCTTACAAATAAGAGGAGACCGCCACTTTTGTCTGAGACGTCTAGCCGTAAAGGCTGCTTAAACCCATGTACAAAAAACTGTCCGGCAGGGAAAGATGAATCCAGTTTACTCTCGGCAACACAGAGAATATCAACATTTTGCAAAATTGTATCGGAAACAGCATCGAATTTATTTCGAATCGAATTAACATTAAGATATGAGATAACGACGCTGTTTCTACAACGGGAAGAAGACTTTAATGATTTCAGAGGGTTAATAGGTTCATAGGTTAATAGGTTAATAGGTACATTGCTATCACTGTGCAGACACTCGTGTATTTCCATCTCCTTGTAGGCCAGTCAACTTTCAATATAAACACGGAAATTCTCCTTTAGCATTTTTGATCCTTTCCAATTGAGGTGTAATCGACTTTTGTTTAAGTGCGCCACTTTATCAATGTTTGAGTTATTTAAGAATCCAATGTTACGTTCATTACACGAGGCTCTTAATATTCGGTTAACTTCATCTCCCTTTTCACTGTAACGGTCATTTCGCGGAGTAATAGAAGATATTACTACATCTGTATCACTACTCTTACTAACGATATCATTTGCAAGACTTGTTATTTTATTTGCAATTTCCTCTGACGTTTCGTTTGACCTGAGATCATTTGTTCCACAGTGTATTATTAACAGATCTGGCTTTAATTGAACTGTTGGTACGATGTAATGCCTCATACAATCACTTTTTGCGCCCGGAAATGATTTAACATACACTTTGCTGGAGTCGGTGCTCAAATCATATCCCTTCAATCCTTTCACTATTAAATCACCAAGAATAGAAATTATCCTTTTTTTCGTCCTCTGGTTTTTGTTTTCAACATCCATAGTTTTCACATTGTCATTATTAATATTTAACTTACTGTCTTTGGTATTCATTACACCATCTTTAACATTTGACTTTTTTATATTCTTTCGCGAACGCTTTCTCCTGGTTGTAACGTTGTCATGGTTTCCATTATTATTTTCAGGCTCAATTTCATTGCTACATTTATCGTCATTAACATATAACGAGTTATATTTATTATTCGTTAAAAAGTTTTGTGTAACGATCTTTTTACCATTTGCACTAACAGTACGCTTGGGAGTGACGTAATTTTCGTCTTGCAAAGTCTCTCTAATTTTATGTTCGGAGGTTACCATGGCAACAGTCTCTGTTGTAAGAGACTGAGTGCTTTTTCTGAGCGAACTTATGTCATCAAGTAAAATGTTTATGATGCTGTTTTTATTTACTAATTCATCTCGCAAAAAGATAATTTCCTTTTCTAAATGATTTATATACTTATTGTGGCACTGTTTTCTCTCTAACTCACCCATAATCTCAGTCATTATGGTCTTTTTTAAGTTGTTTAGTTCAACCTCTTTACACTTCTCATCGATATATCTTTCGTTCTGGACCAAAGTCGGAGAAAAGAGCATACCGTTATCATTTTTATCCTTTTTTTCCTCCAAGATGTTAGCTGGTATTGTACGGTCCAAATTTTCTAGCAAAACCTTCTGAACATCATTTTTCATTGCAAAAACACTATCGCCATCGTAAGCATCCTCGACACGTCCGTCCGCCATCGTGACTTTTGTCTAAATAATGATGAAACAGCGTCAGATTTATTTTGCAAAGATATTTTAATACTTAATATTTTGTTATGAATATCTATGGTGATTGGTTGCCGTAGTCTTTTCGATTTTGTAGTTTTTATTGTTTGTTTCGCACTTTATTGGGTTTCTCCGTAGCAATGATATCCATTAAAAACGTCCGTGTTGTTTTTTTTTTCATTTTTTTTATTTTGTCAATGTCCAAAGCTGTCATGAAATGCATGAAACGCGAAACTGTTTATTATGCCTATTATATCAATTATGGTACTCCATCGAATAGTAATTTCTGTGAAATAAACGTCAAAACGTACATTTTTCTTTTTTGACTAAGTTCTAAATCTTTTGAATCAGTTTAAAATAAAACATTCACATTTGAACAAAACCTTTAATACCGTGGCTGACACTTTTGACACTTTTTAGTTGCGTTTTTTTAATTTTGAGACAAAAGAAATGATAAACAATTGGAAGAACAATAACTATGATAACAATATCTCAAACTAACAGGGCTCTTGCTCTTTCACAATAGTGGCTAGAGTGAAAGGGAACAAGAGGCCCTGGGGCCTGAAGGTCAGCGCCGTTGGGAATACCAGAAAAGTAGTACACATTACGAACTAGAACATTCCGCGTGTATTTACTAAATTTCACAGCCTTTCTCCTGCGGCGGCAAGAACTACATTTTAGAAGGAAAATTTGGGCCAAACAAAGAATTCTATTCTGAATCTGATATTCTTTATAACTGTAGATTTTCAACCTGAAGTCCTTATACTGGAGTATTGAATACAATTATTCATGTATTGTGAATTCAATCTATTATAAAAAAATGTTTATTACAATGTAACAAAATATGTGCCAAAGTAAAAAACTGAAGAAAATATGAGGACAACTGAAGAATATATACTTCTCACGTGACAAAGATAGCTATGCAAAATTGAGCAATGGAAATCATTTTTTGGAAATATCTGAAAGTGAAAAATCTGGTCAAGTTCAGATAAGGCCGACAAGTTCAAAGTCTTCGAACAAGTTCAGGTAATTCTGACAAGGTCAAGTTTTGAGGAGGAGTTCTGGCAGCAGATACAAGATAATACCAGAGATGATACCACCAACAAAGGACCTAAATAATAAATTATATAACTGTAATACAATCTGAGATCCACTAGTGATGAATTTCTAACTATTTTTCACAAGTATTTTTAGAAATTTTAGTGGGAAGAATTAATGTGATTTTGTTTTCATTTTAATCTGAAAAAACAACGAAAATTGATTAATTTAAAAAACAATTCTGCAATATCCCTTATTTTGATAATCTCCCAAAAGTTAATGGGCAAAAATTCACAAATTTGTGGTCAAAAGGAAGTGTCGTAGGAATATCCGGCTTAGTTGCAGTTCACTCCTGGAACGATTATCTTGCCCTGCAAAAATGAATCATAATGAATCATTCTATTACAGGTCGGTAGTCTGATCCATAGTAGCAGTTTTTGTGCAAATTTAATTTCGTGAATTGAGATAAAATAAACTTTTCCAAGGAATGTAATTTTGTTAATTTCGCAAATAATTAGTCTTCATATTTTTTTAAAATTAAATATTACTATGCATACGTTGACAGACATTGAGGCAAAAAGTATTCTTTCCTTTCACAAGAATTTAATTTTAAGAATACGTGAAATCCATTTTTTTCCACCTTGAAGTATATATTTGGTATATATACAGTAAAGCCTGAAATAAATTGACGCACCTGTGAAGGAATGAATTTTTACATGAAAATGCAAAAGATTTGTAAAGTCTGTTACATGATGAAGTCATTGTCATCAACACGATTTGGTAGGGAAAGCTAACAATCTTAAGTGGCAATGTTAAGTTTCTTTCTTTCTTTTGGATCATTTTTATCAAAATAAAATGATAAAAAGTGTCGTATTTATGAACAAACAGTAAAGATCGTAGGATATGTCTAAGCATTTGCACAATCTTCTAAAGTTTCTTGTCACGTTGAATTCAAACATCTACAACTTGATAAACCTTTCTTTCAACACAAGAAAGCATCTTAATGGCCTACACAACATCAAGTGAGAACTTTAATGACCGATTGAATGAATGATAGATACAGATTGAATGAATGATAGATACAGAGGGCAGTGTCAATCTCTTTAGAAAACGAACTATAAAAATAAGAAAAATAAGATTGTTTTGAATAGCATGATAAGAATAGAACGATTTTGTAGATAAAGGAGAAGATTAAATATTTAGAATAAGGAAAGCAATTCAAAGAAAGATAAAACATCAGTTAAAATAAAGGGATTCAGAGTATGTAGGCGTTCTTGGGAGGAGGGCAAATCCTTCACTTATTTTAACACATTTCCAAAATGCCAGAAAGAAATAAGGAATTGTAATATAATTTAATGAATAAATGGGTGGATTGATGGGTGCCTCGTTCTTTTAGATCAACAAGGTTTGCCTTTGATGCGACTATACCTTTTCGTCCAAATTGAGAGATTTTACAGCACAAGTGTATTTAAAAAATATAATTAAGTGTGAACAAGGTTTAATTAGGAAGCAGCAGAAACTTATTGTTTAAAACAAAAGAAATATACATGCATGAGCTGTAACTATAGATAAATATTTTAAAATTTTTTTTCGAAAATTCGAAAAAAAAAAAAAATATAAGAAAAAAAATATAGCACACGCCTTCCTCGAAAAAAAAAAATGATTTCATAAACGAAAAATTCATCCAAAATACTGCTTCATCAACTACATCTTTGCAATTACAACTAAACGAAACGAGTAAATAACAAACTGGAAAGGGGTAATAAGAAGGTTTGAAAGAGTTAAGTTGAGAGGTGATGAAATTTCTTAATAACCGTAGTTGGAAGGCTTCGAAGCACGAGGCAATACTAACAGCAAAATCATGACTTTATTTCAAATGTTCAAGTGATGTTTTCTGTTAGAAGTAAATTCCTAGGCTGGATTCGTTCATTACAATGCATATAGTTTCGTGAAGGGAGTTTCGCAAACTAAAAACTGCCATTTCGGCCGGAGTAGTAATAGTCCAAGGGTGTTTTAATACAGTATTCGCTTTCGCTGCTACCGTAACAAGATGGAATCAAAATTCAGATCATGTTTTTAATACCCTGTAATTTCTACGCCGCTAAAAGGGGGAAATGCGCTAATGAGAAGTGTCTTGATTCCCTGTTTTTTACTTGCTCATGACATCCGGAAACAATAGATCTTTCCCGAATTTCTGTTTTAGCAGTGTTATTCTATGTTCTGGTGTTTCGTCACAACTTTTATTTTATATCAACAGCTGTAAAGCATACAAACTTTGTTTTATTTATTGTGTGCATTGTGAACCACAATCACCTTGAGGCTAACAAAACTAAAAGTGTATCAAAGGGGAATTTAGAAGTCATAGCAACAGGATATTTGGAACCATCATTTGAATTCCAGGACCCGTAGCAATATGAAGGTTTGTCGTCAAGTGTTTACACTAGGGAAAACCCATCGGTTATACTACTTACAGAGCCATTGCGACATAGATCTGATAGCGAAGCGAAAGCGGTACTACAAAATCGCATTCAAAGAATTTCCTCAGCTATTCAGTGCAAACTTTTGAACGAGTAAGATTTTAAGATGATTTTAAGTTCCGGGGCTAAAAACGAAATAATTTATATCACAAACTCAGAAAAATACTTCAAATATATTTACATATATTTCGGTAATGAAGTAATTGATCTCAGAGGGTGATCGCGACAGTCCACCACTTGCCAACTTTATGGTGTATTGATGATTAAAACCAGTTTTCACTAGACGGAATATTCAGCTCGGTCTTGCTATTGTTTTCTCCACGGGATCATTAATTGATCTATTTGATTGGTTTACGGAATATTCCGCAGAAAAGTTGAACGCTTTGGACGGAATTCATTAAAAAGCAATAGCTGCAAGAGGAATATTTTGCCTAGTGTAAAACTGGCTTAACGATGGCTCTTGCGCTAAAGGCGAGATGATAACTTTCCAAGGGGAAACCTTCTCCACGACTTGTTTCTTGGATTTCGTCCTCACATACTATATTTCAAATTTCTTGAATTGAACTTCGGTTCACGTTATTTAATAATCACCTGGAGAACAAACTTTCGGCTGCCGTAAGAATCAGCGATGAACAGTTTCATCTCTTTCTTCTTTCGATTGGCAGGATTCTATTATTCCTATAAGTTACAAAAGTATCGTACAATTTCATGTCTGGAACTTTTTTTCATATAGTTTGCCTACTATTGAACACGTATTTCCTTCAGTAAATACACAGCTAGGATTCATCTTAGTGTTTTCCAGACGCCTTCACCCAAATTAAGCACTGATCATTTTTTGTAATATTTTCAATCATTCACGGTGGAAATGCAGTGTGGAAAACCGTATTTAAACTACGGCTCCTCCGGGAAACGGACATTTCGCCCATCTACACTACAGAAAGATAGTACAATCTCCGTAATTCGAACATCCAAGGGGCCGGGAAAATGGATCGATTTATGGAGAGTTTGAGTACGGAGGTTCATTTACAAAGAAATCATAGGTGAAGGGTCCTAGAAACTAATTCGAATTACAGAGAGTTCGAATTATGGGAGTTCGAATTGCAGAGAGTGTTCTGTAATTATAAATTTTTATAGATAGTAGAAAATAATAGATTGTGCTGTAGAAATCAATTTGTAGTACTTTAATAAATAAACAAAAAAGAAAAGCAAAACAAAAAAACTGCCACACCCATTTTCAGATATGCCACACCCATTTTCGGATAAAACAAACAAAAAACTAAAATTATATTGGATGGTTTAGTGAAAATCAGCCCTTAAAGTTAAATTTAAAATTTTTGTACATTCATAAAATTTTATTTTATAGCTGTCTCCTGCTTTATAATATCTATTTGTTTGCCAATCCTGAGAGAGAGGGTAATACTATAAGCTTGCTCCAAGATAGATTAAAACAACTATTCAAAAACAACTATTCAAAAACAGGCAAGTGAAGCTCCTAAATTATTCAATAAAAAGTAATTTCTAATTATGAAAACTTTTTCTACATTGTGCAAAATTTATCTAATAGTTTACCATCGAACAAGACCTTAAGATCAATATAGGAGTGTAAAAGACCCACCGGAAAATATTGCCTTACCATGAATCACCTGTTGATAAGCTTTACTTGCAGGAGAATCAGGAAATTCTGCCAGGAAGGATTTCCCTTCATCACAGCATCGACCTGGATTATAAAAGAAGGCTGAAAGTAGCATTTAAGTGCAGATAAGCATAGATCTGAATTATAAAAGAAGGCCAAAAGTAGCATTAAGTATAGGCATGAAGTTGGAGAGTGAAACACACTTAAAAAAACTGAAGAACACGACAAATCGAGTCCAGAGCCTAGTGAAACACACTAAAAATCTGAAGAACACGGCAAATCGAGTCCACAGCCTAGTGAAACACACTAAAAAAACTGAAGAACACGACAAATAGAGTCCACAGCCTATTAAATTATTCATAATATACATATTTTAAGCATAGGTTCAAAGAACTATCATTTGAATAGAATCATAAATATTCACTGCGACAAATCATTAATTGCAGTACTATGAATAGAACCCACCAATTCTTGGATCCAACGGTAACTTCCCAAGAAATGTTAATCCAAGATCGTCGGCCATCTTTCGTGCACCACCGGTAGTTGCAGGGAAGGGATTTGAATTATGCTGAAAACATATACAAAACAAAATGGGAGTTCATCCTTCTAAAAGTACGTTTAAAATTGGTTTAACATTATTCAAAACAATTTTAAAAAGAAAATGAAGAAAATTTTTTTACACTTCACAGTTCAACCGTTATCATTATTATTAACGTATCCCGATTTTTACACAAACATACCCGAATTGTATACCTGGCATTTCGGACAAACAAATCCACTCATGTTTTCCACAACACCAATAATAGGAAGTTTGACTTTCCGACAAAAATCGATCTCCTTTCGAACATCCAACAATGCCAAATCCTAAAAATAAACATCATTTTCACATGAAATTCTTTTGTTAGCCGACGGAAATTTCAAAATCTAAAAATTTGAAATTTCTTTTTCATCAAAATCGCGCGACGACTGGTTGCATAGCGACCACTCGACGGACTGAGGACGCGAAAATTTGGATCAATCTTGCGTGAAATTTTATCTACATTCCATGGGCTAACCACAACTTCTGTAAGGACTTACATTTCTAAATATACGCCCACAAAGTCAACACGTCGAAACCTAGCCAGTAATGGGGAGTATATTCGTACTTGGCAGTGAATAAAAAAACTTCATTAATATTTTCAGCAAATCGCTTTCCCACCCATTCCACTGTTATTTGAAGTGTCTTCAGTTCCTTATCTCAACAAATTCATACTCCTCGGGGTTTTTTCACCCGTGTCTAAACCTTAAAAAGCAGACATCTCCGTATAACAGACACATACTCCATGTATGTATGTATGGATTTACAGACAAATTCTCATAAGTAGTGCCTCTATAAAGCGGACGCCTTCTCTGTGCATCAGCAGTGTCCACTTTATACAGATACCACTGTGGTAACTCTTAGTGCTGGCTAGGGTGCAAATTTCATTTTCTCAGCAAAAGATAATAAAAAAATCAACTTGAAAACTCTGATATATGAAGCACATCTGAGGTTGGGACAAGAAAGTGCAATGAAAAAGGGTAAAAGATAACACCCATGCCTTTCTAACTAAATCCAAGAAGGAATTAAAAATGAATGAATCCATATGTGACTAACTTGTGGTGTGGTAATAACAACAGCACCGTCAACGTCGCTCTTATTGAGGTATTGAATTAACGACAAATGTTCGTCGGACGTACCAGGTGGTGTATCGATAATCAAATAATCGAGATCTCCCCAATCCACATCCTTCAAGAACTGTTTGATCAACCCTTACATAAAAAAAAGTAAAATATTTCCATAGCAAAGTTGTTTAGAGATGAGGTTCTTCATAAGAAATCTATTTTTTCTATTCAATCCATATTAGCATGCGTCAATAATTTTCAAGTTGAAATGGAGCAGAAAGTTTGAATTTAAAAGATTGTTATTCAAAACACTACCCTAAGCACTCATCCAGCATCTCTTACCATTTTTTCGTGGACCTCTCCATATAACAGCATCATCATCAGATTGCAAGAGAAATCCAATACTCATGACAGATAGATTGTCCTCGACATACTTGAACAAAAAAGAAGACATTCTGCAACAACCACAGCAAAGCATAAGTAGTGTATTTAAGAGTGGTGTTCTGAATTAATGGTAATTGAACTGCCATAAATACATAAGTCATTAGAGAATTTACTAGTGAAAAAACCTATTCTTCTTTTTTTCATTTTAATAAGCTATTTCTCATCACATGACATTATAACAACCAATGCACAATAAGCATTTTCTGTCATGTGATCAAACTGAACGCAAAACAAACTATAGTTACACAGTTCCAGTCAAACATACCGACTTCCCGCTGAGCCACTAAAACACATTCCTATGAAGTGTTAGTAGCATTATGTAGAGTGCTATTTGGACTGAAACAGTTCTTGATGCTGACAGGTGAAATAATGACTTACCACAGGAGACCAACCAGAACCACTTTGATGAACCTAAAAGTAACATAGGATCCAATCATAAAACTATCTAATCATTTTTTATGACTGATTCATCACGATGAAAATAATTATATACTTATTCATCAACTTGGCAATGTACAACCAGTTATACCATCAGAGTTTATATGGAAAATCAAAAAAGGGGATGAACTTACCTTTTTATAAACAACACAACAGAGAGTAACACACAGGTTCAATTCTGCTCTCTTTGACAGGCTGACTTATCTACTTGAGAGACTAAAAAGTTTCTGAAGATAGCTCACAAGAAATAACCTTCAAACTCTCTGAAGAGAAACTTGCTTTTATTTAGTTTGTGTTGCTATTTACCCTTTTTTCCTTTTCCTTTCAGTTTTTGATTTTGTTTTCTGTGGCATTTGTGTTTTTTTTGACTTGAATTCAGTTTAGGCTGAAGTGTTGCTTAGCAGCAGTTTCTTCAATTTTTAAACAGTTTCAAAGTGTATACATGAAAAGCTCACCAACAGAACAATAAAAGAAAATACTTTTCAACACACAAACATAGATTATTTATTTATATCTATAATAAAATATTTCTTTGAAACGCAGTGTTGAAAAAAAATCAATTTAAATCTACCATGATTCATTTTTAAGCACTGAGGATGTAAACTTAGTTTTACGAAAAACTTCTGCTTTTTTATATATTTTCGAAATAAAAGTGTCATATATATATGTTTTAATTAAATCTACCTGTTCCCCTTCTACCCCAAGTATTTTTGGCATTGACGGTCCACAGACATCGACATCTAAAACACCAACCTGAAAACAAGTCAGTTAAATAATGACTACAAAGGAACAACTGTATATAGCATTATTACCCGTGTTTGAATTTGATAGTCAAGATAGAATATTGACAAATATTGAAAACAGACAAATATTGACAAAAATCGTATTGCCCTCGCAAGCTCTGGCTTTACTATGATGTCAGTCAATATTCTCCAGTAATGCCCTCTAAACCAGTTAGTATAGGGTTAGTATTACCTGAAGTTTTTTAAGGATAAGAGTTATTACGGGAATGGGCAAATTTGATTGGCTTAGTAACAAGTTATTGCAGATCGATACTGCCTGCTCAAAATGGTGACTTCAAATGTAAACAAAATAATAATAAAACTTTCCAAGCAATGTGATGTTCAAACTTCAAACTAAGAAAACATATTATTATAATCTTTCTCATGATTGAACACCTTCTGTAAATATAAAATAGAATTATTATAATTTAATGAATCGAATATCGAATTCTTAACGCCCTATTTCCACTATTTAAAATCGAATTTATGTATGAACATGTCGTCAATAAATATGAAACCCTAATAAGGTGTTTTGACCAGGCAATAAAACTCGGTCAATGTAAAGCTTGACCTCTCCTATCGACCTTGGTCATTATTTTTCAGTACAGATGCATAAAACAGTCAGTCTCCTGTTAGTATTTATTTATCAGTAGTGATACAGCTCTTAAAATCTTTAAAAACTTCAACATGTTAAATACTTTAAAAAGCAATTAAAAAGTTGTAAATGTTTGATTATCAAAAGTAAGGTTTTCCTAAATAAATGCCCTCCACCACGTTGTTGCCAAGTTGACCGGTTGAAGAAGTGATAAGTGGGCTTTCAATGCTCTAGGACCCTTTCACAGGACTCTCATTGATAAAAGTTCTATCAGAACTGATGACGCTATCCTGGGTAAATATTACCCAATAGGGTGTCACTTAGCCCATTGAGCAAGGATTTGTTTATACTAATTTTGAAAACAAACAAATACTTTTATAGTTGCCAAAATAGTTTACAGATTAAACGACTGAATTTTAAAAAAAATCTTTGAACAGCATTAAACATCACAACAATACATGTACTGAAATACCTGTTTTTCCTCATCTTGAGCAAACCCATATGCAAGTGTTGATGTGAATGTACTTTTACCAACACCACCTTTACCAGACAGAACAATGATCTTATGTTTAACTGAGGCCAATCTCCATTTTACTTCATCTATTCCTATGGGAGCGATTTTTTTCACAAAAAGTTATGTTGCCATGAAGATCAAGCACAAGTAAACAGCAGACCTTGCCATGAGTAAAATACCCCTCAAGCTCTAAAAGTGGTATCGCTCTCCGTCTTTTAAAACTTTTTCAACATGTCTCACACTTCTGTTTAAAGCCAACATTAATTCAGTAAAGCTAGACTTTACCCAAGTGATTCATGGCAAGGTGTGAACAGCAGTAAATAATAAAATTTCATTATTCAAAAATTTATCACCTCGCAAACTCCATTGAGAGGTAAATTCATTTTTCTGGTATGACCGATCGCCTCTTCCAAAATTAGTTAAATATAAAAATGGTTGAATTTATGGTCAAACTTACCAGGATCAGGCTGTTTTGGTTGGGCTGAAGAACAAATCTTTTGATTAGGACAGCCTTGACAGGCAGATGATTTTCCAGCAGTTTCACTTTGTGTTCCAGGACAACCTATATTGAAATACAAGTGATAAGTACAGGCAGATTCGTCTACAAGAACAAAAACATATTTTGGGCAAACACTATATTCAGTCCAACACTATATTCAGTCCAACGTTATTTTCAATATCATTTTCATTTAATCATTGATAAAATAACATACTCTCAGGAGCATCATTTGGTTTATCACCCATTTCTGTCTCTGTAGTAACTCTGTTTATTCTTGTCTAAGTCTAAAACCAACAAAGTTATAATTGAAGATTGCTCAAACCATGAAAGTCTGAATAAACGAATGACATTTCATTGACCGAAACAAATGTACACAGCAAAAATAGAAGTACAGTAATTGACTTCTATTCTAAGCATTATTCAAAACAAAGACAAAAGTAAGCAGTTCGCACGAACAGGTGACATGAATTGAGCGACTTGACTGCTCGAAGTTAGAACAAGAATGGTATGAAATTCAATAATTCTGTTAAAATTTTGTTAATTCATCAAAATCGCCACTTCTGTTGTTCAAAAACCAAAATTCAATAACGACTGGGTGAAGAAGTTGAAATTTTTCCAGAGAATGATGATACAGAAACTGATTTGTATTATTCAAAGCTAAAATGAGCTATATGCAACACCAACAATGAAGGAACCTGATACTCTCAAACACTTGCAAAATTTTAAAATTCTTGCATGATAGAAACATTAAATGGTTCTTTTCTAGCCATTTTCTATTCCAAATTTTGCCTGGCTCACAACTTAAATCTTCAAAATTGACAGACTTACAATACTAATCCTTAAAAATTCAGATTAATTACAAACAAGAAAAGAGACATCAATTTGTTTTCAACTAAAAAAGATTTTTACAAGATTTACAATTTTCACAAAAATGAGCATTTTTTAACGTTGTTTCAGTAAAATTATCTGAAGTAAAAATTGATTATATTCTAGTCTAACATGCTCTAATTTTACTGAAACAATGTAAACAAACTTTGTTAACATTGTTTCAGTAAAATTATAAATTAAACATGTTACAAAAGTAACAAGATTGAATTGGAAAACAGATTCCAACTCAATGCTTCCGAAAACAAAAACAAATTGGTTATGGTTAACACTGGAACTACCCATATTACGCTGAGTTGGCATTGGGTTGGACTTGCCTTTTATGTGGCTTTGTTTGGCTAGTTCTGGCTGGTTCTAGGCGATTCTGGCTGATTCTAGGTGATTCTGGCTGGTTCAAGTTGATTCTGGCTGGATCTGGGTGATTCAGGGTAGATCCGGTGTTTAATATCTTTGATACATGTTCTTTGCTTCTTCTCTTGTTTTGGAGAATTTAGTATAAGCCACATTCAATCAATTCTATTGCTTAGAGGTGCGGCTTAAATAAAGATGGGTTCTCATTTCTTGCAAAGGGGCTTAATTTTTCTTTAAAGAAGGATATAACTTTCTTCCAAATCTCAACCTGCTGAATTGAATGCTGCAGAGTATCGGAACCACCATAGTATACCATCATGCCTTTTGGCAACACGTTATGTGTGGACTTCGTACAAGGTGGCATGAAAGGCAGATCAATTAAATGACCCACTCCTGGATATTTTGCAATTTCATAATTGGATTTTCCGACAGCATCCATCCTCTCTTTCGCCATGTCAGCATAAAGTTCACTTTTCCAGATGTAGTCGTCCAACGACACTACTAGCAACAGATCAGCCATTGATTTTTCAAACGGGTGAATAGAATCTGGTTCTTTGTGTGGCTCACTCAGGGCATTCAAAATGTTCACGGTCTGATCAGGCAAGAATGTTACAAGATCATATTGAACGCTAATTTGTGGAGTGAAATGATCTTTGTATGTGGTATCAGTACCAACACTAGAAATACAAGCATTAAATCCGACAACTGCTCGTACATTTGGCAGGTGACTAGCCATGGCCAATGCCAGCTCACCACCTTTTGATGTACCTATAACTCCAATATCTTTATTGCATACATTTGGATGAGATGATAAAAAGTCCAACGCCTCTTCAAAGTACTCAATGGAAATTGGTTGATCAGTGTAGTTCTCTCTTAAATTGCCAACACCAAAATAAGCCAAAGCTAATGTACAAAATCCGTGGTTTGCAAGAATCACAGCATAGTCTTCAATAACTGCTCTTTTCTTATTATTGCCAAACAGCGTGATTATTGCAGGGAATGACCCATTGCAATTCGGAGTAAATAAGGTGCCATAAATATTTCCTGTTTCCACAGCTATTCGTGTCACATCTTCACCAATAAATAATCTACTAATACTAACAATATCAATGAGAGAAGAAGCATCAGGAAAGTCTGAAATGTGACCACGATAAACAGAGAAATCATACTCCAATGGTGTGCTTCCATTACTAGTCTGAATTCTATGATAGGAGCCATCTCTTTTTTCCATTGACCAAAACAATCCCATTTCATGTTTACCAGTATAAGAACCTCCAACAGATGCAGTTTCCAGTAAATTAAAACATCCAATATCGGACGTCAGAAAATGTGCATGTGAAGTGAATGAAATATCTTCACTGGGGCATGTTACTGATGCTGCCACTGTGATAGGGGCATTGGGTTCAAAGTTGTTACCCCATATAGATACAGGTTCAGTCACCAAACTGGTTGTTGGCTCAACATACAACTTGCCACCAGAGCGATGATTTGAAATCAATCTTCTTAGAATTACACTGGACCTAGGTTGCATTCGCAAGATCATAATCTAAAATTCCAATTATAAAACAAAATAAAACAGGACCTACCAAACAGAGGCTATGAGCAGGAGGTACTCTCTTT
This sequence comes from Turritopsis rubra, assembly GCA_039566895.2. Lineage (NCBI taxonomy): Eukaryota > Metazoa > Cnidaria > Hydrozoa > Anthoathecata > Oceaniidae > Turritopsis > Turritopsis rubra. Next base: position 5,551,529 of record CM077631.1, on the reverse strand, counting down.
ATTCTGACAACTCCATATGCTGGACATATGGCTTATTTAGCCTCATTTATGCAAACACCTAATAAACAGGGTGGTTCGTTTATTGATAAGGTTTATGGTTAGGGCTGTGTTTACAGTAAGGGTTAGGGTTTAGGATAATCAGAACATTGAGCAGTCAAAATTTTGATAGTGGACACATAGACACATATGTAATTTTTTTTCTACAATTAATGGCTTGTATGAATTTAATTATAATTACGTAAGGATCAGGTAATATTCATCTATAGGTAAGGTTTAGAATAGGACATAATACTGTCTTGTCAGACTTTATCTAATTAAAACAGGTTTTGTATAAAGTAAAGGAAGCTGATGAACTTCAATGAAAATGTCGTCATCACACAAATGAATCAAGCAACATAAGCAATTTATTGATATCCAATATATTTCGTTTCGAAAATATTCATTTCAAAAAAGGAGTTAATAAAGAATAAGTGAATTTTGAGGCTGATAATGTTTGAGTTACGACTGCGAGTTAAAAAACCTTGAGTTAGTAGTTATGATTTGAGTTTCGACGTTACACTTGGCAATTTTTTAAAATGGTAAAACAGCAATTGTGTAGTCATAAATCAAAGTTGTGATGTCAACTCGAAGTTATCTCTGCTAACTCACAGATTATCCACCTCATTATTTGCATGTAAAATTTTAAAGTTTTTGAATTTATAATGTTTTTTTCTAGCCATTTGCATTTCCAAATTTTGACTGTACAAATAAGTTTGCTAACTCAAAACTTAAATCTTTAAAATTCACAGACTAACCATATTAATCCCTAAAAATTCAGATTCACGAAAATCAAGAACAGAGACATTAATTTATTTTCAAGAGATTTTTACAAGATTTACAATTTTTTCAAAAATGAAGACATTATTTCAGTAAAATTATCAAATGTAAAGGCGAATCGCCACTAGGTCAAATATGTCACAGCTGGCGATTTTTATTGTTGCAGTGAAGTATAAAATGGTTTCTTCTTTTAGTTCAATCTACATCTTCCGCCGCGACTTCCATTGTTTTCAAGGTGGAACAAATCGACCACTGCGACATTTTCTGGCTAGTGTAGATTCGGCTTAAGTTACAAAGACAAAAGTAACAAAATTCTTTCCAAAATGCAGTTTTGCTTACGAAAACAAAAAAATGTAATGTTAATTATGCCATAAGTTTGTAACTTTGAGGTGCGACTTTTGAAATCACACTGAACCTAGGTTGTATTCGCAAGATCTAAAATTCCAATATAAGACAAAGTGAAACCAAACAGAGGATATAAACAGAATTTTGAGGAGCATAATCCTGGAGTTACAAATTTAAGTTAAAAACTTTGAGTTAGGAGATATGTCACAGTTAACAATTTGTAAAAATATGGTAAAATGGTAATTATCCACCTTGTGGATTTTTACAATTTGTATAAGAAAATACAAAACAGTAGAAAATCATAAGTAACTAAATACAAGCAAACAAACCTGCTTACTGTTGCATCAACTGCGTGTGAGAACATTTAACTGTTAAGGGTTTAAATCATCACAGGAAAAAAATGAAGAAGCCTGAGTATACCTGGCAAATCATTTAGGAAGGTTAGAAGTTGCAATATTGGTTTATTTTATAAATCACCTACAAGAGCTTTCAAATAAACAAATAAATAAATAAATAAATAAACGAATAAATAAATACATAAAAAAGTAATAAATTTTTCCTATGCAGTTTCAATCTTCAGAATTTCCTAAGAAATTTAGAATGAGGTGCTATGAGGTCTTTCGAGATAAGTGATTGTTCTATGGGAACAGTTACATCAAAGCACTTCATCCGGTGCAGTTCTCTAGGTGTTTCATTGCGCGCCTGTACTGGCAATTGTGAGTGGTGAGTGGAAAGAGGTTCAGTGAAAAAGTATGTATGTAAAAGGGCATTTTTTGCTGATATCCTGTCTTTTGACGAATAAACCAGGAATTTCTTCAGCAAATCAATTGCGTTTTCACACGTATCTGGGACTAATTCCTCAATCGGTATTGGTTTGTACTCAGGGAATGTTATCTTATTGTAATCTGGTAGGTCTTTCATACCAGGCCAGATTGTTTCATTTGGTGTGCCAAGTGCGCGTAACACACAACACAATTGCTCAATGTCGCTTTCACCGGGAAACAGTGGTGAATTATTAAGCATCTCTCCAAAGATCGCTCCTACTGCCCACAAATCAACCCCTTCGTCATAACTTCTGGCTCCATACAACAACTCTGGAGCTCTATACCACCGTGTCGCAACTTGATGAGAATACAAACGATTATCGTCATTCTTGAACACCCTAGCCAAACCAAAATCGGCAATTTTCAGATGGCCATTATGAGCTATTAACAAATTCGCAGGTTTCAGATCACGATGCATTATGTTCTTCTTGTGGCAGTAGGCCATACCTTGTAACAACATTAATAAATAACTCTTGATGTGCGACTGTAACAGAGGTTGATTATAGTTTCGAATGACTTCAGATAAATCTGAAAACATATACTCAAACACAAGTACGAATCCTGTGCCATGTGGGAAGACATCATATAATTTTACAACGTTGGGATGTTCAATCTGCTGAAGAGCTTTTATCTCCCGTAATGCAGCATTTGGTATACCATCTTCTAACTTTCGCAGTGGAACCTTTTTTAATGCAACAATTTCCCCACTTTGTATTTGTTTTGCTTTAAAAACAATTCCATGGGCACCTTCACCAATCCGGCCAATAAAACTATAACTTTCCATCAGTTTATTTTATTGTTATTCTATTCTATAATGTAAACATCAGAAAGCATTGACATCACTTGGTAAGACTATGTTAGATAAAGTATTAAGTAAAAAAAATACAACGAACGGTCAACATAGAACATAGATGGTCATAATGTAACTGTACATTACAAAGAGAGCATAAATAAAATGATGCTCGATTTTTAACTGGAAGAAAATTTTGGAATAATAGATGCAAACCAGTGAAAGGTCGCCTACGGAAAAAAAATTGAAAGATTTTAATGTAAATAAAGGATTGGAATTTCACTGTAGTCGCAACATCATGAATGTAAAATATCTTATTGAGTAAAATAATCATATTGTAGAAGCAACATTATCCTTCAATATAAAAAGGAAATCACAGAATTACATTGAAAATGCATGGATCCATACGTCCCTCTCTCAATCCCTGTTAAAAACCGACATGAAACAATACTATATCAACAGAATTATAAATATTTAACTTTAGATTATTGACCTTAAAAAAGAATTAAAGTTTTTATATATACCTTAATTTACTAAATGTTTACACACATCTAATTTTGGTGCACAGCTGCTGTACAAACAAAAGATTCGCAAAAACATTGTTTTTATTTTTTCTGCACGGGATATTTCTTTTCAAAAGGTTCACGAAAATCAGATAGCACAAAACTGGAAATAGCTTTATGATAAAACTTGGCACAAATTCATCAAATCATGTTGTCAAAATTATTTTCTGGTTTCTCTTTTTTTATCGCTGTTGTTGTTTTGATTTTACAATTTCTTTTGATTGCTTATTAAAAATCATATGACAAAATCTGCTGAGGTATCGTATAGTGTCAGTAGGAGGGCTTGAAAAATAAAGTGTGTCTGAAATCAGGGTGTGCAAAAAATAATGTGCGTAATTTAAAGTTGTGTGAAAATTTAGTGAATTAAGGTAGTTGTGTAATTTCAAATAACTTATTTCACTTTTCCAATAGCTGTACCACAATATTGTTATGTTATATCATTGCATTGATACAGTGACATTTTTTGCTTTCAATGTGTTTCTCCTTTGCTTAGTTACAACATAAATGTTATTTACAACAGAGTATGAAATATTTATAATGTTCCCGTATTGAAAAATGTTTGTAAGATCTTCCCTATGTCTAGATTATATTAATCATTTATAATTCAATCAATGTTCAATTCAAATAACCATGTGAAAGATAATATTGAAGATAGTAGTTGAACTTTAAAAAGAATTTGCATTCCACCATATCTGAAAGCTTCAAACAATATCTTATAAAAAGAATTTGCTTTCCACCACATCTGGAAGCTTCAGACAATATCTTTACAAGTTTAATTGTTTTCCTCATATACCTTGCAAAAAAACAGTGCCAATTTTGATAAGAGACGTTCTTGCCATCTGACAAATTACTCCTTCTGTTCCGATGCACATTGAATCATCATCAAACCAATTACATCTGTTACACTAAAACACTAGTATATAGCTTCAGGGGGTAATGCAGCTCAAGTTTTGTAGTGGTAACCACCATTGGGTGATGAGATTATTACACCCAGATAGAAGAGTTATTTTATTACCAATAAAAAAATGTGAAACACCAGGAACCAAACCAAACCAAACCAAACTTTTTAGTGACTATTAACCCTGCACCCAAAGCTTTAAAACTATCACTGTCCAAATTGAATTCCTGTATCACCCCTTGACCTTAAGTGTACCAGCATAATATCTGTCGCAGATCGTGGAACATTGTGGAGGAGCATATTTACATGATTTTAGTTAACAATCCATCTATATCATTGATTGAACGTTTAACTTTTTAATGCTTACATACTCCGCCACAAAATTCGACATAATTTTAAATCCGCCATTGTTTATCAGTCTCCAGACAACACAACAACAAAACAAAACAACAAGATTTCTTGGTTGGTCAAATTCTTATTGTCATGTCCAATTCAGAAACAATTTTCTATCTTCTTCACTTTCAAACTTAGGTATGAATTTTATCTTACATATTTCAGTAAAGCCTTCACTCATTTCAGGCTCCTTGAAATTCTTCTTGTAAACGTTATACCCAACCGCAGGAATTCGTCGAATCTTCCCAGATGTCTGCGACTGCCGATACATGTTAAGGTGGCTACATAATTCAAATGACGTTTCAAACAGAAAACACCTTACATTTACTCCAATCTTCTTAGCTATGTCCAGGAAAGGTTTTCGTGCTTCTTTTGATGGGTTTGTGTTATCAATCACGACACTGATTTTGTTTTTTAGTTTTTCTTGAGCTGATTGGAGACATTTCTCTTGGGTCTTTAAGGTGTCTCTGTTGATCGTGACATAACCTTTCTTTTGTAAATAACGTTTGGAAAATGTTGATTTCCCAGATGCCGGATAGCCAACTAATATTACCATTTCTGTTTCCTAGAAAAGGACAAATATTGTTTACACATCAAATAATAACAAGGGTGAAGAAGGAATAAAGAACATCGTTCGTGTCAGGTCAGTGGATACTACAGAAAATTAATTTGGGCACTGTTAGCGGAGGGAACAAACTCTAAACTAGTAAAAAAGCATGGGAAGACCCTACATTAACACTAAGCAATACACAATATTCTTGGTTGATATAAAGCAAATTTGTGAATAACTTTAGGAAACAATTAGTATATTCGGATGCCCAAAATAGATGTCCCCAAAATCGGTTTAGCTATGTCCAAAGATTCCTCCTGATATATAGTACTAATTGTAAGTGATGTGTCCCCCATTACAATTGGTTTGGCAATAAACCAGTTCAGTTTGGACAATAACATTATAAATACAGTTGCGACTTGTAAAGAATAGAAAGACTGAAAAAGAAATCTGTTCTACCTTTGATGGGAGGTTCTCATAATCGTCATTTGTGCTTTGATTCAAAACAGTACTTGGATTAATTGCCCCCCATTCAAATTTTGTATATGGTTTTGCATTATCAAAATACTCTTCTGGGGTGTAGAACTTCAAACCAATGTTCGCCGCAAATTTGCGATCACTGCATGAAAAATCCTTCTTGCGACCTATGAGCGAAACAAAAACAATGAACGAACATTCAAGTTCAAAAGAAGTTATCTCAAATAACATTCAAAGAAATCAGAGAAAGGAAAATCATCTAAATAAATCAATTTTATCATCCCTTCCCAATTTTAAAAATGGCTCTCAATTTTTTGCTCAGTGGTTACATGGGAGAATTTAAAAACTAGAAAACTCTGGTTCGAGGTCATCTCAAGACTATGACACCGTAACTAATCTGTTTCTCTGGATGATTAGGGGGCAGGATGAGGGATTAACTAAGAAATGACAACTATGTGTCACACACATACTCCAGCTCAATGAAACCATGAAAAGAAGTTCTACCATAACAAATGAACAACAAAATGAGCGGTTATGTGAGCTTTGCATCAATGTCATCAAAACCTCTGAAAATAACTTACCAACAGCCCATGCTTTTGGTCGACCAGCTGCATCTCCCACATAAACTGATTTCTCCATGTCCACAGACAACTTCTGGTTGCATTCTTTCACCATCAAATCCCATAATCCTGTGCTAGGTTTACGATAAACATTTTCACCAGTTGCAATAAAAGCTTGAATGGGGAATCCAATTTGTTTAATGATAGCAGATATTTTATCTTGAATGTCTTTTGGTTTTGTCTTTTGCTTTTCCATACCAGCTTGATTTGAAAAAATTACAACTTTATAACCGTCTTGGTGTAACGAATTCAATTTAGGTCTAATTTTACCATTCAAAAATTTCCAATCAGTTGGTCCTGTCGGAAATGTTTTCCCACTTTTCGTCGTTATTAAGGTACCGTCCATATCAAATGCAGCAACTTTTGTGGAACCAGGCATATCAGGAGTGTCAATATACATAACTGGCTGCATCCCTTTAGAAGACTCTCCAAAAAATTTCCATGATATATTTTCAATTTTCCCCTTTTTCGGTGACCTGTTTAAAGCTGATGGTGAAGCTGATCTTTTCATGATAGCTAGTGATTCTACAAATTTTCTTCGTGTAACACGCAGATTTATCATGAACTAAACACAAACAAGTGTTAACAACAACTTTTACAAAAGAAGAAAATCAATTATTTGCTATTAAGAAAATATATTACTTTTGCTTCTCGCAATAAATGCACGAGAGAAATACATAAAATAGAATACCGTATACTTTATCGAGTATATGCCCTCACCAACACACTTTTCTCTCTTGTATATACAAAATAAATAACAAATCTTTTTTGGTATCATTTTCATGCTCTGTTCCATTCTTTCATATTCCCAATTTTTTGTAATTAAAGCCCCTCTAAAATGAACACCCCTCTCAAATATATCCCTCTCTCAAATAACTGCCCCCCTAGAAATGTTTGATTCTTAAATATACACCCCAAGCGTTTATTTGATAAAATACGGTAAAGAAACCGCTTTTCTTATCAAATATCTTCTGTCTGTTTCATGATGTAAACAGAGACAACCATGAAAATATGATTATTTAGGAGAATTTCATTACTGATTCAATAAGATGAAACATTTGTTTTTGCACTGGATGGAATCTAAAACTTTATTTACAAACACATAATAAATTATAAGTGTAGCGTGGTCAAAAAATATAGGTATATAAAACATTGGAAAGTATCATTTTGTCCATTTCAAACAAGAAAGAAGCTACTTATAATTGGGCAAATCAAAACTCTTTGATGCTTAGTCACAAGGAAATAGTCATTTGAATGGTTTTACCACCTGTGGCCAAACTAAGTTTTTGGTGTTAAAAAAAGTGGCTTTTCTCAATAAGCTGTTTTTGGAGTTGCACCTTTGCTGCATGTTTACTTGAAAATTGATGAACGATAATACTGCAGCTCTTCAATGCTCTCCTTGATGTCTTGCAAGGCACGATGAGAACCTTCTTTTTTAGGTGCTTCGTTAGATAACTTTGGATACCACCTTTTAGCTAATTCCTTTATAGTGCTCACATCCACAATACGATAATGCAATTGCTCCATAAAATGAGGCATGTATTTCTTTAAAAATTCCTTGTCTGCATGGACCGAGTTTCCCGCTAAACAGTTTTTTCCTTTGACAGTATGTTTTTGAATGAACTCAAACATAGTTCTTTCACATTGTTGCAGAGAGATTTGAGACTCTTTTACAGCTTTTGTAAGACCTGGAAATACACAAAGTTCAAGAATTGGCATTAGAAAGTTGATAAAGAAACCCATAAATCAAATATAGAACAGATAGAAATAACTACAAAATAGTTTGAAACAGAAGTAATATGGGACAAATTCTTGTGAATTGGATTTCCCCAAAATCATGATTCCAAGGACTTATATATAGGAAATTTATTAGAGAAATATACCGTAGTACTTGTCTTCAGGAGAGGGTATTTCCCCCTTTAGGATGGGATTTTATTAGGAGGGGCATTTAAAATAAGGAGGCGCTTATAAAATGATTTTGAGAATGATTTTTTAGGAGGCGTTTATTTGAGGGAGACGTTAACAGGAAGGGGTCCTTAAATAGAGGATTAATGGTATATAAATTCAAAATGTGCTATTGCTATTGTTTGTAAACACAAAACATTAATTTCCGAAAGCTTATTATTAACAGTAGTATAATAAAACATTGAAGAATTATGGACCTGATTCTCCATGATGCTTAGCACACCATTCTCCCATGTTGTCAAGAACTTCATCCGGTTGCTTGATGACAATATCAGGGCCTTCTTCAATTATATTCAAGTCCTTATCTGTAATTATACATGCCATCTCAATGATATGTTCTGTATTTATATCAAGTCCGGTCATTTCAAGATCAACCCACACTAAATTCTCTGTGGCCATTATAATTATTTGCTGCTAAAAGATATTGGAAATAAAAGTTTTCTGTTGAAAAGGAACATCCCAGTGGGCAAAATCTTCAAAAGGTCTCTGTGGAGAAGTGTTTTCCATAGGATAAAACAATTTCAATAAAAAAATACTCCTCCACAGAGACGTTTTGAAGATTTTGCCCACTGGGATAGGGATTATCTAATAATTTTAGTTTCACCTATTGGGAGTAAAATTCATTTTTAAGTAAAGCGGCCCATACACATGAAAGGAAATGACTTTAACCAATCATACTATGTTATGTTGACTTCCCAAAAAAAAGATAGAATTGTCAACAATTTTGATTTCAACAAAGTGGAACCGTGCATCACTAAACTTTCAAATTAAGCAAATGTGATTCAACAAATGTGATTCAACAAATTTAATCGTGTATCGCCCGCTTAAGTTGAGAATTTTCAGTGATTAGTTAAACATTTTCCCCATAGAAACAGTGACAGTCTAATTTATATAATTTATGACAGTAAAATCAAGCCAATCGATCACAATAACTAGAGATTAATAATAAACTTGGAACTTTTTTCATCAAATACAATTTCAAAGAACCTTTTAAGTTAAAAACTGAAGGTAGTAACATGAGAAATTTAAAAAAATATGATTTGCGGAAATTTATAAACATATTAAAAATCATTTAGAAAGATCATAATAATTCCTGTCTTCAACATTTATGAAGCAGGTGATACAAAATCAAATTTGTTGAATTAAATGTATCGAATTAAACAAGTTTGATCGTGTATCAGTAGATTTTCAATTTGAATTATTGGATTCCACATGTTGACATTTTAAAAGTTTAAGGGCCTGATTATATGAGGCTAAGAATCATGGGTTGGAATGACGACCAATCTTCGGCAATAGCCGAGTTGTGTTTAAAAATAGATTTCCCTTTAAATGAGCCAGCACTGGGTTAACCCGCTTGAAGCGAGCTGGTTCACTCGTGTAAGAGCTTATCCTGGGACAGAAACAGGTTGGCGAATGCGAAATAGCTCAACTATTTAACAATAATGGTAACAGAGCAGTGTCAAAAATATTTTTTCCGGGGTTGTAAACGGTTTGGCGCGGTTTTGGCTTGTATAATATAATCCATATAATAGCAAGCTAGTGCCAGGTTATAAACGAGCCAGCACTGGGTCAACCCGCTTTATATAATCAGGCCCTAACAAGTTTAATTTGTCAAATCATCAACTAATCAACTTCTTAAAAAATTTAAGTTTTGAAAGTTTTTAAAAATACACTCTGTTTACACTCTCATCAATTTTAGTATTGAAAAGACAAGTGCTCAAAGTTTTTAAAAATAGAGAGAATATCTAAATCCATAATGAAATATAGATTCTACCATTCAAGACTGAATACATCCACTAAATAAAGAAACAAGATTCTGCATTGTTGCTTAGTTGTTATCATGAATGATCAATCCAAAAGACCAGAAATATCATGAGATGAAGTGCTCAGCAGCGAAAATTCTGGCATCTTCCAACCGTGCTCGACTGAAATAAAATAATATGTAATTGGAACAGTTACTGTATATAAATCAAGGAAAGGGAAATTTCTATCTTGGTGAAAACATATTGACAAAAACATCGAATTTGACTAAAAGAGATTTACTTCATTAAGATCGATTAGAGACATTAACGGTAATGTTTGCAACTGGTATAATATTTAGTATTTATTCACATCATATATTTCTTAAGATTTTTGTGCACATGCATCATGTATCAGGACTTCAAATAACTTTTCAACCTCAGTAATGTGTAAAGTTCTTTTGTGCTATACTGTAGCAGTAAAACTCACCTACTGCATTGGCTGGTCGGTCGATCTGTTGATAATCTTTTACTTGCCAAGGAATGAATAGAAGAAGCTATTATTAAGATAAAAGAGAATAAACCATGCTATATCTTTTAGAATTCCTCTGATGGTGCATTATAAAAGGCTTTTGGAATGTACAAATAGTGTACTGTATTGCTTCGAATAAACGCCCTAGCTTGATAAACATCCCCTTTTTTCTCAAATTATCTTATTAACATCTAATAAACGCCCAACTTTAAAGGGAATGAATGTTCCCCTGAAATTAATGCCCCCTTTAATTTCACCGTAAGAAATGAACACAGGTTATTTAAACTACTGTTCTTCTACTATCTGCACACTTACAGGAAGGTGGCTTAATATCTTCATATCTCATATCTTCATATCAATCTTTAATGTCCTCAGTTTTCAGTATTTTTGTCAGTAATTTGTCCTCAGTATTTTTCCTGCTTTGACTTTTAGCTTCGATTTGATCACAAATGCAGACGTTGATGGAGTAGATGATGCAGTTTTCCGGACAGAAGAAGACAACGAATTGATGTTGATGTTATAGAATTGTAACCTTTTCTGTATTTTGTTATAAATGCCTCTCTTGTGTAAACACCCCTCCCCACCTGCCCCCAATATAAAAAAATAAATGAATGGGTTTATTCGAAGCAATACTGCTTTTGATAATGATAGCCATCATAGAGATAGCCAGTTAATGCTTCCTTTTTTTACGCTTTAGAAAAATGCACTGATATCAATTTCACTGAATTCATTGACTCATGATCTTTTGTCAATGTAAATTTTGACTAAAAACTAAAAACTGAACACAACAACAATGCACAAACAGTCATAGAAAAAAAAAGATGAAGTTTTGGTCTTCAAAAAAAAAGAAGAAACAAACATAGACATATGTATCTGATATGTTCTGTTTTAAATAACTTCTCACAACATTAATGAATTGATATAAAAAGAAGTTAATTTCAACTACACTTACAATTGGGTTTCTCATCAGGAAGTGTTGACAGAAGGCCATGAATCGCCGTAAATTGTAAATTCATTTTGTCTTCAAATTCAGTCAGAAAGATCTCAGAGTAACTCATTTGATCTTGGATTAAACGTGCAGACACCAACTGGTTTGCAGACATTGGTCGCATTACTTTTGGCTGCTGATTGAGCGTGCGTACTTTTTTGATTATACACCCATCAAGTATATCCAAATCAATTTCCTTTAGTATTTCGGCACTAGATTTTTTTGTTTGAACGTTTTCAACAACCTGGTTTCCAGTAATGAGAAGTTCCCTTAAACATTTGACTTGATGTAAATGTTGGATTTGCGATAGCTTTGAGATACTATTATAGGATACAGATAGATTTTCCAACTGAGGAAACTGTTCAACAATATGCTTCAGGTCACACACACAATTATAGCATAACTTTAAGTCCTGCAATGACTTTATTTTACCCAGGGTCCTAACACTTGACAATTTGTTATGTTCCAAGTTTAATGATTTCAGATTAGGTAGAGACTTTAATCCAGACACATCGATGAGGGCATTGTGACTAAAATCAATTTCAATTAGTTTCTTCAATGCATGAAGATCATGAATTCGCACAAGCGAGTTATGGGTGCAATGAAGTTCTACAAGTGATGTCAAAACATTAAAGCTACTTATATCCTCAAGACTATTACTGCTAACATCAAGGTAAGTAAGGTTAAAGAGTGAGCATATCTCATACGACTTGATAACTCTTATTCTGTTACTATCAATCCGCAATGACTTCAAACCTTTATTCATTTTCAGAGAATCTTCTATTGATGTTATCCTATTGAATTGCAATTGTAGATCCTGCAATTTATGTAAACACTGCAATCCACTTATACCTTCAAGTGCATTACCATATAGTTTCAGTTCTTTCAATTGAGGCAATCCATTAAAGTCATTACTGCTTATGGACTTTATATTATTACATGACAAGTTAATGGATTTGCAATTTTGAAATTTACGAATAGACTTTGGTACAGTCAACACTGATTTACCAGATAGATCTAACACAAACGTTTGTGTGGGATCTTCGGAGTCATTGCCATCATTTTGCATTGATGCCATCTTTTATTTTATAATATTTTTTTACTAAAATATGTAAAAGGAGAAAAAGGTTATGCTCAGCATTCTATTAAACTTTATAATATCGATTTGTGAACTTTTTCAAGAATTTCCAGAGAAAGTTTCTTTCTTAAACTCCCGCGAATTTTGCCATGAGATGCCCAATTCTGAATCAGATTCAAAATCAGTGTTTTTTTTAGAAAATCGCTAAATTAAATTCCTGTAAATATTGTCATTTTCCGTAAAATTTAATGTCGCAAAATTGCAAGATTTTCCAGAGACAATAAAGTATTAGAATATTTTTAAACTATATGTATATATATAGCATTGTGTTTTTCACCAATTAACTCACAAATTAAACTTGTGAGCTGATTGTTTAAAAGAATGGAACACTGTCGCTTCATTCTAAAAAATATATCTGTGCTTATTTAGAAGTGAAGTAGCACTACAACTTTTAAAAGTGTGGTGTATTTTTCAGAAAGTACAAACTCTTTCAGAGAATGAAGTTATTAATTCAAAAAGTCAAAACTACCCCTATTCAATTAATACCCATATATATATATATATATATATATATATATAATAATGGCTGCATTATCTCTGAAATCGTGTATTGCTAAATAGTGAATCTATCCCATGCAGCAAAATCAGATAAAAATGGTATAATATATAGCTAGCTAAAACACAATTATAATTTAAGACCAATGACAAACTTTTTAGAACCTAAAAAACTAAACCATTACGGAGAGACGGTACGGTACCATTTTGGTGTAATCCACCTGGAAACGTACTGATTTTGGTGTGAATTTTGCTTTAAATCCCAAATCCCCCCTTGGAATTATAAAAGCACGTTGAAATTTTAAAAATCTTGCTTGGAAACCAGATCGTCAGCGAAAAGAGAAGTGTGTAGCGCGGGCGGGTGGTGTGAAAGTACGCGGCGGACACACAGTCTCTCTCCCAAACCCACAGGACATTTCCATAGGCAAACAAGATAACATATTGCATGTTGGTTTGGGTTATTAGTGCCTGATCGTACATTGAGTTAAAGAAGGAGGATTTCAAAAAATTTAGGTCTTGGATACCCTTGGAGATGGCGATCTTTTTTGTCATATAAAATGGTATCCATTGAAGTTGCGAACTTTGCACGGGGCGTTTATTGACAAATTTAACTTTTTGTCATAGGCGTGTTAACTCGAGAAGGGCATTAGTTATAAAGTCAATTTTAGTTATATATTTGTTTTCAAAAAAATCTAAAGTTCTTTGATGAATTTTTAAGAAAATTATTGTAACGGTATTTTAAAAATTGGATATCGAAATAAGAGTTAATTTACCATAATTTCAAAAAAACCCTGAGCGTTTATTCGGGCATGGGTGTTATATTTGTGAATGGGCGTACATCTCCAAAGTTTTACTGTGGGCGTTTATTTCAAAGTGGGCGTTTAATTGATCGTTTACCTGGTCTTCGTTCCAAGATGATGCACGTGCTATGTTTACTGGTCCATTTTTACTTGCTACATAATAATCTATCGAATCGGAATATTACTCCAAAGCTGTGGCCACCTCCTCAGAATAACTGTGCTATATGGGGTGGTCTCCTGGCCCTTGCATACTTAGAAAATAAATAGAACGCATGATAAGTATATTCTTCTCTTTTTAATGTTGTTTTTCACCCCCGGTCTATTAAATCGAACGCAAAAGTGAAATTGACATTTTATAAAAAGTATCTTGACCGACATGGCCGACAAAATGTGATTTTAAAAAGATGTTTTTATGAAGACAGGTCTTTGTTTTAGGTGCTGTGTTTGTGTTTGCTTATGATGAGGTCTCGTTATGAGAGTTTCATTCCACCTGGATCAAAAGTTTGAAGAGGTGCCCATGTCTGCTTTATGGAGAGTTCAATGTATATCAATAATACTTCGAAATAGATAGATAATAAATGATATATTCTGACATTACAGGTCAATATACATATACCTCTAGAGTCAGATCTTAATGTTAAGTCCATAAATTATGAAGTTAAACATAACGAAAAACATATAACAATACATATAGTAAAGTTAAAAGTTAGTGAATGTGAGACATAGACATTAGACGTAATAGATCATCATAGACATAGTTTCCAAAGAAAAATTCCATTATGTCACATTAAATTTGTAGCCAAATTAACCAAGCTCATAGATTGAATTAAACAAGCTGTGAATAATGCTTCAAGTCGGGATGACATCACATTTGGGAAAAACAGAACACACTTCCTTAAATTTATTGCCCATGAAATATGTCAGGGTATCACGCTGTTTGTTTTCATTGGATAAAAGCCAAGTCTCATGACTTTCCAACCTGAAGAATTTAAATGGTTATAATTTATACCAAAAGAATGATTAACTTTTTATATACTAGATTTGACTAGTTCTTTTAGTTACAGAACAATAAAATTGTAAGAAATAGATGGTAAATGAAGGAGACCTTCAAATATTGGGGCTTGATCAAGTTATTTTCCCTTCTTGGCCTAGCAGTTTTCTTATCGATATCTCTCATTTTGGTTGATGCACTATATAATTCACAGGTATGTAAACAAATTATTTTCTTATTATATAGGCGGGCAATATAGTCAAACCTGTTTCAATAATAGACCTTAAAAGTTTGGAAACTTTTGTGGGAAGGAAAATTTGGTTCTTTTGCCCGCCGACTTGCAACTGGGAAGTTGATTTACCGTCAGAGATACATATATCATCGCCTAACTTGCGTGTAGGCTTAAACACAGGCCTCAGGGGTCGCACTCAAAGGTACTATCCACTACAAGCATCACTGCAAATTGGTTTTTGCCAACTTTGTTCTAATGAATTATGAATTTCTGCTTGAAATAGATAATTATATTAGTTACCCGTTTCCTTGCTTTTGTCTCGTTTAACTTTCAAGGGCTTCTTTGAGCTTATTATAGGCAGTTATGTGTCAACAGTAAACATGCTTAGTTTCCTCATCCATATTAGTTGATAACGTCACTGATTTTTTCTTGTTTTTCATGATCTGTAAGGTGGCGTAGGGTTTTTTTCTCTAAAGGTTTGAATTTTTATTTCTTGGGAGCCTTATGATTTCATTTTGGGGCTGAGTCTAAGGGCCAAAAAAAAGGGGAATGACATCACGAGTAGCCAGATGGGCAAATCTATTTGATGAGGTAATTTCAATAAAAAAGTTACAGGCCTCCTACAAATCTAGTTAGAGCTTCACAGGCGACAGCTTAGTTTTCCAGTTGATTATTAGTGATTTTGTTAAAGAAAATGGTGTTTCAAGTGAAAGCACCTTCACCCATCATTCTTATCTATGTGTGTTATAAGTATGTATGTGGTTTCTTCCTTAGAATTTTCCATGGAGTTGTTTTGAGCATTCTCCATGCTATTTTGGTCTTTTCATCCCTTGCACTGGTGTTATTGGTTTTATCTGTGCATTTTTCAATTGGTTGGGCCTCAAACTGTTTATACATAATTAAGTAAGTTTATTGATTCAGTGGCGGATCTAGGGTTAGGCAAAAAAAGTGGAGTACAGTGTCATGAATTTTCTGTTAAAACTTGTTTCTGTTAAAAGTGTTGATTACATTATTTGCACGTTTTTCTTTTGTACTCATATTTCTTTTGTCTGAAATGACCTTACTCTCCTCCATAAATTTTGTTTAGGTTCTAGATCCGCCTCTGCTATTGATTCAGTTTGAGATTTTTTTATCATATTATTTTGTTTTGTTTGAGGAAACCCCAACATTTTGTTTATGCAACGTGCTGCATAAAAATTGTGCAAAGAGAAGCAATACCTCAGGGAAAATTGTTTCACGTTGTTCTTTTATTACGGAGTAATTATAAAGATTAGAAACGAGGCTGATGGATGGTGTGATGTAATTTATGAAAAGGTCTATTTATCTCACCATCATTTTTGCGTTTGGTCTAGTTCTTCTTTTGTTAATCGTATTTCATAAGGATGTTGATAAGGATTGCATACAATAAGCTTGTCACAATGAAATTTGTTTTGATTTTCAGAGAAAGTTGTCGAAAATGAGTGAGCTCATTCCTAACCTCCACATTCATAAAATAGAAGTCGTCAAATCAAGTGAAACTGACTTGGATGAAACGTGTAAAACGTTTGTTCTCCATCACGAAGACCACACTTTAGGCAATTCTCTACGGTATATGATCATGAAAAACCCAGACGTGGAGTATTGTGGGTATACCGTTCCACACCCTTCAGAGAATAAGATCAACCTTCGCATACAAACACATTCGAAACCAGTCACTGAGATACTGAGGGGAGGTTTGGTAGATCTTCAAAAGGTATGTAATCATGTATTGGACACGTTTCAGTCTTCTGTGAAAACGTTTAAAGAACAGAAAATGCAAGAGGGAGACGTTGAAATGGATAGCGACGAGGAAGATCAAGAAGAAGATGAGGACGAGGAGGATGAAGGAAGTGATTAGCTTGTATTCCTCTTCATAATTAGCTTGTATTCCACATTAATGCCAGCTTTACGTATCCGTATGCAGTCAGTAACACGTCGTGTTTTACTTCATTTTCTGACATTCTGTGAAAGTGTTGTTATTGTTTTTATCTAAACTTGATTTTAACAGTATCCATCATTCTACGCGTTGTATTATATTATATAATGATTCTACCAGCCTCGCTTCTTTTATTCTACCAGCCTCGCTTCTTTTATTTGTTAACCCTCTTTCATAGATCAATCGATTACTATTCAACATTGGTGAATTTTTAAACCGCGTCGATGTTACGTGTACCTATAACACAGTCAAATCTAAAAAATAACCTTTCTGTGTGAAATAAGGAGTGTCTGTAAAGTAGAGAGGTTTAGACATCGTGGAGAAACATAAAAACAACTTCAAATAGACATTTCCCATAATTCAGTATTCTCTGTCATATACCATGTACAGCTACTGTCCCGGTGGGCCATTTTTTCCACCTCAAAAACAAAGGAAGTCGCGGCAGATAATGTAGATTGAACGAAACGTAGAAACTATTTCTACTTTTTGCTGCAACGATAAAAATCCTGGAGAGTGGAGATTCGGTTTCAGGTTTCGGTTTATTAGTGGGGAATCGCCTTTTTGTTTCAAAAAACCAACCCCTCGTCTCTTCCCTTTCGTCCATTGTAACAAACCCTCTTTATCTTTTGAACCTCTGCCATAAAATCGGGTGTTTCCCAGCGGGCACACAACATTTTAAAAACCTCTATTTTTGGTGTTCTTTCGGTTTTGCGGAAAACCGCTTTATAAAGAAGTGTTGAAGAGGTTTTGAAAACTGCTTATTAAAGCGGTGTTTATGAAAACGTTTTAAATCGGTTTTTCTCATGTCTCACTTAACACCACAATGTCTTCCCGTTTTTTCTCGGTAAAAATACCGATTAAAGAGGTTTTTAAGCAAGTTTTTACGAAAAATAACGCAAAAACAGCGATTAAAGAGGTTTTTTAAGAAGAATAAGGAAGAGGTTTTAAAAACGATTTGGAAAAGAGGTTTTTAAAACGTTTTCGAAAAGAGGTTTCGAAAGCGGACATTTTGAGACAATAAAAAAACCTCTTAAAAACTCCTTAAAAAACCTTTTTAAAACCACTTAAAAACCTATTTGTGCCGATTGGGTTCTAACTTTTCCGTTGGTTTGGGTTTTAGGCCTCTTATAAAAAAAAATTCCAGCGAAGTGAGGATTGTAAGCCAATGAAATGGAAAAGACCTTCCATCTTCGCGTGATTAAAATGAAGTTTTGAAAAAGGAAAAAAAACATTGCAGTGACAAAAGTTTTCTGTTGTTGACGGTTTTAACTCGCTACTGACGAATTGAAAATTGGCTCCTTGTTGGTTGGCTATATGATTTCTTTCAGATGTAATCCAGTTTCAAATTTTTCATTTCGTCAATAGATTTTTACTTACGTATATAAGGTATTATCCGTGAGGGGAAAAAAGTGAAAAAAGCATCGAAAACAGATCGGCCTTCGAAAATAGTTATTTTCAAGAGTTAAGTATGAAGTTTTCCTTAGGAGAAATTTGTCGATCGTCTCCTTTGCTATTAGTTCGTTGATATTTCTTTAAAAACAGTGAATGATATGAAGAAGACATATTTTTGTATTTACACATTACAATGTAGTGAAGGAACAAAAACAATAAAAACCCCAACGCAAATCCCCACATTACCAAATGCAATGCAGAGTTTTTAAAAAAGAAAAGTGTTTATTTGAAGTAATAATGAATTTGTGTTTCCGTGGATTAATTTGTTACATTATTGCAGCTTGTTCTGGTCTCTGCGGCGAAAAAGACAGCAGCAGGTGTTCCTGAAACATTGTTTTCACAATTAAATAAAAATATTTCTCCACAAAGAATGCTTATCGAAGTTTCTTCACAAATCTATCACAAAATGTACGATTTCAAGTGACAGGTAAAAAGCTTTCATATTTTTTTGGTGTTATTTCCGTTATCATTGGTAGTATTTATATGTCATTTTTTTCATTCATCAATTTTTTTCATTATTGTTTACATGAAATGCTGGTTGATTACTTAGGACGGGTTTTCCAGACGATTTTCACAATAAAACATTTGCATATCAGGTTGGCCACTCATACTGGGATTTATACTGGGAATCCTAAAGTTTGTCCTGCATGTTTGTATTCTAATAGACTTTACTTTAAAATAGTATTCCAGTACAAGCTTATCGTTTCTATTCGAATTCACGAGTTCGAAATTGAGTGCGGACAACAATATAGGGTAAGTAGAGTTATGTTTTTCAGTGAAACTTGTTAATTGAAGGGAAGAAGAATTGGTTTATAATACTGTGGAATCATTGTTGAATATACTTGGATTTTAGTTAAAATACTGGGCAATATACCGATATATACTGGGATTACTTTGGTTTCAAAGAGTGGCCATTCTGTTATATGCAAAAGAAGCACTTCCTTCGATTTTGCTCCGCAAACCTTACTTCTTCCAAAAAAATTGCAAAGTGGAAAACGGGCCTACGATGATTTTCAAATAATTTCCACTAGAAGATAGAATATTTAGCAGCGGAGAATAATTATTATATTCTCAGAGGAATAATTTAAAGCTATTAATCCCATGTGAAACTTTACGCTGTACAGTGTGTCCACAAAAAAGCGTGTCTCTAACTTTTAGGAAGCATATCTTTTGTTCTTTTCGCTTATTTTTTGCGGTTTTTACACCAAATGAAAGATAATGTTTTGCTCTTTCTAATCCTATGTCCCTTTTTTACTTAAAAATATTTTATAGGTATCTGTAACAGATTTTAGCATGAGAACATGCAATTAAATAGATAATGATCAATTAACGCATGCTTGAATTGGAATTAATGACTCGAGTAATATGAAAAGTCATAAAAAATAAGTGATTGTTGTAAAGTTGTATTTACACTGAAAACACATACTTTTTTACAAACGTGAAAGATTTCGTTGCCAGAGACCTTTGACAAAGATAAGAAGAATAAAGGATAACCTCTGAATAAAAACTAAATCTTCAATTACATTCAACGTGTCCGCCGTTTCTTTGAATACAAAGGTTTACCCTGTTTCTCATTTCAGTAAACGAACGTCTTATCATTGGTTGGTTCTGTCTCAATAAATTCACTTCGTCCACTATTCTTCTTCTCAATTAAGTCGGATTGAAAAAATGAGGGCCAATAATTTCCCCATTGCCACGAAGGCAAACCCAAACATGAAGCTTTTCGCGCGAATTACTCCTCTCAAATTTAAAATTTGGAGGAGGCTGACTTTTTGGCGCGTGGCAGCGGATGTTTTGTGTGCTGACCGTACCACACGTATGGAAAACAGCTTCATCACCAATCACAATATTTGGAACGAAATGAATATTATGTGCTTGCTGCTGAAACCACTGACAAAATCGTAATGTTCTTCTAAGATCACCATTTTTAAGCTCCTGTACGATGTGGATTTTGCATGGGTGCCATTTTAAATCTTTATTGATAATATTGTTGAAAGAACTCTTGGTTGTTCCTGCATGAAACGCCTTGTGGTTGTTTCAGCATCAGCTGCCTGACTTGCTGAATATTTTGTTGTGTTCTAACAGTTTTCCTTCTGCCACTTCTTTCTTTGTTTAGGTTATAACTTGTTCCCTCATTGTCATACTTCTTGACATTTCTCTGAATTGTACTTCTTGAAGGTGGATTTCTGCCAGGAAATCGCTGTCTAAAAGCTCCAATAACAGCTATATAACTTTTTGCTTCATGAAATTTTCTCACGATGAACGCTCTTTGTTGCAGTTAGCTGCATGATTAAAAAAACTTTCAAGTTAATAATTTTGACAAGGCGTTGGGAATATGAAATTATTAAAACATAAAAAAGATTTTAAGCTCACTTTACACAACGAATAAAAAATTTCGTGCTAAACGTAGCACAGTAGCATCCTGAGCAGTAATTGCAACGAAACAAAAGGTTAATGGCTCATTAAAAGTCCGGTTTATTGATCATTAAAGAGTTAATGACCGTATCGAATGAAAAAGTTCTTCGTATTTTCTTAAACAAAAAATACCACAAATGAAAAATTATATTTTCAGAATCCTTGAAATATTTTCTTTCTAACGGTATAAAAATTGCATTGATTTCACTTTTCCCCGACTAAAATCCTACCTGTTCCAGGTTTCAAATTGAAAAGTACTAATCGGGTAAAAGTAATCGTGGAACAATGAAAGGGGTGATTACATGATCATTTTCATCCCGGGACATCTCGGTTAGCGGACCAGCTCACTTTGAGGCTGTTTACATGAGAGGCGTACTGAACTCAAACCGGTTTGAGATTTCAGTACGGTCTGAAATCTTTTCTGTTCACATGAGATAAGTTCAGGCCGGGGCTAATTAAAACATGGCGGCAAGAAACAATAAAAAAACCTCAGTCCTATGAAATTTCAGTCCTATGCTAAAAACAGGACTTAACTCAGACCTGTCTGAAATTTCAGTACGGTGTCACCACGTAAATAGAAATAAGGTAAGTATCGCTGATAGGAACGAATTTATAACCCATACTGAAATCTCAGCCCGGTCTTAGTTCAGTAAGTACTGTACTGTACTGCTTTCATGTAAACAACCTCTTTGTCTAATTGATTCTCTTGTTTTTACAAAGTGCTATTTATGTATACATACTCGGGATAGTGCCAAAAAGTATATCGTGTAATATCAAATCCACCGAACCAGCCCGGTATCAGCGATGAAAAGTGATCATTAGTCCCCACACCTTAGTCTCCATGGTGGCCTCGTGGTAGAGTGCTCGCCTCCAGTGCGGGAGGTCAGGGGTTCAAATCCTGGTCGAGTCATGCCAGTAACTATAACAGTGTGAATCAATCCAATCAGCTTAGCACTCAGCTTGAGAGAGCGGGATTGATGTCTGAGGGGGGTTGTCTAGTTGGCGGATGAGGCAGACTTCCGTAGCCCAAATGGGGTTTAATAGCTCTAGGCAGGACCCTCATTGATAACAGTTCTATCCGAACTGAACAGGCTATCCTGGGTAAAAATTAATAATAATAATATTTCCCAGTGGAATAGATAGCAATTTTGCTATTCGGAAAAGGTGTATTGTTGTAAGCTGCTAAAGCGGAACTATCGCGGGCATCGACGTTAAAAGGTTCGCAAATTAGCGAGTTCAAGAAAGTACGGACGGTAACGAGGACGGTAACATGAATGAAACCAAAGTTTGTTTTTTCCTTATAGAATTCAGTTAGAAAGGAAAGCTTTACATTATTTGCTTTTTAAAGGAATTTGATAGGATTTCAGCTTAATGTTCACTACATGTAAAAGAAAGGCCTTCCAAAACATTCAAACTACACTTGAATGTTATTGAGGTTCATATTATTGTGTAACATTAGAATTCTTTTCACACGTTCTCGTTGCCGTCTTCGTTTCTTTTAAGCTGCGTAAGTTACATAAGGTTGTATTTTTATTATACCTCGTGTCTTTTGACTCAAATAATTCATAGCAGCTATTTCACTTGTTTGTGCAATTAAATAGCTTTGTTATTATATATAGCAGTATTTCATACTGTTCCATAGTCTCAGCAGACGTCAATAACGATTTATTGAAACAGCAGGCGATGTTGCTTGCCATTCCTATAGAAAACACTCCTCCACAGAGACTTTTTGAACATTTTGCCCACTGGGTATTAATAGATTACAGACCACGTGTACAAACAAGCTCCGAAGCTTGAAAAATCGTATTTAACTTATAACATTTTTGAAGCACGTCCACAACTTCTGACAAAAAATTCCAATTCGGTGTAACGTATTGCTGCCAAAGACGCCCCTACGCCATTCCGCCAAAGGGGAAAAAGGGCAAAAGGGCGCCGATCAGCGCGTATAGAAACCCCACTTATATTTATGCTTATTGGTTTGTGGTGGATAGAGAGCTATTCAAGTGGAAAGTTATATCAAAACCTTGTAGTGTCTTTTTAACATTAAAACCTCACATCTCATTTTTTTGACATTTTAGAGGGTAATCCCCCCCTTAAAACTTTCTGATTAATCATTGAAAGTAGACCACCATCCGTACTTTTTAATCATACAGAGGAAAAATTATATGATTTACACTGTTTGATTTTTCACATATGACAAATCAAATATGATTATTCACAAAGTGTATTTTAGCCTTTATTCATCTAAAATCTTCTGCCTGCCAAGACATTGATTGATTGATTGATTGATTGATTGATTGATTGATTTGCAGCAAGTAAAATTGAACTGGCGTCAGTGGCAAACAAAGGGTTTAAGATTCTTTTGAGCCATCATTTGCAAGGTGTGAACGACTTTTGGATTATAGATATTTGTGACTTAAGCCTGGTTTCCAATAAAACAAAATTGTCGCACGACCGTTGTGCAACAGCAATGAACTTGGTGGAAACAGAGGGACAATGAATTTGTTGCTCTACATTTCTTATGTTGCACAACAAATGTTGCAGAGATAGAAATGATTCTATTCCTGCAACATGTGTTGCAGATTGCGAAGCATGTTGTAAAACTGTTACTCGACTTTTTGTTGTTTTGTTTTGTTGGAAACTTACTGACAACAATGCTTGTGCAACGAGAGGTTGATATATAATCCTTCCCTGATTTCCCTAAAAGATTTCCCCAGTCATTTTTAAATTGAAAGAATGATTAAAAATTTACTATGCGTATCAGCAAGATTTCAATGAAAAAAAAAAACTGAAAAAAAACTGTGGGACCATCTAAGGGTCCCACTTAATAGTCCCGGTTTCCCGTTTTTCTGCCAAAAGGGAATATATTCCCCTGGTAACTAGTAAAAAATTTGATAACTGATTATGACTTGTTTTTTGTGTTGATTGAATTGGTGAATGGAAACCACAAAATTCATTCAACTCAGTTGGATTTTAATCTCATGAAAATATTTACGTCTACATATATCAATTTCATCTCAGTATAACTCACCTGTTTAAACAAAAATGAAAACAAACTTTTTATTAGTAAAATACTTTCAATAACAATGGTTGTTAGGAAGTGTGTGTCAACCTCGTACCCATATATTGATATTCTTCGCCGCCGTCCGCATATCAAAAAGGCAAGGAACCTGGTTACGAGGTTGGAGTGTGTGTCTATCTAACACACCGGTATCTAAAAACTTTTCGGTTGAAAGTCCCTTTTTTTATTTGAAAGAACGAGGCATGACGTAACCATGATCTCGTTATCTCAGACCAAAATAACAAAGTTTTCACCACAAACTATTGAGATACCAAAGATAGTTTAGAGTTCAGCTTTTCTGAGGACTTAATGGAAACAAAATGCGGGTTTGTTATATTATGCAAGCAAGTAAAAAGATCCTTATTTTGTTTCTTAAAATACTTTTTAAATCCCATGATGTGTTTTCTTATGTTACGCAAAAAAATTAAACAAAATTGCTGACACTTGAATTTTTAAGGTCTGGTTTACATGTTCAAAATACCATATGATTTTAGTCTTTCAACAACACCGCTTTCTCTTAGTTCATAGAATAACTGGTTTGGAAATTTTATCAAATCAGCTTTTTGATGTTTTTGTTCACATTTCGGTGTGCACCATCATCTGATTCTTTTGAAATATTTTATATTTTATCAGCTGATGAGAAACAAAGCAATTTTAAGCACTCCCTAAGGAATCAAAGTATGAAGGTGCCGTGATTTCGAGACAATAGTTAATGACAGTCAAGTGACAATATCGGTACACAAAACTGAGAAAAAAGCTGATTAAGAATCTAAACGCTAACCAGTTATTTTATGAACTTTGGTTATGTATAGATGACTTTCCAAGTGAAGTGTTACTTGTAAATATTCGTGTTTTTTGTTGGATGATTAATTGAATGTTTCAACATAGAATGTTAACAGCGTCGGATCTGTCAAAAATTGTGGAGGAGCATATAAACCGAATTTCTTTTCGGTATACCGATGGATTCATTCTTTGCCGCCATCCGTATATAGAAAAGGTAAGAGACCCTGGGTTCGAGGTTGCAGTTGAGCAAAATATGCAACTAAATCATTGAAACAATATTACGCTGATCAAAATGAGGTCCGACAGAACAGGACTTTAATTTATCTATATCTATATCTATTTATCTATTATATCGCCTTGGGCGTTAAATAAATTTTCAAAATTTTAGGTGGGGCGTTAAAAGGGCGCAGGGCGTTAATAGAGGCGTTAATTTATCCTTACTTCATTTTGTTTGAAGGGATGGGTTCTGATTTTTAGAGTTGTGAAAATCTGGTACCATAAATCCTCTAATTAACGCTCCCTCAAATCTCGGAAAATTAGATAAACGCCTCGGTATATCACACCAGTTCATTGTATTAATGTGAATCAATTCCTCAAAAGAATATGCAAGTTGAACGTTAGAAAAAAACTTATGTAAAACAAACTTGTTTGCTCTTCTGTTTTGGATTCAGATTTTATTAGAAGGAGTACATGTGGTTACATTGCCACTTTCCAACTGATAAATCAATCCTATTTTTAATTTTGAGAAAATTTCATTACCTATACTGTTGTTATCTTCGATCAAAGTTTTTAAAAAGTGTTATAGACCTTTCCAACTTCGAACCCAGGGGTCTCTTGGCTTTTCGATATACGGACGATATAAGCCGTACGTATATCGAAACGACATGAGACCCTGCGTTCGAGGTTGTAGACCTTTCCATAATTTCTGTTTAAACACCATGGCCTAGTTACCATGTTTCGCCTCGTTTTCCATATGCAAATTGCTTTATACTGCACTACGGGGAATTGGATAATAGAGACCATTACTAAGTCATTATAAAAGTTATAAAATCAGTAAACAATGAATTGCATCGGAGCGGACCAAATATCGGAATCGGAACAAAATAGGCTCTAACTTTTTGAATTTTCATTAATCATATGCGATTATTATACTGTTAGAAATATCTTTCTCTAAGCTTTCCAAAAATATAATTTATAACAAAATTTAGCCGTCCGTACATCAAAAAGGTAAGAAACCCTGGGTTCGAGGTTGTGTTATACGCTTGTCTTGAAATTATCACTCTAGAAAATAAATTGTACAAAAGCTGAAAAAAATATAAATTTTGCACCTGTAGGGATGGAAATCTATTAATAGCTTTACTCTCTTTCACATGCAGTATCGCAGTATCGCAACGGAGACTTACTGTAAGCTATATATACTAGTTAGCTTTATATAGATAACAATTACAAAGATATAGAATATATATATAGATATAGATAAAGATATAGATATAGATATAGATATTGGGTTAATTTCTCTCAAATATTCATTCACATGGCAACGATATGTTGATCAAACTAAGTT
Organism: Turritopsis rubra; assembly: GCA_039566895.2. NCBI lineage: Eukaryota > Metazoa > Cnidaria > Hydrozoa > Anthoathecata > Oceaniidae > Turritopsis > Turritopsis rubra. The sequence goes on along the minus strand of CM077631.1, from coordinate 5,525,144 downwards.
TAGGCGTTCGAATTTTTTTCAACACAGTGTAGATCAGGCTTTAGTAATTATTTAATTATTCAATGCTAAATCTTTAAAAATTTGTTGTAAATAGAAAATTGATTAGTTCTCAGAGAGAGTGGAGACGAACAAATTGAATACTTTTGAATACTTGGTGAGTAAACTACTGTACTTTCTTCATATCAAAGTTATAACAACGTCTAGCTGTAGAGTTTTTGAGTAACCATCTCGAACAATTGATGTGCTTCTAGAAAAAGAAAACTATCACTAATGAACATCAATTCAATTATAATTTTGAATAATCTTAAACAACCTAAATTTAAGCTACTTCGCGGCGAACATTTGTATTTATTTTTAAACTAAAAATAATTTTGACTGCTTTATCCCAGTACTCATTCCTACAGCTTAAAATGCGCGGAAATCGAGACAGGTTTTAATATTTTATTCTTAAAAGTGAGGGTCGTTTCAGATTATCGTGAAGTAAAGGACGTTTATTTACAAACGCAAAAAGAAAACTATTTGAAACGCTTTGCGTGCTAGTAGACACTAAAAATTCTCTTCTTTGGTAATTTGCGTTGACTGAACGTGCCAAACATTCTCTTCCTGACGTGATTAATGCCTACAAATCTTTTGGCAACCTCAATAAGATCAAATTATCGATCATATATTTATGAATCTTGACGATGGAGACATATGAGATGGCATCTTGTTAGCTTTAAGTAATTCCCTTCAACAACAGAACCTGAAAGGTTGATCGCAGACAGGTTTCCATTCTTTTCATGGCTGTGTTTTACAGATAGAAATATATGAACGTGAAAAATTCTCTGAGTTTGACAGAACAAATAAAAAATGACTTTCGGAATAGAATTTTTTTCAATGTTACCTTGATGATTTGTACGGCATCTTTAAAATATATTACTGTTTTTTACTGATTCTCGAATATCCCAGCAGAGATGTCTTACGACACGAATTACGAGATCTTAAGATATATGATGCAGAATCAAAAATCAATTTGAGGCGAGAGATAAGATAATAATTATGGCTGACCGTAAAAAAAGTAAACAAAGATAACAATCGCATGATTCATGTCGTAGCCACTTTAAAGCCGTCTTCATCTGGTCGAAAGACGTCCGGGCCAGCTGAAGACGAGAAAAGAAGACTTATTTGCTCTTTGTTCTGTTAATTGAAGAAACAAAACAAAGGCTGTAGAAAAAGAGGAAGAGAGGTATGGTAAAAGCTGGTTAGAAAGTTTCTGAGATAAAGGCTGGATCGTTTTATAACTCAAGAACTAAACAATCAGATTTTCAAAAGACATTTTATCACACAAGACCACAATCACCTCAATAATCAGATTTTCGTATGAATTGTTTTTTAGTCAGTATCTTATCCAAAATCAGCTTATTATATATATAGATAGCGACTTTTGTGAATTTTGTGAAAATGGTAAAAACAGATAGTTGGGAATTGAAATTTGAAAAATGTTAAGTTTAATAGAAAAAAATAAAAAAACATAAATGGTTGCTGTGTAATATTATCGGTTAGTTTGTACTTCAGTGAAAGTCGAAGAACTTGCGTTTCATGACGTTTCATGACGTTTCAGACGTTTGCGAAGATTTGATCTTCTCTCTCTGCTCCTATTTTGAGTAAGTTTTGGACTTTGTACTTAAGCGCGCGCAACTAGGACGTTTTAAGGGCAGATGAGGTATGGTTTGGCTGGGGTAAAACATTGTAAGTATTGGTTCTAGCGCAAAAAGTGGAAATTTACGGCTTGATTGACCCTCTTGTTCCTGATATTACGCCAGCAGTTACTTTTCTCTTTTGACTAATAATGTATACCTATAGGTTAATGTAACAAGATGCGATCATTAGTTTTCGGTGAAAACCTTATTGTTATTTCTGTCTGGGTTAAACGAGGTAATGGTTATGTATTGCCTTGTTCTTTCAAACGAAAAAGAGAGACTTTCAACCAAAAAGTTTAATGATCCCATCTTGTTAGATTAACACACTCATAAACATGGTATTTAAGTTAGAAACAAATGTCAGACCAATAGTCATTAGAAAATCTACTATTATAACAATTGTTATTATATTATAACTACTGTTCATTTCTTCTTTGATCTTTTGAAGAGTCAAATTTTATCATGCACTCATTTCGATCACACGACATATAACATCTATCATGTGGTCAAAGTGAATGCAAAACAAATTACGTTTTGCAATAACTTTGCAATAGATTTCCCAGACCAGGGGATTTTCTAATGACTATGGGCAGACTTTGCGGATAAATATAATTTCGAAATAATAGTAAATCGAAATACGATGGCCCTGAAGGCTCACTAATGTGTGCACAAAAAGTCATCCGCGCGATTATATTCAGTTGCGCGCACAATGAAAAAGAAAAAAATATACGCGGGCAAATAAAAATAATAACACGCGCACAAAAATAGTCGCTTTGTTCAATGAAGTTAATCTTGTTTTGTTTTGGTCTTGTTTTTACACAGATTTTTGGAGGAAAATACAGGAAGAGATCATATATTTGGCAGTTATAGTGATAGGTGGTAATGACGAAGTGATTCTCCTACCGTATTATTGGTTACAACAACAGACCTAAACTACATTACTAGTGATTTTACATAGCCCATATTTTACAAACCTATTATCAGTCATCTTATAAAAGTATTTTTAGTTATTATTTTTTTTTCTTATTATAAACATAACCAAGTAACGTTTTACAATTATAAAATAAAACTAGATGCCCTCACAGGCAAAAAGACTTCTGCGCCGTTGGCTGTTCATATAAAAGCTTCCTTTTATAACATTCAGATTTTGTATAGCCATATGTATCCTTTATCTCTGAACTGGATATTGGTGGAAATACAGGAGATATATATAAAATCATATTAGGTGATCAAAAATATCTTTGCAAAATCAGTTTTAAAGAAGGTTGAAAAATATAATGAAGAAACTTCTCATATCATTATTACAGGCTTTCCTTAAAATGTAAATGTTTTATGTTAAACCGATTGAAAAGATGTTTAAAGATATACAAACCGGCGGCGGATCTAGGGTTAGTCAAAGAAAGTGGAGGAGTACATGTGTTTTCTGTAAAAACATAAGTGTTGATTAGGTTATTCGTACGTTTTTCTTTTATACTCTTAATGACCGTGCTCTAAATTTCGACTAGGTTCTAGATCCGCCTCTACAAACTGATCAAAAAAGAATAGTATACATTTTCACATGTCCGCCATTTTCTTTCACAGCAATTTCTATTCGATGGAGTGTGATAATTGATATAATAGGCATAATTAACAATTCCGCGTTTAGCTAGCTCTTTCAGCGAGAAGATGCTGAAAACTAGCCGGGAAACGTTCATGTGTTTGAGCGATTGAAACAGGATTATTTTATTTCACTAATAATGGTGCTGATGCGAATATCACATTCAGTTATTGGTGTAGGTATAAATCTTTTAGAACGCGAACCTCGTAAACAGATCACGGGACTTCGTATCAGGCTGAATTATAGTCGTCTTTTAACCGAAATGATCACTTCATCTTTGGAGCGATCTCCTTAAATGATGAATCCACCAACCTTACATTGTAATGCATGTTCAATGGAGTTTTTCTTTAAAGATACACATATCGATGGTAATTGAGATATATTCCAACTTTACCGTAAATGAATCTCAATAAATTCTCGTTTATTGAGTGCGAAGTTCTGATTTTTCAATGGTAATGCTTATAACCACCTCCTCACCATCACTGCATGCGATGTCGTTCGATTTTAATTGTACTATGTTCATTTTCGATCTCAGATTCTCGAGTAAATTCTTATGGTGTTGCTGTTTAGATTTTTCAGATACTCAATCATTGACCAAATTATTCATGTACTCTATTTTGTACCGTTCTTCACCGATTACCGCACCAAGATGTCGCTTTCCGTTAGTCGTGATGTTAATATCATGGAATATACTTTCAGCTTCCTTCAGCCTATCAGGTTTAACAATGATCGATGACTTTAAAGCATTTGGATAGTAACCAATACTTGCTTCATGAACTGTAACAGAATCCCATCATTTTTTCAAGCAGTCGATCTTCCCAGCGCCACTCAGGTCGTCTGCATAACCCACATATCAAACTCCTTAAGTTTTTATTACAGACAAGAAAGGCAGAGTTGATAGTGCGTATATTGCCATAAATGCGGGATCTCCTTGCATGGTGTCCACTTCCGAAGAAATTTCAACTCCACCGACGACAAACAATCGAGCGGATACAGTATAACAGTTGATAACAAATGTTGCTATAACGGGACCTGTCTATTTAGATGCATTTGATGCATCCACAAGAATAATGGCATCTGTATTCTCCTGTTCAAAAATCTTTGCCATGGATTGTACGGCAGCTTTGCAACCAGCCTGTTGACCAGCGCATAATTGTAACTCACCTGTCGATTTTAATATGTCTTCTTTTAGTGTTCGTATTACAGTTTTTCCGATGATTCTTCTCAGGATTTCACCTATTCCAATCGGTCGCAAGCCTGAAGATTTATTCAAAGGTATTAATCTGCAAGCAAATAGCGGTTCCAGAGATTCATCTGAGTGACATGATCTATCTGTACATAATCTCCTCGTCAATGCGGCTATTTCATTACATGGATCCATGCTGTGATGACCAAAAGACCTGGATGACAAAATTCTTTTCCAACCATCTGCATCTAAATTTGAAGGACCCGAAGATCCTTGTCAACCTGTCAATTTCGTCATAGGCATAAGGACCAATCCAAATTTCAGGACCTTCAAGAAATAAGTCTTCGCATATATCGGATTTTGTTGGATGTTTCTCTTTCAGTAGTTAGAGATTATCTTGAATCATAGGTAACAATCTGTATCACCTTTATACCACATATTCAGTCGACGCCTTAAACAGTGAGAGTGGTCTTTAGTCTTCGAGTTCTTACTAGGCTTTTGAAGAAGTAAGTTCGGCATTATTAATAATGCTTTCAGAGCAATATGGTGTAAAGGAGAAGCATTGGTCCATGCAGATACCAATCGTGTACATTCTGATATGAAACTCTTGCCGAAGCAAAATATGCCTTCTCCATTAATCGTATATTGAAGATATGAGTCGCTGTGCGCCATCGATATTTGCAATGGTTTCTTGAGTTGTCATTAACGTTACAGTTATCAGACGCCGCAATGGTTTCTTTCCAACTCCTTTTTACCATCATCCTAGCTTTTCCTCGAATTGAAAATGATACAACTCCTTTGATGATTCTTTAATCCTGAAAGGCATTTTAAGACTCGTCCGCAACCATTACACGTCCGTTTAGAATTCGGACTCAATGTTGAAAGTTTTTTCTTGTGTCGTAGTTTTATCAACTCTTTTTGCTTTTTCAACGTTAGAATCAAAGAACGTGGGTAGAAGAATCTTGTTTAGTTCAATCGTCATGGTTTTTGTTTTCCTTTGTGCTATAGATATTGTCCTCAAAGAAAATTTTCTTTTTCATATCATCCATTATCTTTGTCAATAATCGTGTGGATGTACGGTGCATGGTGAAAGGAACAGTTCGATTATAAAATCAGAAACCAAAATTTCAGAAAAATAATCCAGAATACTTGCTACGATGTTTTTAGTACGTCACATTACGGGATCTCTCGATCAATCTTTCACTGTCGATTACGGATTGTTTAAAATTCTTACAGAAAGTTTACGTTCAATACAGTATAATATCAGTTATAAAATCTACTTTCAAATGATTTTCGAATTTCACTATTTCAAAGTTTTGACGTTTTAGAGGTTCGTTGGCAACCCTGCAAGTATTAAAACGACAGCTTTTTAATTAATTCCAATCCTCTATTGTGAAAAGACTAGGTACTAGGTGCTAATAACTGATAATGTGGAACGGATTTCATGGTGGCGGACGCAAATATAAACAAATGTAAACAATATAAATCATTATGATTGGTTAATTGACGTCACGTGCCCGGTCAATATTTTTTCGTATTGACCGGTTTCATATAAAATGTAGACAAAGAAATAAAATGATGAGGAAAAAACGAAAGAAAATAGAAGGAGAAAATGTTATTCTTTTAAATATTAGAACAAAAACGTTTTAGCAGGGCTATAATTCTTCTCTTAATAATGTTGCCAGGTACTAAATGGCTTATCAACCTTATTATCCGATCAATACTTGGGAAAATATTGACCGGCTAAACGGTTAATATGCCATTATTATTCCCCGCGTAGTAGGGTTGAATCGGTGTTTTCGAAAATAGCGCAATGTAATTGGTTAAAATTGACGTCATAGCGGGCGATATTCTCCGGTACCATAGCTACAGCCGTGAAAGTTTAAATATTGTAGCATAAAATGTAAACAAGCCCGGAAAAAACATAGATAGATGGATAGTAAAAACGTTGTAGGGACAAATAATAAGGGAAACAGTTAAGGGGAAAATGAGATAAAAATGAGATAAAAAGATTGTTTACAACAACTTTTTTTTGTATATACGAAGCGAAGTAATTTCGAAGAATCAAACTCAAACACGGGTAACCCATTTACTAACTGTTTATTTCGGGCGTTATCTTCGAAAATTGACTTCCGTCACATACTCTGTGTGTCGTCAGATATTTCTTGTCTCGACGGAATAAATCTCGATATCTGATGTTGTCTTGTCGAATATCAGCTTAGTATTACCTGTGGGTGGGTTAAATGATCTAGGACCTCCTACACGCGAGCCTAATTGATAACAGTCGGTAAGGGCTGACGAGGCTGTCCAGGGGGTAAATATAAGTAATAATAATTACATAGTAATAAAAGGGAGAGGTGGCATATAAGTTTTTTTATGACTTTTATCATGATTTAGTAAAGACACAGAGAAAGAAAGAAAGAAAGAAAAGCATTTTAAAAAGTTGATCAGGGAGGAGAATACAATCTTTTCTGTAATGTTTTACATAAAAGCCATGTTTTGCGAGTGTTAAGTTCTATAAACCTTGATGTAGGCGTATAAACCCAACAGAAAATTAGATTTAAGGCGTTGAAAAAAAATTTTAAAAGACCAATGACGGATGAAATATAAAAACGTATAAATGTTTGGTATCAGAAATATACATTCCCAGATCCTGGGAAGTTGGTTAAATTGTATAGAAGAAAATGGCTATGGAGTCATTATGAATAAAAAAAACAGTGTGGTAACTAGTGTAAAAATACTTTAACTATAGGTTTGTCTCTAACAAGATGCGATCATCACTAGTTTGCAGTGAAAACCTTGTTATTTCTGTCTGGGTTAAACGAGGTAAAGGTTACGTAATGCCTCGTCCTTTCAAACGAAAAAGAGAGACTTTTAATCAAAAAGTGTAATGGTTGCATCTTGTAGATTAACACATTCTTAGTCATAAACTTTATCCAACAGGGAATATCAAAGAATTTAAATCATTTGCATGGGGTTGTATTTTCTCAAATAGCGCGGTTTCTAGTTCATTTTATTTGTAGAAAATGTGGCTTATTCTATGTACTTTTTTCTCACACGACAGTCTTGTTTTGAAGTTATTTCCCAGTTGAACTAATCTGATGTATTTCCAAGATTTTGTAATGTTGTGATACATTGTGAGGTGTGATGCCGCTTTTATTTGAGCTTGCGTCTTTTATTTCATTAATAAGAGAATGTGTTAAATGTAATATGAATCTAACTTCAATACTGCGGACTTTCTTCGAGTTATGGAGAACAAGATTTAAACAACTTCGTTATTGTTCCTTCGACAGTATTCGGTGTTCCATAAACTATGATTATAATTTATCTTTTCATAAAATATTTTGTTAAGGGGCTGTTGACATGGCTATCAATAGGCGAGATCCCGCTAACCGGGGAAATTGTTTTTCTCGTATGAACCCAATGCCATTTTTTGTAGCATATTTCAAGAGGGGTGAGAGCTCGCCACGTAGAGCCTAGAAAAGTTTTCCCGCTTACCGAGGTAATTTTATCCGTATGAACAGCCACGTTACATTTAATACACCTTACCGAAAATCTGTTTAAACGAAGTGTTTTGACCTAGTCAGTACACTCGGTTTCGATAATGTTTTAATTTTATCACTTAGTATTTATCTCTATTACTAAAACTCCCAGTAGAATGATTAGAAGCAATTTTGCTATTTAAAAGTAGGCTGGCTGTACTTACTAAACCCAAACAGGAAGTTTAAACAGAAATTCGGGGAAGGTGTATTGAACAAGAAAAGAATTAGATATCTCGGCGCACGTCATTCACACGAGGGGTGAAAACTGATGACTGCTGTATTAAAGTCTTATCCGGAAGACGCCATTTTAATGTGTTTAGTTTATAGGATTGATTTTGATTTTTAAGCTGCTCTAGAGGCTATGTCGAAATTTGTGGAGGAGAATGTTAGCTATTAAAGAAAATAATCACAAATAATCCCATTGGTGAGACAGACTGAAAACAGAAATTATGTTAATGTCCTCCTCCACAACTTTCAATCCGCCACTGTTTTTGTGACGCTTGCTTCAGATCAATTTTTTTATTGAGTTCTCCGACCTTGTCATAAGAGGGATTTCCACTAGACAATTATTTCGCGCTAAAAATCGTGTTCTCATATTGGTTCAAAATTTCCGTCATGCTAAATTCTAATCAGTAAGGTTAAGTATTAACACAGATCACCAAAGCGAAGGTAAGGTCTTGAACTCCTGTCGAAATCAGTATTGACATCAGTGAGTTAGCATTCTGTCAGGCCTTTTACTTTTTTTGTTTACTTTCTATATGAAATTTCTGATAAAATCAAAAAAAGTCTATACGAAACAGGTGGCTACCGTGAATGGTTTTGACACTTTTCAACTGCATTTTTAAAATTTTGCAAACAAAACACGCGGCCACGTCTTTTTATGCGCAACGGTAGGTGGCATATTGTAACACACGGGGGTTTCTTTTTTATTGCTACGTTAAGAGTAGGCTAAGATATTAAAACGTTATATTCTTAGCGCAGTGTTAACTCACCTGCGTATGTCACTGATTTATTTTCAGCGAGTTAGGAAATTACGGTCCAAATCACTAAATTAACAATCTATAGATGCATAGACGGAGGAGCGTTAAGTTATTTAGAGAAAAAAGAAAGGCGTGCAAGTCACCTAATTTAACACTGAAGCTTGGAAATAAATTTCATGACCCTGTACTCCTCCACGTTTGTTGCCTAACGCTAGATCCGCCGCTAAACTCACTCAGATCTCAAGCCTAAAGCCACTGGTGTGAACCAAACATCAGAAGAGCCAAACGAATGAGAACGCTGAATTATGTGCCAAAATATTCGTCTAGATTTAATGGCGGTAACTTTTATGTCACTGTATCTTGTGAGTGTTTGTATGAAATTTTCTTTTTCTTTTTTTATCATTTGTAGAAGAAGGTGTTAAAGATGACTGTTTGGGATGGATGGGTGAAATTATGTGGTAAAATAAACGATTTCTTTGTGAAATTCTTCTACAATTGGGCTGGGTTGATCGGTCGGAATCCCAAAAAAGTTATTGTTATAACTATTTTCATATCCTTGGGCTTATCTGCTGGTTTCGTAAGGTTTAAAGTACAGAAGCGAGGAGAAAGTTTGTATTTTGAACAATCTAATACTGCTACGAGACATTTGGACAGGTCAGAAAATTCATTCAATGCAAAAGCAAAAATTGAAGAATTTATACTTGCGATGAAAAATGGCGATTCCATTCTGTCAGCGAAGGTATTCAAGACAGCACTGATGCTGCATAATGGTATAATAAGGACCAGATATAATGAAATATGTATCCGAGTGAATAAATCAGACACTAGCGTTAATGGTTGCCTTGTGCTCGGTCCATTAGAGTTATTTCAATACAATGAAAGTATAATTACGGACCAGTCTATTTCGCAGGTGCTGCTAAGCAGGTATAACAACGACAAATCCTTAATGGCAAACGGACGTCCTGCTTCTTTTAACCTGAAGCATGAACTTGGTCATCTAAACATCCAATCAAACGTGCTAAGTAGTACTGCACTGCGCATGCAATATTATGTTTACTACAGCGAGAGTGACGATATGTATGAGAAGGCGTCGGAGGTGGAGAAAGAATTTATTGATTACCTTCAAGGAAAACAGAAAGAGCTAGAAGCCGATGGTATTTTATTATATTTAAATGCGGGAAGAAGTATTGATGATAATGTCTCCGAAAGTTCTGGCGGTGATATCAAATATGTTGTTGTCTCCATTACTCTAATGTGTACGTTTACTGCTTTGGTGTTGATGAGACTCAAGGATAAAGTTGGTGGACATATGTGGTTAGGTATGTGCAATAGATCATTTTTCGGCACAGTGGTATCTCTATTAAGCGGAAACCATTGGTGCGCAAAGAAAGTGTCCGTTTTATGGAGATGTCCGCTTTATAGAGACTATATATAACGATAATATGCCCGGTCAATATTAATGGCTTATTAACCGTTTAGCCGGTCAATACGGGAAAATATTGACCGAGCGACCGAGGTCAATATTTTCACGAGTATTGACAGATAAGGTTAATAAGCCATTTTGTACCTGGCAACATAATTAAGAGAAGAATTATAGTCCTGCTAAAACTTTTTTGTTCTAATATTTAAAAGAATAACATTTTCTCCTGTTTGAAATCTAGAGTTTTCTTCACCATTTTTTTTCTTTGTTTACATTTTTTATGAAGGCGGTCAATACGAGAAATTAGTACCTGGCAGTGTAGAGTCTTCTCGCAATAGATTATTACGATTGATTAATTGATGTCACGCGCCCGGTCAATATTGTCCTGTATTGACCGGCTTCATAAAGAATGCAAACAAAGAGATAAAATGAAATGGAACTCAAATTGTTATGAATTTTATCTTTTAAGAATGTCTTTTTTCTAGTTACCCAATTGAGTTATTGAGTTGTGTGCTTGTCAGGATGATTTTAATGAGTTCTGAGTGAGATATGCATAATTTTGATAACAACAAATCATTGATAATTATTGAACAAAATTGGACCAAGCACCGAACCTTGTGACAAACCCATTAGTACATTTCTGGAATTTCTGATAGGTGTGCCACAAGGTTCGGTGCTTGGTCCAATTTTGTTCAATATTTTTATCAATGATTTGTTGTTATCAATAACGGAATCTGATATCTGTAATTTTGCGGATGATAACACTCTCCATGTATGTAACCCTACCATCGAAGGCGTTGGTTGTTTAAATTTGTTTGAATTGGTTGTTTAAAGCGAGATCTTACCATCGTGATCAAATAGCTTGATGACAATGGTATGGTTACAAATCCGACGAAGTTTCAGATATTGGTTCCGGGTATAGAACGTGTAATTTCCTTAAACTTAGGTCGTGCACTGTCGAGAGCTACGAAGCAGGTCAAACTCCTTGGGGTCATTATCGATAGTCAACATTCGTTTTATCCTCATATTCAGGCTGTTTTCAGAATTGGTTTGTCTAAAACCAAAGCTTTATGGAGGATTCGTTCTTTTCTCACGCAAGAACAGGCAGACGCGATATACTATACCTGCCTCGTGTCATACTTCAATTACTGTCCTTTGGTTCTCCAGTAAAATGGCAAACAATCTAATCCATACAGCTCATCGTAGAGCATTATGTGTCAGACTAAATATTTTCTCTGGAGACCTTTCTGAACTTCTCGAAAGAACTAATTCAATCTCGATCCACACAAAAAAGCTGATGATAATTGAAGTATACAAAAGTGTCAACTATTTGAATCCTGAAATTATGTGGGATACCCTTTATAAGAAAAATATCCCATGCAAACTTAGATAAGGCCAGACACTAATCTCCACTCATGCAAATAAAGCGAGTACAACAAACACTTTTGATTTTGGAGCATCAATGACCTGGAATGGATTACCTGGTCACATAAAAGAGCTGGAGAGTTTGCCCAAATTCAAGTCTGCCTTATCCAAATTTGAGATTTATTGTAGATGCAAACATTGTGTTTGATTTTAATTTTTAGCTTTTTATTTTAATAAATTGTACTTTTTAATTGTTACTGTTGGTCTAAATTAGTGAAGACTATGTACCATCCAACATAAAAGAATAAATAAATAAATAAATAAATAAATAAATAAATAAATAAATAAATAAATAAATAAATAAATAAATAAATAAATAAATAAATAAATAAATAAATAAATAAATAAATAAAAAAAATTTGATTTTAGGAATGCTTGGAATTGGTTGTGTGACGCTTGGTATCGGCTCATCATTTGGTTTAGTGATCGTCAGTGGACAAAGCTTCGTTGCGTTTGTCGGCACGTTACCATTTCTGGTACTTGGCGTCGGCATTGATGACATGTTCATTATTATCGACGGTATGTGTCGTGTATCCCTTATTAGCCTTACGTCCTCCTTTAATGGCGTTAATTACCATGACTTGGTGTTTAAAGGATCGGCGTAGAATGTTTGTATGTGAGAGTTTGATCACAGACTTTTCAAAAATAACGCCAATAAATAACGTCTTATGGAGTCATCAACTAACTGTGCACTGGCGTTCGGGCAAGTTAGAGCAATGCTATACGTATCTCTGGCGGTAAATCAACTTCCCAGTTGCAAGTCGACGGGAGGATGGAAGCACAAGAACTTAAAACTCTCTGTTACTTACTGACGTTATTTTTCCCCTTCTTTCTCTTTCAGCTTTAGACCGTGTTGATGAGAAGATTCGTGGAATCACAAGACTACAACAAGCCTTAGCAGATGTTGGAGCTTCAGTAACTATGACAACCCTTACTGATATGGTGGCTTTCGCTGTCAGCAGCAGTACTGTTTTCCCCGCCATACGATATTTTTGCATTTTCGCAGCACTCTCCATCTTTTTTGTGTACCTTCTTATCATCTCATTGTTAATAGCTGGTATGGCGCTTGATATAAAGAGGATCGAGAGAGGGAGTATGGATCTTATACCATGTAAAACACAACAAGGTTATGAGCCATGGAAGAAAACACAAAAATCATGGTCCAACAGGGTGTGTACTGGATAAATCTTATATGAGTTACGACACGAATCACTTAATCTTAAGACTTTGGGTGCAACACAATATCACGTGAGTCATGTCGTAGCCCTGTAAGTTTCGTTTCTCCGCTTGAGTGTTTCTAGAATATTTTGTAAAATGTTTATTTGATAGACCATTTCAAGGTTAGTTACTGGCTAGGCCTCGGTACGGTGTTTGAACTGAGATTTGGAGAGGTTTGTTCAGACTTCAGAATCCCTTGGTCAAGATGTAATTTTATTTAGGTGATGTATGCTTGGGGCAAATTCTTAATGAGGCTACCTGTTCGAATCGTTGTGGTCCTGCTTTGTTTTGGCTTACTTGGCGTTGGGATATGGGGCGCTACGCAAGTCAATGAAAAGTTCGATTTGCGCCAACTCGCTACGGATGATTCGTATTTTGTCGAATTTCTGGACGCAAGGAAGCGATATTTCCCGATCGGCTTCGGGATTAGTATTATAAACGATCGATCGTTAGACTATATGTTGGAATCCAACCAAGACATTTATAGAAATCTATCGAATATTTGTGATGAAAGCGTTTATTTTAAAACCAACGGCACGTATAATTGGATGAAAACGTTTTTAGAAACACCAACCTGTAAAAATAACAGAAAGAATTGTACAGGGAAAAATTTCTACCCTAACTTACGGTTCTTCTTACAAGAAAATCCTATGTATTACAGTGACTTGAAATTCAATTCATCGGATGACGGTATCATAGCATCCAGAATTGTTTGCTACGAGAAGGATGTTGAGTCTTGGACATGGAGGAAGGACGCTATGGTCACAATAAGGGATGAAGTTGAAAGCAAGACAAGTTTAAATGATATATTTCCAATAAGTATTAATTATTTTTTCCGTCACCAAATTATGGTTGTACGACCCGAAACTGTTCAAAACCTACTGATTTGTGCTTTGGCGGTTCTAGTGATAACTACACCGTACTTGGTGCATCCTGTTATTATCCTTCTTGTATTTCTTGGTTTTGTGGCGTTGGTTTTTGAGCTGTTTGCTTTAATGGCAGCTTGGAATGTCGCCTTGAACTCCATCAGTATGATTGTTTCTATTATGGCCATTGGATTCGCTGTAGATTATTCTGCTCACATTGCGCATGCGTTCTTGTTATCGAACGCACCAACGCCGGAAGAAAGGGTTATCCACGCTATGAGTGAGATCGGAGCAAGTGTGTTAATGGGAGGTACGCGTCATCTTTAGCCTGCTTTTATGCTTTTTATAAATTCAGATCATTTTCGGGATTAGCTGAGATTTCTCGTGTGCTGTAGTCATGTTAAATTATATCGCTAGCATCTGGTCAATCTAACAGCATCGAGTCAGCTAGATTACCTAATCTAGATTTCTATCTAATGGCTTGGTTCTCCCTAGTTTGTAGAGAAAACGTTGTTATTTTGGACAGGTCTAACGAGGTCATGGTTACTTCATTAAAGAGACTTTAAGATACCAATATGTTTGATTAACACACTCGCATGATTACCTTATTGGTACTTTGGATTTTTCAAAAATAACATGAAATAACGCGGACCGTGGAATTTTCAGAAATAACGCCAATAAAACTGGCGTAAAAAGGACCGGCGTTAAATTTGGGACGGCGTAAAAACGACCAATAAGGTACCCTGAAATGATCATGTCTGACTCCATGACTCAGTGAATTAATCACTTATGACTAAATTCTTTATCAGGTATCTCCACATTCTTGGGTGTGGTTGTGACAGCGTTTGGGACATCCGAAATATTTCGCATATTTTTCCGGATGCTTTTTGGCATTGTTGTGATTGGTTTATTGAATGGTCTATTGTTTCTACCAGTCCTTTTATCAAGTAAGTTAAACGCACTTATTTCTTTTTTTTTTTTTTGTGATATTAAAGTAGATTCCTTGAAGTGAAATGGTAATAATTCTTATGGAATCTTGTAAGACTTTGATTTTTGCCAGGCCAAAGATGGATCATTTGGTGGATACAAAAATTTCTTATAATTGTTGAGTGTTGATTAGGTTACTTGCACGTTTTTCTTTTCTACTCTAAATAACTTAACCCCTCCTCCATAAAGTTTTCCTTAAGCCCTAGATCTACATCTGTACACAAACTTGTGTGTATGCAGTATATAAACAAGAGCCTTACGGCTTGAAGGTCAGCGCTTACTTAGACTTTGTCCATGAATGATTTGAAATTGGATAAACCTGCACATTGAGGACATTTTTTGTGGTAACATAAATTTGCAATGCTTTCATAGACTCGTGGCACAACAGTTCTAAACATGTAACAAATAGATTTTTGGGCACTATTTTTTTCCTAATGCACTTTACAGAGAACAATACAGGGAACGATGGATGTTTTTTGTTTTCCTAACCTTAAATGACTGGCAGTTAACTTGCTTTTTTTAATTTTTATTGTAAATAAAAATAAAAATGATTGCATATCTAAATATACATTGTGTACACTGGAATGTCTTGTGGCTGTGCTGTCAGTTACAAAAATCTGCCAGCCATGCAGAAGCCTAAAAACAAACAGAAACTGCAGCCAGAAAATTGTTAAGCTATTTGGAATAAAAATAAAGTTTTAAAAACTGGAGCTGGTGGTGAAGAAGATGTGCTACACTACCACTCTAATACATCTATCCCCATCATCATTACAAAGTATACACACAACTTAGTTCTGTAATGTATTAAAAACTGTATTGACTGACTGACTGACTGACTGACTGACTGACTGATACGGGGAAATGAAAGATCAGCTGCATCGTGACGCTGACCAATAAAACGATCGTAAATCGCTTAATGTCTAACCTATATTTCATAACCTATGAAAGATATTAGCTATATCATACGAAGTTCCTTATCACTATCATGATCGTCATCAAACATTTCAGAGAAGTTATTTTCTGAATAACTAAATCGGTTTACATATTCTCAAGATAGTTGGTGTTGGTGTGCACTAACTCCATACGCCAACAATATCATAGCAGGTTAAGTCAATGAAAAGACATTTTTCAATACTCAGAGTTTCATGCTTTGAACAATCTTCAGTTAATACATATTCAGTAGAAAATTCCCTGGTCTGGACACTTTATTTTGCTCTTATTTTGATCACATGATAGTAAATAATTACTTTGCATTGGTTGTAATAAGTCATGTGATCAAAATGAGTGCAAAATAAACTGTCCAGACCAGGGAATTTTCAAATAACTATAATTAAAACATAAGAAAAAAAAGAAGTTAGTTTCAATATTTTGAATTCCATATGGACGTTGATTTAATTTTACCTCTAAACCCTGAGCGTTTGGTTAGGAAGAGTGTTTATCCGAGAGTGGACCTAGCCTGTTAAATGATATCTAATTAAAAGATACTCAGTTCCTCAAAATCTTCAAAATATCTCTTTGGAAGAGTGCTTTTTTATTGAAACACTCCTCCTCATACACTGTTTGAAGATTTTGCCCACTGAACAGTAACTGGAGTTATAAATCTTTTGTCTTCTATCCGTTACGATTGGTTCTCTTCTACCCGCCGACCTGAAACTATTTAGTTGACCTAACGCAAGATAAAGTATAGCATTGCTCTAACTTTCACGACGACCAGTGTACAGTCAGTCAATTGCTTCAAACTGTAGCAACAATCCACTACACCAATGGATGATGTCTATATAATATACACACGCATTGTTTTGTAAGCAACAAAACATTTTGGTTAAGGCTCAATGTACCTTACGTTGCTCTCTTTTTCAAGCTGATTTTATAAGTATAAAAAACCATTTATTTATTTTAAAAATATGCATAAGCTTTTCGGATAATATCCATCATCAGTGCAGTAGAAAATAAGAATCTGAGCTTATTCAAGCTGATTTATTTCATTGTTCCTCATCACCAAGCGAATAATATGTGTCCCTTTTTTGCTCTTTTTATTTTATTGGCTAGGTTTTGTTCTCAGTTTGTTTTTCTTTTTTTCCTTGTTGGGCAAATCCAGCTGAACCTGAGTTGTTGCTAAGTAGTGTTGCTAAGTAGTGTTGCTTCGCTTTTTTGGACGGATTTGAGCCTCGCGGTAGTTATAAAGTGTGGTTTATAAAAAACGCGCGTGATATGAAACAATTTACAAACATCCTGTTTCTGTGGTTGTAAGTAGTGATATAATGTCTTGAAATGTTGAAATGTCTTATATTATGGACATTAAGCAAGACTCAGTATCTTATTGTTATCTTTCAGTATTTTGCCGAACCAAAATTCAAATCAGTTCAATTACGAAAGAAGAAAATGGCGATGTTACGATGCAGGAGGTCGAAAGTAAGAGAGATGCCGCCGTAATTGAAAACCCGAATTCTAAGCCACAAGTAGACAAAAATAACCAGCAAGAAAATAATTGGACTGTACATGTGACGTAAAGCCGGATTCCACTTGGCGATAAGTGTATATTGCGGACGAAAGGTTTTTTTGACTAATCAGAACATGATTTTCGTGCAAAAAAATCCCCTTGGTTGGAATTCTTTGCCTAGTGGAAATCCACCCATAGTTCTTGTAAGGTGCTTATTACCATTTTCCAACATTTACCCAAGATAAAGCCTCTTTGGTTCTAACTGTTCTCAATAAGGAGGGTCCTGCGCAGGGAAAGGTAGTATAAAAGTGTTCGAGCGATCGACCTCATCCTAACGCTCCCTGAAGCAAACAAAATTTGTACACGCAAAATGTGATAAACTGGTGATAGTTGAAATTGTTAGTTGTTTTTTTATGTACTTGAAGGGGAATGTTATATATAGTCCAACTACCAGTTTCTAACCAGCTAGTGTTTGTGGTGTAAAACCAATTTTTTTTGAGTCAGTGAGGGCAGGCAAAGGCAAACGATTTTAGGTGGTTAGACTTCGGTAGCTTAGCTGCTGTTTACTCTTGCACGTTTTTTTATAAGAACAAAGGATATAAGGTTTCGAAAGTCTAAAATATTTTTACATTTTACAAGAAAACGTCATTATAATAGTCAAACACAAGAATATTATCATCATGTTGCTTACAACAGTACCAACTCAACTCCATTAAAATGGGAAATGTCAACCAAGTTCGTTGAATTTCGAATTTTAGATATTCATAGTGTATAAATTAAGAACATACTAAGAACATTTTTAGGCTTTGAAGTTGAAAAGTTAAGAACGTTTAAAGGCTTCATCAAATTTGAATGTTCTTATAAAAAAAAACATGTAACACTGTACAAGGATGTTCGTTTTCATTATAGTTTATTCTCGTTTATTTATGAATTTGTATTGTATATATTTTTTTATAAGGAGCATGTGTGAAAATATAAAAATATTGTTACTAACTAAAAAAGATTTGTCTTTTTTTTCATTTGGTGTGGCAGCCGTTTGAGTATTAGGTACTTCATCTAAGCTTAATTGTGTTGACATATCCCCGAAAGACTATCCGGACGAGCTACTTCCCGGATAACGATGATGTCGTAGAGTGTAAAACAAAGCTGAAGCACAGAATTTGTAAATAACACTGGCAGTTTAAGGAACTAGTTTTCATGGTTACCCAGGCTTGGTTCCAGGTTTCTTGGTTCGCAAAAAGTTGAACTGAAAGAAAGAAAACTCATCGGATATAAAATGGCAAAAATATTTTCAGGTGACGAAGATTTTGCCCGATCAGGAATAGCATGGCAGAAAACATTTTTCTTAAATATTAAGACTTCGTTTCATAAAACTTTTTGATTGAGAGTCTCTTATTTTAGTTTGGAAGATCGAGGCAATACACAGCAATGTTCTCGTTAACAAAGACAGAAGAAACAAGGTTTTGACTGGTTATTGGTAATCGTATCTTGTTAGACAAGCGTATAGCTGAGCAACTTACGGTTTTTTTTGTAAGAACCTTGTATATAAGAACGTTGAGGCTGAGATTTGACCAAAAATTAAGAACGCCTTAAGAACATGCTCAGTCTGAATTCAAAAAAATAAAAATAAAAAGAGTTGCCAGAATTTCGAAGAAAAATTACTTTCCAAATAACAACAGTAAGATTTCTTTCGTAGTTGACACAAATTGTTGGTTTTTCTTCTTTCCTTACGCAAATAAGCAAACAAACATTGTTTCGCATATTTCGTGTCTTACACTTTTCTTGGAAGAACGCAAATAAGAACATTCGGGGAAAATTCGGGGCTGAAAAGTATGATAAAATAAGCATATTTAGCATCAGCTGAAAATTAGACGTTCTTATAAAAAAAACGTACATATTGAAATTTTTCACTTAAATATGTAAGCAAATTGTCATTTGGAGTTCGGAAGCTTCTGTACACCTATCAACAAGTTTTGTTCATATGAGCATGATAAAGGATTCGTACTCAGGCTTCGAGTGATCTTTGAGTGACATCGATCTCGGTTAGTCACAGGAACTGAAGTGTCTTTAACATCTTCTAACAGGTATGGTGGATTTGCAGTATATAACGAAAGCGGTATAGTAGCTTTTGTTTTCAACCTGTGAACATCACTTTCTTGCGCCCTCCCCCACAAATTATCCCTTCTTGCACCCTCCTCCACAAATTATCCCACCACTGGTTTTTCGTCAGTGTGAAAAAACGTCGGTAGATTCATCAGTAAAATGAGTTCTCCAGCAACCAAGAAAATGAAACTTTAGTTAAAACTTTCATTGCGATTAAGTATGCAATGAGTTTTTTGATGCTCGAGAATCGCGGCGCCTTTGGGTCATTGAAGTTCAAACAATACATGTGGTCGATATGCGGAATCTGTATTGACGTGGCGTCACTACTTTTCGTATTCATTAAACTATGCACGAAATTACCGTCACTATCAATCCGAACGATCAACGTCGCGCTGATGAAGTCGCTCGAGTCGGTGGTATAATGTGCGGCAAATTCATACTGTGACGTCAACGAGGACCTGGTGTATTTACGAATCAAACTCGGAGTTATAGAAACTTTTCGAAGTGTCGTAGAATGATTCACATCAAGTTGGCCATAATACCAAATGTTATTAGAAAAAGATGCATCGTTCGAAATACTCTCGGCTTCGTCACTTTCGCTTATAAATACGTCGCCGTCAAAATCTAATGTAATACCATTTCCTTCCATCGACAACTGGCAGTTGTACGACTTTTTTCGTTTGAAAGTTCGTGACAAGCTGTGTGTTACAAACGACTTTTTGACAGGTGGCGCCGTTATCGGTTCTAAAGGAAAACTTCGACTTCTTTCCCGCGTTAAATCATCACGAAATCGGTTCCGAACAAACATGTCTACTTTGAAAATTAATTTTTCGGTTCACTTCTACAAGTAAGACTTTTCAATCTAAAAAAAAGAAAATTGGCTTTGAGTTCCTTAAAAATGTTATCTTGTTGGGTAGAGATGAAAACCTTTTACGATCCAAATTTTGAAGCATGCAAATACAGCCAAACCTCTCTGTAGCGGATATCATCGGGACCAAAAAATTGTGACCGCTTTAAAGCGGGATTTCCACTTTTTTTGATACGCACAAAATACGGTACGGTACGTTCGATGCAATACGCGTATTAATATCCATTTAAAAAATGTGTTCTTATTTTTTTACAGAATATTCATGCAAAACTGAAGACGTTTCAAAATTTTAATAGTTAAAAAAAGTTAAATCCAATTCAACTTTATTTTTTGGTACGCGAAGAGAATTATTGATACGCGCATTTCCAAATTACAATCAATGATACGGTACGTGCTGATACGCGTATTATTTGTTGAAGTGAAAATCCCGCTTAAGGAGTTGTCCATTACGTAGAAGCGTGGACTTCAAAGAGGAAAGACAAAAGACTCGTGTTTGTGAAAAAAGAGAACGACAACTTGAAGTAGAAAGCACGTGACAACAGTAAAATAATAACAAACATACAACATATCGAACATTGTCAGACCATCAAAACTTCATGGTTTAAACCTTGTTAAATTTGTTTGGGTCAGCGAGTTTAGAGTTTAGCTCATGCTTCGTTCTTTCAAACGGTTTAATAAGAGTTTTGACCGAGAAGTTTAACACACGTAAAGTACACATACGTAAGAGCGAACACTTTCTATACTTTTTCTTCAAACCTTATATTCTGATAGGAGAAGAATTTAAAGACACACCTGCCAAAGCTTAACTAATTTCTAGATGCGTACCTGCGAGTCGAGATGACATAGGGGAAAAGAAAATTATTAAGAACGTTTTACCATGGTGTACCAAAATCAATGGCTACATACAGGTACGCGCAAATCTTGGTCAAGTCACGTGACTGGGCCAGAAGAATTTGAGAACTATAGTTTACATATTGTGGATTCTTATAACTCCTCAAAAGCAAATATATTAATTGATTACTGATAAATTCATATTTGATTAAAATTTCTTCCTATAGCAGGATCGTCCATACCCAGAGAACTGATTCCGTAAAGCACCATTTCCCATCAATCTTTGAACCACAAGCCGGTTCTAAATTGAATTCGAATAAATATCTCCACTCAGGGGTGGAACAAGGGGTGTCAAAAAAATCCCCCAAAAGTAGAAGAATAGAAGGTGTGTTTACTTCTTTTCTGTTCTATACATTAATTAATAATTACTTTCTATGATGCATGTTTAATCACTTCCATTTCACACCAAAACTCCTAAATCTGCAGCTACAATCAACAATACATTTAAAAATTTCATCCTGAATTTTTGATTCCTGAATTCCGTCTTATATCCCTTCTCTTCCTGCAAATGCATTCATGTATTACAATGGCCTACAGTTATACTTGTTTTGAAACCACAAATCAATTATCTAGTTATATCATACAGTAATTTATCATCCTTTAAGTGTTCTTGTCTTTACTTATTAATGATCAGTATAATATAACATTTGCGGTAGAGTGTATCGGAATGGTTCTTTCAAGCAAGATTAATACACATATACTTCTCCACAGCTGTTATTTGATAACAAAATTAGCCATATGTCGAGTTAATAATATCACAATTAGAGGCGAACAATTGCAGCTGTGTTTTTGTGACGTGTTCTCTCCAGGTTGAATTTTTTTGGTGACACTGAAAGCGAATTAACCGAAGAAAGTGTGAACATGAACAGCCAGCTACGTTTGTTGCCCAATCACTTTAATTCCCCAATACAGTTAACGCCCAATAAGTTAACCCCTAACAATTTAGAAAGTTGATGTGCTTACTTGCAAATAACAATATTGTGTGACTATGCACTAATCATTGCGTGAACATAGAACAAATTATACGGAACACGTGGCTGCGAATAAGTGGTATTGGAACGCCCAAAGGCGGAAAAGACGTCAAAATTTGCAGAAAATTATCCAGCGTAACTAAAGTATCGTCGCTGATAGAAATGATAAAAAAACTCTGTAGATGGGATCGTGTTCTCTGATACAGTAAACTCCCGAAAACTCGAACCTCCAAGAAACCAATATGAACATTGTTCGAGTTACCGATTGTTCGAGTTACCGAATGTTCGAGTTATTGAGAGTCTTTTATGAGAGAATATTTGCTGAGGGAGAATGCTAAAACAGTTCGAGTAACCAAAAGTTCGAGTTACCGGAATCCTGCTGCATGTTCCAGATGTGTATTAGATTCATAAAGAATATAGATAAAGTAATTATGTTGACGCATACATTACATATTTTAGTCGGTATGCATAGAATGGAAAATTTGCTATTTATCTCTGAAAGGAAAAAACAAGATCTTTTCAATATCCCATTCGTGTGGGCGTTTTAATATTGCTGGAAAATTGCAGTAAAGAAGATAACATCTCTGAATGCAATTATTAAACTTGATATTTAGACAAGATATTGATGGTTGAAATGAACCACCTTACGTTCGACAATCTGTCCAATAACTCTCACGCACTGTAAGGCCTCTTGTCTTTTTGAGGAAATACCACAGATTTCTTCGAAAATGTGTAATAAAAGATTTATAAAAAGTTTATTGAAGCGTAATAAGTTTATTGCAGATTTACTTCCTTTACTTGTCAGTTGACACTACCGAAATGTTATAAAGAAGTAAATAAACTCAAAATCAGTAAACTACAGTAAGCATCCACAAAATATTACAGACAAGCTCATTTTTCAACGCAAATGCATTTCAAAGCAAAGCTAGTTCTACAATGAAAAGGCATATCAAAGCAATTCTTCAATGAAAATACATTTTAAAGTCCCCTCCCCACCCAACCACAAACCAGTGGCGGATCTAGCAGAGATTTAACTGATGTAAACCAATTTGGAGGAGAATTTTCTAAAAAAGAATTGGCAATTAAATTGCAATTATCCTTTTGAAAACACTCTTCTCAATTATTTTTACACCAGTAAAATTGCTCTCGATTCGCCGCTGTATTGGTAGGAATATTGTAATAGATAATGTCTTGTTTTTAACTGACTAAAGAAGGTCTCAAGAACAACTAGAAACCTTTAGCCTTTGACAGTTTCCGCCATTAGCCAAATTGCCTTCAACAACTTATAGAAATCGAGGATGAACGGACGTGAAATGTAAATGTCCATTTCAAATGTGTAGGACATGATCAAAATCAGCCCGGCAAAGCAAAATTTGTTTAGTGAAGGGACCAACTTTTGTGAATATTGATTACCCTCCTCCAAAATATCACAAATGCTCTGCAACTTCGACATACCAATACCATTGAAATTTTAATGGACATTAAAGCAGTTTTACTATTTGGTCCAAATTTAGTCCATTTAGTACGAACTACAAAAATTCGGACGGATCGGATAGATACATACATACATATATATAGACAGATTACTCACGGACTATTTTAAACGGTTTCCTTGCGCGCTTACACGCGGAAACCAAGCTGCAATCTTCCACAAAAATTTCGAGACAAACCTCCTTTTGTCAGCATTGTTATGAAAGGGACTTGTCCCCGTATGCGGTGCTATGTATGAAACCACTTTGGAATGTAGAAATAACTTATTTCTATGCAGAAACATCATTGTCAGGGAGGGGGCTTTGAAATACACTTTCATTGAAAAATCAGCTTGTCTCATAATTATTTTGTGGATGCTTGTTGAAAGAGACTAGGTTGATAGACTAGGCTGTTTGTCTTTCAAATAAACAGCTTATCTTCCTTATAACCATACCTGCTGTTAAAGTTATACAAATGATTTTTTGTTGCTTGTAAAGCGATAAGTTTACTTCTTTCAGACGGTGGATTGTGGAAATTGTGCTTCTAATGATTGGTAAGTTTGTCATCATAACAAATGTATGCATTGTATGTTTATTTATTTTAATGTAGTTATATTGTATGTTATATTATCTTCCAAAAACTGAAAAGAGAACTTAAAAATCGTTTGTCTAACCTGCACAATCTCAATTTAACATAGACACCCATTTTTGCAGTTTTTTGCATAAATTTTCACAATCATTGACACGTATGTATGTATGTATGTAGAAAAAAAATCTAAATATCTACTGAGTCTTTTGTGAACCACGAAGTCATAACATGAGGAGATCATAATGTTAAACTATATACAATCAAGGATACAATATTGTTAACAAACCTAGAATATCCCCTTACTCTGGGGAAATCGGCCCGATGATGACAGTAGTAACTGTCGAAACGTCGCAAACAAAAACAACCGGTCTATGACATGATAAACTCTAATTATATATGGGGAAAACTTCATACACTTTTTGTCCATGATTGTCTTTGGGTGAGTTGACCTGTAATCAGAGCACTCACAATAACTTCTACCTGTGTCTGTAAATGCATGTCGCCAATAAAAAGAAACAAAAGATCCTGGAGACGAGGTCGCATAAATCTCATATATAATCGAACAACTGTGTATTGGAAAACGATGAGTTAGATTCACTCTTACTAGAAAAGAAAAAGATTGTGGAGAAAAATGATAGGTGGTTTTGACAAGTTTGCTATAATTTAGGATTGGCTGAAGTTGAACAGGAGGGGAACATCAATTATTCTTATTTTTAGAACTAATGTGCAAAAGGATTCAGAATAACAAAAAATAACAAAAAGTAAATATTGCTATATCCTCCATCAATTTCCTTACACAAAATGAAAATAATATGTAAGGGATGTTATTGCAAACATTTTGATTATGCTGTAATTTATTACCTTGTAATCAAGGAAGCATTTAAAAACAATGTAAACAGGAGCGGTATGAATGATGTCTTAATATTTTTTGTATCTTAGCGTCATCCTTTTGACAAAAAGAGTATGTTTACTTGATAATTTCTCCTCGTTTTAAATTTACGGTTAAAAGCCTTATAAAAATGTTTGAAAGACCGAGGCATAACCTGACTGTAACCTTACTAACCCAGATAAAATTTATAAGGTTTTCACCATAAACTTTGGCGAGGAAAACTTGTCAGTTGAACGATATATTATAGGATAGAGGTGCCATGAGATTTATTTCCAGTATTTTTTGTTGATTTCCTGCACTCTCCCCAGCAAAACTCATGCGCTTTTTATTTGGCATGTAACATTATACCTTATCGGACAAAACTCGACGGACTGAATTTTCGTTACCTAATAATAATTTCGCCACTTTTGTCAGATTTTTGTCCATTTTTCAAATAAGGTTAAATTTACTGAGTGGTATCGAAAATTAGAAGTGTTAAGGCGAGTTATAGTTCTCGCAAATGGAGCGCGCAAATAAAGGAATTCACTATTGCGCACTTGCCGAGTTTAAAAATAGTAACTTTTTGTGGTTGCTGGTGAACGCTGACGAATGGCAAAGAAGATCACTCATTCGTGCAAACTGTAAACAGGCCTTGATTAGGAATTGATATGAGAAACGCATTGTCTTTTTTCTATTCCTTAAAAAATGGAGATGCCATTACTCTCATTCTCACTGTCCACAATTAATTTATAAAGTGACCAGGTTTTCGTCACTTTTGTCCGACGAAGTAAAGTCCGATAAGGTAGTTCATGGTGAAAACTTTGTTATTTTGACCTGGGATAACGAGTTCATACGTCTTGTCTCGCTATTTCAAACAAAAAAAAGAGGCTTTCAATGAAAAAAATTAAAAGAACCAATTCGTTAGATATATACACTCTAAGCAACAACTTCGTAAAAATGTGAAACGTTTGAGTATTGTGATCGGGTGGGTGGTTGTGATTAAACTTTGATTGAAGTTAAAACCAAAGATAGAAAATCATTTAACTGAACAATGTATGGGTGCAATTTACACTTTTTTCCATAAAGGTCGTGTTAGAAGGTAAAGTATTAGATAAACTATGCTCATGTTTTTGTTTTCCCCCTGACCCCGAACCATCGGTCTTTCATAGTTAAAATCATTTTAGAGATTTTAACTATGAAAATTTGACTGTAAATCCATCCAGCCGTACACATGGAGTATACATCCGTTATTCGGAGATGTCCACTTTATAGAGATTCGAAGTTTTTCGAAGAATTTGAAGTTATATGCAAAGAGAAAATATAATGACAGAATATCACATACACACTTTTTTATAAGCAAAAAAAAATAAAATAAAAAAATTGGAGAGTTTACAAAGAGAGAAATGCATGTGTTACTTTGAGACTTGTTTCAGGGGGCGTTTATTTCAGGGGGCGTTTATTTAAGAGGGGCTTTTATTGAAAATATAGAATTTTGTAGGTACACTAAATAAAAGAAGACTTCAAAAACACTACATTTGGTATTCCTACGTTGATAGTCAACAAACAACACCAGCAAGTAAAAAGCGAGCATGTAAAGGGCTGAAACTTTCTTAAGCAACTTTGAGCCTTGGTCAAAAATTATGGTTTTGCTTACAAAAAAAAAAAGCGTATATATATACTAACTGAATTCAACGGCTATTCTGAATGTAAAGCAATATCAGTTAGCAAAATCCGTTGTGTGATTGACATCACTCGCTAACTTTTCAGAAAGCTTGTCCCGAACACTTACGTTCTTATTTCCAAGAAAATAGAATCTGTATGGTTTCGACGCCCACTCTACGCCATATCCATCGATCCCTATGCGCTTGCATGTTACAATTGGATTACTTTCCGTTTGAAACCCGTCATCGATGACGTAAAATATGTCTGAAGACGCCATATCTTCACCATTTAGGTTTTGCTTGGTTATATTCAGAGCTTGACATAATTTTGATGGACCTGAACATAGGTCGTGAATTTTAAGAAGTAATGAATTAGGTTTGCGTTTGATAGACCTTCGTTTCGTCATCACATCAAAACCTATGGGTGCAGAAATGTTTACAAAACATAAGTAATTGCGACACACAGCAATCACAACGATATTTAATGTTTCCTAAAACAAAAAATCTGCATAACAAAATAATTTTTTAATACCTTGCACAGGCTCCAATGCTCTAATCAAAACACAGCCACCAATATCTGCACTGGATATGTTCAAACAAAAATACATGCCATAAATACTATACACGTAAGCAGTTCCCTCTTCTTTGTACATAACTTTAGTTCTTTCTGTTTTCTTGCCACCGTACGCATGACACGCCTTGTCAATTTCTCCAAGGTAAGCCTCTGTCTCAACAATACGACCAATTAATTTTGTATTCCCTTCGACGCGTACGAGTAATTTACCTAGAAGGTATTTTGCCAAGTCTAAACCAGGCTTTTGAAAATCAACGCGGGACAACTTAGCAGAAATTGAATCTTCGAATCTTCGAATCTTCGAATCTTCCTTGACGTGGCTGACTTCAACATCTGATGGCTTATATTTTCTTTTCGGTCGCTTACAAGTTTGTTTCGAGGTAATCATATTTCTATTAGCAGACGAAGTTTTAACAACGTCCGATTTGTGCTTTTTCCTTCTAAGAATCATTATAAATAGCTACAAACATTACATCATAAATTATCTGGATCTAAAAAAACACCAATTGACTTTTACAGGCGTTACACGTCAGACCAGCTTTTGTCTCGTTTTCAAGCAAACTGAAACTGAGGTTAGTCTTCTTTGCGTTCGACATACGAATCTACAAACTTTAATGGTTATCAGGCGTATACAGCAGAAAGCAAGAGAAGATAAAATCATAAAAATATAATGTGTTACATACTAGTATTGAAGTTTCATTTCAGATTTTATCATGCTACTAGATTGCAAGCATAACCCAACCACAGAAAAAACACGACAGCAACTTGCAACACAGTTTCAGTATTCGATTTCAGTATTCGATCAAAGTTCTGAAACTATCAGGGGCGTACAGGGGTGTATGGAAACAGAAGGAAAACAAAAAGTTTTACTGAAGGAATCCCACAATCCAAAAATCCACTAAATTGTTGCACATTTTATACTTTCTTAACAAAGCAAAAAATTTGTGGTTAAATTGATTAATACTTGGTTTATTAATGGTTCTAAACATGAAACGTTATCACTCACAACTAAACTTTTACTAAAACAATATTCTTGGATATATTTCCATATAAAAGACAGTAATGTGCAAATATTCAAAATTTTTCTAATAAATTACCAACAAACACAGAGGGAAAAGAAGCTATCTATCAGCAACAATGGACAATGCTTTGATTTCATTGAGTTTTGCCCTTGTTTCTTCTTCGTACATGTCCTGAGACCACTGTTCCGTTGGACAATCAACTTTGACTGACAGTTCTTCATATATATCTCTGGAATTTTTGTAATAAAAATATTGTGACTTTATCAAAGTTTCAAAACATGGCTCAAAATACATCTTTCTATTTTCGAAAAACTTTGGCAATTCCTTGAGAAGTTTAACATTACGTCTTTCAAAGTCGGCTTTGGCAAGTGCCAAATACCTTTCGTTTGCGTCATATTTGCCTGACTGTGTCTGCCCTTCTTTTTCATGGAACTTTTCACGTCTATTCAAATACTTACAATAATCCTGAAGACTCTGCTCCCTTCGCTTTATAGCATTATTTACCGAATTGAAATTAGCATTGAATTTTTTTAGGGGATCATAAATCCCTCTACGGACATTTGAGTTCAGTTCACTTTGGTAGTCAACCTGTTTGTTCAACGATTGCTGTATATTTTCGATAACCGTGACAATACTTGCATCACTTTCAACATAACTTGAACTGGCTGTTACCATCTCTTGACCGAATCTTTGTTCTGATTTGATTAAGCTATTGTTGTCCTCGATATATCTTTTTGTGTCTTTGTATAATTTCCGTGTGTTAGCTTCTACATTATTATACTTTTCCACATTTCTGTCAAACGCATTATCTGAATAAGTTTCAACAGAAACCTTCTTTGATTGCTTCCAAAAGGGAATCCAACTCATTATTTATAATCTGAACAACAAAATATTATTTTAACTAATTACATTGTTGCTGGAATGATTCAATTTCTCAAAATCTCTCCACTTAACAAAGTTTCCAGGGGCTCATACAGGGCCAATATCATAACCCCTGCACTAGCCCCTGGTTCTATAAATATCTTATATTAATAGTGCTAGGAAAGCAACAGGTACAAAACACCAAAACTGTAGTGACATTGCTGAACAACTATATATATATATATATATATACAGAAAAATATATATTGATGATGTAACAAAACAGCCAACAAGAAAGTTTTTGAAATTTTAAAGGATTTCTTTTAATGCTTTTTATTAAAAGTAGCATTGATAAATACTTGTCAAATTTAAAACTTAATGACCAAAACTTTTTGTGTATATTTTTCTGGTTCATGTTGCTTTTGTTGTGACGAAGAAAGAATACAAAGTGATCTATTAGAGATAATATATAAGAAATATTGAATCAGAAAAAATAAGTAATGAAGAAATACTGGTCACTGATAATCCTTAAGGCCAGTGTAACGTCTTTTGTTTTTAAAAAAAATCCCAAAAATTTTTTTTTACATCAAATTATAGGGAAATAAATTTTCTATCCAAAATACTAAACATTGTGTATCAAATCTAATTATAAAGATCATTTTTGGGGCAAAAAGTATTTTTTCCTAAAATAATTCTGTATGATCCGTATAATATATTTGCAATTCATTACATTTTATTTTCAATAAATATATCCGGAATGTGTCCAATTCCCTTTGTGCAACTTGATACATTCAAGAATTATGCAGCAAGACTGAATTGAAAGAAAAAATAAATTAAAATGCTTTTTCTCAGGAATATTTTTTCTGGGTGTGAGACATCTATCTTCAACTCCTGTCTTAAAAGTTCAGACAACCAGTGGAGGAGATCTATACCATCATACTCACCGTGGAATGAACTTCAAAATGATCTGTTTTTTCAACTTTTCTTTCAAAATTTATCCTGAATGTTTAAAGAGGTTTTCAAAGAAAGCATGGACCACACAAATATTAATAAAAAACTGAATGAAAAAAAGCTATTGATAAAAAGTAAGACCGAAACAAAGTTCAAAATAATAGAATGATAAAAAATATTCACTGAATCTGCAAATACTTTTGAGACTGGAACACATTTTTCAAAAGACATCAAATTTATTGATGCAAAGTTTTCAAAACAAGTTGAAAATTTTTATAAAATAAAACTACATCCATCTTAAATGGCATTTTATTTGCTATCAGATGATATATTTGTTTTTTAAAAAGAAACAAAAATTGTGGCTTTAAGATGCAATATAAAAAGTTGTGCTCAAAGACGTCACACTGGCCTAAATGTTGGCCTTTAGCAAGTACAAAGACAATGAGGACGACAATATGAATGAAACAAGTTTTGTTTTTCTAATAGAATTTAGTAATGAAGCTCCCTAAGAAATATCCATTTTGGAATAACCATTAAATAATTACCTCATAAGTAGAACTTCATATTCTTTACACCACGTGAAAATTTGTTTTCAAGTCCTACTGAGAAAGAATACCTGATATGGAAGTTTTAAATTCAACTAAATGAATTTGATAGCATTTCGGTTAAATTATATTCATTTTAAAATAAATTTTTTTCAATACACTCAAAATGCACAGAATTTTTATTCTGGCATATCTTTTAAATTGGCATTGTTTTCATAATGTCGCCTTCGCGTCCTAGTTGCTTAAAGTCTCTAATGAAGCTATAGTCTCAAACCCCAACAGTCATTTTTATGAGAACAAAATTTAAAAGAAAGTAATGTCATTGAAAATATATATATATATATATATATATACTCTTTCCAGCAACCAACAATCTATGTTGTGAACTTTTCATAGAATGAATGATAAACGTTATGAAAGTTCAAGCTTAGGTCTGTAATCTAGTGTGAGAATACCTTCCTTGTATCTCCACCTTGTCATGTATATAAATTCCAAAGTATGATGCCTTCCCATTAATTCTCCATTACATAGTATGTCTACGTCACAAGATGTGGCATACTTCAATTTCTTTCGTAAAAACTTTTTTAATTGTGCAATTGTGATGTGCGAAGAAGTACGGAGATATGGTTTATCAAGTTTACCGAATGTTGCGTTAGATGGTTTAGAATTATCTGGCTCAACATAATTTAGACAAAGTCCTATTTGAGATGAGTCTAACGCTCGTGGAGCAGGTTTCTCCTGATTAGTTTCTTGCTCTTTTGCTTCATCTTCTTTTTTCTCTGTTTTCGATTCCTGTATGCATAAATTCAAATTTGAATCAGCGTCATGTTCTTCAGGGTCGTCCATTCCTCTTCGAGAATAAAACAACTGCCTTCTTTTCTTTTCATTATGTGGCAAACCAGCAACTAACTTATAAATTATGTATTCTAACTTTTTATCTTCACGGAGCATGTCCCAGGGATTTGTTTCATGGATCAATGTTTCGCAATATGGGCATTTATATTCAGATGTTGTTTCAAGATACTTAACAATGCAACTCCGGCAAAAATAGTGTAAGCACTCTGTAATAGCAACTGGTCGTATTAAGTATCCATTGCATATGATGCAAATGAAATTGTCATTTAGATCTTTCACTTTTAGTTTTGAAGACATCACTTACACATGGATTGTTTCCTAAAATCTAATTAGAAAATTCAACCTTTACAGCTAAGTGCATGTAAACAAAATCCAGAATCAATGAAAAAAAAAGAAAAAAGAAACAAAACAGGAAGTAGTCTCACCCACACTCACATGAGAAATACTAAAATAGGAAGCGCAGCAAGAATTCTATGAATTAAACTTGCTCTTGATTGTTACTATTTTATTTACAGCAGTATATTGATGAAATATGTGGCATTTTGATTGTCAATTGATTCGATTATTCCAAACCCTGATGTATGTAATTCTGTCCTGTTTTTAAGCTGCTTTAATCAAGTCTAAAAATTTTTTCTTGTCTTTGGTCATCTTGTAGTGAGAAAATGAAAATGTAAACACTGTTCAAAAATATTAGTACCCGTAAAATTTTCCATATAGAAATTAACCATTTCGCGAAAATTAATAACCTTTTTCAATTATTATAAATTAAATATAAATTAAAGATAAATTAAATCTGCACAAAAAATTTCTACTTTTAAGGTACTACATTTTTGAATTTTCTATATTTTTCATTATGCAACTTTTACAAAAAGGAATTGCAGAGGAATAGTATTTTCGTTTAAGATGAGTTACTTTATCATCAGTGTTTTTGCTTGAAAAAAATATAGTAAATATCTGGACTAAATATCTGGAAAACTTCAATACCAAGGCAGCGGCAAAAGGAAGACACTACAATAAAGTTTCTATTGAATTTGGTCCATCGGAATAATTGGAAGAATAACAACTAGCTCTTTCACGCACAGCCCACAAACCCTAATAATAGTGATAATATATTTTTTACTGAAGAGATATAAAAATATGAATGTAATAATAGTAATAAAAGAGAGTAATAATAATAATAATAATAATAAAAGTACTTTCTAAAGTTCCTTCTGTCTCCTTTCAACCATTCAAAACAATAAACAACATCGAATTGAGCAAGTTAAACTTACTCGCTTGCCTTCTCATCAAATTCCGAAAATCCGAATTCTCTCCCTCATGTGCATCGAGATTCTTTGCGAGGAATTTCCATTACGTTCGTGTGATGATGTGATGGTAAACAAATCCCCGATATTCATTCTGGAAAAATCGGTCTAATCAAAATGCATGCTCTAAAAATTTTCCTGTACTGATCATGTTATATTGGTTTTTCAAAGGTTAACTTTCTTAAGAAAGTTTTTAACTAGCTGAAAAAGGTATATTATCTTATATATTTATCAACGGGTATTATTGAAAGAGATGTTTCTTGGACTATTTTTTAAAAGCTTTTAGTATCTAGAACACCAAAAACTCAACCCAACTACTAGCGCGCGCACTTTGTAGCTGCTAGCTAGTAGAGCATAGCTACTCGAGTAACTATGGCTAGAGCTATCTTTTTAACCCCAAAATCGTTCTCACCTTATCAAACTCCCCAACCAACACTTACCTAACCTGACCTGAGCTAAATTATTGGCACACACACACAAATGCATTCTTTGTTTTTATTTATACTATTATAGAAGGGGGTTGACACTGACAGAACGGTGTCCTTATCCGGACACTACAACGGCATCCTAATGAAATATCGCCATGAAAACTTAGGATGTTGTTGTTGTAGTATTCAGATGAGCAGGATGCCGTCTGGATAGAGTGAATAAAACTTCATCTCTGTTGCCACATTTTGTTTTCTCAATAGGAAAACAATAGATAGATAGTTGGAAAAATGGATTGATATTACAGTCATCTGAATTAAGGATTTGGTTTGTTGACATATATCAGCAAAAACATCCAGACATAACACTGTTCATTTACCATTTTTTATTCACAAGAAAACAGATGTCAGAGAAAGCACTGACAACTATTTGGGACATGAAAGAATAAAAAACATGCCAAAAGGTTTTTGATAACTGGAAAACAGCCACAAAACACTTATCTTCATTCAATTATTAAAGTATTTCATTTCTATTTCATTTGTTGATTTTCATGTGCTCCTAGAACCGAGACCTTCGTGGTTGCCTTAGTTTCCAGTTATCAATATAATCAAAAACTATTAATGTGTACAGGGACTTTCAATGATTGATTCCAATCGTATCATGAGCTTCTCGTATAAACTCTGGAGAATCTATGTGAATTCTTCCACACATTTTTGCAAACTGCATTCCAGAGAACCCTCGAGTGCATATCCACTGATAGTGTAATCTGCAGTATGGTTGTCATAGTTATCTTTCTCTAACCTTTCGATAAACGATACACAGGTTGGAAAGAATTCGATTTTCTGGAAAGCTTCAGAATTCACCTGAGCAACAAATTTCTGCAATTTCTTTTAAGTAGTTACAGTGCTTTAAGGAGATACACTTTGTTATTAACATATTCTTCTCCTGTAATACTTTGCTAAGTGTCTTAATTATTGTAAGTATGTCGGTTTTAATACAATTGAATAAGATACGGTTCAATTTGGTATTATCATTCAGAGACCTTTCAGCTTCCTGTTTACCTGTTTCTATTACAACAATCTTCATTGAGATCACTATCACTTTCAGGTCTATCAAACAAACTTTCATTAGGATCACTCATGGAATACATTTGCTATGTTATATTCACATGAATATGCTGCACTGTAGGTCTTCTTATTAAAAAAGTTTTATCTTCGTGTTGATGACGCCAAAACATTGAAAAACTTTAAAACATTATGCGTCCATATATAATTTATACCTGATTTTGATTGTAAGAAAGAATACTATCATTTTTTTAAATGAAAATGATGTTAAATTTTGACCTCAATTCCCCTTTAATTTGGGCTCCCAAAAGAGATGTCCCCAACATTGGTTTATCAATATTCAAATCACGTATTAGCCCCTGCAATTTGGTTGAGAATTTATTTCGCAGGAAAATGATAATATTATATAGCTGGCTGCTGTGCCGAGCCCACACATACCAAACTGATTGTGGTCTTAATTATATTTTCATCATTTCACATCAGCAATTAATCATGTACAGTGTACATACATACATTCCATTATTTTCATTGCCGGGATTTCAACCATCATCTTGAATAATGCTTATATACATTATAAAATACTGAATTCTTCAAAATAATCTATTTTTTGTTTAGGTATTAACTGGTCATGTTTGAGATGACCTACTTGAAATGATGCATTTTGTCTTTAGGTTAAATGCAGCATCATTTCATTTACTATTATAACCACCTTGTCAGTACAGTACAGCCCGAATGAAACTTTACGTGTCCGCGTAAGATAATTAGCTTTCACTAAGTGACGGTGGTTTTAGAAGTTTATAGTCTTCTGTTTCTTCAACATGCATTTTAATGTTCAGTGCAATAGCGTGTCTAAACAAGTCGTGCTAAAAGGAAAAAGTCTTTATAATGACTTCATAACCCAAAATCTTCTCATAAAAATCTCTTTTCATATAAAAATGAATTCCTTTGTGAATGCGTAAAGTTTCTTTTAGGTTCTTCTGTATGTCTTATCCTTATATGAAAAGTTTTCAGCTGTATGTACTCTCTACCTAGATAAAAGAAATGAGTGCCATAGAATTAAAAGAGCAAGGTAACAGGTTGTTCAGTTCACGAAATTATGATGAAGCAATTGGCTGTTACACTAAAGCCATTGTAAGTTAGTATCAAATTGTTTATTTAAAAAAAATTATATTATGAGGATTGGCTTATGTAATGAATATACACTTATTATCATAAAGGAATATTCAACATTAGGGGAGTTGATTTTATTGACTATGGAAGGGGTGGTTGGGTGGAATTAAAAGAAAATAGGGACGAGGTTTGGTAGATTTATGATATTTTCCTAATGGGGAAATTGTAAAATACAGTCACAACTGACATACTCGGTGCGAAGAAAACTGTAAAAACTAAAATTTTAACCATACAGCCACTTTTACTTAATAATTCAAAATTTGGGAGGCTTCCAATTGATTGTATAGGTTTTCCCAAATGGATTGTTTCACGTTATTTTAATGTCTTGATCGTACTGTTGCTCTGATGAAAACAAAATCTAAGCAACATACAGGTGGCTAAATAACTAAAATAAACCTAGTTGTCTTGCGCATATGCTGTTGTACTTTTATGGCTTGGTAACAGCAAAAAGAACCACACAGTTCACATCTCAAATAACAGAGTTTTTTTATAAACTTATTTTTTAAGATTGAGTTAAAAACTCAATTCAGAGTTTCCTTTTTTTTTCTTTTTTTCCTGAAAAACCTTCATCCTGAAAAATCCTAACCGTATCTATTTGCTTTCTTGGGTGAACCATCCGTTCTATTTAATACCGACCCTTTTAATACAGATCTTCAGTAGTCATTAAAAATCATTTTCGCTTTTCAAATTGCACTACATTCTGGATTTCCCTAAGTTTCAAAACCTTACGGTATCTATGAAAATTACAGAGAAGAAAATGTCATTTATCTAGGAAAATTTTTTAATTTGCTATTGTGTTATCCAGTCGCAATGGTGAAACTTCTTGACTTTTTTGAAAACATTTTTACCTAAATTTTAAATTCTATACTTTTATAGATTAAAAATCCATCATCATCTACGTATTACACCAACAGAGCACTTTGTTATTTAAAACAGAAGAAATGGTCATTAGCAATTGCAGACTGCCAGCATTCAATTGATGCTGATCCGAAAAGTGTAAAAGGACATTTTTTCCTAGCCCAAGCATATCTAGAGAATTCTTTGTATGATGAATCTATTGCGAATTTTAAAAAAGGTAAAAATAAAACTGTTGAGATTTATTTAAAGATTCTTCAGTATTCTAAGCTGAAGGTATTATAGTGTTCTTGTAATAAATATTTTGTGACATACTTTTATCATTTTTAAAAGTTAAGATGTGTTAATATTCATATTATTTAATTTCCCTGAGATTTTTGTTAATATCTTGTTTGTTTTTTATTGTATCAATTGGAGAATTCCACCCTGCTAAGATTTATTTTTCTCCTTAACCTTAAGTCATCACTGTTTCCTGAGAAGTTTGCCTCGGCCTCCAAAATGATAAAAGACTCACTTGTCCAATCTGAAACTTTTTGCTCATCATGGGTCGGATGCATTAAGGTCCATCCCCCTTCTCCTCTTCTTGGTCTTAAATCACTTTCTTCTATAGATTTTTGTTTTTGTATTATGCTTTCTTTACTGCAGCACATGAACTAGCAAAAGAACAAAAACTCAATTATGGTGATGATATTACCTCGGCATTACGAGCTGCTAAAAAGAAGGTGAATATGAGATATCCACCTTAGTATAAATGATGAGAGATTTTTTGGAGATGTGAAAAAATTTCAGGTAGATTTCTGCCAATAATATAAAAGCACGTTATTTCATCAACCTTAATGATAGAGAAATTTTTGTTGACAGTTCTAATGTATGTATGTACTTATAACTGGTAGTATTAATTAATTTTCATGTTGCAGAGATGGAATTTAATGGAAGAAAAAAGAATTCAACAAGAGATTGAGTTAGAAAAATATATTAACAGATTAATTCTTGAAGATAAGGAAAGGTTTGTTGATTTAATCATGCTGTGTAATCCAAACGTGACCATGATATTATAATCAATATTGTGGGGGCTTAAAGGTTGTATGGGTACAAAAATTTCAAATGGATGTCTGGGTGTCTTCTCAGTGGGCAAAATCTTCAAAATGTCTCTGTGGAGGAGTAGTTTTCTATAGAAATGGCATTCAATATCAGCTGTTCTTTCAATAAAAAACACTTAAAACAAAAATTCAACAGATACAATGGTAATGGAAGCAAAAGTCCCATAACACACCACCAACTGTTTCAGAACACTCTTTGTTGTTGTACAACATCAACGTATACCCTATTTACCCCACATTATAAAGGCCATTGTGAATGAACAAATATTTAATTTTTTTTCAAGTTTTTTTTCTACAAAGGTTTTCCGGATATAAGGTCATATCCTTATAAAATTGAGAGTGCATTTTGCAAGTTGTGATTTAAGGTAATATATTGGTTGTCAACTTATCAGAGCATGGCCTTTTATCTGGAATGAAAGGCCATATCCTTATAAATGGGTGGCTTTAACATGTGGGGTAATAGGGTACAAAAAATTCATTCTTGTACATCGTTTTTGAGCAATCTTTTTTGTTTGTTTTAATTTCATGATGATGCAAGTCTTACCAAACACCTACCACCCTAAATAACCTTTTTGACTTCAGTATAGCAGATAATAAGATATCGCTCCACTGTCAGAAAAGAAATCGAAATTCAAAAATTTGATGATCATCTCTGAGCTATGACCAAATTCAATTGAATATCTAATAATTCCTCTTTTAATCTGTTCTTATAGACAATTAAATTTTATGAAAGAGGAAGGGGCCGATACACCGGAAGCTATTCGTGAGATTGAAGACACAGTGGTCAGTAATTATGAATTTATGTGTCTGTATGTTTTACAATGTTACATTGCATCAGGAAATTGACAGCATCACTAGTTATAAGGGTTTGTGTATTCTTTGTTTTGCAGGGAAGGCATGTGGCTGAAGTTACTGAATTGTTTGCTCAAATTGATGAAAGAAGACAGGTAGATTTTTTATGAAATTATAAGCTTTCTTTCCAATAACTGAAATTTGTCTTGTGACTATCTCACAACAGAGATTCATTCCAAACATATTGCTGTGTGAGTGTCATATGACATCTTGGGTTTCAAGAAAGTAGATGTTTTATTTTGTTTTTTATTTTTATTTTGTTTTTTATTTTTATTTTTGTTTTTTATTTTTATGTTTTATTTTTATTTTATTTTGCTCTAGTTGTCCTTTTTGTCAAGTTGCTACTTTGTATCAGGATTCACGTCTTGTCTCATTTCCCTGTGTCATCACGTGATGTTTTGTTGTGAATTAAATTCTTGCTCCCTCGTAGAAACGGGAAATTCCTGACCAACTATGTGGAAAAATCAGTTTCGAGATAATGAGAGAACCGGTTATCACACCTAGTGGTATAACGTATCCTTTTCTTATGTGAGAAGACTAAGATGGAAGGGATATAGTCAAACCTCCATAGTTGTTTCCTAATTCTCCTTAATTCATTTCAAAGGTCCTTTCACCTATGACTTTATCTGTGAACGTATCTCCGACTTCAAACATTCTTTAAATGAAATTAATTTCCTTGCAGCAACTGATCTAGCATTACGCAGAAAAGAAAAGGAAAAATGGAGGAGAAGAGTGTCATGATATTTCTTTAAAATCTTAAGTGGTGGTTAGGTTATTTGTTGCACGTTTATTTTTATACTCTAGATAACCATGCTCTTCATAAATTTGCCTAAATCCTAAGCTCTAAATCCACCACTGCCTTGGCCTTTTACTGTATGTTGGCTAATATGTTAAATGACAGCTATTGGTGTAACTATTTCACTATTTCTGTTTGCTAGTTATCCGATATAAGAAAGATCTTCTGATTAGATGTATTAGATGTAAACTTTCCTTTAACCATTTATGTAATAGTTATGATAAAAAAGACATTGAAGAACATTTACAGGTAAAAATGTTTTGAAACATTGACCTTTTTTATTTTAACCTGGTTTTAACCAATGTTCGCTCTGTTATGTAAAATAAAATCATTAGTGCTTGTGGTAAATCAGACTGACATTCATAACTGCACATCGTCTTTAACATTGTTTGGACATGCGAGGTTGGTCAGCGTAAAATATTGTTATAAAATAAACATCACGGATAACATAAAAGCAAGTGAAATTACTTCAAGGCTAAAGGTTACTTATCTGTTTTTGGATTGTCTGCATACAATCTGCAAAAAGTGTGGTAACTAGTTTTACTCCGTGGTATAAAAACCCTAATATTTTGTTTTTAGCGTGTTGGGCATTTTGATCCAGTAACCAGAGCTGAATTGAAAGCGAGTCAGCTCATCCCAAACTTAGCCATAAAAGAAGTCATTGACGACTTTCTAGAAAAAAATGGTTGGGCAGAAGATTTTTAATACTTCTGGCTTTTCATGATTCTGCTAGTTATAATCTGGTTTGAATGAAAAAAAATTGAATGTTGAATATATGGTGTCGAATCTTGGGATAGTATAGTGGTTGTTGGAGTCATTTTTAAAAGCTCGTCATATACCTTATTTACGACATGATGAAGAGGTGTGGGTACTAGTTTACGTCATATGACAACTTTTGCGTTTATGCAGTTTTAATTAATGTTCCTGTTTACATGGAAACATGAATACACCAAATAGAGTTGTGTTCTGTTCCTGTCTACATGCTGTTTTGTTCTTTTTTGAATTATCAGTTCTTGCTCGCTAGAAATGTGATTTGAATGAAATTCTGGACGATATCAGATGTGAACTGTACACTGAGCAGATATATTTTAGTAAAATGTTGATTTTTAAAGACTGTAGATAGAAACTATTGTTATATATTTTTGTGTTAGTTATGTTCCAAGCTTGTCACACCCGTCCATATTTTACTTCGATGTTCTTTGAAGGGTAACCTTTTCAAAAAACGAAATAATGTGGAATACTGAAACGCAGATTATCGAAAGCATTAATCAGGCACTTATATATAGATTTGAATCCAAATGAAATATTATCCAAATAATTCGAGGATTCTTTTTATGCAAGCATATAAATGTAAACCGCCACTAACTCGCCATATGGTCTATACACTTTGGTCAATTTTATCATACTGGTTTGTTACAGGATCTGATAACACATTTGGGCAATTGTTCGTAGTACCAAGTTGTTTGTATGGTTCCCAATCTCTTTCGTTAGTGCGGCCATATGAAAAAAACGACCAAAATGGCCCAGTGTGCAAAATCTTCAAAAAGTCTCTGCGGGAGAGTGTTTTTTTATTGAAACAGTGGCGATATTGCTTCCCATTCCTATAGAAAGCACTCCTCCTCATAGACTTTTTGCCCACTGGGGTATAGCGGTGGTCTATTTATAGTTTATTTAATGTACATATAAACACTTTTTTTATAAGCAACATAAATTATAAATAAAAATAATACAATATTTTTGGCTGAGCCCCAAAGTTGCTTCAACATCTTTTCGTTACTGGTGGATTCGTTTGCTTTTTTCTGTTAGGGTTTTCTTTCATGCTGAGCAACTTCACTTTAGTGTGGGCTGTTTAGCAGTTGCTTCACTTTCTGACAGATTGAAGCCTCGTGTTGCTTATAAAAAAAGGTTATATATCTAGACCTGTTTATGGTCGAAGTAGTTTTAACATGGCCGTTTTACCAACAAAGGTCAGGTTGTCGTGAGATAAAAATCTCAACAATTTTTTTCCAGGATCTTAATGCCTCGGGTATACGCGGGGACATTTTCAGGCAATAGCAACACATTTTTGAAAATGTTATTTGTCTCGTCATTGTTGTTTTTGTTGTTGCTATAGTAACAAGATACAAAATCAAATCAAATTCTTGTTCGTACGAATATCCTCTCTCGGCAGTTTTAATAACAAATCTGATGTGTGTCAAATGTTCAAAATGTAAAAAACCAAAGTGATAGAAATGTTGATGTAGATGTGTAGCGACACCATTCATTTTTCTGGCGACTGTGACCAAAATTTAATTTGTTAGTATATGGCCTAAAAAAATTGTGTATCTGTGTAGTGTTTTTTTATTATAATGCTACTAGTTTACTTGTGATCTTTGTAAGTCAAGTATTACAAACTTTATAAATTTATTGACATACGTCATTCACAATTCTTCTTCTGGTATAACATATCTTAAGTGGATTAATTTTCGCGCGGATTTAATTTCGCGGATGACGATAGTGTCTCATGGTGTCTTCGTGGTGCATTTGTCACAAAGGTTCTGGACATCTGACCCTGGTACGGCCCTGGAGCATGATATGAAATGTCTTTTATTTTATATCTATCGATACAACTCCCAGCGTAGTCGAATGCCATAAGTTATGTTCCATTTTAAATTTCAGATGTGAAGAACCAGGCTCGACTGCTTGATAATACAGTGAACTTTGCCGGGAGTTCACTGTATACACTTTAGCAGATTTCTTTCATACTGGCTTTGTCACATGATGACACATGAAAAAATCGACCGAAGTGTATAGACCCTATAGCGAGTCAGCGGCAGTCTATATTTATAGGCTTGGGGGACCGATAGACTTGGGGGACCGATAGGCTTGGGGGACCGATAGAAGTATAGCTAAAAGCGGGATTTACATTGTTCGATTAATTGAACGTATTTCCTTATAAATCGAATGGTGTAGACAGAGAATACGATCGATTATTTTTTGTTTTCACATTTCGATTTGTCGTAGAAATCTAAATCGGTTCAATTCAATATATCGAATACGCTCTTCTTTTTTATAAGCTCATTGGTGCCGATCTTGGAGTGCTTCTTTGATATACAACTAGAAATCAGAAATATATGTCCTTAAAACTTTCAAAACCACCTGTACCTTTATTTTAAATTCAGAGACCGTTCCACTATTTTCGTCCCCGATTGTAGATTCTTATAGTTAGTTTTTAAGTTTCCACAGACATTTTTGGATGAAAAGATAATGAAATAAGAACGCAAAATGCGCGGAATTCTTTTTGTGCATAAACGCCCCCCATTTTGTAATTGATACAAAATAGCTGTTGCGACTTTTCTGCAATATCTTAATCTCAGCTGATTGTGTTTTTTTATCATCTGCATGTTCGTTGAAGGAGCTTCTCCAAATCGATTTCGGTTTGAACCAGCTTCTCTTCTAACAATGACGTTTTATTTGCTCTCGTGAAAACTTTTCTCTCAGCTCGTCATTTTCTTTCTCACTTAATGATTCCTGATGAACATTTGTAATATTGTTTGATATTGTGCTGTTATTTCACAAATTCATTTCAATGAAATGAGGTTGCAGCATAAGCGGTAAATGTACTTGGGAGAAAAAGTGGCTGATGAATTTTTGGGGTAGTATGTGTGTAAAAATAAGGTTTGAAATAAAAGATTTTATCTAATAGTGTTAGGTGTTTAGACCGAAATTGTATTGTATGTGTGTAGGGGTGTGGTGCATATATAAGTGAATGGTGAATTATTTTTGTCGTGTGTCACGTCTTCGTTTTTGGAATGTTGTGATGTTAATGGTGTGCGTGGATAATTGTTGTATGTTAATGTCAGTGTTGTGGTTTGGTCAAGTTGTTTCTGTAGTTAATGAAAGCGTGTTTATTGTGAAGTGCTATGCCCATTTCGGTTTTGAAGAAAGACAAAAATCAAAACAAATAAGGTTGGGGAGAAGTCTTGGTTGTTAATACAGTAGTGAGGAGATCGAAAAGGACGCGCGTACGAGTTCACCAAAACAAGGGCAGAACTGCAAGTGTTTGGTGTGAGTGGGTAATATTTCTTATATAATTGTTTTTCTTAAATGTGTTTGTAGGTGGTTTGTTTGCGAATGTAAATGGGTGTGCCTGTCTTGGTACATCGAATTAGTACATCTGTGTTTATTGGTGGGAGATGCAAGTGGATCGGAGTAAGGAGACAACAATGTTAAAAGGGAGATGTTTTTATTGAAAGATAGTTAACTGATATAGCAAGAAAATATTCTTAAGACTTTGTTTGAAGCTGAATTCTGCAATGGCTTGTGATAAATTAACATTGTGTCCGAATGTGATTGTTTTTTTGGCTACAAAGGTCAGTTGCGTTGGGCAAAATGTGTTAATATGTCTTTTAATGATGGTGGGTTTTTGAATGCGTTTATGGGTGGACAAGTCCAAATTTGTGATATTGTTGTGTCATGGGATGGCCAGTATTTGTGGATGTTGTTTGATAATTTTTTGCCCGTTTCGTTATAAGTTGTGATGAAGGGTAGGGTGCGTATTTATTCTTTTTTATGTTGTCGGTGAATGAGTTCTGACTGTAAATGTGAGTGCTCGGGATATTTGTTCATTTATAAGGTGTAATGGGTAGTTTCGTTCAATTTGTTGTTGCTATAGTAACAAGATATAAAATCAAATCATTTCATGCTGGCTTTCGTATTTGAACCTTGTATTTTTTTTTTTAATTTACTTTTGTCAAACTATATTTAGTTACAAATAGATAATGTTCCTATTAAGATGACAGGAGCGGCAGAAGACCTGAAACGTCTTATCATCTCGCCCCATTTGAGCCTGAAATATTTACAAACGTGTTTTCATGCATAAACGTTTACAACTCATGGATATGAAAAGGAGATGGAGGCAGAAGATTAGAGACCTTGCAGAGGTCGTTCATCTAGATGAGGAATAGAAGCGGGCCAAGTATTGATCCCTGATGTACTCCACATGTTATTGTAAGAAGCCTCGAAAGCTTGCTATTCAAAGCAATAGATTGCTTGCGATTTGATAGATAACTTCTCAACCAGTTCAGATTTGTGTTTTTAATTCCATAATTTTGGAGTTGATCAAGTAGGATGTCGTGATAAACCAATAAATGTTTATGTTGATCAAATTTATGAAGAATTTCATTAGTTAGTTTGAAAACCAAAACTGTTTTTTATACAAAATGTTGTTTTAGGAAAGGTGATCTTAAAGCCTATTATACGTAATTCTTTCCAACATTTTAGAGAAGCAGGGAAGAACTGATATCGGTCGATAATTTGAAAGGCAGTTTCTGTCACTGCTTTTAAATATGGGAACTAC
This sequence comes from Turritopsis rubra, assembly GCA_039566895.2. NCBI lineage: Eukaryota > Metazoa > Cnidaria > Hydrozoa > Anthoathecata > Oceaniidae > Turritopsis > Turritopsis rubra. The sequence continues at coordinate 5,480,671 of CM077631.1, read as the reverse complement.
TTTTGGCGAGTTTCAGATCTTCAGGAAAGATACCTTGTTTTAGAGTTAGGTTGAAAACTTTCCGGAGTGGAGACTTGTTGATATTCACGTCGATTTTGTCAATTCCTTGACTTTTATATGTTTGAAGAGTGCTGAAAGCATTTGTTAACTTTTTATTCACTAAATTTTCAGATTTGCTTGCAAATTGTTCATGGTTGACTTTACTTTGCGGTTTTTTTATGATAAATTTCTTCTTACATTAGTATAAAAAATATTAAACTGTTCAGAAATTTCTTTCTGTTATTTTCTTTCTGTTTTTATCAATAATAAGAGATGAAAGGTCGTTAGATTTCGAGTAGCCTTTCCAAATTATATTATTAATCAATTTCCAGGTTTTCTTTAAGTATCCTCTAGCATTCTCCTCTAGCATCGTTTCTTTCCGAGAAACAAAAAAACTCGTTTTGTTTAATTCTTCAGGGAAGTGTAAGGAAAGCCTGTGTCGAACAAATTGGTCTCTATTATGAAACACTTTAAAATTTGATAGCTGATTAAATCGAGATCAAAACACTAGTATACATCACAACGATCAATGCATAATCTATGCTTGACTTCCTTATCGAGCCAAAATTTGCCTAAATCAAAATCAACAGTTTATCTGTCGATTTTGAGCAACCAGGGTCTTCTTCTCCGCACCGTCTGTTCTGTTAAAAAGCGGAATGAACCCTGGTTACGAGGTCGTGTGTCTACTGCAATTTCTATGTTACTGAAGTTATAAGGAACGATAACAGAAATTGTTCGGTAAATTACCAAAAAAGCTCACAAAAAACGTTAGATAGGTAGACAGATACACGCTGAGATCAATATCATTTTCAGTCAGTGAAATCTGACAACCAAAACTGTTGTTACAATTTTGTTTGGAAGTTGACATCTGATCATCAAACACGTCAAAAACCACCTCGAAACAACACATGTAATATATGTTGAACTAGTGTAGCATGTAAAAACATTTTACAGTTTTGCTCCATAAAATGATTTTACACGCTATATACCGCTATGATTAGTCTGTTTATATACAAAAACGTTTTAGAAAAGGGATTAAGAAAAGAGATCGTGGACAATGTATTCTCCTACCTAACCACAATTAAACTTCTGAAGTATAAGAAAATACCAAATTTCCCTATTTAACTGAAGTAAACAAAAACAAACATACATACGTTTCTATCTTTCAAACTGATCATTATTCTGGTAACACATAACAGGTCTACATCGAGACTATCTCGTCGGATATAATAGTTACTGATACCTATCGATGCTGTTATTCTTTATTACTGAACTTAAAGCGTCGAATAAAAAAATATTAAAAACAAAAACAAAAAAATTTACACACAGCATCTTCATTTCTCATTTAAAGAAATGAACGTTGAGAAAATTTGATGAACTTTCGAACGCAAAAAACATTACATTGGGTTCACTGGGCGGCTTTATGATGTCTTCCTTAAAGGAATCCTACCATCTAAAACGATATTCTGTAAAACACTTCCTCAGTCCATAAATAAAACATCCCCATATCTTATAAGGTATAAAATAAACGCTAGGGTCGATAATCAACCATATTATTTTTTAATATTGTACTGACTTTCCGAGAATTCGCTTCTTCCTTCTCATGAAAACAAACTTCAGAGTACCCCCTAGTCCTTACGCGGCTCAAGTGATAAACAACAAGTTGGTCTATCATACCAGAGAGTTCAATTTGGTATGAATAAATATAGACAAGCACGGTGAGCACTTTTCGAAGATGTCTGAATCGTAATCTTCGTCATCTCTTCGAACAAAACGATGAACTTAAAAGGGTTTATATTGCTAACTTGGGTCGAATCTTTCAATTTGGGTTGTAAAGACGAATGTTTGTTTTGATTTTTCTTTTCGGAAATAACCGAAAAGTCGATGCTTGGGAATTTTGAATAAAATATTTTGTTTAGTTTGTGGATATGGTTTGAATTTCATTACACTTTTATGTTATTTTACCTCTCTTATACTTGTGGGTGATCATGGTATAGATAAATGCGTTGAATAAGCCATAAAAAGGTGAAAACAAATGGATCTCCACTTGGTGAGTACAGTCTTTCTATATTCGTTAGTCCACTCATACGTCACACGGCGCGTGGGAACTGGACGCTATAACTGAATTTTGGATCAAAGGAGCGAAGCGAAAGGCTGTAATGGCGGCTGTATTTTGCGAACGTTTTTGCAGTGTTGCATAGTAGTGATTCAAAAAAGTCAGATGGCAATCTTGTTTTTTCCTGGTTTATAAACAAATAACAAATTTTCATTTTAAATGGTAGGATCCCTTTAAGGTACAACACTCCACCAAGTAATAAAACCCCTTAAGATGGAGCTAGAGATTCTCCTAATGGGAAATTCCCCCTATACTAATACAGAAAAAACAAACATCCATTGACGAACTTCCCGAGAAATTTAACCTAACGTTCTTTCTTTAAAAGTTCGGTAAGAAAAAAGCATGATTGCGTATAAGAAGACTAGTATCCCAGGTAAAAATATTTTACAGGTTCATTTTCTCCATGAGTTTCCGCCATCAACCACGTGCTCTTCCTCTTTCCAAATATAAGGGTGACAAAAAAAATTAATGAAGTAATTGCAAAGAATAGGTATCACTAAGTTGATCAAGAAAATGTATTGGATCGTCTGTGTACGACGTAGCATTACGCAGATACCGTCGATCAAAGATCCCCAAAATGTTTTAGACCTAAATTTTTTGGCCACCTCATTGCCAATATCGTGCGCCTTAATAAAGAAGATTTGTTACCTTTCGAAAAAGTCAGAAAAGCAAAAGATACAACTCGAAAGACCAACTCTATATTCCCAAAATGATGACAAATTAGTATACAAGAAAAATTTAAACAAGGTAAAGAACTAAGAACCAATTCAAACTTTATGTAATACAAGTTGAAAAACATAATGAATATAACACAAAAATCAACTAGCCCAGGCTCTCTAGAGTGGAAGCGGTGCTGTGCATATCCAGAAAGCCCAATAATCATGTAATACCAAGCAGTACCCTGTACTATTATAATTCACTATAAAACTACTTAGTAAATGAAAAGAATGACCTTTTCAAAATCTTTTTCTTTCAAGTTTCAGCTCAGTAAACATTTTGTCACACTGATTTCTTTCAAGATCTTTGTGATAGTTTCAGGCATAAAACATGAGTGAATTGGAGAGTTTACTAAAAGTTCCTCTGTATGTTACACATTAAAAGTTCCACTGTATGTTACACATTAAGAGTTCGTTTGAGGAAGCCTTCACAGCAAATATTTTTCATTTTAACTGAAATTTTTCTCTTGAAAAGAAAGTGTAATTCTTAAATTAAGATTCCTTTACTGAGAAAGTAAAAGATCTTGTGTCAAAATTGTGTCACTATGCAACCACGATATCTCAAGTTTTCAACACTGTAATAGTATTCTTTGTGTATAGACGAAAGTAGAAAGGTGAAAGTGACACATGCTGATAACAACGGAGATGATCAAATTGACAAAAATTCTAAAACATTATATTCGTGATAGATAGGTTGCAGAAGAACAGATGTCGGAATTAAAGTAAGTGACTGAGAAAATTTCTATTGAATTGAAGAAGCAGAAAGTTTGGGTTAAATTTGTTTGTTGTTTGTAGTTTATTCTATTGTTACGATGTCACATGTTAAATTTTGAAGACTTGTTTGGTTATTTTGTGTTCTGTAGAATTAACATGAGTTTTTTCACGTGGACATTTTAGTTAGTTGAAAAAAAATCTAAAAAAGGATACAGATACGTTTAACTTTCCTTCTTTTTCACATGGCACGACCTTGCAAGATATCTTTCGGGTAGAGGGAACTCACAGCTACGACGGACTGTAAGACGCATTTTTTAGGACAATAATATTGTTGTACTTTAAATTAGACTTAAAAAATAACAAAAAAAATTTTGATGTTGTGCAACATCATTAAAAAAATAAAAAATAAATAATACATCATTAAAAAAATTAGAAGTTTAAATTTCATAAACCTATGTTAATCAAATACCCGAACGCAATTCAGGGTGTTAGTCAGAATTTTAGGGAAATGAATTTTAACTATCATAGGAAAACAATTGGAAAAATACGGTTATCTCTCAGACCATAGCTACTTTCCTGCAATCATAAATACATTTATAAGTAGACCTAAATTGTCATAAATACAAAAAATAGACATATATAACAGAAAACAAAAGAAATAGTTGGTGACAAATGGCTGCAATTAAAAGAAAACTACAATATCTAAGAATGGAAGATGTTTGTCGTTTTTACAAAGGAAGATTAATCACAAAAAGACACACTTTTGGATGCAATGAGATGGTGAAACAAAGAACATAGAGTTGGTACGAACAGATTAACAAAAATGACAGAAGAATCTACAGGGATATGGTAACGATTTCAGATTCAAATTCTTCAAGTAAACTAAACCAATTCAAATGTTGCGAATATTTACTAATAAGTTGAATAAATCAAAACCCAATTTTTCAAGAGTTAACACAAATTATCCAAAATATTTCTCTCAGCAAATATACTTGAACATATGTACACATTCTTTGGTTCTTGTAAGTTATTTCTAACTTAGACAAAATGGTCCCTGGTTTTATTCGTCACTATGTCAAGATTTGGTGTTCAGCTATAATTCAGACATAAAACAGGGGACATTTTTACTTTCTGTGAGGGTGAAAGGGCATATTCCAATGAATTTTTGTATCAGAAGGTGGCCTTTTTGAAGTCTTCTGAATCATAGTAATTGCAGTCGATTCCCTTCACTCCTATGACAGCCTCTGGAATTTCAGAACAATCAGTGACACCTTTTAGTTTTGAGAGGAAATTGGTCAGGTTTTCAATTTGAGGGTGATTTTGCTGCTGGTATTCAGGATTGCGAGCATCAGGCAGATTAATTTGAGAGAATAAACATTTTAAACATTGCCAGTGAAAACTCTCCTTTTGCAGAAGTGATTCATACTCAGCACGGGGATCCCATTACATTTTGTATGCCACCAAAGGCCAAATAAATCACATAGAATTGCGGAATGAGAGTTTTTCACATCTTTACCACACATAGAATATGGAAACAAACACTTACACATAGAATACATAGAATACATAGTTTAAAACACAGATAAAAAATATCAAGAGAGAAACAAAATTGAAGAAAAAATATATAGAGCTAAATAACTCAAGAAGAAGATAATAAGGTAATGAAACAATTCAACATCGTCCTCATTGTAAATTTTGTTTTAACCTAAAAATCAAACAATGTTACTACTTGGAAAATATAAATGTTCTTAACATCATATCTACATCATGGTGTTTAATGTATGACAACATTAGTGCTTCAATAAAACAGAAGGCACTGTCCGAAGAACTTCGATAACGCAATGGTATCCATTTAACAGTCAGATATGCAAATGGCAAGTATACGATCCAGTCAAATACGTAAGCGATAGCAAATTTCTTCTTGATTTCCATTTTTATTTCTTTCAAACTTTCACCTTCCAAAAGGCCAACAAATAGAAAAAAGCACATACATTCTATTGGACAAAATGCTACTTGATACAAAAGTGCCTGTCGGAGTGGGAATCTTGATGTAAACGGAATCTTACTCATTGTAAGAAACCATGTATGTGAAAATGCACCAAATAATGCGCCAGCTCCAAAAAACGCTCCAGCTCTTCGTTTGTCCAGTCCTTTCCGCCTCTCTATAACTTTCTGTTCAACACAATCACCCGCAGTCATTAATACAGTAGACACCCCGACATTGGTAAGAAACAAGTACTTGTGAAAGGATGCATGCAAAACTTTTCTAGAACTTTTCCTTAGAATGACAAATACTTTCTCCATTGTAATTGTAATTTGTTGATGCATTCTATAAAAGAATGTGATATTATCAAGCGACTGTGGTTAGCCATGCCAGCCTCAAATAGTCACAATATAAAATGTTCCATTGCTAAAACATATAGCTTCTTCTTCTTCTTCTTCTATACTAGTTAAAAAGGAAAAAACTTGATATTCTTAGTATATCGTTTGATATTCCTAGTACATCATTTGATATACTTAGTACTAGTGTAGCGTGTAAAAACATTTTACAGTTTTGTTCCATAAAATGATTTTACACGCTATATACTGCCATGATAAGTCGGTTTATATACAAAAATGTTAAAAAAAAATAAAATCATATTCAACACAAAATTGTTCTATAATCAAATTGACCACCAAAAAACCTAAGAATGCTATTTTTAGAGACAATAGACAGTATACTCCTACCTAACAATGTATACTATTATCTAACCACGATTAAACTTCTGAAATATAGGAAAATACCTTCACATCTCCCTATTAACTAAAGCTAACAAAAACAATACCTTCTCACACGTTTTTATCTTTCAAATCTTTATTCTGCTATCAATTGTGGAAATGTCAAAACCCAAAACTCCACTTGTGCATCATGATACAAAAACCATGTATATATGTACATAACTAAGATTTTAACATTTATCTATACTATTCAATTTTCTTATCTAAAACAAAAAGATATCAATCAAACACAAAACAATCAAAACAATATAATAATGATCTTGCTACCTTAATTTCCCTAATACCTTAATAATAACAATCCACATACTACAATGCAATACCAAATAAACTGCACATTTCCGGCATAGTAGTCAAAACTAACTGATACGAAAAAGCTACATTCAAACACATTAAAAAATAGACATCGGTAGAAAATGATGAACTGATAACACGAACAGATAACAGGTCTACATCGACTATCTCGTCGGATAGAATCAATGTTGTTATTCTTTATTACTGGACTTAAAGCGTTGAATAAAAAAATTAAAACAAAAACAAAAAATTTAACACGCAGCGTCTTCATTTTTCTTTAAAGAAATGAACTTTGAGAAAATTTGATGAACTTTCGAACGCAAAAAACATTGCATTGCCTTCTCCTCCGGACGGCTTTTTGATGTCTTCCTTAAGGTACAACACTCCATGAAGTAATAAAAACCCGTAAGATGGAGCTAGAGATTCTCCTAATGGGAGATTTTCCCTATACTAATACAGAAAAACAAACATCCATTGACGAACTTCCCGAGAAATTTTACCTAACGTTCTTTCTTTAAAAGTTAGGTAAGAAAAAAGCAAGATTGCGTATTAGTATAAGAAGATAGTATCCCGGGTAAAAACATTTTAACAATTTCCGTTACGGAGATATCATAGATCAAAGATTTTGATGACGTCACACCCGTCCCCAAAAAGTTTTAGACACAATTTATTTTTCGTCACCCTTTTGCCAAATTATCGCGGACCCCAAAAACGTCAGTTATCCCCATCGGTTCTCGAGATATTTGCCCCTTAACGTCGCGTTCCATTGAGGATGCAATGCAATGTCCCCCGTGCCAAAAAATTCATGTCGCGTCATTTGCTACTACAAATATACTAATACTGAAAAAACGCTTCTCGCAGCAGCGTGGTTTTACGCGCCCCTCGTGAGAAAATGACCGTGAAATTTTTCTAAATGTATCACTCTCTAAAATAAAAGTGGTATGCACAACTCGCTATTAGTATATAGACTAGTATCCCAGGTAAAAACATTTTACCGGTTCACTTTCCCCATGAGTTACTGACCCCAGCCCCCGTGCTTACCCTCTCTCTCTTACAATATGGCGGTGACGAAAAATAAGATCACATAATTCCTAAGAATAGGTATCACTAAGTTGTAGAGCTCGAAAACATGATCAACAAAATGTATTGGATCACCTGTGTACGACGTGCTGTTACTGAGATATCGTCGATCAAAAATTGTGATGACGTCACACTCGTCCCCCAAAAGTTTAAGTCCCAAATTTTTCGACACCCCACCGCCAATATCGCGCGCCCAAAGCGACGTCAGTTATTCCCATTGGTTATCGAGATATTTGCCCTTAAATATCGCGTTCTATTTAGAGTGCAATGCAATGTGCCCACTGACGTCGCGCTACTCCTATAATACTAATATCGCCTATATCTCGACAACTCGGTTACGCACGATCTAAAATTTAATCATAACATTTTCCATACGAACATTTCGTTCCCAGTCCTTTTATTCACACTGACCAAACTAAAAAGTGGATGCACAACTCGCTATTAGTATATAGACTAGTATCCCGGGTAAAAACATTTTACCGTGCCCTTCCTCTTTCAATATATAGTATATGACGAAAAATAAAATCACACAATCCAAAAGAATAGGTACCACTGAGTTGTAGAGCTCGAAAAGCTGATCAAGAAAATGTATGGGATTGCCTGTGTACGACGTGCCGTTACTGAGATATCGACGATCAAAGATTTTGATGACGTCACACCCGTCCCCAAAAAGTTTAAGACCCAAATTTTTCGTCACTCCATCGCCAATGTCGCGCACCCAAAGTGACGTCAATTATTCCCATTGGTTTTCGAGATATTTAACCCTAAAAATCTCGTTCCATTTAGGGTGCAATGTAATGTGCCCCCTGACGTCGCGCTACTCCTATAATACTAATATCGCCTATATCTCGACAACTCAGTTACGCACGATCTAAAATTTAATTATAACATTTTCCATACAAACATTTCGTTCCCAGTCCTTTTATTCACACTGACCAAACTAAAAAGTGGATGCACAGTCGCTATTAGTATATAGACTAGTGTAGCGTGTAAAAACATTTTACAGTTTCGCTCCATAAATTATTTTACATGCTATATACCGCCATGATTAGTTATTATTTGAATTGGAAACATAAAAGTGTTGAGGGCGTTACCACATGGGCGGATAGAACTGCAGCATTACAGAATGACCGACAGACAGACGACAGACTGTTTATATACAAAAATGTTGTGTTTGATCGATCATACAAAGAATACAATTTCCCCTATTTTTTAGTGCTATTTTACCTACTTAGAGATTTCAGAAGTTGAACAGTTAAACAAAAAGCTAGGTAAAACATTTTTTACCACCTGGCTACTAAAGAATATTTAGAAGAGAGATTAAGAAAAGAGATCGTGGACAATGTATTCCCCTACCTAAACACAATTAAACTTATGAGGTATAAAATAATACCTTCAAATTTCCCTCTTTAACTAAAGCAAACAAAAACACACATACCTTCTGACATTTCTATCTTTCAAACTGATTTTTATTCTGCTATGAATTGTGGAAATGTTCAGAACTCAAAACTCCATTTGTGCATCATGATATAAAAACCATGTAAATATGTATATAACCATCATTTTCACTCTCTTCTTGAATTACATTCATCTCTACTATTCAATTTTATAATAATCTAAAACAAAAAGATATTAATCAAATCACAACAATAAAATAATGATCTTGCTACCTTCGTTTCCCTAATAGCGAACCTTAATAATAACAAACCACATACTACAATGAAATACCAAATAAACTGCTAGCTACACAATTCGGTATAGTAGTCAAAACTAACTGATACGAAAAAGCTACGTTCAAACACATTAAAAAAATAAATAGAAATCGGTAGAAAATGATAAACTAATAACACGAACACATAACAGGTCTACATGGACTGCGTATACTAATCTCGTCGGATAGAATAGTTACTGATACTTATCAATGTGGTTATTCTTTATTACTGAACTTAAAGCGTTGGATATAATTTTTTTTTAAAAACCAAAACCCAAAATTTACACACAGCGTCTTCATTTCTCATTTAAAGAAATGAACGTTGAGAAAATTTGATGAACTTTCGAACGCGAGAAACATTGCATTGCGTTCTCCTCCAGGCGGCTTTATGATGTCTTCCTTAAGGCACCACGCTGCACGAAGTAATAAAACCCCGTAAGATGGAGCTAGAGATTCCCCTAATGGGAGATCCCCCCTATACTAATACGGAAAAAACAAACATCCATTGACGAACTTTCCGAGAAAATTTTCCAAAAGTTCTTTCTTTCAAAGTTAGGTAAGAAAAAAGCAAGATTTAGTATTAGTATAAGAAGATTTGTATCCCGGGTAAAAACATTTTACCAGTTCACTTTCCCCATGAGTTACCGCCATCCCGTGATTTTTCTATCAATATAGGGGTGACCGAAAAATAAAATCACAGAATTGCAAAGAATAAGTATCACTTAGTTGTAAAGCTCAAAAAGCTGACCAAAAAAATGTATGGGATCGTCTGTAAACGACGTACCGTTACTGAGATATCGTCGATCAAAGATTCTGAGACGTCACACCCGTCCCCAAAAAGTTTTAGACCCAATTTTTTTTTGGTCACCCCATTGCCCAATATTGCGGACCCCAAAAACGTCAGTTATCCCCATCGGTTCTCGAGATATTTGCCCCTAAACGTCGCGTTCCATTGGGGATGCAATACAATATTATGTGATACAAAATATGAGATTTTTCTATCAATATAGGGGTGAACCGAAATAAAATCACACAATCCAAAAGGATAAGTAGTACCACGCTATAGCTTTTATATAACTTTTTACAGGTTTTTACATTTTTACATTTCACATTTTAAATGTTTTAAAAGCGATTGAGGAGAACTTTTCTCTGTTCTCTTTGCAATAAAAAATGTCAGCATAAGAAATATCCAGCAAAGGAAAAGAAGAGTCAGGAAGCCGGGCTATCTATTGATAAGTTTGGAACATTATTTGGAATATGACGTTTTTTTCTAAATGAATGATAAAGCGAAAATTTAGTCTTTTTGACATTTTTAATGATAATTTGTTTGCCTGAAATGTAACTTATGCAAGCATGTCTTCATTCATTTTCATTAAAAAGATTCGGAATTTAAAAGTAACCTGGTTTATTAAGCTTTAATGAGAAATTCACAAAGTCTTTCACGTAAATTAAAAACAGTAATATTAAGTCCTACGGTACACCACAGATTATGTTTATGGAGAGACTTTTGTTAGGATAAGTTACATGCTGTTTTCGTTTAGATAATTTTTTAGAATATTGTATTATTTATAATCCCATAATGCTTAAGTTTTCAAAGCAATATCTGAGGATCAAACAGTGTCGGAATTCTATCATCTTTGAAATATTCTATACAATGGTATTTTTATTACGACCTTGTAATCTCATCAATTTCAACCGCATTATTCCTGCTTACTCTGCTAAGGTTATTGAATGCAACTTTTTCATGAAACATAACTTCGTCATCTCTTAGTATTGAGTGATTTCCCTTCAGGTATTGTTCAAAGTTGTGTTTGTTTTGGCAATTTTAATCTACTAGATTATGACCTACATTTGTATAGCAAGAATTAAACTCTTCTGCCTATGTTATATGACATCATACAAAAGTATCCCGGGTAAAAACATTTTACCGGTTTTCCTCTCAATATGGCGGTGATATAGGGGTGACCGAAAATAAAATCACACAATCCAAAAGAATAAGTATCACTAAATTTTAGAGCTCAAAAACTGATCAAAAAAATGTATGGGATCGTCTGCGTACGACGCGCCGTTTCGGAGATATTGCAGATCAAACCTTTTGATGACGTCACACCCGTCCCCAAAAAAATTTAGACCCAATTTTTTTTCGTCACTCTCTCGCCAAATTATCGCGGACCCCAAAAATGTCAGTTATCCCCATCGGTTTTCGAGATATTTGCCCCTAAACGTCGCGTTCCATTGGCGATGCAATGCAATGTTACCCGCGCCAAAAAATTTTACCGGTTCACTTTCCCCATGAGTTACCACCATCCCGTGATTTTCCTATCAATATAGGGGTGACCAAAAATAAAATCACACAAACCAAAATGATAAGTAGTAACACATTATAGAGCTCGAAAAGCTGATCAAGAAAATGTATGGGATCGTCTGTGTACGACTTGCCGTTACTGAAATATCGTCGATCAAAGATTTTAATGACGTCACACCCGTCCCCAAAAAGTTTTAGACACAATTTTTTTTCGTCACCCATCGCCAATATTCCACGCCCAAAGTGACGTCAGTTATTACTATTGGTTCTCGAGATATTTGACCCTGAAAAACGCTTTCTATTTAGGGTGCAATGCAATGTTACCCGTGCCAAAAATTCAAGTCGCGTCATTGCTACTACTAATATACTAATACTGAAAAAACGCTTCTCGCAGCAGTGTGGTTTTACGCGCTCCTCGTTAGAAAATGACCGTGAAATTTTTCTAAATGTATCACTCTCTAAAATAAAAGTGGTATGCACAACTCGCTATTAGTATATAGACTAGTATCCTGGGTAAAAACATTTTACAGTTTTGCTCCATAAAATGATTTTACATGCTATATACTGCCATGATAAGTCTGTGTATTATACTGCCATGATATGATAAGTCTGCTATATACTGCCATGATAAGTCTGTGTATTTACAAAAATTGTTGTGTTTCTCCATGTTGAAATTATATCATATTTAACACAAAGTTGTTGTATAAATGGATCAATCATTCAAAGATGGTATTATCCCAATAATAGAACGTATACTCCTACCTAACAATGTATACTCTTATCTAACCACGATTAAACTTCTGAAATATAAGAAAATACCTTCACGTCTCCCTATTAACTAAAGCTAACAAAAACAATACCTTCTCACACGCTTTTATCTTTCAAACCTTTATTCTGCTATGAATTGTGGAAATGTCAAAACCCAAAACTCCACTTGTGCATCATGATACAAAAACCATGTATATATGTATATAACCAAGATTTTAACATTTATCTATACTATTCAATTTTCTTATCTAAAACAAAAAGATATCAATCAAACACTATCAAAACAATATAACAATGATCTTGCTACCTTCGTTTACCTAATACCTTAATAATAACAATCCACATACTACAATGAAATACCAAATAAACTGCTAGCTACACATTTCGGTATAGTAGTCAAAACTAACTGATACGAAAAAGATACGTTCAAACACATTAAAAAATAGACATCGGTAGAAAATGCTAAACTGATAACACATAAAAGGTCTACATCGACTATCTCGTCGGATAGAATAGTTACTAATACCGATCAATGTCGTTATTCTTTATTACTGAACTTAAAGCGTTGAATAAAAAAATATTAAAAACAAAAACAAAAAATGTTACACGCAGCGTCTTCATTTCTCTTTAAAGAAATGAACGTTGAGAATATTTGATGAACTTTCGAACGCAAAAAAACATTGCATTGCGTTCTCCTCCGGGCGCCTTCATGATGTCTTCCTTAAGGTACAACACTCCATGAAGTAATAAAATCCCGTAAGATGGAGCTAGAGATTCCTCTAATGGGAGATTCTCCCTATACTAACACGGGAAAAACAAAGATCCATTGACGAACTTCCCGAAAATTTTTACTTAACGTTCTTTCTTTAAAAGTTAGGTAAGAAAAAAGCAAGATTGCGTATTAGTATAAGAAGACTAGTATACCGTGTAAAAATTTTTTACATCTTTCTCAATAAAATGTTTTTACACGCTATGCTAATCGTTTTATAATAACTCTATGTAATACAAAAACGGCAGTCCAAAACGCTGCTTAAAATCTTTCATCAATTCATAAATATTTTACCCACCATGATCAAAATGTATGTAGACTTGGTGGTGAATAGATTCATAATTATCAATGCTAAATCTCAGATAAAAATATTCACAAATTGTAAAATATCTCACTCACCCCACACTACAATACCCATCGCAGAATTAACTTTTGGAATATATACAGATTTACGTATGTAAGATATAAGGTATTAACTAAAAAGAATCATACCTCCGAAGAATGTTTCTTTCTTCAAAGCTGAGTTTTCTTTCTCTATAAATTCCAGGAACAGAGAGATCGCCAATTAGAAAAAAGGCCATCGGTATTAACTAATTTTACTCACGGCCAAAACCAACAGATTAATCAAATCTCTAATCTTTTATACCTTCTTGACTTTCTTCTTTCTACCATTGTACTAAAAAATACCATGCTCAACACAGTTTTTACTAAATTTTCTTTCTTTTCTCTGGAAATCTAAAAAAAGAAACCGAAACTGGATAAAATGCCGTTTGATATGTCTTATACCTTCAACATTATATATAACTCGTAAATATGTAAAAACTATTCTTCGTAAATAAAAATTGTCTTTTTTATCCATGTTTCTTATTATTACTTCGTCTTAAAAAATGTAAACAAACGCTTCTTTTTTCTTCAAACAACTATTTTACATTCGTTGTCAATAGCTGCTACGTTCGATTGTAATTCGAAGTCTCCGCCTGATATGCTATATCATGTCTTCCCTTACGTATTTTATATCATAAAACAATTATAAGCACTAAGCCGGAGTGCCTTATGCTAATACGGAATAAACATAAACAAACATCCATTGACGAACTTTCCGAAAATTTTTACTTAACGTTCTTTCTTTAAAAGTTAGGTAAGAAAAAAGCAAGATTGCGTATTAGTATAAGAAGACTAGTATCCCGGGTAAAAACATTTTACCGGTTCACTTTCCCCATGAACTGCCCGGGTAAAACGTTTTTACCGATGCAATTCCCATTAAGTTGCAATCTACAGTACAACCCGAAAAGAAACTTTCTGTGTTCGCTAATTTAATTAATTTAATTAGTTAATTAGCTTTCACGAAGGTCGAAAGGGTTATCTTCATGTCCAATTTAATCGCATGTCAAAGAAACTGCATGGATTACAAAAGATTTTTAATAATGACTTCATATAACATAAATCTGTACACGAAAATCTTTTGTGGTTCTTCAGGAATAAACATATTTTTCTTTATCAATAAAGACAATCTTTAATTATAAAACTGAAGCAAAACTAAAATCATACCTCCTTGTCTATTTGTATGACACACCACTCTTTTACAGATATTCTAACAACTTTTAACTAATATTAATATATAGCCTAGTATCCGGGGTAAAAACATTTTACCGGTTCACTTTCCCCATGAGTTCCTACCCCCAACCCCCGTGCTTACCCTCTCTCTTACAATATGGCGGTGACAAAAAATAAAATCACAGAAAGGTGAAGAATAGGTACCACTGAGTTGTACAGCTCGAAAACCTGATCAAGAAAATGTATGGGATCGCCTGTGTACGACTAACAGTTACGGAGATATCGACGATCAAAGATTCTGATGACGTCACACCCGTCCCAAAAAAGTTTTGGACCCAAATTTTTCGACACCCCATCGCCAATATCGCGTGCCCAAAGTGACGTCAGTTATTCCCATTGGTTCTCGAGATATTTTCCCTTAAATATCGCGTTCTATTTAGGGTGCAATGCAATGTACCCTCTGACGTCGCGCTACTCCTATAATACTAATATCGCCTATATCTCGACAACTCAGTTACGCACGATCTAAAATGTCACTATATCACAGTCCATACGAACATTTCGTTCCCAGTCCTTTTATTCACACTGACCGAACTAAATTTGTTATGCACAACTCGCTATTAGTATACAAGACTAGTATCCCGTGTAAAAACATTTTACAGTTCACTTTCCCCATGAATTCACCGCACCATGATAAGAAATATAAAAATGCAACCTAAATATGTTTCTGTTACATTTTCCAACTATTGAGTGAAACCGTAAAATTGTCTTTGCACGGGATACCTGAATCAAATGTGAGTCATAAAAAAATTATACCTGCTCAGGATTCAACCAAAGGGTCTTTCCACCATGAATTCATTAAATGATTTATCCCAATTGCAAGTACCATATGATGTAAAACCAGGATTGGCACATTCATTCTCCTTGGTCCATATTCCGTTTTATTAAATTTTCTAAATCTAAAAAGAAAGAAATTGTATAGAACAGAAGCAAATACATGATCATCAGAAACAGAAAAAAATCTCTTAGAATATGAAATAGCACTACGTAAATAAATATCATGTGCCCTGTCATTTCCACTATAGAACCAAGATAAGCACCATAACTTAATTTCAGTCTGGGGATTCCTAAACAACATACGTAAAGTCAGCAAACAAAAACACAAACAGCGATAAATTGAAAGAAATATGATAAGATATAGATACAGCAATGATCAATGTAGCTAAAGAGTAAAATGGAGTGATCTTAATGGTCTCCCTCCCACGCTAACAAAAGAAAAAACAAACAACAAATCAGCAGCATATACTTTAAGGAATAATAGCAATAAAATCATTGCTCGAAGGACAAAAGAAAACCTGAAAAAGCTTCGGATGTGTTGTGGTCAGTTATAATTCTCTTGGTATAGTAAGTGGTGTGGGTAGGGGTAGAGGACAGGGATAATCAATCATCAATGAAACCACACCATCTCATTCCAAAGTTTCAACATAAATATGGCAATAATATATTGTTTTAATGAATTTATTAAATGATTTATCCCAATCGCTCGTACTAAATAAATATATGACATAGATACAGGAATACATAGAACAATCATAGAATAGGTAGATGTGATCACAGTGAAGATTAAAATGTAAAGACATTCAGTGGTCTCCCTCTTACTACATCCTTCCCCACTAACAAAACAAACAAAATTATATAATAGCAATAAAAGCATACCTTAAATAAAAGGAAAGATGAAATAACCCTAGGTTGTGTTTAGTACAGTATGAAAACCTATAATTTTAGCAGGCGGTGTGGGGTGTAGGGGGAGAAGGGGTGTTAGATATTCAATCATCATTATGGGGGGGGGGGGGGGGGGGGGAGAGAGAGCTTCAACTTTCTTGAAAACAGCCACAAAAATGCGCTTGAAATATAACAACAACAACATCAGCAATAATATTTCAGCGTAACACAAAACCATTTACTGCTTCACATGCAAAGAAACCCCTCAGAAATAATAGTTTAGCTCTTCCAAAACATCTTGATAATGTTGATAATCCCACATGGTCGACATGAAACCAATCGCAACGGCTCAACCATTTTAAGTAAAAAAAATGATGCCACTTCGTTAACAATCCTCTCCAATTCAATTAACAGTTTCTTCGCTTTTTCCAGCACATGTTAGTACCAAAAACAACGACATTATGTTCGTGTTTTCATTCACTTTTTATGTATTTACTTCCACTCGTTGATTCCATCATTACAAAACAATCAATTCCATAAAAAAGAAATAAATTAAAAACCATTTGCGTCCATTTTTGACAACTTCTTCTGTGCAACTGTAACATATAAATAAGTAAGATGTTCTACAGTTACCAGTACAGTACATGTTTCTGCTTTTATAAACCATACATTTGTTCTTCCACCCGTTAAATCACGTTTAATAATAATACAATATCCTTCGTTTCATTTCTTCGTTCGTCTCGCGAATCAATCTTTACGAAAACAAAATCAGATTTGTTTACATTTTAAAAACCCTCGTTTCTTTTCTGCATCATACGACGGGTGGTAAACATACTAATACTTTCTTTCATAACAATACTGTTCTTCGCTTGTGAAATAAAAACAAACAAAACAAACAACAAAAACAAAACAAACAACAAAAACAAAACAAACAACAAAAAACGCTTCTTCTCTCTTCTTTTTCACCAACAAAAATGATCGTTGAGAATATTTCAAACGAAAAAACATTGCATTGCATCCTCCTCCGTGGAGACCTTTCATCGTCTTCTCTCACGTACAACACCCTTCGACATGAAAAATACCGTAAGATGGAGTTGGACCATTACTAATACTGAAAAATACTGAAAAAACGCTTGTCGCAGCAGCGTGGTTTTACGCGCTCCTCCTGAGAAAATGACCGTGAAATTTTTCTAAATGTATCACTCTCTAAAATAAAAGTGGTATGCACAACTCGCTATTAGTATATAGACTAGTATCCCGTGTAAAAACATTTTACGGTTCCACTCCCAAGAATCTTAAGAAATATAAAAATTCAACCTAAAAATGTTTCTGTTACATTTTCCAACTATTGAGTGAAACCGTAAAATTATGCCTTTGCACGGGATACCTGAATCAATTAAAATGTGAATCGTAAAAAAACATTATACCTCCTCAGTATACACAACCAAAGGATCATTCTTCTATGAATTCATTAAATGCTTTATCCCAATTGCTTGTACCGTGATTATGTAAAACCATGATTGGCACATTCAATATTCTGCTTCATAATTTTTATTTACACTAAATTTTTAATCTAAAAAGAAAGAAGTCGTTTTGAAAATAAGCAAGAAAAAAATGGATTCAGAATGTAAAATAGCACTAAATAACCAAGATAAGCACCATGGCTTAAATTCAAACTGAGAATTCCAAAATGACATACGGAAAGCCAGTACAAATAATAAGTAGGCTCCCCTAAAATGTACAGGATGCAGCAAAATAGCCACTTGAAAAGAAATCATACATTACACATTACACACTCCCTCTCCCCTGTCACAGACAAAATAAAACAAACAACAAACAAAATAAAACAGAGATAATTTAAAGAAATATGACTGTGGCCATCATGGAATAGGTAGATGTTATCAATGAAGAGTAAAAAGGAAAGATATTAAGCTATTAAGATCCTCTCCTCCACTAAAAACAAAACAAACAACACACTTAAAAATATATATAGCAATATAAAAACATAGGTTAAACAACGAAATGGAATAGCTATAGGATCTGTGAAGTATAGTATAAAAACCTATAATTTAGGCTGGCGGTGTGGGTTGTATGTAGGGAAAGGGTTAGGGTTCAATCATCATATGAGGGTAGGGGAGCTTTAACTTTCTTGAAAACAGCCACAAAAATTCGCTTGAAAAATAAACAACAACAATAACACAGCAGCAATAATATCTCAACGTAACACAAAACCCTTTACCGCTTCACACGCAACAAAAAAGCATCAGAAATAACGATGTAGCTCTTCCACACAATATGTTGATAACGTTTCATACATGGTCGAAGTGATTGCAACGGCGCAACCATTTTTAATAACTGCAAAGAGAAAATAAATGCCACTTCGTTAACAATCCTCTCCAACTCAGTTAACAGTTTCTTCGCTTTCCAGCACACGTTAGTACCAAAAACCACGACATTATCTTCGTGTTTTCATTCACTTTTTTATGTATATACTTCCACTCGTTAAATCCATCATTACAAAACGATCAATTCCACAAAAAAGAAATAAATTAAAAACCATTTGCTTCCATTTGACCTCTTCTTCTGTGCAACCTTTTAATAACTGTAACATAAATAAGTCAGATGTTCTTCACTTTCCAGTACAGTACACGTTTCTGCTTTTATAAACCATACATTTTTTCTTCCACTCGTTAATTCGCGTTTAATAATAATAGAATCCTTCGCTTGATTTCTTTGTTCGTCTCGCGAATCAATCTTTACGAAAACAAAAACAGATTTGTTTACGTTTTAAAAACCCTCATTTCTTTTCTGCATCATCATCATAGGACTGGTAGTAACTTTACTAATACTTTCGCAACAAACAACAATATTATTCTTCCCTTTTTGAAATAAAAACAAACAACAAAAAACAAAAACAGTTCTTCGCTCTTCTTGTTCAAACAAAAATGATCGTTGAGAATATTTCAAACGAAAAACCATTGCATTGCATCCTCCTCCGTGGAGACCTTTCATCGTCTTTTTTCAGGTGCAACACCCTTCGACATGAAAAAAACCGTAAGATGGAGTTGGACCATTACTAATACTGAAAAATACCGAAAAAACGCTTCTCGCAGCAGCGTGGTTTTACGCGCTCCTCCTGAGAAAATGACCGTGAAATTTTTCTAAATGTATCACTCTCTAAAATAAAAGTGGTATGCACAACTCGCTATTAGTATATAGACTAGTATCCCGTGTAAAAACATTTTACGGTTCACTTTCCCCATGAGTTCACTGCACCATGATAAGAAATATCAAAATGCAACCTAAATATGTTTCTGTTACATTTTCCAACTATTGAGTGAAACCGTAAAATTGTCTTTGCACGGGATACCTGAATCAAATGTGAGTCATAAAAAAATTATACCTGCTCAGGATTCAACCAAAGGGTCTTTCCAACATGAATTCATTAAATAATTTATCCCAATTGCAAGTACCATATGATGTAAAACCATGATTGGCACATTCATTCTCCTTGGTCCATATTCCGTTTTATTAAATTTTCTAAATCTAAAAAGAAAGAAATTGTATAGAACAGAAGCAAATACATGATCATCAGAAACAGAAAAAAATCTCTTAGAATATGAAATAGCACTACGTAAATAAATATCATGTGCCCTGTCATTTCCACTATAGAACCAAGATAAGCGCCATAACTTAATTTCAGTCTGGGGATTCCTAAACGACATACGTAAAGTCAGCAAACAAAAACACAAACAGCGATAAATTGAAAGAAATATGATAAGATATAGATACAGCAATGATCAATGTAGCTAAAGAGTAAAATGGAGTGATCTTAATGGTCTCCCTCCCACGCTAACAAAAGAAAAAACAAACAACAAATCAGCAGCATATACTTTAAGGAATAATAGCAATAAAATCATTGCTCGAAGGACAAAAGAAAACCTGAAAAAGCTTCGGATGTGTTGTGGTCAGTTATAATTCTCTTGGTATAGTAAGTGGTGTGGGTAGGGGTAGAGGACAGGGATAATCAATCATCATTGAAACCACACCATCTCATTCCAAAGTTTCAACATAAATATGGCAATAATATATTGTTTTAATGAATTCATTAAATGATTTATCCCAATCGCTTGTACTAAATAAATATATGACATAGATACAGGAATACATAGAACCATCATAGAATAGGTAGATGTGATCACAGTGAAGATTAAAATGTAAAGACATTCAGTGGTCTCCCTCTTACTACATCTTTCCCCACTAACAAAGCAAACAAAATTATATAATAGCAATAAAAGCATAGCTTAAATAAAAGGAAAGATGAAATAACCCTAGGATGTGTTTAGTACAGTATGAAAACCTATAATTTTAGCAGGCGGTGTGGGGTGTAGGGGGAGAAGAGGTGTTAGATATTCAATCATCATTATGGGGGGGGGGAGAGAGCTTTAACTTTCTTGAAAACAGCCACAAAAATTCGCTTGAAATATAACAACAACAACATGAGCAATAATATCTCAGCGTAACACAAAACCATTTACTGCTTCACATGCAAAGAAACCCCTCAGAAATAATAGTTTAGCTCTTCCAAAACATCTTGATAATGTTGATAATCCCACATGGTCGACATGAAACCAATCGCAACGGCTCAACCATTTTAAGTAAAAAAAATGATGCCACTTCGTTAACAATCCTCTCCAATTCAATTAACAGTTTCTTCGCTTTTTCCAGCACATGTTAGTACCAAAAACAACGACATTATGTTCGTGTTTTCATTCACTTTTTATGTATTTACTTCCACTCGTTGATTCCATCATTACAAACCAATCAATTACATAAAAAAGAAATAAATTAAAAACCATTTGCGTCCATTTTTGACAACTTCTTCTGTGCAACTGTAACATATAAATAAGTAAGATGTTCTACAGTTACCAGTACAGTACATGTTTCTGCTTTTATAAACCATACATTTTTTCTTCCACCCGTTAAATCACGTTTAATAATAATACAATATCCTTCGTTTCATTTCTTCGTTCGTCTTGCAAATCAATCTTTACGAAAACAAAATCAGATTTGTTTACGTTTTAAAAACCTTTGTTTCTTTTCTGCATCATACCACTGGTAGTAAACATACTAATACTTTCTCCACAACAATACTATTCTTCGCTTTTGAAATAAAAACAAACAACAAATACAGTTCTTCGCTCTTCTTGTTCAAACAAAAATGATCGTTGAGAATATTTCAAACGAAAAACCATTGCATTGCATCCTCCTCCGTGGAGACCTTTCGTCGTCTTATTTACCCTACAACACCCTTCGACATGAAAAAACCCGTAAGATGGAGTTGGACCATTACTAATACGCAAATGAAAATATGGAAAAACGCTTCTCGCAGCAGCGTGGTTTTACGCGCCCCTCGTGAGAAAATGACCGTGAAATTTTTCTAAATGTATCACTCTCTAAAATAAAAGTGGTATGCACAGTCGCTATTAGTATATAGATAGTATTCCGTGTAAAAACATTTTACGGTTCACTCTCAAGAATCATGATAAGAAATATAAGAAAACAGCCTAAAAATGTTTTAATTATATATATTTTCCAACTATTGAGTGATACCGTAAAATTATGCCTTTGTCCGGGATACCTGAATCAATTAAAATGTGAATCGTAAAAAAACATTATACCTCCTCAGTATACACAACCAAATGATCATTCTTTTATGAATTCATTAAATGCTTTATCCCAATTGCTTGTACCGTGATTATGTAAAACCATGATTGGCACATTCAATATTCTTGTTCATAATTTTTATTTACACTAAATTTTTAATCTAAAAGGAAAGAAATCGTATAGAAAAGAAGCAAGAAAAAAAAATGCATTCAGAATGTAAAATAGCACTAAATAATCAAGATAAGCACCATGGCTTAAATTCAAACTGCAGATTTCAAAACGACAAACGTAAACCCAGTAAAAAGGTTTTTTAGGCTCCCCTAAAATGCACATCATGCAGCAAAACAGCAACTTGAAAAGAAATAACACATTGCACACTCCCTCCCCTCCCACACCACTGACAGAATATATAAAACAAACAACAATCAAAAACAACAAACAGTACTAAATTAATAAATATATGATATATATACAGGAATGACTTAGAGAACTATCATAGAATAGGTAGATGTGATTATAGTGAAGATTAAAATGTAAAGACATTCAGTAGTGGTTTGTCTCCCTCCTCCTCACTTCCTTCCCCGCTAACAAAACAAACAACATATATATAATAACAAAAACCCTGGGGTGTATTTAGTACAGTATAAAAACCTATAACTCCGGCTGGCGGTGTTGAGTGAAGAAAGAGGGGGGGGGGGGGGGGGGGGGGGGGGGTGTTGTATATTCAATCATCATAATGAGGGGGAGAACTTTAACTATCTTGAAAACAGCCACAAAAATTTAGTTTCTCGGGTAAAAACATTTTACGGTTCCACTCTCAAGGATTATGATAACAAATATAAGAATACAACCTAAAAATGTTTTTGGTATATATATTTTCCAACCATTGAGTGAAATCGTAAAATTATTAATTTGCCCGGGATACCTAAATCAAATGTGAAATGAATTATGAATTGTAAAAAGATTATATCTGCTCAAGATACAACCACAATGTCATTGTTCTATGAATTTATCAAATGATTTCCCAATTGCTTGTGCCAATGGTATAAAACCAGGTTTGGCCAATTCATTCTTCTTCTTCTTCTTAATTTTTATCTATACTAAATTTTCTAATCTAAAAAGAAAGAAATCACATAGAACAGAAGCAAGTACATGATCATCAAAACCAGAAAAAAATCTCTTAGAATGTAAAATTGCACTACGTAAATAAATATCATGTGCCCTGTCATTTCCACTATAGAACCAAGATAAGCACCATAGCTTAATTTCAGTATGGGGATTCCTAAACGACATAGGTAAAGTCAGCAAACAAAAACACAAACAGTGATAAATTGAAAAAAAAAATGATAAGCTATAGATACAGCAAAATGGAATGATCTTAATGGTCTCCCTCCCACGCTAACAAAAGAAAAAACAAACAACAAATCAGCAGCATATACTTTAAGGAATAATAGCAATAAAAACATTGTTCGTATAGTAAGTGGTGTGGGTAGGGGTAGAGGACAGGGATAATCAATCATCATTGAAACCACACCATCTCGCTCCAAAGTTTCAACATAAATAAGGCAATAATATATTGTTTTAATGAATTCATTAAATGATTTATCCCAATCGCTTGTACCATGATCTAAAACCATGATTGGAAAATTCATTCTTCTTCGTCATTATTTTCATTTAAACTAAATTTTCTGATATTAAAAGAAAGAAATTGTATATAACAGAAGCAAGTGCATGATCATCAGAAACAGAACAAATGGTTGCAGAATGTAAAATAAAACTGATAAATAAATATCATGTGCCAAAACTTTCCCTTTATACGATCAAGATAAGAACCATGGCTTAAATTCACGCTACGGATTCCAAAATGACATACATAAAGCCAGTAACAATAATCAATATGTTCCCCTAAAATGTACATAATGCAGCAAAAGTTCAACTTTCAAAGAAATCACACATTGCACACTCTCCCTCCCCACCCACTGACCAAATAAAACAAACAAACAAACAAAGAAAAAAACAGTACCAGTTCACTTTTCCCATGAGTAGTTACCCCCATCCCGTGATGTTCCTATCAATATAGGGGTGACCAAAAATAAAATCACACAAACCAAACTGATAAGTAGTAACACGTTATAGAGCTCGAAAAGCTGATCAAGAAAATGTATGGGATCGTCTGTGTACGACTTGCCGTTACCGAGATATCGTCAATCAAAGATTTTAATGACGTCACACCCGTCCCCAAAAAGGTTTAGACACAATTTTTTTTTCGTCACCCATCGCCGATATTGCACGCCCAAAGTGACGTCAGTTATTACTATTGGTTCTCGAGATAATTGATCCTGAAAATCGCGTTCTATTTAGGGTGCAATGTTACCCGTGCCAAAAATTCAAGTCGCGTCATTGCTACTACTGATATACTAATACTGACGTCAGAAAACCAAATTTGAGATCTCAATTTCTTGTTAAGGTTGCTTTGTTATAGCATCGTTGCAACAGAGATTCATTCCTAAATTTAAGGAGAAAAAACTATTACCTTATTGATCCTTTTTACAGCGACCTAAAGTTTTGCAAAGTTAAACGGTGAAACTCTCACACACTGTATCTAAAGTATACGAACGTGTCATATTAAACCAGCTTATATACACAATCGTTAGTTAATGAAACTCAATGTGGTTATCGGAAAGGTCACTCAATAACAACAATATCATTGAAATTGAAAGATGATATTCGCCGAGCGATGAAAAGAAGTGAAGTAACTCTGGCTGTTCTAATTGATTATACTGAAGCATTTGACACAGTACATCACGAGACTTTGCTCCTTAAACTATACCAAATGAATTTCACAAAGGAAAGTTTATCAATAATCCAGGGCTATCTTTCTGACAGAAAACAGTTCGATCAAGTAGATGGCAAAGCATCGAGCGCGTTACCTATTCATTTTGGCGTACCTCAGGGTAGCATTTTAGGCCCATTCCTATTTAATTTGTTCGTCATGGATCTATCTCGAAGTGTTTCTTCAAATTCAACACAATATGCTGATGACACCATATTGTATCAACACTGCAAAGTAAAACATTTAAAAACATGCACCAAAACAATTGAAGACGACCTTCACCGATTATCAGAATGGACAACTGAGCAGAATCTTCTCTTCAACGATAATAAAACGAAACTGATGTTATTTTCAACAATTAAAATGAGTTCATATCATCATCTTGGAACGACCAAGGATTTTGAAATTATTTACATATGATATTTCATTTATACGTAATTCAACTTCAAAGGTACTGGGAGTACACTTCTTATGGAGTAATTAGAGCACTTAAACAATAGAAACCATTTACTCCGTATCATGTGAGAAAAAACCTTGCTAAAACTCTCGTTTTGTCCAAGCTTAACTATAGCAACGTTGTATTAGGGCAGCTACCGAAATACCTATCAAACAGACTTCAACGAGTGCAGAATACAGCAGCATCTTGCTTGTTTGGTAGATATGCGAAAGCAGCGGATGTCATCGATCTTGGGTGGTTGCCAGTTATTGAAAATCTTGATTTTGCAACTGTCAAACTAATGTGCAAAGCTTTGCACTGCAATACATGGCCAGAGTACTTGCCATTGTACATGAAAGCATTCAATCCACGTTTAGATAACGAGATGACATTGCAACACGGTGAAGCAAATGCCTTCTCTGAACAAGCAACTATATATAATGATTTACCACCAAATGTGAGAATTTGTAACGACTTTGAGAAGTTTAGAACAGACGTCAAAAAGTATGTGAAAGATAAAGCTCTAGTTACACTTTTGTCGTTGTAATGCTTTCTTGTTTATATAGTCACTTTATGATATCCATTTATTTATTAATTTATTTATCTATTTTATTTATTTACTATTATTTTGTTATTACTTTATTTCTAATTAATTTGCTGTTGCAGTATATTTACCAAATGTTCTTAAACCACATTGCTTCTACCGGTTACTATGGTATGCTATTGCAACTAGTATTATTTATTTATTTATTTTAATGATATCTTACTATCTACCCAGGCAGTGTGAATGAATTTTATTTGACAATACTACATACTATGTTATATATATATATATTAACTATTTTATTGTTTATATATTTATATTAAATCAATTGTATTTATATTTATCTTGTTAACGACTTGTATACATTTTATTTTATGGAGAAGAACCTAATAATAATACATGATTATCACACAAACATCTAACGCCAAGTCATGAAAATTAACGCCATTGACGGCGTAAAAAGTGCTAATTCCGTACCACAAAATCTATTTGTTATTAACTACAACTATGGCGACGTACAGATTCAACATTACTAACATAACTGAGTGGATGCTTCAAAGAATTGTTTACGAGAGAACTAGATACTTTACCAGGGTAGGACCAGGGTCAATATTTCAACCATAGGGCAGAAGAAAAACTATAATTATGGGCGTGGAAACAAAATTTCATTGAATAAATAAAAGTTTATTGGTCTTTTATTTTCGCGAATATATTTTTTTTCTGCAAAAGTTTGTCCAGCAAAAGTTTTGCAGACCCTGTTCTAGTATTCTCCTTCTCCTTAAGGTATTGTGTTGTCAATCATGAAACCTTTATACATTGATTCTTTCGGGAGTCATTAAAATGGCTTTATTTCATATCCCATTTCAAAAACAGCAGCTGATAGTGTACGCCGTAAATGTGAACAAAACATCATCAGTTGATTTGAAATAATTTCCAAACCAGTTATTTATTCTATGAATTTTGATTTGAGTTATCCATGGTGAATATTGGTATTTCTTTTTAAACCAAAAATATCTTTGACTACTTAAGGTGGTTTACCAAGAAAAAAAACTGATTTTTTTTTTAAAAAAATCGTTTTTTTAGAAATAGTCTTTTCTGGGCATTTGAACATCGCTAAAAACGATGGTGAAGTTATTTTTTGGCGTATTTATTTCTAAAATGCCTTATTTTGCAATTTAAATTACAGGGTGGATGAAAAAGTCCTTAGCAACGCCCATAGCAACGATATCTGAGCCCTCAAAACACCCAATTTTAGCTTGTTTTAGATTGACTGTTGCACTTGGATGAACCCAGTCTATAGTTTAGAGGCTGGTGTAAAGAGCAGTATTTACCGCCATATTACAGGAAAGATCATAGCAAGCATGAAGACCAAAATTTGTTGTCTTTGACTCAATTTTTGATTGTTTTGGAAATTTGTTCCTGTTCATCATAATATCTTGTTGTTAGTTCTATAAACATAACTAAAAGAATGGGTAATGATAGAAATCGAAGTAGACGAAAGAAAAGAAAGTTTTACAAACTGACTTCCAGCAGATCAGCTGCTGCTGACACTACTCAAACTGATGATGTAGTTGACAGAAGCACCTCGTGTCTGAGTGCTAAAAAATTGAAACTGGACCTAATAAAGAGTGTTGAAACTGATTGTAATGACTATTTCATGCTGATTAATTTCTCCATTCTCAAAGAAATGTTTGAATGTGTGGGAACATGCCCTGAATGTGACAGCCGATTGAAACTTGCCGATGACACCTCCAAGAGAATGGGCTTTTCTCATAAGCTTGTTATCAGTTGTGAAAGTGCTAATTGCGCCTATGTAAAACAAACTTTTACTTCAAACCAAATTAAAAACAGTGATAAACAGCAACAGGGAAGAAATCCCTTTGACGTTAACTTGAGAATGGTCATTTCATTTCGTGAAATTGGAAAAGGTCACCAACCCATGACTGATTTTTGCCGTGTAATGAACATGTCCTGTATGAATGTAAATGCTTTTGACAATGTGAATATGACTATCAGTGAGGCTTACAAGGTAGCAGCAGAAGATTCAATGAAAGAAGCTGCTCTAGAAGTAAAGAATTTATCAAAAGAAACACTAGATTCGGGCCAGGCACTCTCCACAGTTTCTCTTGATGGTTCATGGCAAAAGCGTGGCCACAGTTCACTGAATGGTGTTGTCACGGCCATAAGTGCTGGAAAATGCCTTGATGCTGCAGTCCTTAGCAAGTATTGCAGGGGTTGTCGAAATTGGGAAAAGAAGAAGCATTTGCCAAGTTATGAAGTCTGGAAAGCCAACCACAACTGTAGCCTGAATCATGTAAAAACTTCAGGTGCTATGGAAGGTGCTGGTGCAGTTGACATCTTCAGTCGTTCACTTTCAAATAACTTGATCTACAAGTATTATTTGGGTGATGGTGATTCTTCTTCTTATAATGATGTTGTGAGCAGTAATCCATACAAAGCTTACAATATATTACCTGAAAAGCTAGAATGTGTGGGACACGTGCAAAAAAGGGTTGGTGCACGATTACGGAACAGACGTAAAGAGAAGAAGGGGGATCAAAGGTTAACGGGAAAAGGCAGGTTAACAGAAACTGCAATAAATACCTTACAAAACTATTTTGGTATGGCCATCAGACAAACAGCTGCAAATGAAGATTTTGATGATGAAACAAAACTCTACCAAATGAAAAAGAACATAAGAGCAGTACTTCGTCATTGCACTGATTGGCCTGACAAAGCAAATCGACATATACTTTGTCCAGTAGGTCCAAATAGTTGGTGTAGATGGAAAAAAAATGAGAATGGTGGGGGAGATCCCCATTATGCTCCCAAAGTCAACCTTACAAAATGGATTTTTGACATAATAGAGAAAGACTTCGATGATTTAAGCCAAGATGAGCTATTAAAGAAGTGTCTTCATGGTCAAACACAAAACTGTAATGAGGGGATAAACAATATAATTTTGTGTCGATGTCCCAAAAATATATTTGTAAAGAGGGAAATTCTTGAGATGGGTGTCAACTCAGCTATTCTGTCATTCAATGAGGGGACCTCTGGTCTGTTTCGATTGTTTGAGCATTTGAACATGGATGTGGGCGTAAAAACTTCTGATGGATCGATGAAAAAAGGCATGCAACGTTTACGAAATATGACTAATAAAGAACAGATTGAATCAAAAAACAGAAGGAAAACATTGAGAGGCATTAAAAAAGGTTGGGTTGATAAAGAAAATGAGCTTTCATCAGCCAAATGTTATGAAAAAGGAAGCTTTTGAAACTTTTTGCTCATTTTCTCAGAATACTGATTTTGCGATTTTTCATTTTTTTCAAACGTGATATCTCAAGACTGAGCAATGCTTACAACTTCAAATTTTCACAGAATGTTTATTGCATGTAGTACTAGTGAATGAATTAAGATAAAGCTATTTTATTGAGAATTTCATGAGATAAATGACTTTCAATATTGAAAAACGATATCTTACCCCCTTTGTGAATGATAATATGCACTTATTATGAAATTTTTGGGCTTAATTATCTTAAAAATGACAGATTTTTAATTCAAGCACTAGCTTTTGTATATGTATTAATGGTAACAAAGTATCTTAGCATATGGATAAGGTTTTGTGAAAATATGAAGTATGAAAAATTAGCCAAATTTATGATTTTTTGGCGTGTTTTTGAGAATATTTGGCTAATTTCTCTGAGCTACAGATATTTTTACTTGTGTTATTGTAATTTTATGGAAAAATATATTGATACTACTTTATTGACATAAAGATTTAATTGATTATTGAAAAAAAATTTTTTTCTTGGTAAACCACCTTAATCAGTTTCCACAGCATAAAATGCACGGAGGATGAAAGACTAAAGAAATCGAGGTTTTAATATTTTATTCTTAATAGTATATAGGTCGATCCAGGTTATCGTGAAGTAAAGAATGTTTACTAACAAATGCAAAAGAAAACTATTTTTAAGAGTTTGCACTAAAATGTTCTTCTTTGGAAAATTCGTATTGACCGAACGTGCCAAACATTCTCTTCCTGTTGTGATTACTGCCTACAAATCGGTTGGTGACTTCAATAAGATCAGACTAGATGCCCTCACAGGCAGAAGGATTTCTGCACCGTTGGCTGTTTATTTGCAAGATTTTCATGGAATAAAGAAAAGCTTCCTTTTATAACATTACAGATTTTGTGTAGCCATATGTATCCTTTATCTCTGAACTGGATATTGGTGGAAATACAGGAGATATATATAAAACTGATTAAATAAAGCACCAATCAGCTTTAATTACCATTATGCTATTCGATTTTGTGTTTTTTTCTTCAAAGTGCCAGAATATGTGATCGATATACATAAAATCATATTTCGTGATCAAAAATATCTTTGCAAAATCAGTTTTAAAGAAGAAACTTCTCACATCATTATTACAGGCTTTCCTTAAAATGTAAATGTTTTATTTTAAACTGATTGAAAAGATATTTAAAAATATACAAACTGGTCAAAAAAGAATAGTTTACATTTTCACGTGTTCGCCATTTTCTTTCACGGGATTTACTATTCGATGGAGTGTCATAATTGATATAATAGGCATAATTAACAATTCCGCGTTTCATGGTAGGTTCGGATAGAGAAAAAACGAAGAAGAAAAACACGGACGGTTGTAATGGATTTCTTTGCTTACGCTGAAATCCAATTACCAGTCATAATATTGATTAACACGAAGAATCATAAGATGAAAGTGCCTGTCATCGCGCATGGTTGATCGCAGCTAGGTTTCCAATCTTTTCAAAGCCTTTTACTTATTGCATTCGTTGCGGCTGATAGAAGCTATTATTGTTGTAATCTCTAACACAAAATAACGCTCAGCAACACTCCGTGACAAATAGTGTTCACAGATATGTTGAGCATCGGACTCAACAAGATGGATTGATGAAGAAATCTCATCGAAGCTACATCAAGTAAACAGTGTAACATACATCATTATAATCTAACCTATGTACAATTAAGTAATGACATTCATTTAATCACACATTCATTGGGTTTCTTCATTAAGTTTCACACGCATTTTGACAATCTTAAAAAATGTTTGTTGATCGACTTATACTCATTACACTGACTTGAATGCTCTTTGTAATTCTCCCTAATGTATTCGCGAGATAGTATATCAGCCCATCTCACCGGTTCAGGCACTCGTACCAAGCAACAACTATTAACAATTTCAACAGCAACATCGAGACTGATTTTGTGCCCAATCGAGACAAAAATAGGGTTAGAAGACGCGGATGAACCACGCAATGCTTTCCCATAAAGAAAACCACTTTCTCCACGCAGTTCAAACGTCGATCCTTTGATAGCCAATGTTTTTATTTTCCGTTTAAACTGCTCATTTTTCTCTAGTCCGTCCACTTGAAACAATTTTTTAGCGACACCGATGGTTGGTATTTCTAATAACACACCAAGATGGCACGCCAAACCGAAAGTCCTCGGATGTAGCAGTCCATTACCGTCTACAAGGATCAGTTGAGGAAAGTATTCAGACTTATCGTGACGTAGATCGTTACAAAGTTCCAGTAAGGGCAGCACTTCCCGAAATGCTAAATACTCTGGTACATATATGGATGTCAAATGAACTATTCTACACTCTTTGTAAACAATCTTCAGTTCTGGATAAGACATAACAACCAAACTTGCGCATGCGTGTATCAAGTCTTCTTTGTTCGAAGGAAATGATATATCGACACCACCGATGTATTTCAACGTACCACAAAACGATTCACTCTCAGTCAAGATATGCTTTTCTTTCAGCTGTATTTGTTGACTTCTCCATTTTTCCAGGACTTGTTTATAATTCGGATCAAGTCTGCTAAGTTTTTCTGCCACGCTTTCTTTTGGAATGTTGGTCACAAACTCGCCAGTGATAAGAATTTCTTCAAATTCACTACTGTCAGATGTATCTTCAACATCAGGTCCATCACACTTCCTCGAGTTAAGATTACCCATATACCAAATGTTGATAATGTATTTAAAACTACTGTAAACAGAAGACAGTTCGCATGTCATAAATGTTTCCTATTCTCTCGATGTTCCTTCAACCACCTATAATATTTACAGCGCAGAGAAATCAGTAATTTCTTTAGCGCTATCGGATAATAACATTACCCGGCAACAACAAAAATCAATTATCCGACAGTAAGTGGAAACCAGACTTATTTAACTTTAAAAATCCGTGCATTCGAAATTCACAAAAATCAAAACAGAGTGAGAAAATGTTTGAACAATAAAAAAAAGAAGTAAAATTCGTATATGATAAAACAGATAGACAACTCACCAAGAACAGATATTAAAGACAATGTATTGTTATAAATACCGCCGGAGGTACCACCTCGTGCTGACATCATCATTACCGATGCAGGCCTTTAAGTTACTTCGTAGCTTACATTTATGACCTACGATAATTCAAGTGCTACTTTTATGAAGATCAAACAATACAATAATTTTTTCTCTTGTCTCTCACTTGTTGTTATTGTTCATGCTCATGTACTGAGATCACCATGTGTCAGATTTTGCTATATTTACAACAACTGTCTTTAAATTTATTCCATCTTGCCAAGGTAATATCTAACTCCAGATAAATGACTATATTGCATCACGACAATAATGGTGAAGAGTACTATAATAATCATGTGGGTTTTAAAACTTTAACACGTTGAGTGCCGACGGAAATTTCAAAATTTGATGTATTTTTGAATTTCGAATGAGCTAACCCGCAGCTTCCGTAAAGGCTTATATTCCAAGAAATATGCCAACAAAGTCAACATGTCCAAACAGGCCAGTAACGAAGAGTTTACTCGTCATCAGCACGCAACGTGTTAATTAGAATCAGCGGTTGAAACAAAATGCTGAAAATAAAACGTCTGAATTACCTGCACAGATTCTTCTTAAGTATAAAGAATAAAGGACATACAGTATGCAAAAATCTAACGTAGAAAGGAGGTTTGTAAATAAATGCCTTATTCCCCTTTTCACTTTGACCAGAAACATCTGCTTGTTTTAAAAAGCTCAAATTCCTCAACTCCAAATGGAGCTCAATAAACTTACTCAGAAGTTCTTGACTTCTTATCCGAATAGGTAAGATATGTTATTAAAATACTAAAACAGTCTCTACTAAAACACTGCCCAATTAGTTCAATTCTCTCATTACAAAAGCCTTCAAAATTCCTTTATAGTCAATAGTTTCATATTGGAAGAGGAAGTTCCTTGATAGAATCCTTTAATTCTGTATAGCTATCTTCATATGCGTCATTTTTCTTAACCAAAACAACGCATGTTGCACGTTTGGTTTGGCTTGCCAGTCCCAAATCAATCCTAGCAGGTACATAGCAGTATGGCAGCTTGTTTTCTTCACACATTACAGGAAGGTGTGAATATACGTCGATTGGTGACACATCACCAGCAAGTACCACAAATCCTTTCTCTTTTTTTCGGATCGCCTTTGACACTTCTTTCACGCCACGCCTTAATTCTTTCTCTTTAGCTGCTTTTTTCACCACTTTGTAAATTCGTTTGGTCATCTTTTTACTAGCAAGTGGCTTAGCTATGACATTCATCTGTGATAACAATTCTTCATAGTCAGGACGTTCGACTTTCACTTCACTTTGGTCAAGGGTTTGGTTGCCATCTTCTTCAGTGATCGACTTATCTTTTGATTTTCCCATAACTGCTTAGTTTTTCTAATTCACCTGGAACGACAACATGAGAGGTAAAAATAACTTTTTATCAAATAGTTCATCTGTTCGGGAAGTCATCACATGACTAGACATTTAACCAATGAATATGCTGTATTGTTGAGGAAAAACATACATCATAGTCAAACTTTTTCTAAAATAAGCGAGTTCTGTTTTCCCTCAACCTCATCCTGCAGCATTTTCAGGAACGGACACAAGTGGAGAATGATAAACATGCTTAGGATATTTTGACCAACATTTTGATTTAAAAGAAACGGTAGCCCATTAAGTTTATTATAAAAGTATTTGTTTTTTAGGGTCCTTTTCTTCAAAACTGCGTCACCATCAAGTGTTTGAATCCCTGACAGTAAACTGAGCTATGACTTCCTTTAGCCTAAAAACAAAATCCAAATCCAACAATTCTAGCAGGGCGGGCCAGTCTTCTTAAAAAAAAAGGCGATATATAATTTTTTCTAGTTTTTCCTGCAAAAAAAATTAAAAGGCCAACTTTCAGCTTTTCCACTATTTCCAGCAATTCTAGCCAGCAAATGTGGCAACCCTGTAGACCTTGTTGGTCCCTGGTGGACTTGTTGTTGTGTTCTATTCTAAAAATACTTGAAATCTAGAAATCTTGAAGGAAAGCCTCGTGGTACTGTTCCGCCATCTTGCATTCACCTCCTTTCGGGGAAACTACTTACACTACTACAATAAGTGCAAAGCGCTTCATTTTGCTAACTTGAAGTTTTTAAACTCAAAGTCAATACCGAAAGATGTCATTCTTATCGCCTCATTTCTCATTAGTAAATTTTTGTTTATTAATTACCATAAATGACCGAATAAGCCCCCAGGAGGGGGGAGGGGGGGAGGGGGGATTCAAGTTTCCTGTAATTTTTATTTCAGTTTATAGGGGCTGAGACAAGACCAAGATGGTGACAGCGATATTGACATTGACTAAGGCTTTGTTTGATTATTGATTAGGACGTTGTGCCATTAAAATCGAATAAGCCCCAACCCCTAAAACTGATTTTGACATTTACGGCATCATTTACGGCATTACTTGAATTACAAGAGAAGTGGGAACTCGTATTATAAGAGAAAACTCGAAAATTGCACAGAAAATGACCATTATCAATTCCAATGAAAAAGCGGCGTAATACGACGATAAAAAAATTGGTGATAAGATGATGAGGTATAGTAATTTCGCCGTTTCTTCTAATGATGTCATTCTGTTAAAGGTTTGTTTCCACTTGTCCTATGCATGTAACAGGACAAGAGAATTTGAGATGCTGGTCGAGAGATAGCTAGCGTGTTACAAATTCCAAAAAAAAAGAGAACAATGTCATAGATATAAGCTACGATAGAAATCTGATTGACCTCGTTTCCATTCTGTCTCAACAAACAATGCGAAAGCTAAATAAAGGGGATATTTGGACATAAAGGTTTGAGGAATAAACGCAGATGTAGCGAATTCGCAAACGTAAGTTCTGCAATCTTCACGTTTAGTTTCAGTTCTAAAATTTATCTACGGTTATGTATGCTCTATTTCTACGACGGTACACTATCTGTAATTCGAACTCCTTTCTCTGTAATTCGAACTAATTTCAATGTTTCCTCATCTATGATTTCTTTGTAAATGAACCTTCGCAATTCAAACTCTTCATAAATCGAATCATTTTTTTGGCCCCTTCGATGTTCGAATTACAGAGAGAGAGTGAACTGTATTATTTTGTGGTTAAAACCTGTCCAAAAGAGAGAATCGTCTGTAAGAAAGCTGTATATAAAAAACTAGTGTTCTCCAAAAGCATGTCTTTATTTTACGTGCGGATCATCAAAACCTTTAATTACAGTAGAATCTCGATATAACACGAACAGTGAATGGAGGACGTAAAAATCAGTTCATTTTAATCGAGAGTTCGTTCAATCGAGACGTTTTAAGAGGCTTGTAAAAGAACAGTTCGAGAGTTAGTAATATGGAGATTTCACTGTACGTGTACATTCGTCTGACAATTTCTAAACTCTCAAAGCTGGTGATATTATTATACGTTAATACTAGTAAAACCATCATGGTGCAAACTTTTTGACAGCTTCAATTGTAAGGTTTTCACGTAAAACAGATAACAGTCTCAACCGAGCAGAAGCTTAGTATAGTGATCAGCAGCGTCAACATCGACGTGACTCACTTTCACATCGAGTCTGATTTATTTCTTTTAAGATTTTTAAGTTCCCTTTCAACAAATATTTTAGAAACATACTGGAATTTGAAACGTTTGTTGTGAATTTAATTTTCTTCGGTAGAAATATCCATGTGCAATTTACAAGTGGTAATGATTTCGATTTTAACTGGCCAGCAATCGATAAAAAAGAATTGACAAAAAGAATTTTCAATTCTTTTCGGTTGAGTCAGCTTTTCTTCGTTGTTTATAAAGAATCGGGTGGCTTTATGTTATAGTTTTAGCATTTTGGAATGACTGATTTGATAACTTTCCAAAATTTCTGCGGATTCCAATTTTCTTTTAATAAACCTTTGTAGCATATCGAATTTTACTGGTGCAACGATTTCGTAAAGTCTTATAACTGAACCAATCGACTTCGCGATTTGTTTTTATTGCTTTTCTCAAAGTCCTGTCACATTCGTTCATCAGCGATTTAATTTCGTTCGAAATCCAAGGACACGGTCTCCCTTTAATCTTTTTCTCTACGACAGGTGCGTGTTTGTCAAAAATACTTGTTACTTTTTCTTTAAAGAAAGACCAAGTAGCATTAACGTTTGTTAATAAATAAAGGTTCCATTGGATGGCGGCGTCCAGATCATCACACATCAAAAGTCTTCAAACAAATTTTACAAAAGTCTTCGACAAATGTTTCATTTCATCCGGGGGCCCGGGGCCCCGTAGATGATACCAAGTAAAATACTTTAAACGTTTTCTTGAAATTGCAAACAGAGCCAAATTTTGCTCCCATTAGCGATCAGACGACAGAGGAAACGTAAAAATGGTACCATTTGGTGAAAACCCCACTTACGTACGGGTACGATTAAAGTTTTTTTGGCTAGCGGAAGTTCAGGGAAATCACAAAATCGGTCCGACTGATCAAAAGTCCCAGCAGGGTCCACAACCAAACGTTAAAAAAATATTCTCGGATTTCCCGGATGATAAAATTCTCTGAAATATTCGAATTCTTTTAATTCGAACTCTCATGGAACGAAAACATTTGTTCGAATTACACGAGTTTTCGAATTACATCCTTATATCCTTATAGGTTTTTTTGGTGGTGCAAAAAATGACGCATGGTATCTGATTAAGGTGAATGTCTTTATTTTATGATATCAAGATGGCAAATAGCTTTTATAAACGTGACATTCTTTGTAGCCATCGCAACCAAAGAGTTACAGTTCACTCTAGGTATCTCAAACTTTCTCTATCATCTCGAACTATTTTACCTGTCCCCTGATGAGAGTTGGATGTACGATTGTATGTGTATTTATATGTATGTATATTTAGTCATAAATGAACAAAAGTAAAATCGAACATCTGGTATTGTGTTTGATGTATATCTGGTTTCTGCTTTCACTGGGATATAGGTTTCATTCAGAAAAAAGCCAAAATAATTATATTTCAAAAGGAGGATATTATTTTTTTACCGACATTCGAATTGCACGAACAAAAGTTGGGGCCGAGCAAAGCATTCGATTTAAATATGTTTTTGAATTACGCGAGTTCGAATTATAGTAGTTTTCATATGAGATTTTGGGGCTGTTTATATGAGAAACGACCTGTCCGTTTGTCGTACTGGCTCACTTATCTCGCGTTTATATGAAGCAAGCTGGCCCGCTGTGGCGCTGAGATTTGTTTAAAACACACGTGGTCTTTTATTGTAATTATATTCTACATAAAAATAGTATATTGTTGGATAAAATAATGTTTCATTGTTTAAGCCGTTTGTCGGGCTGGCCCGCTTGTTAAGTGTTTATATGAGAAAATCGCCAGCAAGTTTGCCGAGATCTCGGCAAAAACTAAGGAGATCTCGCTTGGCGGGCTAGCCCGCTTTTCGATATAAATGAAAATATTACTTTTAGTTGAAATGACCATTAAGCCGGCAAACGGACTATAGCCCGTTTCTCATATTAACAGCCTGAAGTTATGAAATATGAGAAATATGAGTTGAAATATGAGAGACTGGACTCTTCAAAACGAAGCAGCCATCAATAAACTGCTTCGTTTTTTCGAAGAACTTATGGCAGTTAAACTAACATTAGGTTAAAGGAGATTTCATGTGTTGTATCTGAACCTTACACCCCAGTGGGCAAAATCTTCAAAAAGTCTCTGTGAAGGAGTGTTTTCTATAGGAATGGCAAGCAATATCGCCTGCTGTTTCAATAAAAATACACTCCTCCACAGAGTGGAAGAGTGGAGGCTCTCATATTTCAACCGGCTAGGCGAGATCCCGCTTCTATATGATTCTACATGTTTTTTTTTATCAAATAACCCAAATCTGATAAAAGAAAAGAAATGTATGAGATCTCGTTAAAACGTCCCGTCCCGACTTACTGGGACAATTTCTTCCATATAACCACCCCCATAGTATAGTTCTAGTCTTTGGACCTTCTGATATAACTGGGAGGATTTTTGCGTCAGAGAGAAGAAATAAGTACATAATCTTAAGCATTGTTTTACATTTATCCAATGTATAAGTGAACTCAGAAATGCTGAAGAACGAATAGTAACCAGTACTGTTGCGCATACATCACACACTTCAACATATGAAACTGTTCAGCGCGTTGAACCTCAAACGACACCCAAGCAACTGAAACTTAATCCCTTTAACAAAATCAAACAACAACTTGTAAAAAACAAACAGTGGTAAATGAAATCTTTTTCGAACGAAATTGAATCGCTGATGAACGAACGTGACAGGACTTTGAGAAAAGCAATTTACATTTATATAATGTACACTTATACTTTTACATTACATTTTACATCTTATACATTTGAGTCGTCACTGCTTTCACTATCATACAAAATTCCCAACTTCATGATAAAAGAAGGACCCCCTGATTTTACCGATCGCTGTGAACCCTGCCTAGTGTTATCCACGGCATCATTTACCGGAATATGAGGTAACTTGATATTTCGTACCAGAGTGTATAAATCTACCAAATTCTAACCCTGGGTTAACTTCCAGATTAAAAGCTTCTTAAAATCATCAGAAAGAACGAAGCATATCTGAATCTTACACTCTTACCCAGATAAATTTACACCACGAACTTGTTAGCTGGTTAGAAATCGGTACATAAAAAAATGGAGGTGATAAGACCATGATGAGGTGATAAGACAGGAAAGATGTCTGAAACATACTTTACTTTGATGAACATTAAAATACAGGTCTTTAAAACTATCTTAAAATATATTTTTGAAAAAAAATTGTAAAACAGAAAAAAAAAAAAACAGAAGAAAAATAAGAGGCAAAAATAATAAATATATTTTCCGAACGTTTTTTTCTCTGTTACCTGTGTTGAATGCTTCATAGAAAACTTGTTGGATTTCCTAACAGAAAACGATCAATGACTTTACAAATAAGGAGATTTCATAAGGTTTAAACTGATGTTAATTTACCAGGAACTCAATTAACAGAAGTTCCCTTAAAATAGTGATAAAATATACGTGATCAGGACAAAGAGCTAGTGTAACAAGTAGTTGGGAAAACATCCTCGATGGAGCGCTACTTTGAGCAAAACTTCAGCAAACAAGATACGATCATTACTGTATTATTTCTACCTGGTTTAAACAAGTCATGATTACGTGATGTGTTGCTCTTTCAAATTAATACGTTTTAGGACAGCATCTTGTTAACTTTTAGGACAAAATATGACGTATAAACGGGAATAAAAGAAGAAGCTGACCTATAGCATATTCAGTTCACGACAAATGATCATGTGTAACAGCCAGGCGATTCGCTTACAGAATTTTCATATACACACCAAGTATGTCGAGAAAACTGCAGACTAGAAAGTCTTACCATGGCCTTTCCATATTTAAGCGTATCATATGCACTATCCCATCGATATATTTTTGATTACTTGTTAAACCATCTCCAACAATGAGACAAAAACAACGACGAGGACTACTCTGGTAAACAACAACAACAACAAAAATATAAACAAGTAAAAACAACAACAACAACAACAAAAATATAAACAAATAAAAACAACAACAACAACAACAAAAATATAAACAAATAAAAACAACAACAACAACAACAAAAATATAAACAAATAAAAACAACAACAACAACAAACAACATTAGCCAAGAATTTTAATTAAAAAGATTAAGATTCAAATATATATATATAAAAAATATATACTGATATATATATGTATTATTTCAGCATTGATCAATTTCATACCACATGTTTTTGAGATTGACAAGGTCAGTATTGGGTGACTGGTAATGAAATGGGGGCAAGACTTGCTAGAAAAATAAATTAAAGAAAATAAGACCATGTTCAAATTAGACCGGATAGACCGTTGGTCAATATACCAAATTGCAATCTTCACCAGTTTGCAGTCAAGATGTTATTTCTATCTGGTTTAACGAGATCATTCTTGCCTATTGCCTTTTTCTTTGAAACAAAAATAAGAGAATTTCAACCATGTTGACAGTCACCAAAAATCGGATTTGCCTCACACTTTAAACGATGTTTAGAGGCATGACTTTCATATGGGATAACTATCAAGTGTTGTACGCTATGTACGGTAAGACTTTATAAACCTATCTGATATAATGTGAACATGGCTTTGAATTGAATAATACCCATCCCAGTGGGCAAAATGAAAATGTTCAAAAGCAATATC
The DNA here is from genome assembly GCA_039566895.2 of Turritopsis rubra. Classification (NCBI taxonomy): domain Eukaryota; kingdom Metazoa; phylum Cnidaria; class Hydrozoa; order Anthoathecata; family Oceaniidae; genus Turritopsis; species Turritopsis rubra. The sequence goes on along the minus strand of CM077631.1, from coordinate 5,440,051 downwards.
GCCCGCTAATTCAATAAAAAAAACACTCCTCCACAGAGAATTTTGAAGATTTTGCCCACTGGGATGGGATCCATGTTTCTGAGTCGAAGTGGTAAAGCTTCTGGTGCTTACCACCATGACAGAACATCTGGTAGGCAACAGAATAAAAATAAAAAAAGAAGGAAAACGAAGTTGTAAAAATACTGAACTAATAATTATTAAACAAAAGGTAACTGAAAAATATATAAATAAAAAACAAACAAAAAAACAACATTGACAGATATGGAGGTGTAGTGAAAAATAGAACGTTTACAGCTTCTCTTTTATGTCATGCGATATAAGACTTTTTTGGGTTTTTTTATTTTTTAATATATTGGATTTATTCTCAACTAACCTACTTGTTTTGTTTTTTTTAAATCTGGAAACGATTATGTTTATTACGCTACGAGCGGTTTGCTTCGGTTTAATTTATGCACCTGCTTTCCCCTTTTCATAATAGTTTTTTGGGTTAACCCGAAGTCCATTCAACGGATCTTTCTTCATTTGATTTGTTTCGACTGCGCATTGCAAACCCACTTGCCATCATCACGTCGTCATGTGTATCTTTCCCTCATAATGGCTATGATAGACAAGCTACATCTTCCGTACCATCAAGCCCTTGATACCACTTCTCACAGTACTAGCTAAGAATTTACGGTGTGCAACATTAAAGGTTCGTACTCTGCCGATAGGATTCCATTCTCCTTATTAATGAATTCTCTACTATAATCTCTGCTATTGTGGTTTGAACCACGCAAACTACCACGCAGACTGTTATTTCTCTCCCACGCATGATTCAATGCCACAGGGGATCCTCTGTGACTTGTATGCGGGGTAGTTGTGGTCATATGATTTTTACGACGAATCGAAGGAGAAGTTCGATGTATTACCGACGGGTAGAGTGGGTTACTACTCAGAGATCCAGCCATTTTACTTGTTCGAATTGGTTCAGAGTTACCAGTTAACCAATAGGTCATCACATTTCCTTTTCCCTAGAATCATGACAGAAATACCAAGTTCACCTTCTCAGAATAGATAATTATGATTGGTCAAGTGGCCGGTCGCTACTACGAAGCGACCAGCTCCATAAAAGTAAACATAACAAAAAACAAAACGAAGACTCCATTCGGTGTGATGTTAGTCGATTTGTTCCCGAACGGACCTGCAAAACAGACCTTAGTTATTAAAAATTGTTTTCTCCATATAAAAGTAATAATTTAGAAACTATGTTTAATAATTGTCGATACAAAAGAGAGTGAAATAATTACTTTCAAAAACGTTTCGCCTCGTTCTTCCGTCGTAAAGCCACCGATGCTGTCGATAATACCTTTTAACGATGCACTGATATGGACACGTAACGCTAAAGATAACCAATATCTAACTGATTTATATGTGTTATATGTTATATATAAATTCATTGATAAGACTTTTCTCTTCGTTTTGAAAAGTAAAGCCTGATTCGCACTAATGAAGCAAGACGCAACATTAAACATGCATAACTCAAAAATTAATTGTTTTACGTGAAGCAGGAGAGAAGACGAGGATATCAATAAGGTTTGATATACTCGTGTCATCTCTAAAAAGTGCGAATCAGGCTTAGCTTTTCATAATTATGTATTCAGATTTTTCCTCAGCCGTTTCCAAGAGACCTTTCAAGTGTCACTTATATATTCTATTTACATGCTAAGAGTATGTTCATCTGACAATCTCTCCTCACTATACACTTACGGTGTTAAGTCTTATAAAAATGTTTGAAAGAACGTTTGAAAAATGAAAAAATGTTTGATACCGTATCACCTCACAAAATCTATTAGATTTTCACCATAAACTTAGGTGAGGAGAAATTGTAGAAAAGTCTACTGTTTCAGCCATAACCCAGTGGGCAAAATCTTCCAAAAGTCTCTGTGGCGGTGTTTTTTTTTATTGAATCAGCAGGCGATACTGCTTGCATTTCCTATAGAAAACACTCCTCCTCATAGACTTTTTGAAGATTTTGCCCACTGGAAAGAAATCAAAAAGTACTTACGTTCACCAGTAGATTCCATTCGGGCAGCATAATTCACTGCATCTCCAAAAAGGCAATATCTCGGCATAGTGGTGCCAACAACACCCGCTACTACTGGTCCTGAGTGTAACCCTACTCTTACTAGCAGTGGTGTTTCAGGTCTATGTCGTACTTTAAATGTTTTCACTGCAGATATGATATGTAAAGCCATTGCGGAGATTTCTCGAGCGTGCTGTTTTCCGTTCCGTATAGGCAAGCCTGATACAACCATATATGCATCACCGATCGTTTCGACCTACACAAACATGGCGTAGAATGAAAGACAAACAGAAACAGACTTAAGTTTTATCTTAAAAGAACCAAGAAACGATACTTCAGTTAAGATACTCAAGTTCTGAAATTTTGGCAATAAAACTGGCCAGTTCTTAGCAATTCCTATATATTTTTTTAACATTTGCATAGCAGAAAACAGCAGAAATACCAATAGACCGTCTTATAAATAACGACACTCTTGTTCATAAGAATACCACTACTACCAATACCAATACCAATACTAATACCACTAATATCAATGGACCGTCTTATAAATAACGACACTCTTGTTCATAAGAATAAGAACGTCATCACTATTCGGATTTGAAACGAGGCTTCACAACGGCTCCCTGCCCACGTCATTTGACGTTGACGTTACTTATGAAGAGGTTTATCTGAAATAAACGTTTTTACCTTATAAACATCGTAATGAGCAATCACGTTGTCGAACAAAGTGTACAAGTCATTCAGTAGCGACACAACCTAAAATTGTATGAAGATGCACGATAAAAAGCCTGGTAACAAGGCAAATACTGTTGATCGATCAAAAGATTTAGGATTATGAAAAATCACCTGTAACGGAGAGCTTTTAGAGCACAACGAAGTAAAACCAACAATATCACTGAAATATATAGTGACTTCTTCAAATGATTCTGCTTCAACTTCCTGTCCCTTCATCAACTGACGAGCAACACTCTTTGGTAACATCCTACGAGATATACAGATGGTTAGGATACAATTCTTAGAAATAGATACAAAAAGGAAATGAGGTAGCGTATTTACCAGAACTTAGTTAGAAGACCTCCCCAGGGGGTCTTAAAAGAAGAGGTGTGGGTAGGGTGGTACTCATTAAAACAACTGTAATTGGGAACTTGAACTTATGATTCAAACAACGAGTCCTAAATAGTTGTGTGTGTAGACCCGTTTAGCATAAAAAAAGAATCGCTTGAAAAGTTGGAGAAAGCCGTGAAGAAACATCTCCAGAAGAAATTTCCAGAAGAAGAAAAGGAAGTTTAGTGAGGTAGGTGTGTGAATCAATTAAATTAGTTTGCACTCATGAGTGGTTCCCATAGATTAACATGAATACAAATGTTAGATGAAATACCTCTCCAGAAGTGCTTCTGTACGCTGTTTTTCATTGATCAGTTCGCCTGTTCTTTGTTCAACAACCTCTTCCAAATGATTGGTATATTTTTCCATCATGGCCACCATATTATCCAATATGTTAGTTTTCCTGAGCAACAATAATAACAATCAAACTTTCGAGAATTGGAAGTGAGTCGTAATTTTTGTAATTCCTTATTGGCCCTTTTTACGCCGGCCTTAAATGGCGTTAATTTTCATGACTTGGCATTAAAAGAACTGACGTTGGTTTGTCTGTGAGAGTTTGACCGTGGAATGTTAAAAAATAGCGCCAATAAAGACCAAGATGAAAAGGGCCAGCGTTAAATTAAACAATTAATAATTTTGCATTCTGCAAGAAGATGAAGTTCTTTTGAACTAAACTTAACCTATTGTGAACTGTGTACAATGATTGTAATCCCATACAATTATTAAGTCACCTCCTGATAACTCGAAGCCGAATGTTCGAGTTATCGAGGGTTTTATGAAAGAGTTTTAGTCGAAGGGGAATGTTAAAGGATTTCCAGTTACTGAAAGTTCGAGCCATCTGAATTCTACCTATACACACTTTGGTAATGATAATTGCAGGAAAATATTGGTTATAATGACAGTTTAGAATTATGAAACTTACAATCCATTTCGTTTCATCAAGTTTTCTATTTCTTTTCTGATCTCAGAAAAAGCTGGTCGTTCATCAGCATTTTCATCCCAACAACGTTTCATCAAATCGCGCAAACTTTCCGCATTTTCAATCAATTGCGGCACATGTGGACGGAACGGCGGGTTTTCAACTTTTTTTACGCGTGCCACAATATCTACGACAAATCAAGAATGAAACCGTTAAAAAGTTAAATCAAGCAATAAATCGAAAAACAAAAAACAATATAAAAATATAAATATAAGCATAACACAAAGAAACCAACCTCGAGGTTCTAAGTAAGATGTACTCCATGGTCCTTCTCTTGTGTGAAATTCTTGTGTGATAATCGCGAAACTATAAACATCACCTTTTTGTGTACCACGCGAAGGAGGGTTAGCTAACCGGAGAAGTTCTGGAGCTTTGCATAGCAAATCTATGAATATCGATTAGATGACATCAAATGCCAAGATAACGGTGAGAAAGAAGACAGTATTTTTCCATGGGAAATAGAAGAGTTTACGTAATAACAAAATGAAGTTTTTCTAACACTAAAACCAATTCAATGAAACTTACTCCGATAATATTGGTGTGGCTCTATGTGGCTATTATCCTGCTTGCTTTTAAATTCCTGCATGCCAAAATCTGTAATTTTTAAAACCCACCGACTATCTATGATGCAATTGGACGACTTGAGATTACCATGCGATTTGATGTCTATACTATGCAGATATTGCATGCCTTTCACGATGTCATGAAGGAGTGACAAACAGAACAGTGTGTCCAACTTGATATCATCATTCTCAAGAATATCCTATCATAGAAATCAAATGTTAAACGGTCAATGAAATGATATACAAACAAGTCCTTTAGAAATACTTATATTTGCAGGAGCAATATAACAGTTTTGCAATAAAACACATTTGACGATGGGCTGGATACCTTTGTTTCATGACTAAAGTATTTTTAATAGAAAAACGAAGTTTCTTGTAGAAGAAATATTAAAAGTACACCAGGGCACTTAGTCTCTTAGGAAACAACTTGTGGAACGCCATACATAGCCTGGTGAGAACCCATTATAAAAACTATACTAAAAATATTCCCATTGCAAACATTAAGTAAAATTCCAGGGCTTTCCAGGATACTTTTCAAATTCCAGGACTTTCCAGGACCTGTGGGAACCCTACCACTCTCCTCCAATAGAGAAGACTGCAACTTACTGGCAGATATAATTCATAAATTAGTAACTTAAATATTACTTGTTAATCTTAGCAGTTTACGTTGTTTTCTTATGAATGACAGATACCATAGAACAAACCTGTAAACTTCCACGAACGCCATATTGTGTGACAACAAGAATATTACTTGTCTCTACGCATGCTCCAAGGAAAGGATTGATGTTGTCATGACGAATGTCACGCATCTAGAAATTCAAAAAACAACTTTAGTAAAGTAACTTCACTGCCTTCCACAATGGGAAAATTCTTCAGGTAATAAATCTCAGCCAGAACTTGAAATGAGGATCCATGATGTACAATATATTTTCTCATAACATTATCTATGTTTATTTATTGTTGTTCACTAATAAAAATTTTTTCTAGTCCTATGCAAGTCCTATGAAATGAGGATATTTATGAGGAGGATATTTATCAGTAGGATATTCAAGGGAATCCAAGAGGAAAACAAAATTCTGCTGAAGGTGAATTATAATTCAAATCCCACCTGCTTCAGTTCCAGCAGTACAGTTCTATTCAGGTTCACATCTCTTTTGTTTAATCGACGTACTGCAACAAAATTTCCTTTGTACAAAGCAACAGAAGTGAATTTCTGGCGGGAAACTACCTCTGTTCCATAACTGTAATAGCTTTGACCACCCTTAAATCAAATAAAACAAAACTAAAAATGTAAAGAACAGTAAGAAGAATGTAGTAAATACAGAATTATGCAGACTTGTTTGGAAAGCAGTATTTTAGTATTTTATAGAATACACAAGCAATTATACTGAATAACTTTTGAGAAAATAGATAAAGAAAAAATGTACTGAAATGTACATTTGAAGGAAAAAGTATTCACAATAATATTGCCTAATTGAAGGGAGGTGTCTTCTCAAAAGAACAGGAGAAACATTAATAATGGAAATTATCAACTGAATCAAGTGGTGCCCTTTAATTTTTATTGATAAACACTCCATTTACATTCTTTTTGTAAAGGGAGTTGAAATAAGAAAATCTTAAAAGACGAAATAGTACTGTAATTAATTCCACATATTTTTCATAGACTGATACAAACCAAAAACAATGCATTCCAACAATGATTTTCATATTTATTAATGTAAGAATAATGAAGTGCCTGATATTATAATTAACTTATCAAGAAATTGGTAAAGAAAAAAAAAGCTGTCAAGACGGATAAAAAGAATTTTATTTCACTATATTTCATTTCTCACAATGAGAGCCAGTTTTTAGTTTTACTTTTCCTTCTAGTTAACAATTGTTATCAGGAAGAAATAGTAGCAGGTGTCCATAAAAAAAACACTACAAGAAGAAAGATAGTTAGCAAAATATTCTTAGAATGGATTATTGAAAGGAAAACAAGACAGAAAAATGGATTTAAGTAAAATATTTGTCAAATAAATAAAGAAGAGAATGGCATAAAAACTATTGAAAGTAATAACATATAAGAACATAAAACAGGGGCAGATCCAACATAAGGAAAGTAATTTGGAGGAGGAGGAGCTTAATTGTTATTATTCCGTATATTATTCCAAAATCTTGTTTTGGTATGCCACAGCTTACGATTTAAACAAAGAAATCTAGGCCGCGTACCACAAATTGCCAAGGCAGTGGTATTTCGATTGGATAACACAATTCTACCACAGAGATTACGATTTAGCTTTGCTTTTTACGTAGTATAATCAATCGAGAGACAAATAATATAAAGATTACATCATCACCTAGGGGAGGATCAGTGATATGATTGGCTTGCAGTATTTGCTGATTAAATTTGACTGGTTTGCCTAACGTTATAAGGAAAGTAATTGGAGTTTAAGGATCTTAATGGCTAGCTTTTTATAACTATGAGTAAATACGATTGGTTTTTGAGTTGGTACCTTGAGTTCAAATCCTTAGAGCAAGAAGTACAGTTCTCTTTTTCTTCTTGTTGTAACAAAGAGGGAGATGGAGTTTGTTGAGTGTGCTATTAAAACTAATGACGTGTAAGTCGTATGTGAAATATTTCAGATTATAAGTCTCCTCTTCATCCACCACCACATCTATGCAAGTTGTAAAAAAAGCTTTGCTAGAAACAAGAACTCATCAGCATTGTAGTGAGTATGATTCATGGTTTATCTTTTCTTTGAAATATCAATTGATGATAATTTAATGAGTATGCTTTCATACTTGGTTTCATTAAAATCTTTTGAAATTATGAAACTCTGTTTATAAAATTGCACATGGAGAACGAAGAGGCCGTTGTGTGCTCTTATGATTTCAGGTCAGAAACAAATGGTAAGTGTTTATTATACTGTTTTGTCTTGACATTAGCCGTTTTTACTGCGAATAAAGTGAGACAGGTGGATAAAAAATCATTTTTTTTATTTATTCACCAGTATAAAAACGGCAGGTGGATAAAAAATACGCTCTTATCCACCTTTTTTACCCAGCAAATTGGTGGATAAAATGACTTTTATGTACCAAGGTGGATTTTCCTGTGTAAAAACGACAGGTAAATAAAAGTCAGCCAGCGTAAATTGCAGGTGGATAAAAAGTTCTGAAAGTGATTTATTCGGCTCGTGTAAAAAGGACCACTTATGCACTTCTTAGAAACAAACAGTTAAGAATTCTGACATACTTTCAGTTATTGTATTCTCGTTTTTATGCTCCATACCCTTCTTATTTTGTTGATGAACTTGCAAAGCATGGAAATGAGCTTTTAGACTCTATTTCCAATTTTCCTTGTCGTAACCCCATACTGCAGTTTGGGAAAAGAATTTTAATTAAAATTTTTGCATAGATCAATTTTGCTAATATCTTTCATAATGCAACATTATACTGTATTAAAAATTTTGAAAGATTTCCTTTTTAAATTCTGTTACATTCGAGACACTTTATTATTTTAAAATTCCAGGCTTTCTTTTACTCAACATTGTCTACTTAGCTATTTTGAGCCAATCACCTTTTGTGTTTTCTATTATTGTAACAGACCCTGGCATTTAAACCACCTATTTTGAGGATGTTTTTGACTGATGAAGTTGTTTTGTTGCTGAGCTGTTAGTTTTTCACCTGACTTGTTTCTTCAGTTAGTTCCTCCAATTGGAGTATTGGATAGTGGAAGAAAACCATTCCTATCTGTTCTTGAGCATCATGGTGTTGATTGATTCAAAGTATAGCTTCATAATTTTCTTTAATTCGAAAATAGGCAGGGAAACAGTAATCCATGTATGGTCATTGGTACAAAGTTTCAGTTTAGTTGCTGGTTGTTCGATTATCAAATCCAAAGTCAATTCATGCAAATTGTATCTATTATATGTATATTGTATATATTATGTATATAATTGTATATATTATGTGCTGTACAGTACAATGTACTTCAAATATATGTAATTCCAAGTAAAATGATAGGTTATAATAGATGTAAACAGTTCATTTTCGAAACTAGCTCAAGCCACAACTGAGAAGTTCAGAAGAATTTCTGATGAACTTGTAGGATTACTTAGTAAACAACCCTACTAGATTTTGAATTTCCCGATTTATAGAAATTCTATAAAATCTTGCCAAAGGGTACTTTTTTTCTGTAAAAATTATAATAGATTATATGATATATAATTATATAAAATACACTACTTACGAAACTGCCAAGTGAAAGTTGGGATGAACGAAAGTCTCGAAAGTATAAATCATCTGAAGAGATTTTCCATAGCTGACTTGTTAATTCTCTTTCCAATCTGTATTGCCTGTATTGTAAATTTGATTGCCTCACATAACTCTTTTATTTTGTTAACACAAAATAAATCCATTAAGAAATAATGAAAAATTTATAATTCATTAAACCAAAAAAGGATTAGGCCAAAGCACCACTTTCTAACCATGCTTAAAAAACAGCTAATAAATATTGCAGAAGTAACTAAAAATCCTATTAATAGACTTCACATCACATCACATCACATACAATGTTTCAACTGAAATTTTAAAAACATTTTGATGAAACATTTATATTTTTTTTGAAATTACAGAAAAAACTTTAGAAGTAAACAACTTAAGTACAGGGAACCAACATAATGCCATTTACCATATGTGTTATTCCATCTGTTTCTTATTAATATTTATGAAGTCTTAAGGCCTGGCATATTTTTGAAAATAATACCAAAATAATAATATTGCCCCTGTAACGTACATATTTTTTGGCATAAAAATAATGTCATGCAAATTTTTATATGAAAAATGAGCAGTAAACATGATGGCCAACGGAACAGATTTATCAGGAGTTACAGTTGTTTTGTTAGGAATTGGTTTTATAGCTGAACAAAACAGACCTCAAAAAGAAAGAAGAAAAAGAAAACGTTGTTGGGTTGAAGATTGGTTTACAGTTGCGGTATCCATATACTTCTTGTTGTCTTCGATCAAAACTTACACCGTAAGATAAACTTTTTTGACTTTTAAAAAAAATTGATGCAAAATAATTCTTTTGTTCCAAAAAAAATAACATGTTTCACATTAAAATATTTTCAAAATATTATTATTTTTAATAAAAGTTTCATCCACATTCATTCTCCTACTTTCCCTAGGCTTTTGATATTTGGCTTGCCAACTTAGCAACTAGCTCTTGCTTACGCAAACCTTAATATAGTGATCAACAAAATATGTTGGCACAAAGAAAATATTTCTTTCAAATACTGAAATAAACCTACCTAAACATTACAATTGGCAGAATAATCAAGACAACACCAACTATTGTCATGGCAACACTAACACCAAGAATAATGGATTCTGAAGTTATGGAAAAGAGAAATTTCAAAACATTACAAAAGCAGTTCTTTATAGTATGTTAAGACTAAGGAAGTAATATTCTCAAGGATTGTCAAAAAATACCTTTTAAAGAGTCTGGTTCTTCATGACACTTGCTGCCATCAAAGCCACACGTGGGCTCATCTTTTATTTCTTCTAAACGTTTGCCATTTGGCCAATACATTGGTGCATGAGGAATAGGCTCGTATTGGAACTGCCACACTTCTTCAAAGGTAATGGTCCCATTTTCGCCAATAACTGTCCTATTCTTTCTTTCCAGTTTCAAATCGCCGATGGCTTCCATTTTTGGAAAAGGATGCTTACATTCCGAGGCTGTAATCAAATAAATGACATTCATCCAACAAAGGATTATAGTAAGAAAAAGATAGAGTCAAGAACAACGAAATTATTTTCTTTACACTGCGATGAACTTTTGGGTTGTTACCAGTAAAGGCCACTATTGGAGAAAAAAAATATATGGAACCACACAGTGAGTGAAAGTATCTTTTTTATCTTTCTAAAAAATAAATTTTCGGTTCCTTAACTAACAAATTCCAAATAACAAATGAGTGTAAAACATGTTGAAAATATTATACAATGGAATTTTCACTCATTTTATCTGTCTGTATTTGCTGATAATGGAAAAGTATGACTGCAGATCAAAATTTTGTGCCGCAACAGTAAAGCTAATTATCATAACAGTTGTATAACATAACTTCATTGTTCTTAAGTAAAATTTAAACCTACCATATTTTTAAAGTGGGCGATACACGATCAAATGTCTCGAATCAAATTTGTTGAATTCAAATTGACGTCAACAATCAACTTCTTTAAAATTGTATCGAAATGAGTTTAACCACTTACATTATGGTATGTTGACGTTTTGAAAAAAAGCACATTATGAACAATTTGATTTCAACAAATTGAAACCGTGTCACAAAATTTGAAATTTGAATTCGACAAATTTGGTTCGCTAAATTTGATTGTGTGTCGTCCACTTAAGAGAAACAGTGTTCAGTCAACATTTGATAACTTACAATGAAATAGAATATCTATTGATTGAACGTTAAAATATGGTAAAAACCTTGTTTGAATTAATGTTAGTTTGAACTATCAATTGTTCACTGAAACCCTTTCATGTAATTCTTTTTGGTACACTCAAAGGAAAAACTAATGGTAGAACTGAATGAACCTGAATGAAATCAGTCTGAACATCAAAATCAAATCAAAAGGATAGAAGAAAGACAATGATCTTAACCACACCAACAGTGTACTCAAAATAAGTACCCTAAACAGATAGCAGCATACGGTTTCTACCACACATGATCATTTACTGACATTTTCAACAGGGTTTTAGCCAGAATTGTTGAGAAAATGAGGTTCAGTGATTAATTAAAAATGACCACCACCCATGTGTTATAGTGACAGGTGGTGAAAGTCAAGCAGCACGGATAAAGAGCTTGGAAATTTTATTTTGGGAAAAAAGTCAAACGTCATTTCTCAGATCTTAGCTAACACCCTGTTCATGATTACTGAATAGAAACAAAAAATAGCAATGTTAATAATGGCGATGTTGTGCATGCATGAATAAAAAATAGCAGTGAGTTAAAATGTTAAGTAGTTACGTATGTATTAACATGTAAGTCTACACTATAAGTTCAGAAAGAACGCTGTTACTCCTTTTTTTCATGGCAGTTCTGCAACATGAAAAGCATTCGATACTGAAGTGTGCAATATGACTTTGCTATAACAAGTTGTAAACAAAGTTGCTTTTAATTTTTGTCACAAGACAATCTTGAAGTGGAACAACAGTGTTCTTTTTTGTAAGTATGCGTGTGCATGTGCACATTTGCGTATATAGTGTTTGTGTGTATGTGTTTTGTTAGTCAGATAAAGTGCTGTGATAATACTTGCAATAACTGTGTCACTAATGCAAGTGCTAAAAAACATTCAAAGTGGTGCTAGTGCTAGTTCAAGTCTGGTGATGTCTCTGTTTTGTGCTGTACTGCTTTCAATTTTATACAATTAAATTAAATACCATTTGGTTATAGTTTCAGGGGGTAATACGACAGCCCAAATTTCATAGCGGTGACCGCTATTGAGTGATGAACTTATAGCGTCTAAATTCAAAGGAAAGTCCAAGATAATATAGATATTTTTATTATGATAAATGGTTGATAAAAGCAGAAGTGAATAAGACAAGGTTCTTCAAGTAGCTGCAATTAGCATTGTAGAACATTTGATAGAACACTGTAGAACATTGAAAATTTTGCATCTTCTTTAAAGGAAGAAACGTTTGTGGAAGATACTTTTGCAATTTCACGATTATTCTACAACAATCGCGAAAGTATGATCCCGTTAAAACTCCAAAAAGAGCTCCTTTACAAAGGTAATTCCCACGAAAATAAAGATTTTTTAATAAAGTGGGGTCGAAAAAAAATTTCCCAATATCTAGTACTTTATTTAATAGTTTTTCAGATGGAAAGGACAAAATATTGTTACCCTCTATAATTTGTTACTCTCTATAAATTTCTTCCTTTAAAGTACTGCTGCTCTAATTAATTTCCTGCATGAACCCCCTGAATGTGTTGACGAATCACTACATGTGAGTTAAACTTTTAATATGGAATGTTGTAATTTAAGTTATGAAGTGATGGGGAAAAGCTGTAAATAATTCGCCTGAGATCAGTGAAATATACACGAACCAGCACTTACTTTGATTCATTGTCAGAACACAATTGCATATTCTACCGGCAGCTACAAAATAAAATCATTTAACAAAACCATCATTGCATAAAAGGAGGAAATAAAATTTAAAAAACGCTAGTTTTGACTAAAATTAAAGAGTCAAAACTGAATAAGATGGGCTAAGATTAAGGTTTTTGTCCGAAATCCAAAAGCAGAAACTATTTTGTTTGTTTATCATTTTCTTTTGTTTATCATTTTCTTCAAAAGATATTTTTAATGATAATGGCAAAATGGGAAAATATCAATTGATGTTGTGACGATATTGCCTGAAGATAAAAATAAGATATAGAAATAAGAGACTTAAAAAGTAATAAAACATTTGAATTCGAGGAAGTAGTACATCCATATAGTCCAAAATACTGATAGATATATATCTATCAGTATTTTGTAAATATCTATTTCAAAAATATATTCGATTTTATCATCAAACCAGTGTAAGCGAAGTATTCATTTTCAGCAATGTGATCTCAATTAACTAATCACAATTATTTACTTATTTTTACATTGCAGGGCTATAAACTATCGTATAGTATCCCAAAATAAGGTAGTATACTGTTTGCCACAAACAATAAAAAGAATAAACAGCGTTTATTGTGTGTATGTATGACTTTAAGTATGACTCTTAAAAGGGGACGTGATGTTTAGAAACTCAAATTTCCTATTTATTGTCCCAACATCAAAAAGATATCAAACAGCAATTTCCAATAATTTATTTTCCAAAATTCATTGTATTTATGTTAATATTTAAGATTTAATGATTGACATATGATTGTATATCATAATAGTGATTTGCTGAACAACATATGCAACTTCACATCACAAATTTTGCAGCTATGGCAACAACGGGGAAACTTTAAAAGGCCCTTTTTTGGTTATAAAAAAACAAACAATAGATGAAATTTATATTTTCATGATCGTTGAGAAATGTTCTTTCAAATATATGATAAAAGTTTGACCTCGCGTCCTCTTTAATGTGGACATAGCTAAAGACTCTTAGTAGTAATCTCTTAAATAGTACACAATCCTTATTTACAAGGACATCACACAGGGACATCCTGTGAATTTAGTGAGACGCCATATGCAGTGGCCAACAAAACACAAACACACAAAATATACAAGCATGCATCAACAATACTAGGCATCTATGGCTTCCTATTAGTCTTTTGCTGCAACCGACTACTAGAATCACTGTGCAAATTCAAAATAATCCCCCATAAAAAGAAAAACGAAAAGTGGATAAGATTAAATAAATGGCTAACGAACTGCTGAAATTTTTTTGACTATAATGTAGAATTGTTTGTGTGTTTTCTTACCATAAATAATATCTAAATAAAGAAATTAGTTGCATAGTGCACATTAGAGAGTAAATGTCTTTAAAGTATTCGTTTAAAAATCGAGTTGCGGAACAATGGAACAACCTGCCACCGGACCTTGTGCAAGCACCATCTCTTAATTCCTTCAAAAGTCGACTCGATAAGTTATGGAAAAGTGCTGGTATTATGTTCAATATCGATCTGAATCTCGTCGAAACAACAGCCTGTCGACAAACGCGATATCGACAGGTCGTTAAAGATTGAACCTGGTGTTAAAGGCACCATGTGCCTACTTCCAGAAACTTGTATAATAATATAATAATATAATAATAATAGTGTCTTGTATATCTACATAGATCTTTAAAAAGTTCTATTTTGTAGAGTGTCAGTAGTTTAGTTTGTATTTTCTGGTAAGTAAACTGGAGTTTGTGGCCTATTAAAAAATGGTCTTCAATTTGATGCTTTCAACATGCATGGTGTTAGTGATGATTAAAACAAATGCTACTTTGTTGAGTCTATTGTTAATAGATTCTAGTAATCAGTAGTAACAGTCGTAACAGTCCATTTTTACCTTAGAAGAAGGGAAAGATGAAAATACGATTATTGAATGGGAAGGTTCAATGAGGATACACAAGTAAAGTTTACTGGCGGTAATTAAGGTGATTTAATAACACATTGAGTACTTCATTGGATTTGAATTAATGATCTAGTCAAAGTAAGAAACATATCTAATTGCTTGCTAGAATCTATTGACACGGCTCATGAAAGTAATTTATTCATTTGAGTGGTTAATGTTTCGTTTTTCATATTTTTCTTGGAAGTGTTCAAACCTGTTTTATTGCAGCTAGAGGGTGTAGCGCCCTTTGCATAAAATGTTTTTTGATTGTTGGGAAAGCATACCACTGAAAGAAAAAATGATCAAGAATCAACATTAAATTTGGTGTATTCTTGGAATGTTCAATCAATGAAGGTCAAAAGGCTTGAAGCCAAATGAACATTTGCTTCATAATTGAATACTAGTACACGCAGTAGTGAAAAATGTTAACTTGTTACCTTTACCAAAACAAGTATCAAAAGGTCATAAAAAGAATAGAATGACTGTATGATTATGATGTATAATCCAGTTTAAGATATCTCTTTGCATGGGAATGTTTTGAATTTCTAATGGTAAATACCTTTCTGCATGCAAATGATTTTAAGTTTCCCCATGATGAAAGTTTCAACAGTTTTGAATCCATGTTTTAGAAAGAAATTATGAAAAGAAAAAAAGACATAAAAAAGGTAAAAGAATTTGTGACCCTCAAAACAACCTTGATATCCTATAAAATAACATTATCTCATACATTTACTTACGTTCAGTTCCAAAATGATGAAGTCGAAATGGGTATTGGACTTCGCCATTTCTATCAAAAAACATCTCATAACCATGTATACCTAACATTAACATAAAAATGAGTTGCAACAAAGCTAAACATGGCTTAATTTAAAGAAAGAAATAGTTAATTGCAGACACACATGATGGTACGAAGGAAGAGAGTTATAAAAGAGCACGTCCTTATTTGTATTCATAAAGTGGAAACGTTTATACATACTTGCGAAAACCTTATTTTTCATGTTTTCTATCACTTGAATACCATCACTGTAATTACCATTCTTGTTAATGGTATCATTGACAGCGATAGCATAAAACATAATGGCATCGTATAAGTTCTGTGCATATGCTGGTGGCTAAAAAATAATATTGAATAACAGCAAGAGTGATTTCGGTTTACATTGAAATTCCAGCATGCAGTGTTCTAGCTAGGATTTTAAGAACTCGTAGTGGCCAAGTTCGGATCAACGATGCCCCTAACTAAGTCAAGGGGCATGGGCTTTTAAGTTATTCTGATAGGCTTTTACAAGTTATGCTTTAACATCAACATAATTGTTTTGTGAAAAATATGTCAATGATCAACTGCTGTGTGGCACGTGAATTGCACACAGACTGATTTTGAAGTGATGACGTTACGATTTACAAAAATGGCAGCTTCGCGGCAAGAGAAGTTATTGTATTGAGGATGGAAACCATTCTACAGCCTCCACACTAAAAAGGTCCCAGCTAGAACACTGAGCATGATGCTTCTTGAAAAAAAATAGGGTTTAGAGACTACTTCTCAATTGAAGGGAATCTCAAAGAAATAATTTTAACAGAAATAACTTTAGTGGAAAGAGCATTTGGTGGATTAGTTTTGGTGAACCCAGGAAAATAATAATGACCAAAATTTATTTCGATGGAACACTGAAAAATCACTTCTGTGTATGTATATGCGATCTAGTTCTAGTAAAAACAGTTTTTACAGGAAATATTAAAAAAAAAAACCAATTTCTTAAGACTATTAAGTTAAATTTGAGTAGAACTAAATTGGTGAGTTTCAAGCAG
The DNA here is from genome assembly GCA_039566895.2 of Turritopsis rubra. NCBI lineage: Eukaryota > Metazoa > Cnidaria > Hydrozoa > Anthoathecata > Oceaniidae > Turritopsis > Turritopsis rubra. The sequence goes on along the minus strand of CM077631.1, from coordinate 5,423,475 downwards.
ATCTACCAAATCAACTGAAATTTCTTCCCTTCCCTTCAGGCTATAGAAAGTAGTAACACAAATGAGACTCATACCTTTGAGGCGCTTTTGTTATAAGGGGTGGAGGGAATTTGACCTTCATAGACTGTACTATTGAACATTGTTTTCATGCCTACTCGCACTCGTTGGAAAAATTCATGCAAGGTGTTGTTTGTTGCCACAGTTGAGACAGTTGGTACTTTGGTCATCATCAATAGTGTAACTTCCCAGGCTTTACATAGTTTCTTACTGCGAGCAATGAATGCGTCATAATTGTTATCAGGATCTTCAATTGAATCTTAAGAGATTTAAGATCATGGTCCTGAATTGTATATTATGAGGGACATAGGTAGACATAGGTAGCTTAAAATCAGATAAAAAGCTTGCAAGTAAGTATCCAAAAAGGTTTTCATTCTGCACTTTTAATCTGTCACTAACTGCATTTTTTTTCCAAGAAATTTTCATTGGTGAATAATTAGTTAAGAGACTTAAGTATATATAAGTATATATAAGAAAGTAAGAATCTAAAATCTAACCAAAATTGCCAAAATCTGCAGTCGCCCATTTAAATGTTCGCTCTTGTCGAGCTTTGCCACCAGATATATCAATTTCAAAGGCTAGGAAGACGTAGTCACCACCAACAAGGTTTAAGTCAGCTGCAGCGATTAAGCATTCTTTTACAACACGAATGCTCATAAGGAGTACAACAACTTAAATTAGAAAAAAAATAAAAAGAAAGAAGATTTATTGTACATTGTCAATGTTTCAAAGTTTCGAATAGTTAGCTCAGCTTATAATCTTCAGCTTATAAGATCTTTTGAAAGGACATTTAGCATTGTGAGACTTTTCTGTGTAGATTTCATTGATAATCAAAAAACATTTTACCAAAGGAATAAGTTGACTTACTTCTTGCCTTTTTAGATATTTGCCTCATATCCTCAAGAGCTTTTTTATAATGGTCTTCGTAGACGTACTGTGAAGGAGCAGGCATATATGCCGTAGTGAGAACACGGTCAGTAAATTGTTCTTTAATGTTGTCGTGTGCTCGATTGTACATTGTGGAATTTTCAACAATAATAGCAAACTTAGTCCATTTGAAGTAACTCAGTAATTCCTCAATAGCAGGTGTCAACTGTCTACCAATTGGTTCAGTCCTTGCAAATGTTGGATACGTGTCTTTTCGTGAAAGTTCTGCATCAATGCACATCTAAATAGGAGGTAATTACATGTTTAATAACTTGACAGTTCTAATCATAAATGTAAATGGAATATATGATTGACCTTGAATATCATATAAAACATAGTTCTTCATTACATATGAATTTGTTCTATTTGAGTCGTTCAGTGTTAACAAAAATTAGCATTTGCCTTAAAGTCAATCTATAGTTAAAGTAATCAGTAAAGGAAGCAAAAGAGCAACAAATAAGTTTACAAAAGTATTCATTCCGACTTAATTGCGCCTGTGATATACGCAAGTTAAGATCTTTTTTACTGTGATGGACGATATTTTAAAACAATAAATCAACTTATGACATCCCAGACAGTAATTGTTTGTGGTTGTTATATCACTTAAGAGTTTGATCAAAGTGATATGCTATCAATACAATATTGGGGATTATTTTTATATATATATATATAAAATAAAAACTTTAAATAATAAGAAAAAAACCCTCTGTTGTTACCCATTTCATGGTTTTGTACCACAAGAGTAGAAAAGTAAACAAAGGGAAAACATGGACTCCATCGTATGTCTTCTGACAGACCTAGGATTTTTGTGAGTTAACACACACTAAGCATAAACCAAGGCAACTGTGGAGTGGATATTTAAACTGTAATTATGTCAATGTTTATGGTAATAAAAGCTGGTAATTGAATTTTTTTTATTAAAGAAATGTATGAGGCACTTCAATCGCAAAATTCCTTGTTAGTTTTAATTACTAACACAGGAAATGTAAAAATATTTAATTGCTAGCTCATTTTCTCTCTGGTAAACATATGGTTAGATGATCAAATAGACAAGATCGTGTTCATACACAGATTTCTCTTATTCCTCTCGTTTCGATGTTAGAAGATAATTGTTATTTAACAACCCTATTATGTAATGAAGCAAGGAGCAACTGTAGATCCTAATTCCCTGACGACTACAGTGCATATTTATTAACGATTGTTTAAAAACGAGACCAGTAAGAGAATTGAATTTAAACACAAACTCAGGAAAAGTTTATTGATAATTGCAGGAAGTAAAGCCAGGAAGATGCAATGCTCCACACTTGAAACTATCGACCCTATGCTTCTCTGTATACTCACTATAGAACTAGAAGAATAAAAAGAAGTTGATTGAACACACAAATCTGCAACCAAAGTATATATACTGCCTAAGTAAGAACAGTCCACATGGCATACTATTGCTCTTGAAAATCATTCAAAATTCTGTAGCAAACAGTATGAACATTACTGAAATGCCAATTTAAGGCCTCTTTGATTTCAAATTTTGAAAAGGAAAAATCTCATTTTGGTTAGTTTGATTGTAAACTTCAGTTCAATCATTAGCTTCTCAATAATTAAAAAGATGGTTAACTGAACCTATAAAACCGAAATATTAATGCTACTATTTGATCGGCTTTACAAAGAAGAAATTTTTCAAAACACATATTATTTTTGTTTAACTATGCAACGAATTTAGGAAACTAGTACTTAAAAGCCCCCAGCATGATTCTCCTTGATTAAAAACAGGGAACATAAAAATAGAGCATTAAATAATTGATGAACAATAGCTAATTCTAAAAACAAACATCTTGATAATCAATAGGAGACGAAAAATAACTGGGAAATGCGATAAAAAATTCAACAATTGCACGAATTTACTATAAAAAACAAGAAATAAAAATTCCTCTTGGAAAAAGATATGTTATTTTTTATTATTTCTATTATATACAAAATAAGTAATTAATTAAATTAAGGACCAGGTTTTCTTTGACTTTTGCAAATTTTGTTAGGATATCAAAAACATGAGTGCATCTGTGTCTTCCCCATAGAAACATAAAAAGGTTTTACTCAAAAGAATCAAATCAATACTAGCAGGAAAAGCTTCAATTAAGAAAACAATATTACTTTCAGAGGCCGACAAATACACAATCAAGCTTATTGAATCAAATTTGTTAAATTCGACAAGTTTGATTGTGTAGCAGCAGATTTCCAATTCAAATTATTGGATGTCAACATTCAAACATGTTCAATCTTCTTTAAAATTGCAGTGAAACGAGTTTAACCAATTACATTATGCTATGTTGACGTTTTAAGATATATTGAGTGAATTGTCAACAATCTGATTCCATAAATTTGATCGTGTATCGCCGGCTTCAGAGTTATGATTTTTTCACTGTTCTATTGGTCATACATGATTTTGGAAAGAGTATTCCTTGTGTTTATATAAAGAGAAAAAGGTCAATAAAAATTCAAATATTAATTTCAAAAGAGATTTTTGATAGCCAAACAGTGTGCAACAAAAACATTTCAGCTGATTATAAAAAAATTGATACTAATAGAAGTTAAACCTAATGTCACCAATTAAGGTCGTAAAAATGCTGTCTATTCTATCGCATTTAACTGAAAATGTATTATGTACAAGTGATAACCAAAATTAAAATTAAGTTTATTACTCCTCGCTGTTAATTTAATTTAATCAGAGTGATCCTAAAGACACTTTCGGATACTATTTTTATCACTGCCTCATACTTTGCATATCTTCCTTGAAGACAGAACAAAGGCAATAATAATTATTGATAATGATTGAAGATCTGTCGAGAAGAGGGAAATATTGGTTTTATTTAGACTTTTGAAAAAATTTGAGCATTATTAATAATTTTTTTATGATTGCATTTTAGTTTAAATAATTGTTGTTCTTAAAATTTATATAATCAGGAAAGTCATGAAATATATTGGTCGTAATAATCACGAAAGCCTGTCAAAGATAAGGTGTAATTAGATGGCTGGTAAAAGACTTTCTGCAAATAATATAAAGGAATTATAATTTATTGACCTTTTGTTTATTGAAAAAACAGGATGTCACTGAAAAGCATATATTACATTTGAATTAAGCATAAGGTATTTGAGGTATATATCACATAAAAAAAATATATCAGGCATGTATATATATACAAAATGTATAAGATCACTCAATGCCCTCTAAGAAAGAAAAAATACTGTCCCCTAATCCTAACAAAAATGGAATATTTCTTCTGAATAATTAATCTTTTTTTTCTCATTTTCTTACATTTTGTTTCTGTTTTAGTTTTAGTTTTAGTTTTAGTTCTGTTTTACTGATTTAGCATTCCTAAAAGTAACATTATAAAAACGTTTCCTATGAAATATAAACAATAAGTGTGATTGGACAATATTTATTGTGGATCACATGTCTTCAAGATTAAACATTCTACAGTTTATAAGTACAAGACATGTATTATCCGTTTGTGTATTATATATTCGAAATTAAATCGTTGCAATATTTTACGGGACCCCAGTTGTTACATAAAACTCCTTTCATAATTGCCAGCAATAAAGATAATGATAGAAAATTGAGTTTTTCACAGTGGAGAAACTATTGACACCAAAATTGACATGTATCAATGAGAAGAATTTGCAGATCACCTTTAAGTAGGAAAAATATTACATAAATTGATAATGTTATAGATTGAAATTGGAATATCAAAAACATTTCTATAAAACTGACAACAGAATGAAATAGTAGTTGCTGGAGTATAGGTTGCTGTATGAATTTCTAGTATTTTGTGGGAAAATGCAGAAAAAAAGTCAAGGTTATAAAAATGGAACACAAAATTAGTAATGAAAACAGTTTAAGCAATTTAATAAGTTAACAAACACAACTTTTTCATTTGGTGTAAACATTAGCAACTGCTGTTTATTTACAGCATTTGATGATAATAATATCGTAACACACTGTATAAGGTTATTGTTTATACAATGTGAGAAAGAAACCAAATTGACAAAAAAAATCAAAAAATCAACAAACCAACAAATGTTTAGATAGACATTCTTAAAGTAAAACAGCCAACAAATCCAAAAATAATATATCAAATAAAAGAAGAAGTTAAAAACTCATACTTGACAAAATTGATGGGGATTATGTGATAAGCTGCTTTTAAAAACTTGAAATGGTAAATGACAAAAGCATAACAAAAATTCATATCAGGATGAGCTCAACCTCACTGCCAACTAGACCAGCCTTCACAATAAGAACAAAAAAAACAACCAAGATGTAAACATAAGAGGTTTAATTCACTATCCATTTTATAACTTACACATAATAGTACCATAATATAACAGTTTTTTTTAAAAAATTTTAAGAGGATAAAACATAGGTGGCAGAACCTGATCTTTGTTTAGGTTAAAATAATTGATCTCAGATTTAATGTTCTGTATTTTTGGCATCACTTTTAGAACAATTGATAATAAGAACTTTGGTCAGTCCAAGTTTATCACAAGGAAATAGTAAAATGATCTTATGATCTATGAAACTGACTAAAAAATCAATCCTACATTGTTCAAAAACCTAACCATATTACAGTAACTCAAACCGATGTGTGGGCTACATTTAATACTCTTGCAATAAACTAATTATAGCACATACTCGATCTTCCATGATATCACTTATCTAAATTAATAATGTTCTGGTGAAACATTGTTCTTTAATAATTCCACAAGAAAATTCTGAGATAGCCTGCCCTGCCATTACATTTCTTTACTTTAAGCAGCTTATGAAGAAAGATGTATAACAAAAACAATAAAAAAGATGAACCTTATTGTGAATTCATTCAATTCCTACTTTCAAATAACATCTGCAATGTTGAACATTTATGCATTTCTAGACGATATGAAACAGTAGTCCTATCTCTATGTTAATCTCTAGGACAGACATGATTTAGAAATTACACTTACATGCGAGATCATTGGAACGTTCATTGCACCAGCATTTCGTGCACTTGTTAAACAACCCTGGCAACCACCACCAATAAATGCGTCAACCTTTTCTTTATTTAGCATACTCATTTGTAATGAAATAGTTTTTTTCCAATCACACATAGTGTCAGCCCATACTAAGGTTAAGTTATGATCAGGTAGTAAGTACTTGTTCTTGTTTACGTCATCTAGTGCCAGATACATGGCAGATGCATAATACAAACCACTGTAATAAGAAGTCAGATGTGATTGGCCAAGAGTATAGGGTATTAAAACCCCTAGTCGTATTTCTTTCTTTCCTTTCTTTGGATGCGGATGATGATGACAAGTTAAGTTTTTCATTATCTCAACAGTGTTTATACAATCACATTCTGATGAATATGATTCATTGATTTTATTGTGACAGTTACAAATATAGTTCACTACAAATTGACTCACATTAGCTGTTCTTATCTGTTTTTCACATTTACACATGAAGTTAGTGAGTTCTTTCCCAGGATTTGGGCAGTGACATTTACGATGTGTTGTATTTAAATGACCAAATGTGCCATTGGCATAACCAAATGTTTGATTTGAAAAGTAGTTTTCTTGAAAACAAGAAGCATTAGAGTAGTGTTCTGGTTGATTAATATCATCGTTTATAGCTTCATGGTTGAAATGTGTATCAGATGGAACAGTAAGTAGTAACATTACTACCACAGTAAGTCTTTTAAGCGAGTTCATCATGAACAATTTGTTATTGCTGATCATCTTTTCTTCTGTAATACGAGATGTATATATAATTTATTGAAAAAGTGATTTTATTCATGTATACATATAAATCTGTAATCGAAATTTCAATCTATACATAAAAACAATGCTAGGAAGATCAGCCAGAATATGTCAGGTTTAAACGTTTAACTAAAAAAAATCAACACAAATTATTATTGACATACACAGAAGCATAAGTAAAATCAAAGTGTCATAAATGAAAGTCACATCATCTCAAAATGATCACCTTTAAGGCACTACACAAGGATCGAAAAACATCATAGATAAACAGCTAATTATAATGTAAAAAGAAGTGCTTTAATAATGGCACAGCAGAAAGCAAAATTTTATAACAAAAATTCTGTTATCGATATATCTTTCATACTACGCAGCACAAATTCAGAATTAACGAAATAACAAGTATAATTTCTCAATTTTCATTGATATTATTACTAAAAAATAGCTTCTTCAAAAATTTCAAAACAAGAAAAATTTACATTTCAGAAATGATCGACACAAAATTGTGCGCGAGTAGTTCACTCGAAGTGATTTTTGTGATCTCCTCCTTATTTTTATTCAATTTTCTGTAAACAAAAACTGGCACTAGCGTACTCCAATTCTATGATGGTAGATAAGTAGCGAATGGCATGTGGTGTCAGCTGAAGTGCAGTGCAGTGACTTTCAAGAAAAAAATGGAAAAATATTTAAAATTCAGAAAAACATAGACTCAAGAGTTGTACAAGTGTTTCGTCTCTTTCTTTGTTTGTGAGGTAGGAAATTAAGCGCTGCAACAGATCGCCGGACCGGAAACCGGTGCGCAAGAAGTAAAAACAAGTCAAAAATATTTTTTATCATATCCAGGTTTTAATTTAGCTAGCTACAAGCCTTCCTGTGGTGTAAACCTGGAATCAATCAAAATTTATTAAAATACAGATAAAGTGCTAATGTTTATTCTCCTATTCGTTATGACTTAATTCAATAGACAGATAAACATTGTTTACGATTTTACTGAAAAGTGGCCCGGAGTGACCGTCTTTTTGGCAGTCAAAAGAATAGAATTTGTTACTTTTGACTGCCGAATCGGGTTGCTTTTCAGTAAAAACCTAAACAATGTTTACCTATCTATAGGAACTCCATTGCAATGTCTCATTTGTGTGTTGTGCAACTTTATAAAGAGATTATTACTAAATTGCTAGCCTAGAAGATTAATGCTATTTGTCAGATTTTGTTTTCAATAGGAGGACGATAGATACTTAATTTTAGAGAAGATGGATTGCTACATGAATTTTTAAAACACTTCACACTTCGACTTTTTGGACACATTCTTAATTATTAGACTGTTCCAAAGGTCGCAATTTCGATATTGTCAAATTTCAATGATATATAGGTCATTGTATAGATAATTGTATACTGTTTCATTTTTAATACTTAGGTTTGAAAATGATCAGACACATACTTAATTTCGGACACGTTATTGATGTCGGACAGTTTTTTTCTTCTTTTTTTTTACTTTTGTTGGTTCAAGAACTTTAAGTTTTGGAATTATACGAAAAGATATATTTGTTCTTTATTTTTGCTACAAAGTTTCATGTAAAGATATCAAATATGTTTCTGTCATCTATATCATTATTTCTGCTTTTGTGTTTGTTATCATCTGGCATGAAATCATTAATTTTGATGAACTGAAATTATGAAAGTGAGATAATTACTTATAAAAATGCAGTTGCAGTTCTTAAAATTCTATCTGAAAAAAGACATGATTTTCCAATTCCAATCATCTGGTTTTAATGTGATTTCAAGTGTTTTTTAAGACATAATTTGAAAGTGTACACGAAGGCTATGAACTGGCAATCTTTCTGGACAAAGTTAGCCATTGCAAACCATTGCCATGTATTTGCGGTACCTGAAGCAAAAAAAGTGTATCAGGATATATACTAAAGTTAATAGTTTGAGAAAATTATGTTCCGCCATATATTTTTTAAAAGCCAACTTCAGCAGCATTTCTCAATTTCTTCACATATTGCCCAGACATAATTCATTGTTAAGGATATTTCATTTAAATCTGCACAGTTCTTCAGGTGATCCCAAAAAACTAGTTTTTCTTTACCATATACGGCAGATAGTACAGTGTCACATCCTGTTCATGAATGGGCAAACAAAACATATTCTCTCCTTTCTCCAAGTTGCAATGATGCTTCTCTTATACTCCACCTTTTAAACTGACATTGTTGATATAAAATACTTCATGAAACTCAATTTTCTCCAGTGGTATAATAACATAATTGTGATATCAGCATCATCTGCTACAACAGCAACAGGATTTCACTGGAACCAGCTACTTTGAGAGCAGTCACCGCAATTTTTGTGTCTGCATCACCAACGCAACCACTATATCCATCGAAAATGACGTGAGATCTTTCACTGTGTAGTGCTTTTGAATGTAGGTAACATGCTGTTTGTGATGTCTCCAAATGTTGGTCTTTTCATCCAGTGGACTCTATGAAGGAATGCTCCTCCATCTAAAACATAAAACAGATCTTTCGGCAATTGATTTCTCTGAACAGCAATTGACTCTGGCATCAATTTTTTTATAGAGTTTGTCAGGTTTTCTCATCAAACCAACTTTGAAGAGTAAAAAAGGAAACGCAGGCGTCCTGTACTCAAAATACATCATCATTTTGTGTGATAGCTGTAAGATGAGTAAAAAGATTATCAGAATTGATGTATATATACCATGGTTTTTCTTTTAGGTTTGATGTTTCCAAATACCTTACCATCTAATTTTTCTTGTATTTGATTTCCAATTTCTTCTGCACGATCGCAATTGATTTGATCACAATTCAGTTGTTTTTTGATACCCATCCAGATCACAAAGTGTGAATGTGACTATCTTGGACAGTATTGTGATGTGTTAGCCAATCAGGAAACTTGAATTAGTCTTCCTGGTCACATTTTCTAACTGCTGGAGATAAATTTGTTTGTTGCTCACTATTCTTGATTTTCGTTCCTGATAGTTCCACCATAGCATTGCTGCTGAGGAGTGCATACTAAAAACCCAAAGATTCCGGACACGGTCATTCCTCTTCCTCTTTTTAGACCTCTGTGTGTCTTGATAAACCTCATCATTGTTTGTTCTATGACAAGGTTGCTCCATAGTCCACTTTTATGATGACCGGTTCTATGGACATAAAAGCCATTTAAAAACATTTCAAACAACCATGGAGGGGATGTTTGGAGAAGTTTTATTTTCTGAAGGTAAAGCCACGCCCATTTTGCATAATTCAGATGACCTGCTACAAACAGATTTCATGAATAGACTGGAAGTGAAGGTGCCAATTTAATGTACTTTCCACAAGGATGAACTTCTTTAAGATGTCAATATATTCAGTTTTCGTCATAATACCATGAAAGCAACAGAACTACATAAGAAAGTAAAATTCAAAACTTGAATGATCAGAAAATGTGAGAATGAAATAATGGTCTTGAAAGAAAGTCCCTTAAAAAAGAAACTGAGGAAAAGACGTGACAAATTTCACCGCTCAATATTTTCAGAGACTTTTTATATATGTGACACCCCAGAGGATTTTGAGGATAACAAACGCAATTAATGTTGATAACGTTTTCAATGTTAATGTTAACAATAGCTAGCTAACGTTAATTTCTCATTTCTTCAATGTTAATAACGTTAGAAAATAGACTTAGGAAGTAACTTTAAAATTAATAACGTTATTAAGGTTAAAATGTTACGTTAGTATGGGGGTGTCTGTGCGGTCAAAAGTGTGTATGTGTCTCTGTGGAGGAAAGGGAGTTCAATTATCTATCAATGCTGGATCTCGGCTTAACTGTGTCTTGATCATGCTTTTTTGTCTGTCTTCATTCATCCATTTATCACCTTCCTTGTAAATCTACTTTATTAATCACGATCTGTGTATCCCACTTTTATTTTGGTAAGTGTGAATAAAAGGACTGTGAATAAAATGTTTGTATGGACTATTATAGAGTGAAATTTTAGATCGTGCATAACTCAGTTGTCCAGACATAAAGTGATTAGTATTATAAAAGGAGTTGACGTCAGATGACATATTGCATTGCACTCTAAATAGAACTCGATGTTCAGGGTCAAATATCTCGATAACTAATGGGAATAACTGACGTTTTTGGGGTCCGCGATATTGGCGATGTGTTGAGGAAACAATTTGGGTCTAAAACTTTTTGGGGACGGGTGTTAAGTCATTAGAATCTTTGATCGACAATATCTCTGTAATGGTTCGTCGTCAACACACGATCCCATACATTTTTTGATCAGCTTTTCGAGCTATACAACTTAGTGGTACTTATTCTTTGTAATTCTATTATTTTATTTCTCGTCACCACCATATATGAGAGGTAGAGCACAGGTGTTAGGGCGGCAACTCATGGGAAAAATGAACCTGTAAAATGCTTTTACATGCTATACTAGTCTTATTATATTAATCACGATCTGTGCATCCCACTTTTATTTTGGTAAATGCGGTAAAAGGGACTGGGAACTAAATGTTTGTAAAATAATATGGTGACATTTTTAGGTCATGCGTAACTGAGTTGTGATTAAAATAGCAATTAGTATTATAGTGGTAGTTTGATGTCAGATGGCACATTGCATTGAACCTTAGATAGAATGTGACATTCAAAAGCAAATATCTCAGGAACCAATGGGAATAACTGAAGTCACTTGGAGTCCACGATGTTGGCTATGGGTGGGCAAAAAAATTTGGACGGGTTAATGGTGACGTCAATAAAAACTTTGATCTATAAATATCTTTGTATCGATTTGTCGTCAAAATAACATCTCATACATTTTTTTGATTGGTTTTTCGAGCTCTACAACTATTTATGTTTCCCAATTCTGTGATTTAATTTTTCGTCAACTTCCTTTGCGAGACAGTAAACATGGGTTGGGTGGTCCCTCATGTTACAGCATGGAATATTTTAACGATACAAAGGCTAAAATACACACTTAAACGGATCGTTGTTATCAGCCTTTTATAAAACGAGTAAACATTTCCGATGATATTCTTGATATATGATATGCTCAAATTTTAAACCAAACTTAAATAACCTGCCTGAGATTACTTCATGTGTAGAATTGACGCTTCCTTAAAAACTTATTTTCTCCTTTAATAATTTTCTTTATTTTTTTAGATCTCTAAATAATCATGTCCTTAGCAGAACAATTGCAGAGATTGCAAATACCAGGACAGAATGTCAAGGAGAAATCTTCCAAAACACTTTCAATATTATTTGATACGAAAACGGCTGCATCATTAAGCAATGAAGCTATACTTGATATTGCATACTCTGGCTTCAAAGAACTCGAGACTATAGACATAAACTTTAAAAAGTTCAAAAGTATTTTCAGCTCTGACTCTCTCCATCTGCAGCGTAATTCCCTTACATCTGATAAACATCAACAGCTGAAAGTGAAACTTTTTACATACCTTGTATATCTTACTCCCTATCTACTTTTAAAGCCAGCACAGAAAACCTTGGAATGGCTTGTAAGAAGATATCAGATTCATGTTTTTGACAAAGACACCTTGATAATGTGTATATTGCCATATCACGAAACATTAATTTTTGGGCGAATCATCCAGTTGTTTGGAAAACAACCATCCAATGATATATGGGATTGGTTGCTCCCTTGTCAGCAAGAGGGTTCTGGATTCAACACAAACATGCTGTTAAAACAATGTTCAAAAAGCCAAGATCTGTTAGCTTCAGTATGTAAAATGCCCGAGTCTGCAGTAACGCACCTTAATGATAACTCAAAATCTGGGCTAAAAGTAATTTTTTCATTTTATGCCCGAACGATATTAGGGGTTATTGAGACCAATAAGAAACTCAATGATCTCATCTCGTTTCTATTGCCTTTCATTCATATTGGCTTGAAATCTGGTATCAAGGATTATGTATGTGCATCGCACATGATCATTGCTGCCATTAGTAGTAAAGTTAACCTTCGAAAAGAAGTCCGCAAAGCTTTGATGACAGCTGTTATTAAGGTATAGTGTGAAGTCATGTTGAGTTAAGACATTCATATATGTCTTACCATTCTTTATTTTTGATTTTTAGTCAGGAAAAAGCATAAGAAGTCAGGCATGGTCAGGGAAAAGTCAGTGGCCACCCTGTAATTTTTTAGTACATTCAGAATTTATTGTTCAAAAAAAATTAATTTTTTGCAATTGTGGGATTAATTGTCTTTATCACTCAAGAGGTTACAGCATTTGGTTTTAATTATTTGTGTGAGATGGGGTGATGAATATCAAAATTTTAACATACCTTGTTAATGCTTGAGAATGTGTTAATGCTTTACAACTCACATCCATTTTGTGTGCGAAAACATCAAACATTATTTATTATTTTTAAGTATGTATGACTTTAATTTACTAAGTTTTCTCCCAACTTTAAAATTCTGCGCATCTTTTTTTACTGCATTCAATTTTAGATCACCTTCCTCATTTCATTTTTGTGCACATCTTTAGAGAAGCTACTATCGTAACATTAAAATTACAATCGTTTCATATGAAACAAAACAAAACAAAAGACATCAAATGATAAAAAAAGAGAGGAGGAAGAGAAAACAGAAAGAAAGAATGTTGTTGATGATTTGATGATTTTTGTGAATGTTAAGTTTTGTCAAACCATAAAAATGTAAAACTTATTCCAGTTTCATGGTATCTAATTTCCTTATACCTTTTGAAAAGATATTATTTTGTGTAGCCGAATTTTTGTGCAATGATTTCTTTGTGCAGCGGATCTGCAAGAAAATTAAGTGAATTATGGTATAGAAACTAATTTTGAACAGTTTGGAATCAGTGCTCATCAACAGATTCTGATGTAGTGCAGTTTAATTTAACCATTTTTATTCACTGTAATATATCTTTAATGAAATTGGTCTGTAAAATATACTTGCCATAATGCTTTATCCAAACCATCAAGATTTTATTATAGGTGTCACTTTCATTGGTAAGTTTCAGTGCCAAAAAACTTGTTGGCCACCATGGTTAGGCGACAAAGCAGAATTTGAATTCTAGGGTTTAAAATGAATATACCACCTGCTTTTGATCCACAGTTGCAGCTGTTTCAACTTTGATCATTAAAACTTTGTTTACATGAATATTTTTTTATGATTATAATAACAGTTCTCATATACAAAAATAATTCTTAAAGCCTTAATTTAAATGAAAATAACAAAAAATTTTGTTAAAAAAGTTTTGGTTTGTTCAAAAATTCGCATTATCTGTTATCCAAAAATGTTTATGCTAGTGTAAATATGCCTTTATGAGTTTTGAAAAAAATTGATTCACGTTTCATTGTAGTTTCACTGCACGCGAGATTGGCACTAGTATAGGCACTAGTATGGCACCATGAATATAAAATACATTTTCAACAGTTTAATATCACTTCAATATTCCCTGCATTATTTATTTCAGTTCATGGAGCCTGACTGGTATCAAGAAGGTATTTACTGTATTTTAAGCTTTATGCTTTATCAACATGTCAAAAGAATAACTCCAAGGTATGTGCATGTGACTGATAATTTTTTGAGGAAATGAGACATAATTATTTGAGTGAATTTTTTTATGAAATTTTAGTTTCATCGTTGTAGGCTTAATATTATAATATCAATATTCTGGAGAAAATAGGACTTATCCCTATATTTTTATACCTTTCTTTTAGAGTACAAAAGTTAATTAATGTACTCTTCTTGTATTTTTTAACTTTTGAACAATAAGATGAAAATCTTGTGAATTTACTTAAGTCTGTGTGTTGCCTTGTTTTTCCTTGGAATAAGAAATGAAACAGTGTTGGTGTTAAGGTTTTTAGCTTGAAGAAATTACTAAAGATAAAATTTTGCGAGGAGATATTTTTTTATGAGACTTTTTTCTGGGGAACGTTTTCTTATCTTTTTTCTTTATGTCATCTTATTCAATTCAATTCAATTCAGGCACATTGTAATGTAGTAAAAATTGCAGTAATTAATTTGATTCATTATTAGGTAATGTTTGTAATGTTGAGGATATAGTGTATTGTATGCTTGTGTATCATTTGTTTTTAGGTCAATGCAATTTTTTCTGCAGTTAGAATTGAAGAAAATCACAAACGTACTAGAAGATATTCAAGAAGATCATAGCATTTCTCAATTTCTTGACTCCCTCATTCCTGATTTGGTTGCTACAGCCATTACAGAGAGTGATTTGAAAAAAAATGCTGTATCATGGATGAAGTTACTCATTGATAATGTAAACTTGGGAAAGGAGCAAGTCTGTTTACTCGTGAAGTAAGAAGTTGTTTTGGATTGTATTAAGATGTTCTTGTCCATTATGAATTTTTTTTGAGTTCAACACAGATCTGAATTATAATTATTTGTTTCAAAGAATAGATTAGTTATGTTGGCATTTATCATTACACCATTATTATGTGAAATTTTTAGCTACGCATACAGAAAGCGTTGTGCCTGCAGAGTGTCTAGTTTTAATACTAGCAAACATGTGTTTATCAGTGTTGTAGCTACAAGACCACCTCCAACATCAACACCAAATGTTTTTGCCAATTATTGGACAACTTTTTATTCTAAAGTGCCAATGCAAAATATTTTTCATAGTAAAAAGATAATTTTTTGAGGAAACACATTGTGACATTTGATTTGAAGAGTAGTTGTGCATCTTTTAATTCAGCCTTCCGAATTGTTTATCTTTTGTAAATTACGTGAATCTAAATAGCATTAATGATCGAATGGATTCAAGAACATGGTCTTTCAAATCCATTGACAAACAATTTTCAATTTTATTTTTTCAGAAAAAGTTACAAGAAAGCAATTGTAAGTTAAAGTAAACATGATTATAATCATATTTAGTGTGCTAAATGTATTGAAAATGCAAAATTTGAAATAATCTACCATCAGATTTTAACCACCTGAACAATGGAACCCCTTGTAAATTATTTAAAAGGTATGGCAGGACCCTATTAAAAACACTCGGCACAATGTATAATGAACTCAATATAAGTGAATTTGTGAATATCATAATTTCTCACAAACTGTGTTTTACAAGGAAACTAGGATAAATATGTTATGTTTTTTTTTTTTGGGGGGGGGGGGGGGGGGAAGTTGATTTTTCATATTTCCTTTGATTCCATCAAAAATGTTATGGACTTTCATATGGTGCCAATGCCAAATATATTTTTATATTTATATTTTGAAAAAATGGTGATTTTTTTTTGACATTATTTTGTTAACTAATCTTCTACAATTTGTACACAAAAGATCTAGTAGCATTTAAAGCTCCCATTTGATCTATGTAAGCTGCATATTTGCTTCAACCGTCCAGCTTAAGTGCAGAGAGTTGAAGTTACTTACGTTTCTGAAGCTCATTTCCAGTGGACCCCAATGAATCTCATAAGTTCTTTAAAGGACTCTCAGTAGCAAGCCTTCAGGGTTACAAACTGGAGATTGTTTTAGTGAAAAATTAAAAGAAACATTGATAAATTTCTACTGCACATGTTTGCAATACAAAAGTTTATTCAATGCCCCCCTGTATCACAACTTTATAAAACGATAAATTCGTTTGCATGTAATGGCCAAGTATCCTAGGTACCAAGCAAGAGACAGCAAAAATTATCAGTACTTATAAGTGTTAAAGTTACTGTAAAGGAAAAAAACTAGAAAAAAAAGTTTCTGGTTTTTATAACATAGTATGCATCTTCCTACAAATTTTCACATGCAATAATTTCTTAATCTGGAAAAAGTCTCTATTAGTGAAAAAAAATGGATAAAGAAGTAAATAACAACAATTTTGTAGACAGCTCATCTTTTTAACTCAACATAATGTTTTGTTTCTACACATTCCATTTTACACCTTTTCAGAAGCAAAAATATTTCAAGAATACCAGTAAATAAAACACCTTAAAAAACGTGTGAAAATCACGGTCTGAACGATGTTCATGCATAATAATTAAAAACTCTCTTTTCTCAGAACAAAAATTTATGTCAAAACCCTACTAACAAAGAGTTCCTGTCATACAACTAACCATGGAAACAAAAAAGGAGTATATGATCATCTAACATAGCTTAACAATCGTGTGTTAGCGTTTTTATAATAATTATTCTGTTCAAAAATTATTATGCAATAAAGCACATTGGTTGAAGAAATTTATGCTAGTAAATTCAAAGCAAAAACATTAGTGGTAGCCTTATTATTTAGACAAAAAGCTTTCCAAAAATATATACTTTTATATATTATTTCAAAGATTTTATGAAATATTGAGTGATAAATAAAAAAAATAATTTTCCTTTACAGTAGCCTTAATGACAGTAGCAATATCATGTGCGAATGGTGTCTGTTGGGATGTAGTTCTCATTGCGTTTAATTGACAGTGACATTTACTAGATATAATTATATAGTTTGTTGTTGAACCCTACCTACAGTTGTTGAACATTCATTCATAGCATTTTCAGAATAATGAGTGTAGCTTTTAGGAAAGATGTAGGTTGTCAGCAGTTTAGAAGGAGCCTGCAAGTTTTTATTGATATAATATCATTTTTTTGGTGAAATCAAAACAGCTTGGTTGCTCAAAATGACAATCCAAAACATGAATAGTTATGCCACCTTTCAAGACCATAAAGAATTAACTGAAACCTTTGAAATTATGACATCATCAACTAAATTGATAAGGAAACTATCATTTAATTGTGATGTTGTTGCTAAGATTTTATTCTTGTTTTTGCTTATTGTTTCATCATTCCAACTTTTTGTTTATTTTTGTTGAGGAACATTTTCTTTGAACAAGTAATAACAATTAACATAGTGTAAGTAAACCTTATAGAGTCTTCCAACAAATGAAATCTGTTTAGTTCTTATTTCTTGTTAAACCAAACTTTTGATTGGGTTGTTGTTGTTCTATTTATGTGGCAATGTGGGTAATGTAACTTCTTGTGAAGAAGAATGGCTGTGTAGTTCAGCACTATGTTCTTCTTTGTTATGGACGAAAGTTTACTAGTTTGTATTTTTATTTTTGGTTCTTTCAAGCTCTTTTTTTGTGTGTAAAAATTGGTCACTAAAATTCCATTTACAAACACTCCCTGACTTTCGAAGTCTGGTTTAAAAAATACTACTTCTATGAACTACCTTTATTTTTAGAGAACTTATTGAAGCTACTGCTAAAAGTGAAGAAAACATGGAGCTTGATGATGTTTTTGATATCATTAAAATGCTATCTACAAGGTAGCAACATTTCAACCTTTAATTATCAATTTTTTTATTAATAGTGTTTCTCAGAATGGCCTCTTGAGTTATGATAGAGCTGTTATCAATGAGGTTCCTGTAGGACTACAGTATTAAAAGCTCCCATTCAGGCCTTGGTATTTAAACTTCTCTGGCTACCGAAATAGGGGTTCCGATCAAATAATTGTTATGGTATTGATTTCAAAATCATTGCGATGAACAGATCAGTACACTAAACACATTAATAGGTTCCCTAATTATATATGTTCCCTGGTATATCATCTTGTGGTCGTTTCTACTATTACTAATATTCACTGTGACATGAGAAGAAGAGAAGGTCACTAATATGTTTAAAAACAATAATGACCATGTCAATTCAGGGTAACCAATATTAGGTTCCACTCCTGATTACTTCAGGGTACCTCCAGGGAACTGGAATGTTTGGTACCCTGAAATTTGAGCTCTGCCATTGGACTACCGAAGCTGCTGGCCTGTTACAATTGTTCTATTAGACAACCTCAACTGTAACTACTATTGTAGTTACTGGCATTGCACAGCCAGGTTTTGACCTCCCACTTTAGTGGCTACCTTTCTAGGCCACCAATTGATATGTTTATGTTGATTGTCGTGGAATTAACCTGTAGCCATAAACTTTCTTTAGATATTCTGCAATATTTGATGAAACCATTGCGACAACGTATAAGCAAATGATTAACCAGAAAGATCATAAATCTGTAAGGAAATTGAGTAGCATTATTAATGGCTGCTTGTCAAGCTTTAAGCATCAAATTGTTGGTGATATGAATGTTCCTCTTTTGCTGGGTTTGAACCACCCAAAGTCTGTCATACGCATGGAAGCTGTAAAACAACTTTTCTTGATTCTGAAATCAGATGTACATGACTACGACGAAAAGTTTATCCATGATATGGTGATTGCACGTCTCAATGATGATGACTTTGATGTGGTCAGCACTACCTTAAAATGTTATAAATCAATATGCCACCTTTTACCCATTGAGGAGTTAATTAAAATTTCTGTTTCTCTATTGAAGAAATCTCAGCCAAATTTTCCTCTTACTCAATTTGTCTTAGCTGTTTTGGGTAAAGTTGATCAGTGCACTGGTGCAGTTATCGATCAGTTCTCATATGCATTGTTTGGTTATTTTTTTAACGTGTTTGTTTCCAAAAAAAGCAAAAAAGTCACTGAAATGATTGGTGCTATCAAAATATCACAGTCGAATCCTATTTTGATGGGAATGGTAAAAGGCATGGGATATATAAATGAAAATCTGTTGTCAAAATCTGAGAATATTTCCACTGTTGCAGCAGATGCATTCCTGTTGTTGATTTCATCTGTCTCTGATGAGTTCCATCAAAGTGGAAGTTGTGATTTAACTGCTCTAAACCAATTTTGTAACTTCACAACAAATCTGCCATTGAACCATGATCTCCAGTGCGTAAAGTTGTTATTACTTATTAATCTTGCTGATAAATCTCAATTTGGAAAAGTGTTTAGTAATGTAGATCTTTCGTTGTTTCATGATAAGATTGTTGCGGAGGAAGACTTTTCAGATTTCTTTAATGATTTGAAAAATTTCAAGAGTGTTAACAATGCCAAGACTTTCTTGGTCAAGGAATTTTTTAAAGGAAAATCTGATGATAAAGGCAACAGTACAAAACTTATTTACATGGCGTTTACTGTTCTTCTCAAGAACGCAATTATCAGCTTTGCTGTTAATAGTCAAGGTTAGTTTAATTTTTTCTGGGGGTTGATCAAGTAGACTTAAATAAGGGGTGGCAACAGAACTTGCAGGTTAAATATTTCTTCTCATGATAGATTTTATGAACATAATGAAAAGGTAATTTTACTTGGAGCTGTTTTGTAGTAATGGACAAAATGTTTCAACTATTCCAATGCGTCTTAAATCCAACTAAACTTGCATAAATAGAGTCATTTCTATCTCTGCAACATTTGTTGTGCAACATAAGAAATGTTGAGCAACAAATTCATTGTCAATCAAAGACAATTCTCTGTTTCCAGCAAGCTCATTGGTTGCAATGCACAACTGTTGTGTGGTAATTTTTATTTATTGGAAACCAGGTTTAACTCTAGATACTATTTGTTAAGGAAGTCATAAATTAAATGAACTGTTGATTTGGATGGCTTAAAAACAAAATATCAATATATATTTTGATTCTAATATTCTTATACTCAGCTTAGTGATTCTGTAGCTATTTTAAGTTGACAATGTTTTGCCGTATCTCTTCCTTTTTATTGCACAAATTGTGTTTTTAAAAATTATATACAAATAAACTCATGTCACAGAAGCAGTATTAAATTTTCCATTATCATCATAATAAAGATAGTATCATGTGCATATTTATATAATCGGTTAAAGGGTTTAAATTTGCTTCAACAATGAGTATAAGTTTATTGGCTGTTAGAATGGTCTCGTAAAATCTCTAATTCAAGTTACAACATTAATAATCAAATTATTGCAAAAGAGACAAGATTATTTAAGTTATCTGGTTTATTCTGTCCAAATAATTAAACTTGTATGTGACTAAGTTTTTTCTTGATTGTGAAATGAATCTAAACTAAGTAAATTCAATTTCTTCTGAAACAAAGAAGCGGACAGGAAGTCTGTTCTGCTTGCAATCACAAGTACCCTGTTTAATCATTCAAAATTCATTATTAACATCCATATTGCTAAAGTAATCTGTTGCAGTTACTTGTTAAAATGTCAAAAGACCACAGCAGTGCAAGAGCTAGGTTAAGAGAGGTTAGGAGAAGAGAAAATCTTAAGAAAATTAAGAGATTATAAGGAAGAGAGATTGTGGTGGACACAACTTTAAGGGTTGGTCTAATTACTTTAATGATCAATAATACATATCACATTGTCACCATAATCTTGTAACTTTAGACTTAAGTGAAGCTAAGTGGTTGGTTCAAAGCAAGCGAAAGTTATTTGAAATATTGTCTTCACAGTCAATCGTTCCCAACTCAACAATGATTGATGTGTACCGCTATTTATTGACCGAATTTTTTGTGGTATGTTCTCTCTCTCTGTTTTTTTAACATCTGAATTGTGATGAATATCATTTATGACGTGGTAGGGTTCTTTTTATCAAATACGTTCTTCTTTATGAAAACTTGGTTAAGGTACAAAAGGTGTTTTCTTTTTAGAAAACGTTCCCTTCCAAAGAATGTCTTCTGACCTTTTTATTGGACATTTACTCAGAACTTCTTAAAGCTAGTGATAACACTGAAAACTTGAATATTGCTCTCAGTGCATTGTATATCATCCGAAATGTTTTATCAACTGAAGACATCCTAGTGCTAGCACGTGCAGAAAATCCATGTAAGATCTAAGATTGACATTTTTTTGTCTTTGGTGTGTGTTATCCTCTTATCCAATTTAAATCAAGAATTATTACTTCATAGTATTAATGTCGCTCATATGTTTGCTGTCCTCACCCCTGTCAGTGGTAAGGGAAGCAGCTATTGAAAGCATTGAATTGGTTTATTCCATCATAAAGACCGAAAAGTCCTGTGCATGGAATTATATCTTGAATAAATTGATGGAGTCAAGAACAGAAATCTTAATGGATGCATCAATCATCAAAAGGTAATGTGTCCCAATTTATAATGCCATTAACCTTCAGTTTCAGTTATTAAGGGTGATGTGAAGAAAGACTACCTAATAATGACGGTTATTTTCTCATATAAAAAACAGCTGTCAGAGGGAGTAGGATTCTAATTCACTGAAAGATTGCTGAAATTATCATTTATTTCCAAGACATAAATTGCAAAATATTTTTACCTAAATCTCCTTATGTCCTAAGCTAGTTGATGGGATAATACTGCTAAAAAAGGACAATGGTTTTTCAGCTAATTGAAACTTTGTTTTTGTTTTCATTTTCAAGAGTCCTTTGTGACTTGTGGGAAAAGGGACCAACCGCTTTAAACATTTTTTACACTTCTTCTTGGCTGTACTCTGGTTCGTTTAGATTTCAGCCTAAAATCTTAATTCATTTTTCTCGTCAGCAGTATCAGATATAGTTGGTTTCACTGCTGCTTGCCATCCTTACTGCTCCTCTATGTTCAAGCATAACTTGACTGTAATATACGCCATGTCACGTGATTAACGGCTTCTGTCAAGGACCTCAGCGCTGGTCTTTTTACATTTAATTATGATTTATTACGAAGTGAAGGAAGATTTTTTTTAGTTCCAAACAAATTATATTTTCATTTAGATGATGTTTTTAACAAATTGACAAAATTTTATCTGAAGGTTTGATTCCCCTTTAAAAGCATTTTGAAAAAAATAATCTTTAATAAAAACTTTTAAACGTCATACTGAAATACTGAAAAATTGAAATGGTCCCTTTTCCCACAACCAGTCACCTATATGACAATAGTAAAGAAATTTTTTAATGTTTTTTTTTTTGTGATATTCAAGAATTCATCAAAATTGACGAGTTGATCAACACGTGTTACTATTTGTTAATTTTTTTATGTTTTGTTGGTTAAGTTACTAAAATTTTTGAATTTTTGAATGCATCAATATTTCCAACACATCTGTGCTGTCAATGATCATATATCCCAATTGATGTTTTAGGTTATTTCAGAGTATGTATTCAGTCAAGGCAGGAAGAAGAAAAAGTGAATTTGCTAACCTGACATCTACAAAATCTAAAGGAAGTAAAATGGAAGAGAAAAAGTTATCATCTCTGCGCGAGATATCGGCTACACTTGAATACTATACTGTGACATTGCAACATTCTATAATTGATCAGTTAGAGTATGTTGAATCAAAGGTAATTACTGTGACTTGTCTACTGGTCTATTTAACTACTAGTGTTATAGGATAGTGTTATGGTTATTTCTTGTTAAAGTTACATAGAATCCTGTTTTTCCTAAATAGTTTACCCAAGTAACAAATACTAAACATGTTGAACCTAAGACATTGACACATCTGGACATTGTGCGGAAAGTATAATGATATTTTTTGTTGTTTCAGTATATTATCGAAGACCTGTTACCTATTTTGGAAGTCATTTTGAGCAAAAATGAACGTGTTACTCCTATGGAAATATCCCTTGCTGAGAAAGTTATTAAGAAAATCAAACCTTCTTCTATCATTGAAATTGAAGCTGCTCTAAATTTGTTTAAGCAATCTTTAAATTCTCAACCTCTACAAAAACAAGCAATGCAACAGGTAAGTGAAATAGTTGAATTTATAAAAAAAATTTGTTTCAGAAAACGGAATTCATACAGTTTTCCCTCTTGTTAAAGCTTTTAATCATGACATTTCTGTTGTTCACAAATGATTGTTATTCCCATGGGAGAAATATTTCACAAAGTTCTTTTATTCTGGTTTAACTACATAATAATTATTAAGATTAGAAACGGGAAATACTGTATGTGACCTATCTTCTGAAAAGGTCTGTTGATATATTTTAAGGTGCCCTTTCGTTAACATTTCAGATAACTAATGATTATTACGGAAAACTATCTATGTCGTCCCAATTAGCAATTTTAGAAGAGTTGACAGAAATACTGATCTCAAGTACCAGTGTTGAGGTTGCTACAATTGTTCGTATAATTTTAAAAAACATCCATATATCCACACAGCACTTTTCTATTCTGTTGGACAGATTTTGTGAGGATTTTAATGAGAATGGAAAAGCCTTTGAAATCAGGTTTGTCAAATGTTAATGTTACTGTTTTTATAAAATAACAGTTTGTGTTCTGTTTTTACAATGGTTTATAAAAACTTGACGTCTGTTAAGGCTGAAATTGACCGTCATATGAAATATATGAAATTAACAAATGTTTTTGTGAATACACTATTCATTGCTTGATGTATTTATACAAGAAGTTTATCCCGAAATATAACCAAATATATACACTCTGTGAAACCTCTTGATGTATATTTATACTTTATACTCCAAAAAGAATAAGGTATAAAGGTTTCGATGTTTTTCTTTTTCTTGTTTCTTCGTCAACAAATGGAAATGTAAACATTTGACACAATGCAATGGTTCCCCCTATAGTTATGCGCATACAGATACAGAAACCGCTGACATGTTTGGCTATTAAACAAATTTGACGTTTTTTGTTTTTTGTTTTTTGCTTAGGACTCACAACAAGGCCTTTAAACGCTTATAGTATTAGTAAAGAAGATTATTTGGTTATATTTTGGAATAAACTTGTATAAATACATGTATTTAAAATGCTTGATTGATGATGACTTGATGATGACTCGTTGCACTTGGTACATTTGGAATATTGATTATGCTGAAGGAAAATCTTGATAATCTTTAAAGTTGAATATGACTTTTTAAAAGACACACCGTAAAGGGTTAAAAGTCATGTGATCTTTTGGAATACACTACGTGATTCGTCATAATGACAAATTGTATATGATTAATGGAACAGTATAATTTCATAAATGAATTTGAATACAAATATATTTTGATACCCAAACATTATGTTTTCTAATCAAATTGTTTACAGAAATGTTTTTTTCATTACTAGGGCAACTGATGAGAGTGAGGAGATGAATCTGCCTTATTTCAGAAGAACTGTAGAGATATTAGAAGTTGTTATGAATGCCGATTATGTCGATGATCCTAATGAGTTAGTCAGCAGCATATTTGATATTCTCAGAAGGTATGATTTTTTTCTGACTGCATAACCATAATTTCCCCTTGAAGCCTATTGTCTATCTTTTCAGTGTTTGAAAATGTTCCACAAAGTATTCATTTTGGTTATTCAATTTAAGATACTTGATGTAT
Organism: Turritopsis rubra; assembly: GCA_039566895.2. Classification (NCBI taxonomy): domain Eukaryota; kingdom Metazoa; phylum Cnidaria; class Hydrozoa; order Anthoathecata; family Oceaniidae; genus Turritopsis; species Turritopsis rubra. The sequence goes on along the minus strand of CM077631.1, from coordinate 5,398,666 downwards.
GTAAAGTGGTGCAAAATCATAAATTAACTGAAAGAAAGTATAAATTATCATGTGAAGGCAATGTCAATTTTTAGCATTTTCGGAGGATTTAATTTGGTGCATGGGCCTTTTGTTGAAATTTTGCAAATCAGGGTTTAAAAATTTGTTAAGTCAATTCTTCAGAAAATTAATCCCAATCCCAATAAGATACACGTAGATATAATATAATAACCTGTTCAGAGAAATTTCATTGATTTGGAACATCATTTTATTCTAGAGTTCACAAAAGCAGTGATTCTTCCATGGAATATATCAAGCAGTTGCTTTTGAGTATCTTATCAAATCTGATGAAAAGGAAAGAATTTACTCTGGCTGCAGATAAATTCAAAATTTCTTTGGTTATGAGTTGTTTGCAATTGACAAAAGACATGCAAACTGGCCAAGAATGTTTAAATGTTTTAAGCAGTGCCTCTCGTCTTTACCCGACCCATGTTTTACATAATATCATGCATATTTTCTCCTTCATGGGAGAGACGCTGTTGCGTGTTGATAATGAGCACAGTTTTGCAATTATGGCGAAAACTATAGATGCTGTAATACCAGTACTTCTTAATGTAAGCATTGCGTATAAAAATGTAATATTTTCTTTGAATCTGCTGAATTGTGTGCTAATGTGATCGCAAGCTTAGTGTGCTTTAGATGCTTGCATGCTTTACATGCTTTAATGTATTGACATGTTTAGCTTGCTTGTGCACACCACGATGCCAAAGTGCAGAGGCTTCAATGAAAAGGTGGATACCCGAAGGCATTCAAATTTCAGCTGAGGGTATAGTAGTATACTCAACCATCTTGGTGTGTTTATAGCTGAAATTCTAGCATTAGCATATTTAGTTCACTTTACATTGTTTTAACTTCATTAATTTTATCGCAATATGTTCCTAACTAACGGGCTCCTAACTATTAAGGTCTCCTAACTATTAAGGTCAGTTCACACCAGTGGAAAATTTTATTCCTCATTGAGTTAGAAAATTCTTCAGGGAGAAATATTTCAACCGGAAACCGGTGTTTTAATTAACATTCCCATCAGTGAGAAAATAACACATTCGACTTTCCCATCATGTTTAGTTACATCAAATTTATTTTTAACTATATATTTCTACAGTTATTTCAAAACTGACCTTTGTGAATACTGTGCACGAGTCGGTATCTTCGATCGAGAAATTTAGTGCCAAAAATATCAAAACCTTTTGATATTTTTTTCAATGAATTTCTTGAGAGAAAATTAATGAGAATCAGTGGGAACTTTAAATTTCTCATGAGAAATGAGTTCTTACTGCTGTGAACCGACCTTTACAAGCTGACAATATGACAATCTTTCTAACAAGTTAACGTGGAGGAATATTATATCATTTAAGTGAATGAAAAGACATTAGTTTTTCCAATACTCAGAGTTTAATAATTTGAACAATCTTCAGTTAAGTTTCAAGTAAAGATTGCTTATTACATAAAGCCAAAACAAATTCATAATAATCAGGTTCCATAAACATGAGCATGTATATCATCCCAAGCACGTGAGGAGCATGCAAAGCACATAAGCACGCAAGCATGTAAAGCAGGCTAAGCAAATTTAGCAGATTTGTTTTCTTTAATGACACTTATAATTAATTTTCATTTTTATATTCAGTTTTTATGACAATTGTTGCACTTTTTTCAAGTGTAGCTAGCAATAACATCCTAAATTCATGATTAAAGGTGTATAATTATTTTCACTCTAGACCAATAAATGGAACTTATTTTCATTTCTTCCATATTATCTTTAATCACAGCATAATTTAGTCCCTATAACTACTTTCTTCTTGTCACATTAACAGCCAAGCACTGCAAAGCGGCCATCGTCAGAGACGACAGATGAACTTGCCGTATATATTCTGGAGACATTTATTGATTCTGCACCACACTGTCCAGAACATCGTAGATTACATATTCTCAAGCATCTAGTCAAATCTTTGGGTATTTCTGATTATCTGCATCACGCAATCTTATTGCTTGTGCAAAATGTTATTCAGCAAAGAAACCAGGATGTCCAGTGTGAAGACAAGGTTCCTTATTTATTTTTTTGTATTCAACTCGTTCATTCTTTTACATGTCAAGTCTAAGATTCTATAGTTTTATAGATCTTGGTGATTATGATCGATATTTTGACTTGATCTTTATCAAAGAAAACTAAACTTGTTTTCTAGAATTATTTTTGACATGTTTGGTGTTAATTAGTCATTCAACACATTGGTGATTAAAAATTCATCAAATCACATTTGGAGAAAACTTTGATAGCATGGGTACCAAAATAGTAACAACAAGTTGAAATTGTGTGCTAAAAAGTTGCTACAAAACTGAGCACCAAATTGCATAATGTTGTACTCATGTTTTCATGGGATATTATTGTCTTTATTTTTAGGATGCAAAGACACTGTCTCCAATCACACTTGATTTTTGTATTGAGTTTTTTTCCTCCTACAAAGCAGAAGAACAGCTTTATTCATTGCATAGTTTGGTGAGACATATGAGCACTACTTTTCAACTGGAAAGAAGTATGTATTCAACCCCATTTTCTGATTTCAAATTCATAAAGTTTTGAGACATCAAGTTTCACAAATCAGTGACAGTCCAAAACTGCATTTTGTGACAATAAAGGGTAATGCTTGGGATAAGCATAAGTAAGAAAGTAATCATATCTACAAGGAAATCAATTACAATGAAAAAAAGAATAACTAGGAGACTAAAGGCTTAATTGTTTAATTGCTTTATCTGTTGCAAAAAAGAAAAAGAAAAGAAAATGTAACTGTCAGTCGTTTGATGGTCGCTGATAAATTTTACTGTTACCGATTGTAGATAACCATTATAAAAAGATTACTTTACACATATGAAATTTCCATATATGTTTCCTGAATATTTGTTAACAATATGAGTTAAAAGGCATCTTTTTGTGGACCCATTCTTTTCTGATCCAGATGTTTATTTGCTGTGAAACTTCTTTTTACTTTATCAAAGGCTGTGAAACTTCTTGTTACATTAATTTTTGGGATTATAATAAAATAAATGTCACAATAATAAATTGATTTACGAAAATAAATCCACGCAAAGTATATAAAAAAATTGTGTAATTATAAGCAGACATCTAAGAGTCCTGTGACTAATGGACCATTAACTGAACAACCTACCATCTCAGGTAACATGTGTGTAAAATCAAAGAAATTGGCCAAAATGTGTTAAATTCCCAGAGAACATATTTGAGAAAATAAATCCACATGAAATGTAAAAAAAATTACCTGTGAAAATAAATCCACGGAAAAATTTTACCCCTTCAGGTACAAGGTTTTGGGGAGGGGGCTTTGATTTCAGTGTTAAAAAAATATGTTGGTAAAAAAAGTAATGGCATTTGCTAAAGGTATTCACTTGTTGTTGAATGTATTTCTTATGTGGTACTTACTTATTATCTCTCTATTCTCATTTCAGGGCAACAATCACCAACTAAAAAATCGATGAAAAGCAAGCAAGTTGCTAAGAATGTCGGTGATAAAAATGCCAAAGTTTTATACTTCACTCTCATTTCGTTTATTACAAATGTTTTTCAAACCGAGGCCTTTTCATTAAATTGTGAAAGCATCAGCAGTAATATAGAAGTGAAAAGAAAAAATTTGTTTTCTGATACCTATGTCAGGTATGTTAATTCACTTTTTGAAAAGTAATTTATTGTCATTGTAAAGATTTGTCAACTGAATGTTGAAATTGCATCATCTGCATAGACTAAGTTAACTGCTAGTCGTTTGAACATTTAATGCATTGTTATGATTGCTTAAGTGGTCTCCTTACACAAAGAGGTGTTAGCACAGCAATGTTGTAAGAGCAACTTTATTGTCTTATTTTGCAATCAGCATGAGTCTTGATTCATGCAAGTAAGCAAATGGTAGTTTGTTTACTTGACTTTTATTCTACCTTGTGTGGAAGGAAAGAAAAACTAGTCAATAGTAACTAAAGCTGTCTCATGTATACGTTTGTTACTCTTAGTTCTCCAAACAGACATAACATCTATGCATGTATAATAATAATCCATAATAATAATGATATAGCCTCTCAAAATGATCAAAGAAAGTCTGTTAGATAATTTGGTTCTTTTAAATGTCTATCTAGAAAAACCCAAATGCTAAATTGATTTTATAGTTGGATTCATTTCAGTTTTGTAAGTGCAAGAATGAAGCTTGTTCCTTGTTTTCTTGTTCAGTTTGGTTGAAGAACTGTTCACATTTGCTAAAGAAATTGTTCAGCATGTCAACTCATATAAAGAATGTCAATCTTCGAAGGTTTGGCAAAGCTTAATACAGAAAACATATGATGTTGTTGGTATGGTGTACAACCTTTTACCTTTTGGGCCGTTCATATCAGTTGTCAAAGGTCTGCTGTCAAAAGATAATGAATTGATCAAGAAAAAGTGTCTAGAATTGTTGTGTACAAAATTAGGGGAAGCTGAAGAGTATAGTGATAAACAGGTATAAGCATTCCTGAAGTTTATGAACATCAGAAATAGTGTATCTCTGACAAAAATGTTCCTTAAATGTAGCAGTTTCAGGGGAATGATTTCAGCTACATTATTGATATTTTTAAATGATATTGATGAAGGTAGTGATAATTTTATCAATTGTTATGATTTTCCTTAAAACTGTCACGAATGCTGATAATGTGTTTTGTTTATACAGATTTTCATTCGTTTTTACAAAGAAACCTGTATTTTGGATTGTCTTCAGTAACAGATATTACGTTTGTTTATAGAAACAGAATCTTATTGCGTTAATGAAAGATATTGTAAACATGATCAGCAAGGATGTTGATGATAAAGATGTCAATCCAGTGAATACTCAACTCATGTTATATGCCACAAAGCTTCTTGCTATCAAACTTTGCCCACAGAATAATGATGATTTCATCAAGATTCTTCCAATAATAGTTAATCAGTACACAAATTTGTCATCCAATAATCTGATAGTAATAAGTGCTATTCTATGCGTTGCTGAGTTATGCAAGCAGCTCAAATCTGAGGTCATACCATACTTACAACAGCTTGTAACTCCCATCTTAGGTAAAGTTACCATGGAAGTTACACAGTCAAAGTATGTTCAAAATGTTATCTATTTAACAAGATATTGGTTTTTAGAAGTTATAGAAACTAAAATATTAAGTGGTTGATTAATATTCTGAAATAATGGAGTTTGGAAATTTAATGGGAACTGCAATGCTTTATTTTGTTTTTACCCAGATAAATACCAATTGATTTTAAATTTTTTGGATTTTTTTAGTGCCAATGTTTTGCTGCTTTCAAGTTGCATCACAGCTTTACAAAATATTCTTAAAGCTGTACCACTATTTATGAGTCCTTACTTATGTGACATCCTGAAGAAGCTATGCATTGTTTCGGTTGTATCACAGAGTAATACTGATAAAACTCTCACCAATAAAGTGGCTTTGCTTAAATTGGATATTGGTCAACTTGTCCCAACCAGAGTTCTTATTCCTGCTATTGCAGACTGTTATGATGATTTTGTTCAATCCAATATGGTATTTAAAAATTTTATTTTGCAGATGAAACAATTTTATCGAGCGAAATCAAGTAGGGTTTTACTGTTCAGATAATGTTACTTTGTGTTTTAGGATTTACTTCCTGCTCTGGTCGAAGTTTATTGCACTAGTTTCCAATATATTTCTAAAGAAGATGCGAACATAAATTTCAACAACATTATTGGCAGTACGTTCCAAAAAATGCTCTGTGTTCGTTCTGTTATTCCAAGTACTAAATTGGAATTAGCAAAAGTTATAGAAGATGTCGTCATCAGAGCATTTTGTGATTTATCATTAAAACTATCTGAAAATAGCTTGCGACCTATGTATCTGCAGGTACTTCTTTTCTAAACTTGTATGGTAAACTATTCCGAGGTGTAACCTTGTAAGTGCATAGTTTGACAAAAATCTTGTTGATATTGTTGTAGCTGGAGAAATGGAGTCGCTGTTCGAATAGGTTTTACATGCTGGTTTTGATTATGCAAATGTTTCCATGGACATTTTTTCCTTTTATAGATATTCAGCTCATCAACGGCTCAAAAAGCTTCGACGATATCTCCTCTAGTTGTTACATTCTACAGGCTATCCATGGAGTTGTCAAAACGATTGAAGAGTTTGTTTCTCTTATTTTTTGGATATATCTTAAGAAACTGTACAGAGTTATTAGCTGAGATGAACAATTTTACCCTTAGTATGAACCTTATATCTACTATGATATCAGTCTTATTATTCATTAAGCTTTTTTAAATCCTTTCGTTGCTATCTTGTAAATAGAAGCAAGTTACCTTTACACCTATATATCCCATCACTCTGTTGCATTATTTGACATTTTCTGTTGTTATTGCTTTGATACAGGCAAAGAAATTGATGTTTATTACCAAGAACTCAATGAATCTATTCTGGACACACTTTCTAATTGTTTTCGTTATGATACCCAAGGCTTTGTCACTAAACAGAGATTTGAATCCATCATGAAGCCACTGGTTGATCAGGTAATAAAAATATTTCCCTTTTACGGTCCTGTTAGATGGTGAATTAGATAAACTATGTTCAAAATGTACTAAATATGTGTTAACTTACGGAATAGTTAATCGTGAATCTGACGTAAATTACTAAAAAAACTAGTTAATTGATGTCAATGAAGAACTAAAATCAATATGTATTGTGAAAATAGTTTCTTCCTTGAGCATAATCCAATAGTTTACCGTCAGACAGGACCTTTGAAAAGTTTGATTTAATTCACGTAAATATCATTTTTCTCATTATTCGTTTAGCTGGAAGTGTACCTTTATGATAAGCCCACTGGCTATTTAGAATTTGTGCACAAACATCTTTCACCTTGCCTTGTGAACTTTGCTGCTGCGGTCAACGATAGTTCATGCTGGAAACCACTTAATCATTCTATTTTGTTGAAATCCAAATCCCCAAGATCAGAGGTATGTAGATATTTCAGGCTAAGTAGACAAAGAAAATACGAATTCATTTTAGAAATCTGTAAGATGTTGGAGTCCGGACAATTTCCTTTGAGATGTATTGTGAGTGTTGTGGAATTTTTAAATATCAGAGACCAAAAAGTTTCACTTTTGGCTCACTAAAAAAATTGAAATTGTCTATCATCTGAAACCAGAAATCCATAATAGATCTTTGCAACGGTTGGCGTTACGTAAGACCTTGTTGAAGGATGTGAAACTCGATAATAGTAAATTAAATTCGCATTTTCTTATGCACGCCTTCTACTTAAAAAGGAAATATCGCCATTGGATAATCCACACTTAATGTGCTGGTGGTCTTAGTATTAACGATTGTTATTATCCCAACCTGATGTTCAGAGAGAAAAAAGGGAACTATGTTTCGATTTTTAAAGTTGTGTAAATCCTACTTTCTTTTTGTATTCGTTGTTATATTGCTTCAACGTAATTCAATGATTTTAATATTCTTGCAATGATGTGGCAATGTAATAATATAATTGGTTGTATTCTGTTAATCATTGCTGCACCTATGATCTAGTGATTGAAATTACTAATGAACAAACGAATTTGACGCAGTGATTGAGAAGAACGTGTCTAGAGGACCCCGTTCCTTGAGCATTTAAACTTACAGGTTTTGAAAATAAGGCTACCTAAAAGGCAATACTAGGTTCGAAATTCAAATGGAAAGACAGAACCATTCTTACATATATCTATTGAAATTCTTACATCATAATCAGTTTTAGGAATATATCATTGTAATGATGGAATATTATTCATTGACTGACTTTACCAAAAGAACTAAGAAAAACAAATGTAATACAAGTGACTGAGACATGATAACGAAAACAACTTAATACAAGTTAATAATTGTTAAAGGAAAGACGAATGAGACAGAGAAATGAGTAGAAAAGATTTCAAAACTTATATTGAACAGAAACATACAGATAAATTTTTTGGTTTCAGAAGAAAAACTGCAAAACATGCATACTCATACTTGTGTGGTAGGTACTCATGGCTTTATGATGAAATAAAAAGAGCTTCTTCAAAAGTTGATAACAAAGATGTCAGATAAGAACTTATGAGGGTCAAATGTTAAATTTTAAAGTTGTTTTCATTCGACAACCGAACAATCATTCTCGTCTTACGAAAAAATGTATCGAGAATCTAAACACTGAAATAACCTGGAAAATAAGTCTTTCCAATAAATTTCTTTTTTGAAATTCGTCACCTTTACGGATGTTGAGAAAGAGCTGACGGGTTTACGATCTGATTGCGCTGATTTGATCCACAATGTCAGCGGCTCAGCCCCTTTATTTCCCATTGCACTATTTCGTTAATGTTTCAGCAATAACAGGTTTTCGCTTTTGCTCTGTATAAACCATATACAACCTTCAGTATTTTCAAGTTATGGGTCATGGGTTAAAAAGTCGAATTTCAGATTATAACCTCTTTTCACGGTCAATATCTCACTATGTTACTATGTTAATATCACTCCAAATTTTAATGCTGCCCATACATTTCAGGTTCGGCTGGCAGCATTGGAAGTTATTTGTGAAATCTATAATCGAATGGGAGAGAGTTACATGATCCTTGTGCCGGAGACAATTCCATTTTTAGCTGAGAGTTTGGAAGGTATAATAATTTGTTTCGCTAAAGGGGTGTTTCTTTACCTTAATATCATACGAATATTTATTATCACGAATTGAAGGAGCGGCGATAAGGTGATAAGGCATACCGAACTACACAGGGTCTATTTTAATTGGGTCCATATACAAACAGAAAGTACTAAAAATTTAGTATTTAAGTGTAACTTTTCTTCTAAGACCTGATGTATTGAAAATATTTCACCAGAATAACACGTAATTCACGTAATTCATTAAAGTTAAATTAAAGTTAAAAATTATTCATTAAAGTTAAAAAGTTGAGCGAAAAAAAAGTAGTATTTTAAAAACATTTAAATACATCCATTCAATTTATAAAAATCCCTTAACTAATAAATAATAGGAGAAAGACAGTTAAACAATACTTAAAAAACATAATTTTTGATAAATTTACTTTATCAAAGGAAAAACTTGATTGATGTTAATATCTTATTTTTAACGCCTGAAAAGAAATTTTATTGACTACAGAATCAAGAACCAATTACAAGGCTAGAGGCGTGAACAATTTCCGCATGAGGAAAGCACAGGTTTGTATTCGAGTCACAAATATAAACTACCAAAAATTTATGACTGAAAACTTTTACTTGGCAAAAAAATATTATACTATACTTTCTTCAGCAAAGAAGAAATATTTTCAGCAAATCACAAAATTTGGACAAAAATATTTTTTTCAGGTATTTTCACGGAAAACGTTTATATTGGTTTTCACAGGCATAAAATTAATGGTACAGTGAAAACCTCTCTATAAGGGACATCCCATACAGCGGATACATTCTTTGTGGTCCCTGCTATACTGTATGATGTATAATTAATGCGGATTCATATTGTAGTTCCATCACCATGATGATCAGCCAGCTTTGTATGACAATAATCGTAATTACGTAACTCAAACTGTAGCCGTAACCCTTACTATAAACCCACCCATACAACCCACCCATACAACCCCAAGAGTTATAAAACAAACCACACTGTTTATTATGAATTCAAGATTCATTAGAATAATATGATTTTCTGTTGTCAACAATTCGAGCTGTCAGAATATAGGATGCCATCCCTCTATTACGTGCATCGTAGGTACATGTCAAAAAGTTAATTTTTCCATTAGGATACATTAAATGCTCTGCTATGAATATAAGTCAGAATTTGGTTATTTGACCCTGTAAAACTTTCAAGTCAAGCACGTATTGTTTACAAATGTTTCGATTCTCTGCAGGGTCATAAATTAATTTTCAGGAATTTTCAGGCACTTTGTTTGATTTTTAGTTTAAGACAGAGCATGAATAATAAACTGTGTAATAGACCAGATAATGCAAGTACAAGTTCATCAGAGGTGCAGCGGTGTTTCCATTGGACATTTCTTCATAATGAAGACCAGCTAACTATCCACGGTCAACAAATAATGAAAGTCGCGATTAATAAAAATTTAAGTTCCAAATAAAAAAGATTATTTTCGCCCGCATAATTCATTAGAATAAACCATGCTGTGACTTGCCCCAAGTATTCGAACTCAAAATGATACCCTGGGTAGTTCGGTATGCCTTTAACAAGGAGTAAAACCAAATGTTATTTCTGTTATTTCATAGCATTTCCCAAACAATTAAAAAAAGTTCCTGTTATATAACATAAGTTAAAAAAACTTCCATTTCGATTACATCAAGAAATATCGAGCGCGATGAAATTTAGGAAAAGAAAAAACGTAGATACCTCATATTAAGTGGATTATTTTTACCATCGATTTGATATTGTAGACTTTTTTAACGAATTATTTTTATAACATATAAATCTTTACGTGTACCACAAGGCTTCAGGAATTTCAACGGCATAACTGAAACAATAGTTTCCTAACGCGTTGATCGCGCGCGTTGATAGGTGGCCTTAGGCCTTGGGCTCTTTGGCTTAAAAGCCTTTCAGACATGTTTTGCCCTACTCTATCAAAAGTCTTAAGTTAAATTCAACTAATGCATAGTTTTCAAAGGCCTTCATCTTTCACTAGTGAATTACATAATCCACTGAAAATTACAATCTAATAATGTATTTTCTACATTTACTCTAGATGATGCTATCGAAGTAGAACTGCAATGTCAAAAGGCAATCAAGCAAATAGAAGAGATAACTGGAGAATCTCTGCAAAAGTATTTTTAATAACAACGTTTTGTAATTTCCTGATCAATTACCAAAGGAAACCAAACAACAAAAGCCGTATTATATTTAAACCCCTTCCTTCTCCAAATACAACGTGGTATAGGTGTTTTCCGATATATTTCGGCTGTCACTACCTAGTTACCCTACACTGAAAGTCATATATATGTATATATATACAAATATATAATGAGCCGCGCTTGCACTGTTTTGAACGAAAGGACATGGCTTTTGTAAAGGCCGCTGAAATACTGCAAATTACCGTTTGCTTCTGATGTTGGAAATGCCAATTTGACGTCATATTCCGTACGTTCTATAAAACGCGTCAAAGCTTTCATCGGAAGGTGAAAGTCACTGTCGAAGGGCCACTCTAAATGTTCTGAGCACATTTCCGAGCAATAGTCACAACTACGCCCTTCCAAAGCTTTGGAACTTTATACGGCCTGGCCAAAGGCGTGCCCTGTGTGAGGATCGAACTCACGACCTTCAGATTATGAGACTGACGCGCTGCCTACTGCGCTAACAAGGCTGTGTGGCGTGACCTGTGCGTTTAAATGCGATTGCACTCGGGTGTTCCAAGTGGAGCTAACGATGGTCGAACTTCTACCATTTCGAACGAAAGCGTCCTCCAGGAAAATCAGGCTCCACCGAGATTTGAACTCGGATCGCAGGATTCAGAGTCCTGAGTGCTAACCATTACACCATGGAGCCGAGTTTGGCGCTGACTGGCGTCACGTCGCGCGTGGATGGTTCCGTCCGGGCTCGAACCGGGGACCTTTCGCGTGTAAAGCGAACGTGATAACCACTACACTACGGAACCTGTCTCAACATCTGTACCAAATGTTCGATCCCGGTTGGACTATTACACCAGAGACTGAACAGTCGATGTTAGAAACATAAGAAAAAGTAAAGAAAAGAAAAAGCGCTGGCTGTTTAACGTTCACGAGCGTGTGTGTCCGAATGACTAACATCCACGTCGTGAAAAATTGTCGCGGGCGGTTCCGTAGTGTAGCGGTTATCACGTGCGCTTCACACGCGCAAGGTCCTCGGTTCGAGCCCGAGCGGAACCATCACACAGTGGTATAGGTGTTTTCCGATATATTTCGGCTGTCACTACCTAGTTACCCTACACTGAAAGTCATATATATGTATATATATACAAATATATAATGAGCCGCGCTTGCACTGTTTTGAACGAAAGGACATGGCTTTTGTAAAAGCCGCTGAAATACTGCAAATTACCGTTTGCTTCTGATGTTGGAAATGCCAATTTGACGTCATATTCCGTACGTTCTATAAAACGCGTCAAAGCTTTCATCGGAAGGTGAAAGTCACTGTCGAAGGGCCACTCTAAATGTTCTGAGCACATTTCCGAGCAATAGTCACAACTACGCCCTTCCAAAGCTTTGGAACTTTATACGGCCTGGCCAAAGGCGTGCCCTGTGTGAGGATCGAACTCACGACCTTCAGATTATGAGACTGACGCGCTGCCTACTGCGCTAACAAGGCTGTGTGGCGTGACCTGTGCGTTTAAATGCGATTGCACTCGGGTGTTCCAAGTGGAGCTAACGATGGTCGAACTTCTACCATTTCGAACGAAAGCGTCCTCCAGGAAAATCAGGCTCCACCGAGATTTGAACTCGGATCGCAGGATTCAGAGTCCTGAGTGCTAACCATTACACCATGGAGCCGAGTTTGGCGCTGACTGGCGTCACGTCGCGCGTGGATGGTTCCGTCCGGGCTCGAACCGGGGACCTTTCGCGTGTAAAGCGAACGTGATAACCACTACACTACGGAACCTGTCTCAACATCTGTACCAAATGTTCGATCCCGGTTGGACTATTACACCAGAGACTGAACAGTCGATGTTAGAAACATAAGAAAAAGTAAAGAAAAGAAAAAGCGCTGGCTGTTTAACGTTCACGAGCGTGTGTGTCCGAATGACTAACATCCACGTCGTGAAAAATTGTCGCGGGCGGTTCCGTAGTGTAGCGGTTATCACGTGCGCTTCACACGCGCAAGGTCCTCGGTTCGAGCCCGAGCGGAACCATCACACAGTGGTATAGGTGTTTTCCGATATATTTCGGCTGTCACTACCTAGTTACCCTACACTGAAAGTCATATATATGTATATATATACAAATATATAATGAGCCGCGCTTGCACTGTTTTGAACGAAAGGACATGGCTTTTGTAAAAGCCGCTGAAATACTGCAAATTACCGTTTGCTTCTGATGTTGGAAATGCCAATTTGACGTCATATTCCGTACGTTCTATAAAACGCGTCAAAGCTTTCATCGGAAGGTGAAAGTCACTGTCGAAGGGCCACTCTAAATGTTCTGAGCACATTTCCGAGCAATAGTCACAACTACGCCCTTCCAAAGCTTTGGAACTTTATACGGCCTGGCCAAAGGCGTGCCCTGTGTGAGGATCGAACTCACGACCTTCAGATTATGAGACTGACGCGCTGCCTACTGCGCTAACAAGGCTGTGTGGCGTGACCTGTGCGTTTAAATGCGATTGCACTCGGGTGTTCCAAGTGGAGCTAACGATGGTCGAACTTCTACCATTTCGAACGAAAGCGTCCTCCAGGAAAATCAGGCTCCACCGAGATTTGAACTCGGATCGCAGGATTCAGAGTCCTGAGTGCTAACCATTACACCATGGAGCCGAGTTTGGCGCTGACTGGCGTCACGTCGCGCGTGGATGGTTCCGTCCGGGCTCGAACCGGGGACCTTTCGCGTGTAAAGCGAACGTGATAACCACTACACTACGGAACCTGTCTCAACATCTGTACCAAATGTTCGATCCCGGTTGGACTATTACACCAGAGACTGAACAGTCGATGTTAGAAACATAAGAAAAAGTAAAGAAAAGAAAAAGCGCTGGCTGTTTAACGTTCACGAGCGTGTGTGTCCGAATGACTAACATCCACGTCGTGAAAAATTGTCGCGGGCGGTTCCGTAGTGTAGCGGTTATCACGTGCGCTTCACACGCGCAAGGTCCTCGGTTCGAGCCCGAGCGGAACCATCACACAGTGGTATAGGTGTTTTCCGATATATTTCGGCTGTCACTACCTAGTTACCCTACACTGAAAGTCATATATATGTATATATATACAAATATATAATGAGCCGCGCTTGCACTGTTTTGAACGAAAGGACATGGCTTTTGTAAAAGCCGCTGAAATACTGCAAATTACCGTTTGCTTCTGATGTTGGAAATGCCAATTTGACGTCATATTCCGTACGTTCTATAAAACGCGTCAAAGCTTTCATCGGAAGGTGAAAGTCACTGTCGAAGGGCCACTCTAAATGTTCTGAGCACATTTCCGAGCAATAGTCACAACTACGCCCTTCCAAAGCTTTGGAACTTTATACGGCCTGGCCAAAGGCGTGCCCTGTGTGAGGATCGAACTCACGACCTTCAGATTATGAGACTGACGCGCTGCCTACTGCGCTAACAAGGCTGTGTGGCGTGACCTGTGCGTTTAAATGCGATTGCACTCGGGTGTTCCAAGTGGAGCTAACGATGGTCGAACTTCTACCATTTCGAACGAAAGCGTCCTCCAGGAAAATCAGGCTCCACCGAGATTTGAACTCGGATCGCAGGATTCAGAGTCCTGAGTGCTAACCATTACACCATGGAGCCGAGTTTGGCGCTGACTGGCGTCACGTCGCGCGTGGATGGTTCCGTCCGGGCTCGAACCGGGGACCTTTCGCGTGTAAAGCGAACGTGATAACCACTACACTACGGAACCTGTCTCAACATCTGTACCAAATGTTCGATCCCGGTTGGACTATTACACCAGAGACTGAACAGTCGATGTTAGAAACATAAGAAAAAGTAAAGAAAAGAAAAAGCGCTGGCTGTTTAACGTTCACGAGCGTGTGTGTCCGAATGACTAACATCCACGTCGTGAAAAATTGTCGCGGGCGGTTCCGTAGTGTAGCGGTTATCACGTGCGCTTCACACGCGCAAGGTCCTCGGTTCGAGCCCGAGCGGAACCATCACACAGTGGTATAGGTGTTTTCCGATATATTTCGGCTGTCACTACCTAGTTACCCTACACTGAAAGTCATATATATGTATATATATACAAATATATAATGAGCCGCGCTTGCACTGTTTTGAACGAAAGGACATGGCTTTTGTAAAAGCCGCTGAAATACTGCAAATTACCGTTTGCTTCTGATGTTGGAAATGCCAATTTGACGTCATATTCCGTACGTTCTATAAAACGCGTCAAAGCTTTCATCGGAAGGTGAAAGTCACTGTCGAAGGGCCACTCTAAATGTTCTGAGCACATTTCCGAGCAATAGTCACAACTACGCCCTTCCAAAGCTTTGGAACTTTATACGGCCTGGCCAAAGGCGTGCCCTGTGTGAGGATCGAACTCACGACCTTCAGATTATGAGACTGACGCGCTGCCTACTGCGCTAACAAGGCTGTGTGGCGTGACCTGTGCGTTTAAATGCGATTGCACTCGGGTGTTCCAAGTGGAGCTAACGATGGTCGAACTTCTACCATTTCGAACGAAAGCGTCCTCCAGGAAAATCAGGCTCCACCGAGATTTGAACTCGGATCGCAGGATTCAGAGTCCTGAGTGCTAACCATTACACCATGGAGCCGAGTTTGGCGCTGACTGGCGTCACGTCGCGCGTGGATGGTTCCGTCCGGGCTCGAACCGGGGACCTTTCGCGTGTAAAGCGAACGTGATAACCACTACACTACGGAACCTGTCTCAACATCTGTACCAAATGTTCGATCCCGGTTGGACTATTACACCAGAGACTGAACAGTCGATGTTAGAAACATAAGAAAAAGTAAAGAAAAGAAAAAGCGCTGGCTGTTTAACGTTCACGAGCGTGTGTGTCCGAATGACTAACATCCACGTCGTGAAAAATTGTCGCGGGCGGTTCCGTAGTGTAGCGGTTATCACGTGCGCTTCACACGCGCAAGGTCCTCGGTTCGAGCCCGAGCGGAACCATCACACAGTGGTATAGGTGTTTTCCGATATATTTCGGCTGTCACTACCTAGTTACCCTACACTGAAAGTCATATATATGTATATATATACAAATATATAATGAGCCGCGCTTGCACTGTTTTGAACGAAAGGACATGGCTTTTGTAAAAGCCGCTGAAATACTGCAAATTACCGTTTGCTTCTGATGTTGGAAATGCCAATTTGACGTCATATTCCGTACGTTCTATAAAACGCGTCAAAGCTTTCATCGGAAGGTGAAAGTCACTGTCGAAGGGCCACTCTAAATGTTCTGAGCACATTTCCGAGCAATAGTCACAACTACGCCCTTCCAAAGCTTTGGAACTTTATACGGCCTGGCCAAAGGCGTGCCCTGTGTGAGGATCGAACTCACGACCTTCAGATTATGAGACTGACGCGCTGCCTACTGCGCTAACAAGGCTGTGTGGCGTGACCTGTGCGTTTAAATGCGATTGCACTCGGGTGTTCCAAGTGGAGCTAACGATGGTCGAACTTCTACCATTTCGAACGAAAGCGTCCTCCAGGAAAATCAGGCTCCACCGAGATTTGAACTCGGATCGCAGGATTCAGAGTCCTGAGTGCTAACCATTACACCATGGAGCCGAGTTTGGCGCTGACTGGCGTCACGTCGCGCGTGGATGGTTCCGTCCGGGCTCGAACCGGGGACCTTTCGCGTGTAAAGCGAACGTGATAACCACTACACTACGGAACCTGTCTCAACATCTGTACCAAATGTTCGATCCCGGTTGGACTATTACACCAGAGACTGAACAGTCGATGTTAGAAACATAAGAAAAAGTAAAGAAAAGAAAAAGCGCTGGCTGTTTAACGTTCACGAGCGTGTGTGTCCGAATGACTAACATCCACGTCGTGAAAAATTGTCGCGGGCGGTTCCGTAGTGTAGCGGTTATCACGTGCGCTTCACACGCGCAAGGTCCTCGGTTCGAGCCCGAGCGGAACCATCACACAGTGGTATAGGTGTTTTCCGATATATTTCGGCTGTCACTACCTAGTTACCCTACACTGAAAGTCATATATATGTATATATATACAAATATATAATGAGCCGCGCTTGCACTGTTTTGAACGAAAGGACATGGCTTTTGTAAAAGCCGCTGAAATACTGCAAATTACCGTTTGCTTCTGATGTTGGAAATGCCAATTTGACGTCATATTCCGTACGTTCTATAAAACGCGTCAAAGCTTTCATCGGAAGGTGAAAGTCACTGTCGAAGGGCCACTCTAAATGTTCTGAGCACATTTCCGAGCAATAGTCACAACTACGCCCTTCCAAAGCTTTGGAACTTTATACGGCCTGGCCAAAGGCGTGCCCTGTGTGAGGATCGAACTCACGACCTTCAGATTATGAGACTGACGCGCTGCCTACTGCGCTAACAAGGCTGTGTGGCGTGACCTGTGCGTTTAAATGCGATTG
The DNA here is from genome assembly GCA_039566895.2 of Turritopsis rubra. Classification (NCBI taxonomy): domain Eukaryota; kingdom Metazoa; phylum Cnidaria; class Hydrozoa; order Anthoathecata; family Oceaniidae; genus Turritopsis; species Turritopsis rubra. The sequence goes on along the minus strand of CM077631.1, from coordinate 5,381,368 downwards.
CACTCGGGTGTTCCAAGTGGAGCTAACGATGGTCGAACTTCTACCATTTCGAACGAAAGCGTCCTCCAGGAAAATCAGGCTCCACCGAGATTTGAACTCGGATCGCAGGATTCAGAGTCCTGAGTGCTAACCATTACACCATGGAGCCGAGTTTGGCGCTGACTGGCGTCACGTCGCGCGTGGATGGTTCCGTCCGGGCTCGAACCGGGGACCTTTCGCGTGTAAAGCGAACGTGATAACCACTACACTACGGAACCTGTCTCAACATCTGTACCAAATGTTCGATCCCGGTTGGACTATTACACCAGAGACTGAACAGTCGATGTTAGAAACATAAGAAAAAGTAAAGAAAAGAAAAAGCGCTGGCTGTTTAACGTTCACGAGCGTGTGTGTCCGAATGACTAACATCCACGTCGTGAAAAATTGTCGCGGGCGGTTCCGTAGTGTAGCGGTTATCACGTGCGCTTCACACGCGCAAGGTCCTCGGTTCGAGCCCGAGCGGAACCATCACACAGTGGTATAGGTGTTTTCCGATATATTTCGGCTCTCACTACCTAGTTACCCTACACTGAAAGTCATATATATGTATATATATACAAATATATAATGAGCCGCGCTTGCACTGTTTTGAACGAAAGGACATGGCTTTTGTAAAAGCCGCTGAAATACTGCAAATTACCGTTTGCTTCTGATGTTGGAAATGCCAATTTGACGTCATATTCCGTACGTTCTATAAAACGCGTCAAAGCTTTCATCGGAAGGTGAAAGTCACTGTCGAAGGGCCACTCTAAATGTTCTGAGCACATTTCCGAGCAATAGTCACAACTACGCCCTTCCAAAGCTTTGGAACTTTATACGGCCTGGCCAAAGGCGTGCCCTGTGTGAGGATCGAACTCACGACCTTCAGATTATGAGACTGACGCGCTGCCTACTGCGCTAACAAGGCTGTGTGGCGTGACCTGTGCGTTTAAATGCGATTGCACTCGGGTGTTCCAAGTGGAGCTAACGATGGTCGAACTTCTACCATTTCGAACGAAAGCGTCCTCCAGGAAAATCAGGCTCCACCGAGATTTGAACTCGGATCGCAGGATTCAGAGTCCTGAGTGCTAACCATTACACCATGGAGCCGAGTTTGGCGCTGACTGGCGTCACGTCGCGCGTGGATGGTTCCGCCCGGGCTCGAACCGGGGACCTTTCGCGTGTAAAGCGAACGTGATAACCACTACACTACGGAACCTGTCTCAACATCTGTACCAAATGTTCGATCCCGGTTGGACTATTACACCAGAGACTGAACAGTCGATGTTAGAAACATAAGAAAAAGTAAAGAAAAGAAAAAGCGCTGGCTGTTTAACGTTCACGAGCGTGTGTGTCCGAATGACTAACATCCACGTCGTGAAAAATTGTCGCGGGCGGTTCCGTAGTGTAGCGGTTATCACGTGCGCTTCACACGCGCAAGGTCCTCGGTTCGAGCCCGAGCGGAACCATCACACAGTGGTATAGGTGTTTTCCGATATATTTCGGCTGTCACTACCTAGTTACCCTACACTGAAAGTCATATATATGTATATATATACAAATATATAATGAGCCGCGCTTGCACTGTTTTGAACGAAAGGACATGGCTTTTGTAAAAGCCGCTGAAATACTGCAAATTACCGTTTGCTTCTGATGTTGGAAATGCCAATTTGACGTCATATTCCGTACGTTCTATAAAACGCGTCAAAGCTTTCATCGGAAGGTGAAAGTCACTGTCGAAGGGCCACTCTAAATGTTCTGAGCACATTTCCGAGCAATAGTCACAACTACGCCCTTCCAAAGCTTTGGAACTTTATACGGCCTGGCCAAAGGCGTGCCCTGTGTGAGGATCGAACTCACGACCTTCAGATTATGAGACTGACGCGCTGCCTACTGCGCTAACAAGGCTGTGTGGCGTGACCTGTGCGTTTAAATGCGATTGCACTCGGGTGTTCCAAGTGGAGCTAACGATGGTCGAACTTCTACCATTTCGAACGAAAGCGTCCTCCAGGAAAATCAGGCTCCACCGAGATTTGAACTCGGATCGCAGGATTCAGAGTCCTGAGTGCTAACCATTACACCATGGAGCCGAGTTTGGCGCTGACTGGCGTCACGTCGCGCGTGGATGGTTCCGCCCGGGCTCGAACCGGGGACCTTTCGCGTGTAAAGCGAACGTGATAACCACTACACTACGGAACCTGTCTCAACATCTGTACCAAATGTTCGATCCCGGTTGGACTATTACACCAGAGACTGAACAGTCGATGTTAGAAACATAAGAAAAAGTAAAGAAAAGAAAAAGCGCTGGCTGTTTAACGTTCACGAGCGTGTGTGTCCGAATGACTAACATCCACGTCGTGAAAAATTGTCGCGGGCGGTTCCGTAGTGTAGCGGTTATCACGTGCGCTTCACACGCGCAAGGTCCTCGGTTCGAGCCCGAGCGGAACCATCACACAGTGGTATAGGTGTTTTCCGATATATTTCGGCTGTCACTACCTAGTTACCCTACACTGAAAGTCATATATATGTATATATATACAAATATATAATGAGCCGCGCTTGCACTGTTTTGAACGAAAGGACATGGCTTTTGTAAAAGCCGCTGAAATACTGCAAATTACCGTTTGCTTCTGATGTTGGAAATGCCAATTTGACGTCATATTCCGTACGTTCTATAAAACGCGTCAAAGCTTTCATCGGAAGGTGAAAGTCACTGTCGAAGGGCCACTCTAAATGTTCTGAGCACATTTCCGAGCAATAGTCACAACTACGCCCTTCCAAAGCTTTGGAACTTTATACGGCCTGGCCAAAGGCGTGCCCTGTGTGAGGATCGAACTCACGACCTTCAGATTATGAGACTGACGCGCTGCCTACTGCGCTAACAAGGCTGTGTGGCGTGACCTGTGCGTTTAAATGCGATTGCACTCGGGTGTTCCAAGTGGAGCTAACGATGGTCGAACTTCTACCATTTCGAACGAAAGCGTCCTCCAGGAAAATCAGGCTCCACCGAGATTTGAACTCGGATCGCAGGATTCAGAGTCCTGAGTGCTAACCATTACACCATGGAGCCGAGTTTGGCGCTGACTGGCGTCACGTCGCGCGTGGATGGTTCCGCCCGGGCTCGAACCGGGGACCTTTCGCGTGTAAAGCGAACGTGATAACCACTACACTACGGAACCTGTCTCAACATCTGTACCAAATGTTCGATCCCGGTTGGACTATTACACCAGAGACTGAACAGTCGATGTTAGAAACATAAGAAAAAGTAAAGAAAAGAAAAAGCGCTGGCTGTTTAACGTTCACGAGCGTGTGTGTCCGAATGACTAACATCCACGTCGTGAAAAATTGTCGCGGGCGGTTCCGTAGTGTAGCGGTTATCACGTGCGCTTCACACGCGCAAGGTCCTCGGTTCGAGCCCGAGCGGAACCATCACACAGTGGTATAGGTGTTTTCCGATATATTTCGGCTGTCACTACCTAGTTACCCTACACTGAAAGTCATATATATGTATATATATACAAATATATAATGAGCCGCGCTTGCACTGTTTTGAACGAAAGGACATGGCTTTTGTAAAAGCCGCTGAAATACTGCAAATTACCGTTTGCTTCTGATGTTGGAAATGCCAATTTGACGTCATATTCCGTACGTTCTATAAAACGCGTCAAAGCTTTCATCGGAAGGTGAAAGTCACTGTCGAAGGGCCACTCTAAATGTTCTGAGCACATTTCCGAGCAATAGTCACAACTACGCCCTTCCAAAGCTTTGGAACTTTATACGGCCTGGCCAAAGGCGTGCCCTGTGTGAGGATCGAACTCACGACCTTCAGATTATGAGACTGACGCGCTGCCTACTGCGCTAACAAGGCTGTGTGGCGTGACCTGTGCGTTTAAATGCGATTGCACTGGGGTGTGCCAAGTGGAGCTAACGATGGTCGAACTTCTACCATTTCGAACGAAAGCGTCCTCCAGGAAAATCAGGCTCCACCGAGATTTGAACTCGGATCGCAGGATTCAGAGTCCTGAGTGCTAACCATTACACCATGGAGCCGAGTTTGGCGCTGACTGGCGTCACGTCGCGCGTGGATGGTTCCGCCCGGGCTCGAACCGGGGACCTTTCGCGTGTAAAGCGAACGTGATAACCACTACACTACGGAACCTGTCTCAACATCTGTACCAAATGTTCGATCCCGGTTGGACTATTACACCAGAGACTGAACAGTCGATGTTAGAAACATAAGAAAAAGTAAAGAAAAGAAAAAGCGCTGGCTGTTTAACGTTCACGAGCGTGTGTGTCCGAATGACTAACATCCACGTCGTGAAAAATTGTCGCGGGCGGTTCCGTAGTGTTTGCTTCTGATGTTGGAAATGCCAATTTGACGTCATATTCCGTACGTTCTATAAAACGCGTCAAAGCTTTCATCGGAAGGTGAAAGTCACTGTCGAAGGGCCACTCTAAATGTTCTGAGCACATTTCCGAGCAATAGTCACAACTACACCCTTCCAAAGCTTTGGAACTTTATACGGCCTGGCCAAAGGCGTGCCCTGTGTGAGGATCGAACTCACGACCTTCAGATTATGAGACTGACGCGCTGCCTACTGCGCTAACAAGGCTGTGTGGCGTGCCCTGTGCGTTTAAATGCGATTGCACTGGGGTGTTCCAAGTGGAGCTAACGATGGTCGAACTTCTACCATTTCGAACGAAAGCGTCCTCCAGGAAAATCAGGCTCCACCGAGATTTGAACTCGGATCGCAGGATTCAGAGTCCTGAGTGCTAACCATTACACCATGGAGCCGAGTTTGGCGCTGACTGGCGTCACGTCGCGCGTGGATGGTTCCGCCCGGGCTCGAACCGGGGACCTTTCGCGTGTAAAGCGAACGTGATAACCACTACACTACGGAACCTGTCTCAACATCTGTACCAAATGTTCGATCCCGGTTGGACTATTACACCAGAGACTGAACAGTCGATGTTAGAAACATAAGAAAAAGTAAAGAAAAGAAAAAGCGCTGGCTGTTTAACGTTCACGAGCGTGTGTGTCCGAATGACTAACATCCACGTCGTGAAAAATTGTCGCGGGCGGTTCCGTAGTGTAGCGGTTATCACGTGTGCTTCACACGCGCAAGGTCCTCGGTTCGAGCCCGAGCGGAACCATCACACAGTGGTATAGGTGTTTTCCGATATATTTCGGCTGTCACTACCTAGTTACCCTACACTGAAAGTCATATATATGTATATATATACAAATATATAATGAGCCGCGTTTGCACTGTTTTGAACGAAAGGACATGGCTTTTGTAAAAGCCGCTGAAATACTGCAAATTACCGTTTGCTTCTGATGTTGGAAATGCCAATTTGACGTCATATTCCGTACGTTCTATAAAACGCGTCAAAGCTTTCATCGGAAGGTGAAAGTCACTGTCGAAGGGCCACTCTAAATGTTCTGAGCACATTTCCGAGCAATAGTCACAACTACACCCTTCCAAAGCTTTGGAACTTTATACGGCCTGGCCAAAGGCGTGCCCTGTGTGAGGATCGAAATCACGACCTTCAGATTATGAGACTGACGCGCTGCCTACTGCGCTAACAAGGCTGTGTGGCGTGACCTGTGCGTTTAAATGCGATTGCACTGGGGTGTTCCAAGTGGAGCTAACGATGGTCGAACTTCTACCATTTCGAACGAAAGCGTCCTCCAGGAAAATCAGGCTCCACTGAGATTTGAACTCGGATCGCAGGATTCAGAGTCCTGAGTGCTAAACATTACACCATGGAGCCGAGTTTGGCGCTGACTGGCGTCACGTCGCGCGTGGATGATTCCGCCCGGGCTCGAACCAGGAACTTTCGCGTGTAAAGCGAACGTGATAACCACTACACTACGGAACCTGTCTCAACATCTGTACCAAATGTTCGATCCCGGTTGGACTATTACACCAGAGACTGAACAGTCGATGTTAGAAACATAAGAAAAAGTAAAGAAAAGAAAAACCGCTGGCTGTTTAACGTTTACGAGCGTGTGTGTCCGAATGACTAACATCCACGTCGTGAAAAATTGTCGCGGGCAGTTCCGTAGTGTAGCGGTTATCACGTGCGCTTCACACGCGCAAGGTCCTCGGTTCGAGCCCGAGCGGAACCATCACACAGTGGTATAGGTGTTTTCCGATATATTTCGGCTGTCACTACCTAGTTACCCTACACTGAAAGTCATATATATGTATATATATACAAATATATAATGAGCCGCGCTTGCACTGTTTTGAACGAAAGGACATGGCTTTTGTAAAAGCCGCTTAAATACTGCAAATTACCGTTTGCTTCTGATGTTGGAAATGCCAATTTGACGTCATATTCCGTACGTTCTATAAAACGCGTCAAAGCTTTCATCGGAAGGTGAAAGTCACTGTCGAAGGGCCACTCTAAATGTTCTGAGCACATTTCCGAGCAATAGTCACAACTACACCCTTCCAAAGCTTTGGAACTTTATACGGCCTGGCCAGAGGCGTGCCCTGTGTAAGGATCGAACTCACGACCTTTAGATTATGAGACTGACGCGCTGCCTACTGCGCTAACAAGGCTGTGTGGCGTGACCTGTGCGTTTAAATGCGATTGCACTGGGGTGTTCAAAGTGGAGCTGACTGGCGTCACGTCGCGCGTGGATGGTTCCGCCCGGGCTCGAACCGGGGACCTTTCGCGTGTAAAGCGAACGTGATAACCACTACACTACGGAACCTGTCTCAACATCTGTACCAAATGTTCGATCCCGGTTGGACTATTACACCAGAGACTGAACAGTCGATGTTAGAAACATAAGAAAAAGTAAAGAAAAGAAAAAGCGCTGGCTGTTTAACGTTCACGAGCGTGTGTGTCCGAATGACTAACATCCACGTCGTGAAAAATTGTCGCGGGCGGTTCCGTAGTGTAGCGGTTATCACGTGCGCTTCACACGCGCAAGGTCCTCGGTTCGAGCCCGAGCGGAACCATCACACAGTGGTATAGGTGTTTTCCGATATATTTCGGCTGTCACTACCTAGTTACCCTACACTGAAAGTCATATATATGTATATATATACAAATATATAATGAGCCGCGCTTGCACTGTTTTGAACGAAAGGACATGGCTTTTGTAAAAGCCGCTGAAATACTGCAAATTACCGTTTGCTTCTGATGTTGGAAATGCCAATTTGACGTCATATTCCGTACGTTCTATAAAACGCGTCAAAGCTTTCATCGGAAGGTGAAAGTCACTGTCGAAGGGCCACTCTAAATGTTCTGAGCACATTTCCGAGCAATAGTCACAACTACACCCTTCCAAAGCTTTGGAACTTTATACGGCCTGGCCAGAGGCGTGCCCTGTGTAAGGATCGAACTCACGACCTTTAGATTATGAGACTGACGCGCTGCCTACTGCGCTAACAAGGCTGTGTGGCGTGACCTGTGCGTTTAAATGCGATTGCACTGGGGTGTTCAAAGTGGAGCTGACTGGCGTCACGTCGCGCGTGGATGGTTCCGCCCGGGCTCGAACCGGGGACCTTTCGCGTGTAAAGCGAACGTGATAACCACTACACTACGGAACCTGTCTCAACATCTGTACCAAATGTTCGATCCCGGTTGGACTATTACACCAGAGACTGAACAGTCGATGTTAGAAACATAAGAAAAAGTAAAGAAAAGAAAAAGCGCTGGCTGTTTAACGTTCACGAGCGTGTGTGTCCGAATGACTAACATCCACGTCGTGAAAAATTGTCGCGGGCGGTTCCGTAGTGTAGCGGTTATCACGTGCGCTTCACACGCGCAAGGTCCTCGGTTCGAGCCCGAGCGGAACCATCACACAGTGGTATAGGTGTTTTCCGATATATTTCGGCTGTCACTACCTAGTTACCCTACACTGAAAGTCATATATATGTATATATATACAAATATATAATGAGCCGCGCTTGCACTGTTTTGAACGAAAGGACATGGCTTTTGTAAAAGCCGCTGAAATACTGCAAATTACCGTTTGCTTCTGTTGTTGGAAATGCCAATTTGACGTCATATTCCGTACGTTCTATAAAACGCGTCAAAGCTTTCATCGGAAGGTGAAAGTCACTGTCGAAGGGCCACTCTAAATGTTCTGAGCACATTTCCGAGCAATAGTCACAACTACACCCTTCCAAAGCTTTGGAACTTTATACGGCCTGGCCAAAGGCGTGCCCTGTGTGAGGATCGAACTCACGACCTCCAGATTATGAGACTGACGCGCTGCCTACTGCGCTAACAAGGCTGTGTGGCGTGACCTGTGCGTTTAAATGCGATTGCACTGGGGTGTTCCAAGTGGAGCTAACGATGGTCGAACTTCTACCATTTCGAACAAAAGCGTCCTCCAGGAAAATCAGGCTCCACCGAGATTTGAACTCGGATCGCAGGATTCAGAGTCCTAACCATTACACCATGGAGCCGAGTTTGGCGCTGACTGGCGTCACGTCGCGCGTGGATGGTTTCGCCCGGGCTCGAACCGGGGACCTTTCGCGTGTAAAGCGAACGTGATAACCACTACACTACGGAACCTGTCTGAACATCTGTACCAAATGTTCGATCCCGGTTGGACTATTACACCAGAGACTGAACAGTCGATGTTAGAAACATAAGAAAAAGTAAAGAAAAGAAAAAGCGCTGGCTGTTTAACGTTCACGAGCGTGTGTGTCCGAATGAGTAACATCCACGTCGTGAAAAATTGTCGCGGGCGGTTCCGTAGTGTAGCGGTTATCACGTGCGCTTCACACGCGCAAGGTCCTCGGTTCGAGCCCGAGCGGAACCATCACACAGTGGTATAGGTGTTTTCCGATATATTTCGGCTGTCACTACCTAGTTACCCTACACTGAAAGTCATATATATGTATATATATACAAATATATAATGAGCCGCGCTTGCACTGTTTTGAACGAAAGGACATGGCTTTTGTAAAAGCCGCTGAAATACTGCAAATTACCGTTTGCTTCTGATGTTGGAAATGCCAATTTGACGTCATATTCCGTACGTTCTATAAAACGCGTCAAAGCTTTCATCGGAAGGTGAAAGTCACTGTCGAAGGGCCACTCTAAATGTTCTGAGCACATTTCGGAGCAATAGTCACAACTACACCCTTCCAAAGCTTTGGAACTTTATACGGCCTGGCCAAAGGCGTGCCCTGTGTGAGGATCGAACTCACGACCTTCAGATTATGAGACTGACGCGCTGCCTACTGCGCTAACAAGGCTGTGTGGCGTGACCTGTGCGTTTAAATGCGATTGCACTGGGGTGTTCCCAGTGGAGCTAACGATGGTCGAACTTCTACCGTTTCGAACGAAAGCGTCCTCCAGGAAAATCAGGCTCCACCGAGATTTGAACTCGGATCGCAGGATTCAGAGTCCTGAGTGCTAACCATTACACCATGGAGCCGAGTTTGGCGCTGACTGGCGTCACGTCGCGCGTGGATGGTTCCGCCCGGGCTCGAACCGGGGACCTTTCGCGTGTAAAGCGAACGTGATAACCACTACACTACGGAACCTGTCTCAACATCTGTACCAAATGTTCGATCCCGGTTGGACTATTACACCAGAGACTGAACAGTCGATGTTAGAAACATAAGAAAAAGTAAAGAAAAGAAAAAGCGCTGGCTGTTTAACGTTCACGAGCGTGTGTGTCCGAATGAGTAACATCCACGTCGTGAAAAATTGTCGCGGGCGGTTCCGTAGTGTAGCGGTTATCACGTGCGCTTCACACGCGCAAGGTCCTCGGTTCGAGCCCGAGCGGAACCATCACACAGTGGTATAGGTGTTTTCCGATATATTTCGGCTGTCACTACCTAGTTACCCTACACTGAAAGTCATATATATGTATATATATACAAATATATAATGAGCCGCGCTTGCACTGTTTTGAACGAAAGGACATGGCTTTTGTAAAAGCCGCTGAAATACTGCAAATTACCGTTTGCTTCTGATGTTGGAAATGCCAATTTGACGTCATATTCCGTACGTTCTATAAAACGCGTCAAAGCTTTCATCGGAAGGTGAAAGTCACTGTCGAAGGGCCACTCTAAATGTTCTGAGCACATTTCCGAGCAATAGTCACAACTACACCCTTCCAAAGCTTTGGAACTTTATACGGCCTGGCCAAAGGCGTGCCCTGTGTGAGGATCGAACTCACGACCTTCAGATTATGAGACTGACGCGCTGCCTACTGCGCTAACAAGGCTGTGTGGCGTGACCTGTGCGTTTAAATGCGATTGCACTGGGGTGTTCCAAGTTGAGCTGACTGGCGTCACGTCGCGCGTGGATGGTTCCGCCCGGGCTCGAACCGGGGACCTTTCGCGTGTAAAGCGAACGTGATAACCACTACACTACGGAACCTGTCGCAACATCTGTACCAAATGTTCGATCCCGGTTGGACTATTACACCAGAGACTGAACAGTCGATGTTAGAAACAGAAGAAAAAGTAAAGAAAAGAAAAAGCGCTGGCTGTTTAACGTTCACGAGCGTGTGTGTCCGAATGACTAACATCCACGTCGTGAAAAATTGTCGCGGGCGGTTCCGTAGTGTAGCGGTTATCACGTGCGCTTCACACGCGCAAGGTCCTCGGTTCGAGCCCGAGCGGAACCATCACACAGTGGTATAGGTGTTTTCCGATATATTTCGGCTGTCACTACCTAGTAACCCTACACTGAAAGTCATATATATGTATATATATACAAATATATAATGAGCCGCGCTTGCACTGTTTTGAACGAAAGGACATGGCTTTTGTAAAAGCCGCTGAAATACTGCAAATTACCGTTTGCTTCTGATGTTGGAAATGCCAATTTGACGTCATATTCCGTACGTTCTATAAAACGCGTCAAAGCTTTCATCGGAAGGTGAAAGTCACTGTCGAAGGGCCACTCTAAATGTTCTGAGCACATTTCCGAGCAATAGTCACAACTACACCCTTCCAAAGCTTTGGAACTTTATACGGCCTGGCCAAAGGCGTGCCCTGTGTGAGGATCGAACTCACGACCTTCAGATTATGAGACTGACGCGCTGCCTACTGCGCTAACAAGGCTGTGTGGCGTGACCTGTGCGTTTAAATGCGATTGCACTGGGGTGTTCCAAGTGGAGCTAACGATGGTCGAACTTCTACCATTTCGAACGAAAGCGTCTTCCAGGAAAATCAGGCTCCACTGAGATTTGAACTCGGATCGCAGGATTCAGAGTCCTGAGTGCTAACCATTACACCATAGAGCCGAGTTTGGCGCTGACTGGCGTCACGTCGCGCGTGGATGGTTCCGCCCGGGCTCGAACCGGGGACCTTTCGCGTGTAAAGCGAACGTGATAACCACTACACTACGGAACCTGTCTCAACATCTGTACCAAATGTTCGATTCCGGTTGGACTATTACACCAGAGACTGAACAGTCGATGTTAGAAACATAAGAAAAAGTAAAGAAAAGAAAAAGCGCTGGCTGTTTAACGTTCACGAGTGTGTGTGTCCGAATGACTAACATCCACGTCGTGAAAAATTGTCGCGGGCGGTTCCGTAGTGTAGCGGTTATCACGTGCGCTTCACACGCGCAAGGTCCTCGGTTCGAGCCCGAGCGGAACCATCACACAGTGGTATAGGTGTTTTCCGATATATTTCGGCTGTCACTACCTAGTTACCCTACACTGAAAGTCATATATATTTATATATATACAAATATATAATGAGCCGCGCTTGCACTGTTTTGAACGAAAGGACATGGCTTTTGTAAAAGCCGCTGAAATACTGCAAATTACCGTTTGCTTCTGATGTTGGAAATGCCAATTTGACGTCATATTCCGTACGTTCTATAAAACGCGTCAAAGCTTTCATCGGAAGGTGAAAGTCACTGTCGAAGGGCCACTCTAAATGTTCTGAGCACATTTCCGAGCAATAGTCACAACTACACCCTTCCGAAGCTTTGGAACTTTATACGGCCTGGCCAAAGGCGTGCCCTGTGTGAGGATCGAACTCACGACCTTCAGATTATGAGACTGACGCGCTGCCTACTGCGCTAACAAGGCTGTGTGGCGTGACCTGTGCGTTTAAATGCGATTGCACTGGGGTGTTCCAAGTGGAGCTAACGATGGTCGAACTTCTACCATTTCGAACGAAAGCGTCCTCCAAGAAAATCAGGCTCCACCGAGATTTGAACTCGGATCGCAGGATTCAGAGTCCTGAGTGCTAACCATTACACCATGGAGCCGAGTTTGGCGCTGACTGGCGTCACGTCGCGCGTGGATGGTTCCGCCCGGGCTCGAACCGGGGACCTTTCGCGTGTAAAGCGAACGTGATAACCACTACACTACGGAACCTGTCTCAACATCTGTACCAAATGTTCGATCCCGGTTGGACTATTACACCAGAGACTGAACAGTCGATGTTAGAAACATAAGAAAAAGTAAAGAAAAGAAAAAGCGCTGGCTGTTTAACGTTCACGAGCGTGTGTGTCCGAATGAGTAACATCCACGTCGTGAAAAATTGTCGCGGGCAGTTCCGTAGTGTAGCGGTTATCACGTGCGCTTCACACGCGCAAGGTCCTCGGTTCGAGCCCGAGCGGAACCATCACACAGTGGTATAGGTGTTTTCCGATATATTTCGGCTGTCACTACCTAGTTACCCTACACTGAAAGTCATATATATGTATATATATACAAATATATAATGAGCCGCGCTTGCACTGTTTTGAACGAAAGGACATGGCTTTTGTAAAAGCCGCTGAAATACTGCAAATTACCGTTTGCTTCTGATGTTGGAAATGCCAATTTGACGTCATATTCCGTACGTTCTATAAAACGCGTCAAAGCTTTCATCGGAAGGTGAAAGTCACTGTCGAAGGGCCACTCTAAATGTTCTGAGCACATTTCCGAGCAATAGTCACAACTACACCCTTCCGAAGCTTTGGAACTTTATACGGCCTGGCCAAAGGCGTGCCCTGTGTGAGGATCGAACTCACGATCTTCAGATTATGAGACTGACGCGCTGCATACTGCGCTAACAAGGCTGTGTGGCGTGACCTGTGCGTTTAAATGCGATTGCACTGGGGTGTTCCAAGTGGAGCTAACGATGGTCGAACTTCTACCATTTCGAACGAAAGCGTCCTCCAAGAAAATCAGGCTCCACCGAGATTTGAACTCGGATCGCAGGATTCAGAGTCCTGAGTGCTAACCATTACACCATGGAGCCGAGTTTGGCGCTGACTGGCGTCACGTCGCGCGTGGATGGTTCCGCCCGGGCTCGAACCGGGGACCTTTCGCGTGTAAAGCGAACGTGATAACCACTACACTACGGAACCTGTCTCAACATCTGTACCAAATGTTCGATCCCGGTTGGACTATTACACCAGAGACTGAACAGTCGATGTTAGAAACATAAGAAAAAGTAAAGAAAAGAAAAAGCGCTGGCTGTTTAACGTTCACGAGCGTGTGTGTCCGAATGAGTAACATCCACGTCGTGAAAAATTGTCGCGGGCGGTTCCGTAGTGTAGCGGTTATCACGTGCGCTTCACACGCGCAAGGTCCTCGGTTCGAGCCCGAGCGGAACCATCACACAGTGGTATAGGTGTTTTCCGATATATTTCGGCTGTCACTACCTAGTTACCCTACACTGAAAGTCATATATATGTATATATATACAAATATATAATGAGCCGCGCTTGCACTGTTTTGAACGAAAGGACATGGCTTTTGTAAAAGCCGCTGAAATACTGCAAATTACCGTTTGCTTCTGATGTTGGAAATGCCAATTTGACGTCATATTCCGTACGTTCTATAAAACGCGTCAAAGCTTTCATCGGAAGGTGAAAGTCACTGTCGAAGGGCCACTCTAAATGTTCTGAGCACATTTCCGAGCAATAGTCACAACTACACCCTTCCAAAGCTTTGGAACTTTATACGGCCTGGCCAAAGGCGTGCCCTGTGTGAGGATCGAACTCACGACCTTCAGATTATGAGACTGACGCGCTGCCTACTGCGCTAACAAGGCTGTGTGGCGTGACCTGTGCGTTTAAATGCGATTGCACTGGGGTGTTCCAAGTGGAGCTAACGATGGTCGAACTTCTACCATTTCGAACGAAAGCGTCCTCCAAGAAAATCAGGCTCCACCGAGATTTGAACTCGGATCGCAGGATTCAGAGTCCTGAGTGCTAACCATTACACCATGGAGCCGAGTTTGGCGCTGACTGGCGTCACGTCGCGCGTGGATGGTTCCGCCCGGGCTCGAACCGGGGACCTTTCGCGTGTAAAGCGAACGTGATAACCACTACACTACGGAACCTGTCTCAACATCTGTACCAAATGTTCGATCCCGGTTGGACTATTACACCAGAGACTGAACAGTCGATGTTAGAAACATAAGAAAAAGTAAAGAAAAGAAAAAGCGCTGGCTGTTTAACGTTCACGAGCGTGTGTGTCCGAATGAGTAACATCCACGTCGTGAAAAATTGTCGCGGGCGGTTCCGTAGTGTAGCGGTTATCACGTGCGCTTCACACGCGCAAGGTCCTCGGTTCGAGCCCGAGCGGAACCATCACACAGTGGTATAGGTGTTTTCCGATATATTTCGGCTGTCACTACCTAGTTACCCTACACTGAAAGTCATATATATGTATATATATACAAATATATAATGAGCCGCGCTTGCACTGTTTTGAACGAAAGGACATGGCTTTTGTAAAAGCCGCTGAAATACTGCAAATTACCGTTTGCTTCTGATGTTGGAAATGCCAATTTGACGTCATATTCCGTACGTTCTATAAAACGCGTCAAAGCTTTCATCGGAAGGTGAAAGTCACTGTCGAAGGGCCACTCTAAATGTTCTGAGCACATTTCCGAGCAATAGTCACAACTACACCCTTCCAAAGCTTTGGAACTTTATACGGCCTGGCCAAAGGCGTGCCCTGTGTGAGGATCGAACTCACGACCTTCAGATTATGAGACTGACGCGCTGCCTACTGCGCTAACAAGGCTGTGTGGCGTGACCTGTGCGTTTAAATGCGATTGCACTGGGGTGTTCCAAGTGGAGCTAACGATGGTCGAACTTCTACCATTTCGAACGAAAGCGTCCTCCAAGAAAATCAGGCTCCACCGAGATTTGAACTCGGATCGCAGGATTCAGAGTCCTGAGTGCTAACCATTACACCATGGAGCCGAGTTTGGCGCTGACTGGCGTCACGTCGCGCGTGGATGGTTCCGCCCGGGCTCGAACCGGGGACCTTTCGCGTGTAAAGCGAACGTGATAACCACTACACTACGGAACCTGTCTCAACATCTGTACCAAATGTTCGATCCCGGTTGGACTATTACACCAGAGACTGAACAGTCGATGTTAGAAACATAAGAAAAAGTAAAGAAAAGAAAAAGCGCTGGCTGTTTAACGTTCACGAGCGTGTGTGTCCGAATGACTAACATCCACGTCGTGAAAAATTGTCGCGGGCGGTTCCGTAGTGTAGCGGTTATCACGTGCGCTTCACACGCGCAAGGTCCTCGGTTCGAGCCCGAGCGGAACCATCACACAGTGGTATAGGTGTTTTCCGATATATTTCGGCTGTCACTACCTAGTTACCCTACACTGAAAGTCATATATATGTATATATATACAAATATATAATGAGCCGCGCTTGCACTGTTTTGAACGAAAGGACATGGCTTTTGTAAAAGCCGCTGAAATACTGCAAATTACCGTTTGCTTCTGATGTTGGAAATGCCAATTTGACGTCATATTCCGTACGTTCTATAAAACGCGTCAAAGCTTTCATCGGAAGGTGAAAGTCACTGTCGAAGGGCCACTCTAAATGTTCTGAGCACATTTCCGAGCAATAGTCACAACTACGCCCTTCCAAAGCTTTGGAACTTTATACGGCCTGGCCAAAGGCGTGCCCTGTGTGAGGATCGAACTCACGACCTTCAGATTATGAGACTGACGCGCTGCCTACTGCGCTAACAAGGCTGTGTGGCGTGACCTGTGCGTTTAAATGCGATTGCACTCGGGTGTTCCAAGTGGAGCTAACGATGGTCGAACTTCTACCATTTCGAACGAAAGCGTCCTCCAGGAAAATCAGGCTCCACCGAGATTTGAACTCGGATCGCAGGATTCAGAGTCCTGAGTGCTAACCATTACACCATGGAGCCGAGTTTGGCGCTGACTGGCGTCACGTCGCGCGTGGATGGTTCCGCCCGGGCTCGAACCGGGGACCTTTCGCGTGTAAAGCGAACGTGATAACCACTACACTACGGAACCTGTCTCAACATCTGTACCAAATGTTCGATCCCGGTTGGACTATTACACCAGAGACTGAACAGTCGATGTTAGAAACATAAGAAAAAGTAAAGAAAAGAAAAAGCGCTGGCTGTTTAACGTTCACGAGCGTGTGTGTCCGAATGACTAACATCCACGTCGTGAAAAATTGTCGCGGGCGGTTCCGTAGTGTAGCGGTTATCACGTGCGCTTCACACGCGCAAGGTCCTCGGTTCGAGCCCGAGCGGAACCATCACACAGTGGTATAGGTGTTTTCCGATATATTTCGGCTGTCACTACCTAGTTACCCTACACTGAAAGTCATATATATGTATATATATACAAATATATAATGAGCCGCGCTTGCACTGTTTTGAACGAAAGGACATGGCTTTTGTAAAAGCCGCTGAAATACTGCAAATTACCGTTTGCTTCTGATGTTGGAAATGCCAATTTGACGTCATATTCCGTACGTTCTATAAAACGCGTCAAAGCTTTCATCGGAAGGTGAAAGTCACTGTCGAAGGGCCACTCTAAATGTTCTGAGCACATTTCCGAGCAATAGTCACAACTACGCCCTTCCAAAGCTTTGGAACTTTATACGGCCTGGCCAAAGGCGTGCCCTGTGTGAGGATCGAACTCACGACCTTCAGATTATGAGACTGACGCGCTGCCTACTGCGCTAACAAGGCTGTGTGGCGTGACCTGTGCGTTTAAATGCGATTGCACTCGGGTGTTCCAAGTGGAGCTAACGATGGTCGAACTTCTACCATTTCGAACGAAAGCGTCCTCCAGGAAAATCAGGCTCCACCGAGATTTGAACTCGGATCGCAGGATTCAGAGTCCTGAGTGCTAACCATTACACCATGGAGCCGAGTTTGGCGCTGACTGGCGTCACGTCGCGCGTGGATGGTTCCGCCCGGGCTCGAACCGGGGACCTTTCGCGTGTAAAGCGAACGTGATAACCACTACACTACGGAACCTGTCTCAACATCTGTACCAAATGTTCGATCCCGGTTGGACTATTACACCAGAGACTGAACAGTCGATGTTAGAAACATAAGAAAAAGTAAAGAAAAGAAAAAGCGCTGGCTGTTTAACGTTCACGAGCGTGTGTGTCCGAATGACTAACATCCACGTCGTGAAAAATTGTCGCGGGCGGTTCCGTAGTGTAGCGGTTATCACGTGCGCTTCACACGCGCAAGGTCCTCGGTTCGAGCCCGAGCGGAACCATCACACAGTGGTATAGGTGTTTTCCGATATATTTCGGCTGTCACTACCTAGTTACCCTACACTGAAAGTCATATATATGTATATATATACAAATATATAATGAGCCGCGCTTGCACTGTTTTGAACGAAAGGACATGGCTTTTGTAAAAGCCGCTGAAATACTGCAAATTACCGTTTGCTTCTGATGTTGGAAATGCCAATTTGACGTCATATTCCGTACGTTCTATAAAACGCGTCAAAGCTTTCATCGGAAGGTGAAAGTCACTGTCGAAGGGCCACTCTAAATGTTCTGAGCACATTTCCGAGCAATAGTCACAACTACGCCCTTCCAAAGCTTTGGAACTTTATACGGCCTGGCCAAAGGCGTGCCCTGTGTGAGGATCGAACTCACGACCTTCAGATTATGAGACTGACGCGCTGCCTACTGCGCTAACAAGGCTGTGTGGCGTGACCTGTGCGTTTAAATGCGATTGCACTCGGGTGTTCCAAGTGGAGCTAACGATGGTCGAACTTCTACCATTTCGAACGAAAGCGTCCTCCAGGAAAATCAGGCTCCACCGAGATTTGAACTCGGATCGCAGGATTCAGAGTCCTGAGTGCTAACCATTACACCATGGAGCCGAGTTTGGCGCTGACTGGCGTCACGTCGCGCGTGGATGGTTCCGCCCGGGCTCGAACCGGGGACCTTTCGCGTGTAAAGCGAACGTGATAACCACTACACTACGGAACCTGTCTCAACATCTGTACCAAATGTTCGATCCCGGTTGGACTATTACACCAGAGACTGAACAGTCGATGTTAGAAACATAAGAAAAAGTAAAGAAAAGAAAAAGCGCTGGCTGTTTAACGTTCACGAGCGTGTGTGTCCGAATGACTAACATCCACGTCGTGAAAAATTGTCGCGGGCGGTTCCGTAGTGTAGCGGTTATCACGTGCGCTTCACACGCGCAAGGTCCTCGGTTCGAGCCCGAGCGGAACCATCACACAGTGGTATAGGTGTTTTCCGATATATTTCGGCTGTCACTACCTAGTTACCCTACACTGAAAGTCATATATATGTATATATATACAAATATATAATGAGCCGCGCTTGCACTGTTTTGAACGAAAGGACATGGCTTTTGTAAAAGCCGCTGAAATACTGCAAATTACCGTTTGCTTCTGATGTTGGAAATGCCAATTTGACGTCATATTCCGTACGTTCTATAAAACGCGTCAAAGCTTTCATCGGAAGGTGAAAGTCACTGTCGAAGGGCCACTCTAAATGTTCTGAGCACATTTCCGAGCAATAGTCACAACTACGCCCTTCCAAAGCTTTGGAACTTTATACGGCCTGGCCAAAGGCGTGCCCTGTGTGAGGATCGAACTCACGACCTTCAGATTATGAGACTGACGCGCTGCCTACTGCGCTAACAAGGCTGTGTGGCGTGACCTGTGCGTTTAAATGCGATTGCACTCGGGTGTTCCAAGTGGAGCTAACGATGGTCGAACTTCTACCATTTCGAACGAAAGCGTCCTCCAGGAAAATCAGGCTCCACCGAGATTTGAACTCGGATCGCAGGATTCAGAGTCCTGAGTGCTAACCATTACACCATGGAGCCGAGTTTGGCGCTGACTGGCGTCACGTCGCGCGTGGATGGTTCCGCCCGGGCTCGAACCGGGGACCTTTCGCGTGTAAAGCGAACGTGATAACCACTACACTACGGAACCTGTCTCAACATCTGTACCAAATGTTCGATCCCGGTTGGACTATTACACCAGAGACTGAACAGTCGATGTTAGAAACATAAGAAAAAGTAAAGAAAAGAAAAAGCGCTGGCTGTTTAACGTTCACGAGCGTGTGTGTCCGAATGACTAACATCCACGTCGTGAAAAATTGTCGCGGGCGGTTCCGTAGTGTAGCGGTTATCACGTGCGCTTCACACGCGCAAGGTCCTCGGTTCGAGCCCGAGCGGAACCATCACACAGTGGTATAGGTGTTTTCCGATATATTTCGGCTGTCACTACCTAGTTACCCTACACTGAAAGTCATATATATGTATATATATACAAATATATAATGAGCCGCGCTTGCACTGTTTTGAACGAAAGGACATGGCTTTTGTAAAAGCCGCTGAAATACTGCAAATTACCGTTTGCTTCTGATGTTGGAAATGCCAATTTGACGTCATATTCCGTACGTTCTATAAAACGCGTCAAAGCTTTCATCGGAAGGTGAAAGTCACTGTCGAAGGGCCACTCTAAATGTTCTGAGCACATTTCCGAGCAATAGTCACAACTACGCCCTTCCAAAGCTTTGGAACTTTATACGGCCTGGCCAAAGGCGTGCCCTGTGTGAGGATCGAACTCACGACCTTCAGATTATGAGACTGACGCGCTGCCTACTGCGCTAACAAGGCTGTGTGGCGTGACCTGTGCGTTTAAATGCGATTGCACTCGGGTGTTCCAAGTGGAGCTAACGATGGTCGAACTTCTACCATTTCGAACGAAAGCGTCCTCCAGGAAAATCAGGCTCCACCGAGATTTGAACTCGGATCGCAGGATTCAGAGTCCTGAGTGCTAACCATTACACCATGGAGCCGAGTTTGGCGCTGACTGGCGTCACGTCGCGCGTGGATGGTTCCGCCCGGGCTCGAACCGGGGACCTTTCGCGTGTAAAGCGAACGTGATAACCACTACACTACGGAACCTGTCTCAACATCTGTACCAAATGTTCGATCCCGGTTGGACTATTACACCAGAGACTGAACAGTCGATGTTAGAAACATAAGAAAAAGTAAAGAAAAGAAAAAGCGCTGGCTGTTTAACGTTCACGAGCGTGTGTGTCCGAATGACTAACATCCACGTCGTGAAAAATTGTCGCGGGCGGTTCCGTAGTGTAGCGGTTATCACGTGCGCTTCACACGCGCAAGGTCCTCGGTTCGAGCCCGAGCGGAACCATCACACAGTGGTATAGGTGTTTTCCGATATATTTCGGCTGTCACTACCTAGTTACCCTACACTGAAAGTCATATATATGTATATATATACAAATATATAATGAGCCGCGCTTGCACTGTTTTGAACGAAAGGACATGGCTTTTGTAAAAGCCGCTGAAATACTGCAAATTACCGTTTGCTTCTGATGTTGGAAATGCCAATTTGACGTCATATTCCGTACGTTCTATAAAACGCGTCAAAGCTTTCATCGGAAGGTGAAAGTCACTGTCGAAGGGCCACTCTAAATGTTCTGAGCACATTTCCGAGCAATAGTCACAACTACGCCCTTCCAAAGCTTTGGAACTTTATACGGCCTGGCCAAAGGCGTGCCCTGTGTGAGGATCGAACTCACGACCTTCAGATTATGAGACTGACGCGCTGCCTACTGCGCTAACAAGGCTGTGTGGCGTGACCTGTGCGTTTAAATGCGATTGCACTCGGGTGTTCCAAGTGGAGCTAACGATGGTCGAACTTCTACCATTTCGAACGAAAGCGTCCTCCAGGAAAATCAGGCTCCACCGAGATTTGAACTCGGATCGCAGGATTCAGAGTCCTGAGTGCTAACCATTACACCATGGAGCCGAGTTTGGCGCTGACTGGCGTCACGTCGCGCGTGGATGGTTCCGCCCGGGCTCGAACCGGGGACCTTTCGCGTGTAAAGCGAACGTGATAACCACTACACTACGGAACCTGTCTCAACATCTGTACCAAATGTTCGATCCCGGTTGGACTATTACACCAGAGACTGAACAGTCGATGTTAGAAACATAAGAAAAAGTAAAGAAAAGAAAAAGCGCTGGCTGTTTAACGTTCACGAGCGTGTGTGTCCGAATGACTAACATCCACGTCGTGAAAAATTGTCGCGGGCGGTTCCGTAGTGTAGCGGTTATCACGTGCGCTTCACACGCGCAAGGTCCTCGGTTCGAGCCCGAGCGGAACCATCACACAGTGGTATAGGTGTTTTCCGATATATTTCGGCTGTCACTACCTAGTTACCCTACACTGAAAGTCATATATATGTATATATATACAAATATATAATGAGCCGCGCTTGCACTGTTTTGAACGAAAGGACATGGCTTTTGTAAAAGCCGCTGAAATACTGCAAATTACCGTTTGCTTCTGATGTTGGAAATGCCAATTTGACGTCATATTCCGTACGTTCTATAAAACGCGTCAAAGCTTTCATCGGAAGGTGAAAGTCACTGTCGAAGGGCCACTCTAAATGTTCTGAGCACATTTCCGAGCAATAGTCACAACTACGCCCTTCCAAAGCTTTGGAACTTTATACGGCCTGGCCAAAGGCGTGCCCTGTGTGAGGATCGAACTCACGACCTTCAGATTATGAGACTGACGCGCTGCCTACTGCGCTAACAAGGCTGTGTGGCGTGACCTGTGCGTTTAAATGCGATTGCACTCGGGTGTTCCAAGTGGAGCTAACGATGGTCGAACTTCTACCATTTCGAACGAAAGCGTCCTCCAGGAAAATCAGGCTCCACCGAGATTTGAACTCGGATCGCAGGATTCAGAGTCCTGAGTGCTAACCATTACACCATGGAGCCGAGTTTGGCGCTGACTGGCGTCACGTCGCGCGTGGATGGTTCCGCCCGGGCTCGAACCGGGGACCTTTCGCGTGTAAAGCGAACGTGATAACCACTACACTACGGAACCTGTCTCAACATCTGTACCAAATGTTCGATCCCGGTTGGACTATTACACCAGAGACTGAACAGTCGATGTTAGAAACATAAGAAAAAGTAAAGAAAAGAAAAAGCGCTGGCTGTTTAACGTTCACGAGCGTGTGTGTCCGAATGACTAACATCCACGTCGTGAAAAATTGTCGCGGGCGGTTCCGTAGTGTAGCGGTTATCACGTGCGCTTCACACGCGCAAGGTCCTCGGTTCGAGCCCGAGCGGAACCATCACACAGTGGTATAGGTGTTTTCCGATATATTTCGGCTGTCACTACCTAGTTACCCTACACTGAAAGTCATATATATGTATATATATACAAATATATAATGAGCCGCGCTTGCACTGTTTTGAACGAAAGGACATGGCTTTTGTAAAAGCCGCTGAAATACTGCAAATTACCGTTTGCTTCTGATGTTGGAAATGCCAATTTGACGTCATATTCCGTACGTTCTATAAAACGCGTCAAAGCTTTCATCGGAAGGTGAAAGTCACTGTCGAAGGGCCACTCTAAATGTTCTGAGCACATTTCCGAGCAATAGTCACAACTACGCCCTTCCAAAGCTTTGGAACTTTATACGGCCTGGCCAAAGGCGTGCCCTGTGTGAGGATCGAACTCACGACCTTCAGATTATGAGACTGACGCGCTGCCTACTGCGCTAACAAGGCTGTGTGGCGTGACCTGTGCGTTTAAATGCGATTGCACTCGGGTGTTCCAAGTGGAGCTAACGATGGTCGAACTTCTACCATTTCGAACGAAAGCGTCCTCCAGGAAAATCAGGCTCCACCGAGATTTGAACTCGGATCGCAGGATTCAGAGTCCTGAGTGCTAACCATTACACCATGGAGCCGAGTTTGGCGCTGACTGGCGTCACGTCGCGCGTGGATGGTTCCGCCCGGGCTCGAACCGGGGACCTTTCGCGTGTAAAGCGAACGTGATAACCACTACACTACGGAACCTGTCTCAACATCTGTACCAAATGTTCGATCCCGGTTGGACTATTACACCAGAGACTGAACAGTCGATGTTAGAAACATAAGAAAAAGTAAAGAAAAGAAAAAGCGCTGGCTGTTTAACGTTCACGAGCGTGTGTGTCCGAATGACTAACATCCACGTCGTGAAAAATTGTCGCGGGCGGTTCCGTAGTGTAGCGGTTATCACGTGCGCTTCACACGCGCAAGGTCCTCGGTTCGAGCCCGAGCGGAACCATCACACAGTGGTATAGGTGTTTTCCGATATATTTCGGCTGTCACTACCTAGTTACCCTACACTGAAAGTCATATATATGTATATATATACAAATATATAATGAGCCGCGCTTGCACTGTTTTGAACGAAAGGACATGGCTTTTGTAAAAGCCGCTGAAATACTGCAAATTACCGTTTGCTTCTGATGTTGGAAATGCCAATTTGACGTCATATTCCGTACGTTCTATAAAACGCGTCAAAGCTTTCATCGGAAGGTGAAAGTCACTGTCGAAGGGCCACTCTAAATGTTCTGAGCACATTTCCGAGCAATAGTCACAACTACGCCCTTCCAAAGCTTTGGAACTTTATACGGCCTGGCCAAAGGCGTGCCCTGTGTGAGGATCGAACTCACGACCTTCAGATATGAGACTGACGCGCTGCCTACTGCGCTAACAAGGCTGTGTGGCGTGACCTGTGCGTTTAAATGCGATTGCACTCGGGTGTTCCAAGTGGAGCTAACGATGGTCGAACTTCTACCATTTCGAACGAAAGCGTCCTCCAGGAAAATCAGGCTCCACCGAGATTTGAACTCGGATCGCAGGATTCAGAGTCCTGAGTGCTAACCATTACACCATGGAGCCGAGTTTGGCGCTGACTGGCGTCACGTCGCGCGTGGATGGTTCCGCCCGGGCTCGAACCGGGGACCTTTCGCGTGTAAAGCGAACGTGATAACCACTACACTACGGAACCTGTCTCAACATCTGTACCAAATGTTCGATCCCGGTTGGACTATTACACCAGAGACTGAACAGTCGATGTTAGAAACATAAGAAAAAGTAAAGAAAAGAAAAAGCGCTGGCTGTTTAACGTTCACGAGCGTGTGTGTCCGAATGACTAACATCCACGTCGTGAAAAATTGTCGCGGGCGGTTCCGTAGTGTAGCGGTTATCACGTGCGCTTCACACGCGCAAGGTCCTCGGTTCGAGCCCGAGCGGAACCATCACACAGTGGTATAGGTGTTTTCCGATATATTTCGGCTGTCACTACCTAGTTACCCTACACTGAAAGTCATATATATGTATATATATACAAATATATAATGAGCCGCGCTTGCACTGTTTTGAACGAAAGGACATGGCTTTTGTAAAAGCCGCTGAAATACTGCAAATTACCGTTTGCTTCTGATGTTGGAAATGCCAATTTGACGTCATATTCCGTACGTTCTATAAAACGCGTCAAAGCTTTCATCGGAAGGTGAAAGTCACTGTCGAAGGGCCACTCTAAATGTTCTGAGCACATTTCCGAGCAATAGTCACAACTACGCCCTTCCAAAGCTTTGGAACTTTATACGGCCTGGCCAAAGGCGTGCCCTGTGTGAGGATCGAACTCACGACCTTCAGATTATGAGACTGACGCGCTGCCTACTGCGCTAACAAGGCTGTGTGGCGTGACCTGTGCGTTTAAATGCGATTGCACTCGGGTGTTCCAAGTGGAGCTAACGATGGTCGAACTTCTACCATTTCGAACGAAAGCGTCCTCCAGGAAAATCAGGCTCCACCGAGATTTGAACTCGGATCGCAGGATTCAGAGTCCTGAGTGCTAACCATTACACCATGGAGCCGAGTTTGGCGCTGACTGGCGTCACGTCGCGCGTGGATGGTTCCGCCCGGGCTCGAACCGGGGACCTTTCGCGTGTAAAGCGAACGTGATAACCACTACACTACGGAACCTGTCTCAACATCTGTACCAAATGTTCGATCCCGGTTGGACTATTACACCAGAGACTGAACAGTCGATGTTAGAAACATAAGAAAAAGTAAAGAAAAGAAAAAGCGCTGGCTGTTTAACGTTCACGAGCGTGTGTGTCCGAATGACTAACATCCACGTCGTGAAAAATTGTCGCGGGCGGTTCCGTAGTGTAGCGGTTATCACGTGCGCTTCACACGCGCAAGGTCCTCGGTTCGAGCCCGAGCGGAACCATCACACAGTGGTATAGGTGTTTTCCGATATATTTCGGCTGTCACTACCTAGTTACCCTACACTGAAAGTCATATATATGTATATATATACAAATATATAATGAGCCGCGCTTGCACTGTTTTGAACGAAAGGACATGGCTTTTGTAAAAGCCGCTGAAATACTGCAAATTACCGTTTGCTTCTGATGTTGGAAATGCCAATTTGACGTCATATTCCGTACGTTCTATAAAACGCGTCAAAGCTTTCATCGGAAGGTGAAAGTCACTGTCGAAGGGCCACTCTAAATGTTCTGAGCACATTTCCGAGCAATAGTCACAACTACGCCCTTCCAAAGCTTTGGAACTTTATACGGCCTGGCCAAAGGCGTGCCCTGTGTGAGGATCGAACTCACGACCTTCAGATTATGAGACTGACGCGCTGCCTACTGCGCTAACAAGGCTGTGTGGCGTGACCTGTGCGTTTAAATGCGATTGCACTCGGGTGTTCCAAGTGGAGCTAACGATGGTCGAACTTCTACCATTTCGAACGAAAGCGTCCTCCAGGAAAATCAGGCTCCACCGAGATTTGAACTCGGATCGCAGGATTCAGAGTCCTGAGTGCTAACCATTACACCATGGAGCCGAGTTTGGCGCTGACTGGCGTCACGTCGCGCGTGGATGGTTCCGCCCGGGCTCGAACCGGGGACCTTTCGCGTGTAAAGCGAACGTGATAACCACTACACTACGGAACCTGTCTCAACATCTGTACCAAATGTTCGATCCCGGTTGGACTATTACACCAGAGACTGAACAGTCGATGTTAGAAACATAAGAAAAAGTAAAGAAAAGAAAAAGCGCTGGCTGTTTAACGTTCACGAGCGTGTGTGTCCGAATGACTAACATCCACGTCGTGAAAAATTGTCGCGGGCGGTTCCGTAGTGTAGCGGTTATCACGTGCGCTTCACACGCGCAAGGTCCTCGGTTCGAGCCCGAGCGGAACCATCACACAGTGGTATAGGTGTTTTCCGATATATTTCGGCTGTCACTACCTAGTTACCCTACACTGAAAGTCATATATATGTATATATATACAAATATATAATGAGCCGCGCTTGCACTGTTTTGAACGAAAGGACATGGCTTTTGTAAAAGCCGCTGAAATACTGCAAATTACCGTTTGCTTCTGATGTTGGAAATGCCAATTTGACGTCATATTCCGTACGTTCTATAAAACGCGTCAAAGCTTTCATCGGAAGGTGAAAGTCACTGTCGAAGGGCCACTCTAAATGTTCTGAGCACATTTCCGAGCAATAGTCACAACTACGCCCTTCCAAAGCTTTGGAACTTTATACGGCCTGGCCAAAGGCGTGCCCTGTGTGAGGATCGAACTCACGACCTTCAGATTATGAGACTGACGCGCTGCCTACTGCGCTAACAAGGCTGTGTGGCGTGACCTGTGCGTTTAAATGCGATTGCACTCGGGTGTTCCAAGTGGAGCTAACGATGGTCGAACTTCTACCATTTCGAACGAAAGCGTCCTCCAGGAAAATCAGGCTCCACCGAGATTTGAACTCGGATCGCAGGATTCAGAGTCCTGAGTGCTAACCATTACACCATGGAGCCGAGTTTGGCGCTGACTGGCGTCACGTCGCGCGTGGATGGTTCCGCCCGGGCTCGAACCGGGGACCTTTCGCGTGTAAAGCGAACGTGATAACCACTACACTACGGAACCTGTCTCAACATCTGTACCAAATGTTCGATCCCGGTTGGACTATTACACCAGAGACTGAACAGTCGATGTTAGAAACATAAGAAAAAGTAAAGAAAAGAAAAAGCGCTGGCTGTTTAACGTTCACGAGCGTGTGTGTCCGAATGACTAACATCCACGTCGTGAAAAATTGTCGCGGGCGGTTCCGTAGTGTAGCGGTTATCACGTGCGCTTCACACGCGCAAGGTCCTCGGTTCGAGCCCGAGCGGAACCATCACACAGTGGTATAGGTGTTTTCCGATATATTTCGGCTGTCACTACCTAGTTACCCTACACTGAAAGTCATATATATGTATATATATACAAATATATAATGAGCCGCGCTTGCACTGTTTTGAACGAAAGGACATGGCTTTTGTAAAAGCCGCTGAAATACTGCAAATTACCGTTTGCTTCTGATGTTGGAAATGCCAATTTGACGTCATATTCCGTACGTTCTATAAAACGCGTCAAAGCTTTCATCGGAAGGTGAAAGTCACTGTCGAAGGGCCACTCTAAATGTTCTGAGCACATTTCCGAGCAATAGTCACAACTACGCCCTTCCAAAGCTTTGGAACTTTATACGGCCTGGCCAAAGGCGTGCCCTGTGTGAGGATCGAACTCACGACCTTCAGATTATGAGACTGACGCGCTGCCTACTGCGCTAACAAGGCTGTGTGGCGTGACCTGTGCGTTTAAATGCGATTGCACTCGGGTGTTCCAAGTGGAGCTAACGATGGTCGAACTTCTACCATTTCGAACGAAAGCGTCCTCCAGGAAAATCAGGCTCCACCGAGATTTGAACTCGGATCGCAGGATTCAGAGTCCTGAGTGCTAACCATTACACCATGGAGCCGAGTTTGGCGCTGACTGGCGTCACGTCGCGCGTGGATGGTTCCGCCCGGGCTCGAACCGGGGACCTTTCGCGTGTAAAGCGAACGTGATAACCACTACACTACGGAACCTGTCTCAACATCTGTACCAAATGTTCGATCCCGGTTGGACTATTACACCAGAGACTGAACAGTCGATGTTAGAAACATAAGAAAAAGTAAAGAAAAGAAAAAGCGCTGGCTGTTTAACGTTCACGAGCGTGTGTGTCCGAATGACTAACATCCACGTCGTGAAAAATTGTCGCGGGCGGTTCCGTAGTGTAGCGGTTATCACGTGCGCTTCACACGCGCAAGGTCCTCGGTTCGAGCCCGAGCGGAACCATCACACAGTGGTATAGGTGTTTTCCGATATATTTCGGCTGTCACTACCTAGTTACCCTACACTGAAAGTCATATATATGTATATATATACAAATATATAATGAGCCGCGCTTGCACTGTTTTGAACGAAAGGACATGGCTTTTGTAAAAGCCGCTGAAATACTGCAAATTACCGTTTGCTTCTGATGTTGGAAATGCCAATTTGACGTCATATTCCGTACGTTCTATAAAACGCGTCAAAGCTTTCATCGGAAGGTGAAAGTCACTGTCGAAGGGCCACTCTAAATGTTCTGAGCACATTTCCGAGCAATAGTCACAACTACGCCCTTCCAAAGCTTTGGAACTTTATACGGCCTGGCCAAAGGCGTGCCCTGTGTGAGGATCGAACTCACGACCTTCAGATTATGAGACTGACGCGCTGCCTACTGCGCTAACAAGGCTGTGTGGCGTGACCTGTGCGTTTAAATGCGATTGCACTCGGGTGTTCCAAGTGGAGCTAACGATGGTCGAACTTCTACCATTTCGAACGAAAGCGTCCTCCAGGAAAATCAGGCTCCACCGAGATTTGAACTCGGATCGCAGGATTCAGAGTCCTGAGTGCTAACCATTACACCATGGAGCCGAGTTTGGCGCTGACTGGCGTCACGTCGCGCGTGGATGGTTCCGCCCGGGCTCGAACCGGGGACCTTTCGCGTGTAAAGCGAACGTGATAACCACTACACTACGGAACCTGTCTCAACATCTGTACCAAATGTTCGATCCCGGTTGGACTATTACACCAGAGACTGAACAGTCGATGTTAGAAACATAAGAAAAAGTAAAGAAAAGAAAAAGCGCTGGCTGTTTAACGTTCACGAGCGTGTGTGTCCGAATGACTAACATCCACGTCGTGAAAAATTGTCGCGGGCGGTTCCGTAGTGTAGCGGTTATCACGTGCGCTTCACACGCGCAAGGTCCTCGGTTCGAGCCCGAGCGGAACCATCACACAGTGGTATAGGTGTTTTCCGATATATTTCGGCTGTCACTACCTAGTTACCCTACACTGAAAGTCATATATATGTATATATATACAAATATATAATGAGCCGCGCTTGCACTGTTTTGAACGAAAGGACATGGCTTTTGTAAAAGCCGCTGAAATACTGCAAATTACCGTTTGCTTCTGATGTTGGAAATGCCAATTTGACGTCATATTCCGTACGTTCTATAAAACGCGTCAAAGCTTTCATCGGAAGGTGAAAGTCACTGTCGAAGGGCCACTCTAAATGTTCTGAGCACATTTCCGAGCAATAGTCACAACTACGCCCTTCCAAAGCTTTGGAACTTTATACGGCCTGGCCAAAGGCGTGCCCTGTGTGAGGATCGAACTCACGACCTTCAGATTATGAGACTGACGCGCTGCCTACTGCGCTAACAAGGCTGTGTGGCGTGACCTGTGCGTTTAAATGCGATTGCACTCGGGTGTTCCAAGTGGAGCTAACGATGGTCGAACTTCTACCATTTCGAACGAAAGCGTCCTCCAGGAAAATCAGGCTCCACCGAGATTTGAACTCGGATCGCAGGATTCAGAGTCCTGAGTGCTAACCATTACACCATGGAGCCGAGTTTGGCGCTGACTGGCGTCACGTCGCGCGTGGATGGTTCCGCCCGGGCTCGAACCGGGGACCTTTCGCGTGTAAAGCGAACGTGATAACCACTACACTACGGAACCTGTCTCAACATCTGTACCAAATGTTCGATCCCGGTTGGACTATTACACCAGAGACTGAACAGTCGATGTTAGAAACATAAGAAAAAGTAAAGAAAAGAAAAAGCGCTGGCTGTTTAACGTTCACGAGCGTGTGTGTCCGAATGACTAACATCCACGTCGTGAAAAATTGTCGCGGGCGGTTCCGTAGTGTAGCGGTTATCACGTGCGCTTCACACGCGCAAGGTCCTCGGTTCGAGCCCGAGCGGAACCATCACACAGTGGTATAGGTGTTTTCCGATATATTTCGGCTGTCACTACCTAGTTACCCTACACTGAAAGTCATATATATGTATATATATACAAATATATAATGAGCCGCGCTTGCACTGTTTTGAACGAAAGGACATGGCTTTTGTAAAAGCCGCTGAAATACTGCAAATTACCGTTTGCTTCTGATGTTGGAAATGCCAATTTGACGTCATATTCCGTACGTTCTATAAAACGCGTCAAAGCTTTCATCGGAAGGTGAAAGTCACTGTCGAAGGGCCACTCTAAATGTTCT